>OU026153.1:241035119-241686416 GCA_907269105.1 Volucella inanis | reverse complement strand
GGCTATAATTCAAATTTTTTATTTTTGGTGCAAAATATGACCCCCGCAGACGCTTAGTTTAGAAGATACAGCCATTTAAAAAGTTTTGAAATTTTAACCCGCCTATAATTCAAATTTTTTATTTTTGGTCAAAAATATGACCCCCGCAGACGCTTAGTTTAGAAGATACAGCCATTTGAAAGTTTTGAAATTTTAACCGACTATATTTCAAATTTTTTATTTTTGGTGCAAACTATGACCCCCGCAGACGCGTAGTTTAGAAGTTACAGCCATTTTAAAGTTTTGAAATTTTAACCGGCTATAATTCAAATTTTTTATTTTTGGTGCAAAATATGACCCCCGCAGACGCTTAGTTTAGAAGATACAGCCATTTTAAAGTTTTGAAATTTTAACCGGCTATAATTCAAATTTTTTATTTTTGGTGTAAAATATGACCCCCGCAGACGCTTAGTTTAGAAGGTACAGCCATTTTAAAGTTTTGAAATTTTAACCGGCTATAATTCAAATTTTTTATTTTTGGTGCAAAATATGACCCCGCAGACGCTTAGTTTAGAAGATACAGCCATTTTAAAGTTTTGAATTGTAACCGGCTATAATTCAAATTTTTATATTTTTGGTGCAAAATATGACCCCCGCAGACGCTTAGTTTAGAAGATTCAGCCATTTTTAAAGGTTTTGAAATTTTAACCGACTATATTTCAAATTTTTATTTTTGGTGCAAAATATGACCCCCGCAGACGCGTAGTTTAGAAGATACAGCCATTTTAAGTTTTGAAATTTTACCGGCTATAATTCAAATTTTTTATTTTTGGTGCAAAATATGACCCCCGCAGACGCTTAGGTTTAGAAGGTACAGCCATTTAAAGTTTTTGAAATTTTAACCGGCTATAATTCAAATTTTTTATTTTTGGTGCAAAAATATGACCCCGCAGACGCTTAGTTTAGAAGATACAGCCATTTTAAAGTTTTTGAAATTGTAACCGGCTATAATTCAAATTTTTTATTTTTGGTGCAAAATATGACCCCCGCAGACGCTTAATTTAGAAGATACAGCCGTTTTAAAAGTTTGAAATTTTAACCGCCTATAATTCAAATTTTTTATTTTTGGTCAAAATATGACCCCCGCAGACGCTTAGTTTAGAAGATACAGCCATTTTAAAGTTTTGAAATTGTAACCGGCTATAATTCAAATTTTTTATTTTTGGTGCAAAATATGACCCCCGCAGACACTTAGTTTAGAAGATACAGCCATTTTAAAGTTTTGAAATTTTAACCGGCTATAATCAAATTTTTTAGTTTTGGTGCAAAATATGACCCCCACAGACGCTTAATTTAGAAGATACAGTCATTTTAAAGTATTGAAATTGTAACCGGCTATAATTCAAATTTTTTATTTTTGGTGCAAAATATGACCCCCGCAAACGCTTAGTTTAGAAGATACAGCCATTTTAAAGTTTTGAAATTGTAACCGGCTATAAATCAAATTTTTTATTTTTGGTGCAAAATATGACCCCCGCAGACGCTTAGTTTAGAAGATACAGCCATTTTAAAGTTTTGAAATTGTAACCGGCTATAAATCAAATTTTTTATTTTAGAAGATACAGCCATTTTAAAAGTTTTGAAATTTTAACCGGCTATAATTCAAATATTTTATTTTTGGTGCAAATATGACCCCCGCAGACGCTTAATTTAGAAGATACAGCCGTTTTAAAGTTTTGAAATTTTAAACCGCCTATAATTCAAATTTTTTATTTTTGGTCAAAAATATGACCCCCGCAGACGCTTAGTTTAGAAGATACAGCCATTTTAAAGTTTTGAAATTGTAACCGGCTATAATTCAAATTTTTTATTTTTGGTGCAAAATATGACCCCCGCAGACACTTAGTTTAGAAGATACAGCCATTTTAAAGTTTTGAAATTTTAACCGGCTATAATTCAAATTTTTTAGTTTTGGTGCAAAATATGACCCCCACAGACGCTTAGTTTAGAAGATACAGTCATTTTAAAGTATTGAAATTTTAACCGGCTATAATTCAAATTTTTTATTTTTGGTGCAAAATATGACCCCCGCAAACGCTTAGTTTAGAAGATACAGCCATTTTAAAGTTTTGAAATTGTAACCGGCTATAAATCAAATTTTTTATTTTTGGTGCAAAATATGACCCCCGCAGACGCTTAGTTTAGAAGATACAGCCATTTTAAAGTTTTGAAATTGTAACCGGCTATAAATCAAATTTTTTATTTTAGAAGATACAGCCATTTTAAAGTTTTGAAATTTTAACCGGCTATAATTCAAATATTTTATTTTTGGTGCAAAATATGACCCCCGCAGACGCTTAGTTTAGATGGTACAGCCATTTTTGGTGCAAAATATGACCCCCGCAGACGCTTAGTTTAGAAGATACAGCCATTTTAAAGTTTTGAAATTGTAACCGGCTATAAATCAAATTTTTTATTTTTGCTGCAAAATATGACCCCCGCAGACGCTTAGTTTAGAAAATACAGCCATTTTAAAGTTTTGAAATTATAACCGGCTATAAATCAATTTTTTTATTTTTGGTGCAAAATATGACCCCCGCAGACGCTTAGTTTAGAAGATACAGCCATTTTAAAGTTTTGAGATTTTAACCGACTATATTTCAAATTTTATATTTTTGGTGCAAAATATGACCCCCGCAGATGCTTAGTTTAGAAGATACAGCTATTTTAAAGTTTTGAAATTTTAACCGGCTATAATTCAAATTTTTTATGTTTGGTGTAAAATATGAGTCCCGCAGACGCTTGGTTTAGGAGATACAGCCATTTTAAAGTTTTGAAATTTTAACCGCCTTTAATTCAAATATGACCCCCGCAGACGCTTAGTTTAGAAGATTTTAAAGTTTTGAAATTGTAACCGGCTAAAATTCAAATTTTTTATTTTTGGTGCAAAATATGACCCTCGCAGACGCTTAGTTTAGAAGATACAGCCATTTTAAAGTTTTGAAATTTTAACCGGCTATAATTCAAATTTTTTAGTTTTGGTGCAAAGTATGACCCCCGCAGACGCTTAGTTTAGAAGATACAGCCATTTTAAAGTTTTGAAATTTTAACCGGCTATAATTCAAATTTTTTATTTTTGGTGCAAAATATGACCCCCGCAGACGCTTAGTTTAGAAGATACAGCCATTTTAAAGTTTTGAAATTTTAACCGGCTATAATTCAAATTTTTTATTTTTGGTGCAAAATATGACCCCTGCAGACGCTTAGTTTAGAAGATACAGCCATTTTAAAGTTTTGAAATTTTAACCGCCTATAATTCAAATTTTTTATTTTTGGACAAAAATATGACCCCCGCAGACGCTTAGTTTAGAAGATACAGCCATTTTAAAGTTTTTAAATTTTAACCGGCTATAATTCAAATTTTTTATTTTTGGTGCAAAATATGACCCCCGCAGACGCTTAGTTTAGAAGATACAGCCATTTTAAAGTTTTGAAATTGTAACCGGCTATAAATCAATTTTTTTATTTTTGGTGCAAAATATGACCCCCGCAGACGCTTAGTTTAGAAGATACAGCCATTTTAAAGTTTTGAAATTTTAACCGGCTATAATTCAAATTTTTCATTTTTGGTGCAAAATATGACCCCCGCAGACGCTTAGTTTAGAAGATACAGCCATTTTAAAGTTTTGAAATTGTAACCGGCTATAATTCAAATTTTTTATTTTTGGTGCAAAATATGACCCCGCAGACGCTTAGTTTTGAAGATACAGCCATTTTAAAGTTTTGAAATTGTAACCGGCTATAATTCAAATTTTTATTTTTGGTGCAAAATATGACCCCCGCAGACGCTTAGTTTAGAAGATACAGCCATTTTAAAGTTTTGAAATTTTAACCGAATATATTTCAAATTTTTTATTTTTGGTGCGAAATATGACCCCCGCAGACGATTAGTTTAGAAGATACAGCCATTTTAAAGTTTTGAAATTTTAACCGGCTATAATTCAAATTTTTTTATTTTTGGTGCAAAATATGACCCCCGCAGACGATTAGTTTAGAAGATACAGCCATTTTAAAGTTTTGAAATTGTAATCGGCTATAATTCAAATTTTTTATTTTTGGTGCAAAATATGACCCCCGCAGATGCTTAGTTTAGAAGATACAGCCGTTTTAGGGTTTTGAAATTGTAACCGGCTATAATTCAAATTTTTTATTTTTGGTGCAAAATATGACCCCCGCAGACGCTTAGTTTAGAAGATACAGCCATTTTAAAGTTTTGAAATTTTAACCGGCTATAATTCAAATTTTTTATTTTTGGTGCAAAATATGACCCCCGCAGACGCTTAGTATAGAAGATACAGTCATTTTAAAGTTTTGAAATTTTAACCGGCTATAATTCAAATTTTTTATTTTTGGTGCAAAATATGACCCCCGCAGACGCTTAGTTTAGAAGATACAGCCATTTTAAAGTTTTAAAATTTTAACCGGCTATAATTCAAATTTTTTATTTTTGGTGCAAAATATGACCCCCGTAGACGCTTAGTTTAGAAGATACAGCCATTTTAAAGTTTTGAAATTTTAACCGGCTATAACTCAAATTTTTTATTTTTGGTGCAAAATATGACCCCCGCAGACGCTTAGTTTAGAAGATACAGCCATTTTAAAGTTTTGAAATTTTAACCGGCTATAATTCAAATTTTTTATTTTTGGTGCAAAATATGACCCCCGCAGACGCTTAGTTTAGAAGATACAGCCATTTTGAAGTTTTGAAATTGTAACCGGCTATAATTCAAATTTTTTATTTTTGATGCAAAATATGAACCCCGCAGACGCTTAGTTTAGAAGATACAGCCATTTTAAAGTTTTAAATTTTAACCGACTATATTTCAATTTTTTTATTTTTGGTGCAAAATATGACCCCCGCAGACGCTTAGTTTAGAAGATACAGACATTTTAAAGTTTTGAAATTTTAACCGGCTATAATTCAAATTTTTTATTTTTGGTGCAAAATATGACCCCCGCAGACGCTTAGTTTAGAAGATACAGCCATTTTAAAGTTTTGAAATTTTAACCGGCTATAATTCAATTTCTTTATTTTTGGTGCAAAATATGACCCCCGCAGACGCGTAGTTTAGAAGATACAGCCATTTTAAAGTTTTGAAATTTTAACCGGCTATAATTCAAACTTTTTATTTTTGGTGCAAAATATGACCACCGCAAACGCTTAGTTTAGAAGATACAGCCATTTTAAAGTTTGGAAATTTTAACCGGCTATAATTCAAATTTTTTATTTTTGGTGCAAAATATGACCCCCGCAGACGCTTAGTTTAGAAGATACAGCCATTTTAAAGTTTTGAAATTGTAACCGGCTATGATTCAAATTTTTTATTTTTGATGCAAAATATGACCCCCGCAGACGCTTAGTTTAGAAGATACAGCCATTTTAAAGTTTTGAAATTTTAACCGACTATATTTCAAATTTTTTATTTTTGGTGCAAAATATGACCCCCGCAGACGCTTAGTATAGAAGATACAGCCATTTTAAAGTATTGAAATTGTAACCGGCTATAATTCAAATTTTTTATTGTTGGTGCAAAATATGACCCCCGCAGACGCTTAGTTTAGAAGATACAGCCATTTTAAAGTTTTGAAATTTTAACTGACTATATTTCAAATTTTTTATTCTTGGTGCAAAATATGACCCCGCAGACGCTTAGTATAGAAGATACAGCCATTTTAAAGTTTTGAAATTTTAACCGACTATATTTAAAATTTTTTATTTTTGGTGCAAAATATGACCCCCGCAGACGCGTAGTTTAGAAGATACAGCCATTTTAAAGTTTTGAAATTTTAACCGGCTATAATTTAAATTTTTTATTTTTGGTGCAAAATATGACCCCCGCAGACGCTTAGTTTAGAAGATACAGCCATTTTAAAGTTTTGAAATTTTAACCGACTATATTTCAAATTTTTTATTTTTGGTGCAAAATATTACCCCCGCAGACGCTTAGTTTAGAAGATACAGCCATTTTAAAGTTTTCAAATTTTAACCGGCTATAATTCAAATTTTTTATTTTTGGTGCAAAATATGACCCCCGCAGACGCTTAGTTTAGAAGATACAGCCATTTTAAAGTTTTGAAATTTTAACCGACTATATTTCAAATTTTTCATTTTTGGTGCAAAATATGACCCCCGTAGACGCTTAGTTTAGAAGATACAGCCATTTTAAAGTTTTGAAATTTTAACCGACTATATTTCAAATTTTCTATTTTTGGTGCAAAATATGACCCCCGCAGACGCTTAGTTTAGAAGATACAGCCATTTTAAAGTTTTGAAATTTTAACCGACTATATTTCAAATTTTTTATTTTTGGTGCAAAATATGACCCCCGCAGACGCTTAGTTTAGAAGATACAGCCATTTTAAAGTTTTGAAATTTTAACCAACTATATTTCAAATTTTTTATTTTTGGTGCAAAATATGACCCCCGCAGACGCTTAGTTTAGAAGATACAGCCGTTTTAAAGTTTTGAAATTGTAACCGGCTATAATTCAAATTTTTTATTTTTGGTGCAAAATATGACCCCCGCAGACGCTTAGTTTAGAAGATACAGCCATTTTAAAGTTTAGAAATTTTAACCGGCTATAATTCAAATTTTTTATTTTTGGTGCAAAATATGACCCCCGCAGACGCTTAGTTTAGAAGATAC
Organism: Volucella inanis; assembly: GCA_907269105.1. Taxonomy (NCBI): domain Eukaryota; kingdom Metazoa; phylum Arthropoda; class Insecta; order Diptera; family Syrphidae; genus Volucella; species Volucella inanis. The sequence continues at coordinate 241,679,731 of OU026153.1, read as the reverse complement.
AGCCATTTTAAAGTTTTGAAATTTTAACCGGCTGTAATTCAAATTTTTTATTTTTGGTGCAAAATATGACCCCCGCAGACGCTTAGTTTAGAAGATACAGCCATTTTAAAGTTTTGAAATTTTAACCGACTATATTTCAAATTTTTTATTTTTGGTGCAAAATATGACCCCCGCAGACACTTAGTTTAGAAGATACAGCCATTTTAAAGTTTTGAAATTTTAACCGACTATATTTCAAATTTTTTATTTTTGGTGCAAAATATGACCCACGCAGACGCTTAGTTTAGAAGATACAGCCATTTTAAAGTTTTGAAATTTTAACCGACTATATTTCAAATTTTTTATTTTTGGTGCAAAATATGACCCCCGCAGACGCTTAGTTTAGAAGATACAGCCATTTTAAAGTTTTGAAATTCTAACCGGCTATAATTCAAATTTTTTATTTTTGGTGCAAAATATGACCCCCGCAGACGCTTAGTTTAGAAGATACAGCCATTTTAAAGTTTTGAAATTTTAACCGACTATAAATCAAATTTTTTATTTTTGGTGCAAAATATGACCCCCGCAGACGGTTTAGTTTAGAAGATACAGCCATTTTAAAGTTTTGAAATTTTAACCGGCTATAATTCAAATTTTTTATTTTTGGTGCAAAATATGACCCCCGCAGACGCTTAGTTTAGAAGATACAGCCATTTTAAAGTTTTTAAATTTTAACCGGCTATAATTCAAATTTTTTATTTTTGGTGCAAAATATGACCCCCGCAGACGCTTAGTTTAGAAGATACAGCCATTTTAAAGTTTTGAAATTTTAACCGACTATATTTCAAATTTTTTATTTTTGGTGCAAAATATGACCCCCGCAGAAGCTTAGTTTAGAAGATACAGCCATTTTAAAGTTTTGAAATTTTAACCGACTATATTTCAAATTTTTTATTTTTGGTGCAAAATATGACCCGCGCAGACGCTTAGTTTAGAAGATACAGCCATTTTAAAGTTTTGAAATTTTAACCGGCTATAATTCAAATTTTTTATTTTTGGTGCAAAATATGACCCCCACAGACGTGTAGTTTAGAAGATACAGCCATTTTAAAGTTTTGAAATTTTAACCGGCTATATTTCAAATTTTTTATTTTTGGTGCAAAATGTGACCCCCGCAGACGCGTAGTTTAGAAGATACAGCCATTTTAAAGTTTTGAAATTTTAACCGGCTATAATTCAAACTTTTTATTTTTGGTGCAAAATATGACCCCCGCAGACGCTTAGTTTAGAAGATACAGCCATTTTAAATTTTTGAAATTGTAACCGGCTATAAATCAAATTTTTTATTTTTGGTGCAAAATATGACCCCCGCAGACGCTTAGTTTAGAAGATACAGCCATTTTAAAGTTTTGAAATTTTAACCGACTATATTTCAAATTTTTTATTTTTGGTGCAAAATATGACCCCCGCAGACGCTTAGTTTAGAAGATACAGCCATTTTAAAGTTTTGAAATTGTAAGCGGCTATAATTCAAATTTTTTATTTTTGGTGCAAAATATGACCCCCGCAGACGCTTAGTTTAGAAGATACAGCCATTTTAAAGTTTTGAAATTGTAACCGGCTATAATTCAAATTTTTTATTTTTGGTGCAAAATATGACCCCCGCAGAGGCTTAGTTTAGAAGATACAGCCATTTTAAAGTTTTGAAATTTTAACCGACTATATTTCAAATTTTTTATTTTTGGTGCAAAATATGACCCCCGCAGACGCTTAGTTTAGAAGATACAGCCATTTTAAAGTTTTGAAATTTTAACCGGCTATAAATCAAATTTTTTATTTTTGGTGCAAAATATGACCCCCGCAGACGCTTAGTTTAGAAGATACAGCCATTTTAAAGTTTTGAAATTTTAACCGACTATATTTCAAATTTTTATTTTTGGTGCAAAATATGACCCCCGCAGGCGCTTAGTTTAGAAGATACAGCCATTTTAAAGTTTTGAAATTGTAAGCGGCTATAATTCAAATTTTTTATTTTTGGTGCAAAATATGACCCCCGCAGACGCTTAGTTTAGAAGATACAGCCATTTTAAAGTTTTGAAATTGTAACCGGCTATAATTCAAATTTTTTATTTTTGGTGCAAAATATGACCCCCGCAGAGGCTTAGTTTAGAAGATACAGCCATTTTAAAGTTTTGAAATTTTAACCGACTATATATCAAATTTTTTATTTTTGGTGCAAAATATGACCCCCGCAGACGCTTAGTTTAGAAGATACAGCCATTTTAAAGTTTTGAAATTTTAACCGACTATATTTCAAATTTTTTATTTTTGGTGCAAAATATGACCCCCGCAGACGCTTAGTTTAGAAGATACAGCCATTTTAAAGTTCTGAAATTTTAACCGGCTATAATTCAAATTTTTTACTTTTGGTGCAAAATATGACCCCCGCAGACGCCTAGTTTAGAAGATACAGCCATTTTGAAGTTTTGAAATTGTAACCGGCTATAAATCAATTTTTTTATTTTTGGTGCAAAATATGACCCCCGCAGACGCTTAGCTTAGAAGATACAGCCATTTTAAAAATTTGAAATTTTAACCGGCTATAATTCAAATTTTTTACTTTTGGTGCAAAATATGACCCCCGCAGACGCTTAGTTTAGAAGATACAGCCATTTTAAAGTTTTGAAATTGTAACCGGCTATAAATCAATTTTTTTATTTTTGGTGCAAAATATGACCCCCGCAGACGCTTAGTTTAGAAGATACAGCCATTTTAAAGTTTTGAAATTTTAACCGGCTATAATTCAAATTTTTTATTTTTGGTGCAAAATATGACCCCCGCAGACGCTTAGTTTAGAAGATACAGCCATTTTAAAGTTTTGAAATTGTAAGCGGCTATAATTCAAACTTTTTATTTTTGGTGCAAAATATGACCCCCGCAGACGCTTAGTTTAGAAGATACAGCCATTTTAAAGTTTTGAAATTTTAACCGGCTATAATTCAAATTTTTTATTTTTGGTGCAAAATATGACCCCCGCAGACGCTTAGTTTAGAAGATACAGCCATTTTTAAGTTTTGAAATTGTAACCGGCTATAATTCAAATTTTTTATTTTTGGTGCAAAATATGACCCCCGCGGACGCTTAGTTTAGAAGATACAGCCATTTTAAAGTTTTGAAATTTTAACCGGCTATAATTCAAATTTTTTATTTTTGGTGCAAAATATGACCCCCGCAGACGCTTAGTTTTGAAGATACAGCCATTTTAAAGTTTTGAAATTGTAACCGGCTATAAATCAATTTTTTTATTTTTGGTGCAAAATATGACCCCCGCAGACGCTTAGTTTAGAAGATACAGCCATTTAAAAGTTTTGAAATTTTAACTGACTATAATTCAAATTTTTTATTTTTGGTGCAAAATATGACCCCCGCAGACGCTTAGTTTAGAAGATACAGCCATTTTAAAGTTTTGAAATTTTAACCGGCTATAAATCAAATTTTTTATTTTTGGTGCAAAATATGACCGCCGCACACGCTTAGTTTAGAAGATACAGCCATTTTAAAGTTTTGAAATTTTAACCGGCTATAAATCAGATTTTTTTAATTTTTGGTGCAAAATATGACCCCCGCAGACGCTTAGTTTAGAAGATACAGCCATTTTAAAGTTTTGAAATTTTAACCGGCTATAATTCAAATTTTTTATTTTTGGTGCAAAATATGACCCCCGCAGACGCTTAGTTTAGAAGATACAGCCATTTTAAAGTTTTGAAATTTTAACCGGCTATAATTCAAATTTTTTATTTTTGGTGCAAAATATGACCCCCGCAGACGCTTAGTTTAGAAGATACAGCCATTTTAAAGTTTTGAAATTTTAACCGACTATATTTCAAATTTTTTATTTTTGGTGAAAATATGACCCCCGCAGACGCTTAGTTTAAAGTTTTGAAATTTTAACCGACTATATTTCAAATTTTTTATTCTTGATGAAAATATGACCCCCGCAGACGCTTAGTTTAGAAGATACAGCCATTTTAAAGTTTTGAAATTGTAACCGGCTTTATTTCAAATTTTTTATTTTTGGTGCAAAATATGACCCCCGCAGACGCTTAGTTTAGAAGATACAGCCATTTTAAAGTTTTGAAATTGTAACCGGCTATAATTCAAATTTTTTATTGTTGGTGCAAAATATGACCCCCGCAGACTCTTAGTTTAGAAGATACAGCCATTTTAAAGTTTTGAAATTTTAACCGACTATATTTCAAATTTTTTATTTTTGGTGCAAAATATGACCCTCGCAGACGCGTAGTTTAGAAGATACAGCCATTTTAAAGTTTTGGAATTGTAACCGGCCATAAATCAATTTTTTTATTTTTGGTGCGAAATATGACCCCCGCAGACGCGTAGTCTAGAAGATACAGCCATTTTTGAAATTTTAACTGGCTATAATTCAAACTTTTTATTTTTGGTGCAAAATATGACCCCCGCAGACGCTTAGTTTAGAAGATACAGAAATTTTAAAGTTTTGAAATTGTAGCCGGCTATAAATCAATTTTTTTATTTTTGGTGCAAAATATGACCCCCGCAGACGCGTAGCTTAGAAGATACAGCCATTTTAAAGTTTTGAAATTTTAACCGGCTATAATTCAAACTTTTTATTTTTGGTGCAAAATATGACACCCGCAGACGCTTAGTTTAGAAGTTACAGCCATTTTAAAGTTTTGAAATTGTAACCGGCTATAAATCAATTTTTTTATTTTTGGTGCAAAATATGACCCCCGCAGACGCGTAGTTTAGAAGATACAGCAATTTTAAAGTTTTGAAATTTTAACCGGCTATAATTCAAACTTTTTATTTTTGGTGCAAAATATGACCCCGCAGACGCTTAGTTTGGAAGATACAGCCATTTTAAAGTTTTGAAATTGTAACCGGCCATAAATCAATTTTTTTATTTTTGGTGCGAAATATGACCCCCGCAGACGCGTAGTCTAGAAGATACAGCCATTTTTGAAATTTTAACTGGCTATAATTCAAACTTTTTATTTTTGGTGCAAAATATGACCCCCGCAGACGCTTAGTTTAGAAGATACAGAAATTTTAAAGTTTTGAAATTGTAGCCGGCTATAAATCAATTTTTTTATTTTTGGTGCAAAATATGACCCCCGCAGACGCGTAGTTTAGAAGATACAGCCATTTTAAAGTTTTGAAATTTTAACCGGCTATAATTCAAACTTTTTATTTTTGGTGCAAAATATGACACCCGCAGACGCTTAGTTTAGAAGTTACAGCCATTTTAAAGTTTTGAAATTGTAACCGGCTATAAATCAATTTTTTTATTTTTGGTGCAAAATATGACCCCCGCAGACGCGTAGTTTAGAAGATACAGCCATTTTAAAGTTTTGAAATTTTAACCGGCTATAATTCAAACTTTTTATTTTTGGTGCAAAATATGACCCCGCAGACGCTTAGTTTGGAAGATACAGCCATTTTAAAGTTTTGAAATTTTAACCGGCTATAATTCAAATTTTTTATTTTTGGTGCAAAATATGACCCCCGCAGACGCTTAGTTTAGAAGATACAGAAATTTTAAAGTTTTGAAATTGTAGCCGGCTATAAATCAATTTTTTTATTTTTGGTGCAAAATATGACCCCCGCAGACGCTTAGTTTAGAAGATACAGAAATTTTAAAGTTTTGAAATTGTAGCCGGCTATAAATCAATTTTTTTATTTTTGGTGCAAAATATGACCCCCGCAGACGCGTAGTTTAGAAGATACAGCCATTTTAAAGTTTTGAAATTTTAACCGGCTATAATTCAAATTTTTTATTTTTGGTGCAAAATATGACCCCCGCAGACGCTTAGTTTAGAAGATACAGCCATTTTAAAGTTTTGAAATTTTAACCGACTATATTTCAAATTTTTTATTTTTGGTGCACAATATGACCCCCGCAGACGCGTAGTTTAGAAGATACAGCCATTTTAAAGTTTTGAAATTTTAACCGGCTATAATTCAAACTTTTTATTTTTGGTGCAAAATATGACCCCCGCAGACGCTTAGTTTAGAAGAAACAGCCATTTTAAAGTTTTTAAATTTTAACCGGCTATAATTCAAATTTCTTATTTTTGGTGCAAAATATGACCCCCGCAGACGCTTAGTTTAGAAGATACAGCCATTTTAAAGTTTTGAAATTGTAACCGGCTATAAATCAAATTTTTTATTTTTGGTGCAAAATATGACCCCCGCAGACGCTTAGTTTAGAAGATACAGCCATTTTAAAGTTTTGAAATTTTAACTGACTATATTTCAAATTTTTTATTTTTGGTGCAAAATATGACCCCCGCAGATGCTTAGTTTAGAAGATACAGCCATTTTAAAGTTTTGAAATTGTAACCGGCTATAATTCAAATTTTTTATTTTTGGTGCAAAATATGACCCCCGCAGACGCTTAGAAGATACAGCCATTTTAAAGTTTTGAAATTGTAACCGGCTATAATTCAAATTTTTTATTTTTGGTGCAAAATATGACCCCCGCAAATGCTTAGTTTAGAAGATACAGCCATTTTAAAGTTTTGAAATTGTAACCGGCTATAAATCAAATTTTTTATTTTTGGTGCAAAATATGACCCCCGCAGACGCTTAGTTTAGAAGATACAGCCATTTTAAAGTTTTGAAATTTTAACCGACTATATTTCAAATTTTTTATTTTTGGTTCAAAATATGACCCCCGCAGATGCTTAGTTTAGAAGATACAGCCATTTTAAAGTTTTGAAATTGTAACCGGCTATAATTCAAATTTTTTATTTTTGGTGCAAGATATGACTCCCGCAGAGGCTTAGCTTAGAAGATACAGCCATTTTAAAGTTTTGAAATTTTAACCGACTATAATTCAAATTTTTTATTTTTGGTGCAAAATATGACCAACGCAGAGGCTTAGTTTAGAAGATACAGCCATTTTAAAGTTCTGAAATTTTAACCGACTATATTTCAAATTTTTTATTTTTGGTGCAAAATATGACCCCGCATACGCTTAGTTTAGAAGATACAGCCATTTTAAAGTTTTGAAATTTTAACCGGCTATAATTCAAATTTTTTATTTTTGGTGCAAAATATGACCCCCGCAGACGCTTAGTTTAGAAGATACAGCCATTTTAAAGTTTTGAAATTTTAACCGGCTATAATTCAAATTTTTTATTTTTGGTGCAAAATATGACCCCCACAGACGCTTAGTTTAGAAGATACAGCCATTTTAAAGTTTTGAAATTTTAACCGGCTATAATTCAAATTTTTTATTTTTGGTGCAAAATATGACCCCTGCAGGTGCAAAATATGACCCCCGCAGACGCTTAGTTTAGAAGATACAGCCATTTTAAAGTTTTGAAATTTTAACCGACTATAATTCAAATTTTTTATTTTTGGTGCAAAATATGACCCCCGCAGACGCTTAGTTTAGAAGATACAGCCATTTTAAAGTTTTGAAATTTTAACCGGCTATAATTCAAATTTTTTATTTTTGGTGCAAAATATGACCCCCGCAGACGCTTAGTTTAGAAGATACAGCCATTTTAGAGTTTTGAAATTTTAACCGGCTATAATTCAAATTTTTTATTTTTGGTGCAAAATATGACCCCCGCAGACGCTTAGTTTAGAAGATACAGCCATTTTAAAGTTTTGAAATTTTAACCGACTATATTTCAAATTTTTTATTTTTGGTGCAAAATATGACCCCCGTAGACGCTTAGTTTAGAAGATACAGCCATTTTAAAGTTTTGAAATTTTAACCGGCTATAATTCAAATTTTTTACTTTTGGTGCAAAATATGACCCCCGCAGAGGCTTAGTTTAGAAGATACAGCCATTTTAAAGTTTTGAAATTTTAACCGACTATATTTCAAATTTTTTATTTTTGTTGCAAAATATGACCCCCGCAGACGCTTAGTTTAGAAGATACAGCCATTTTAAAGTTTTGAAATTTTAACCGACTATAATTCAAATTTTTTATTTTTGGTGCAAAATATGACCCCCGCAGAGGCTTAGTTTAGAAGATACAGCCATTTTAAAGTTTTGAAATTTTAACCGACTATATTTCAAATTTTTTATTTTTGGTGCAAAATATGACCCCCGCAGACGCTTAGTTTAGAAGATACAGCCATTTTAAAGTTTTGAAATTTTAACCGGCTATAATTCAAATTTTTTACTTTTGGTGCAAAATATGACCCCCGCAGACGCTTAGTTTAGAAGATACAGCCATTTTAAAGTTTTGAAATTGTAAGCGGCTATAATTCAAACTTTTTATTTTTGGTGCAAAATATGACCCCCGCAGACGCTTAGTTTAGAAGATACAGCCATTTTAAAGTTTTGAAATTTTAACCGGCTATAATTCAAATTTTTTATTTTTGGTGCAAAATATGACCCCCGCAGAGGCTTAGTTTAGAAGATACAGCCATTTTAAAGTTTTGAAATTTTAACCGACTATATTTCAAATTTTTTATTTTTGGTGCAAAATATGACCCCCGCAGACGCTTAGTTTAGAAGATACAGCCATTTTAAAGTTTTGAAATTTTAACCGGCTGTAAATCAAATTTTTTATTTTTGGTGCAAAATATGACCCCCGCAGACGCTTAGTTTAGAAGATACAGCCATTTTAAAGTTTTGAAATTGTAAGCGGCTATAATTCAAACTTTTTATTTTTGGTGCAAAATATGACCCCCGCAGACGCTTAGTTTAGAAGATACAGCCATTTTAAAGTTTTGAAATTGTAACCGGCTATAAATCAAATTTTTTATTTTTGGTGCAAAATATGACCACCGCAGACGCTTAGTATAGAAAATACAGCCATTTTAAAGTTTTGAAATTTTAACCAGCTATAATTCAAATTTTTTATTTTTGGTGCAAAATATGACCCCCGCAGACGCTTAGTTTAGAAGATACAGCCATTTTAAAGTTTTGAAATTTTAACCGGCTATAATTCAGATTTTTTATTTTTGGTGCAAAATATGACCCCCGCAGACGCTTAGTTTAGAAGATATAGCCATTTTAAAGTTTTGAAATTTTAACCGGCTATAATTCAAATTTTTAATTTTGGTTCAAAATATGACCCCCGCAGACGCTTAGTTTAGAAGATACAGCCATTTTAAAGTTTTGAAATTGTAAGCGGCTATAATTCAAACTTTTTATTTTTGGTGCAAAATATGACCCCCGCAGACGCTTAGTTTAGAAGATACAGCCATTTTAAAGTTTTGAAATTTTAACCGGCTATAATTCAAATTTTTTATTTTTGGTGCAAAATATGACCCCCGCAGACGCTTAGTTTAGAAGATACAGCCATTGTAAAGTTTTGAAATTTTAACCGGCTATAATTCAGATTTTTTATTTTTGGTGCAAAATATGACCCCCGCAGACGCTTAGTTTAGAAGATATAGCCATTTTAAAGTTTTGAAATTTTAACCGGCTATAATTCAAATTTTTAATTTTGGTTCAAAATATGACCCCCGCAGACGCTTCGTTTAGAAGATACAGCCATTTTAAAGTTTTGAAATTGTAACCGGCTATAAATCAATTTTTTTATTTTTGGTGCAAAATATGACCCCCGTAGACGCTTAGTTTAGAAGATACAGCCATTTTAACGTTTTGAAACTTTAACCGACTATATTTCAAATTTTTTATTTTTGGTGCAGACGCTTAGTTTAGAAGATACAGCCATTTTAAAGTTTTGAAATTGTAACCGGCTATATTTCAAATTTTTTATTTTTGGTGCAAAATATGACCCCCGCAGACGCGTTGTTTAGAAGATACAGCCATTTTAAAGTTTTGAAATTGTAACCGGCTATAATTCAAATTTTTTATTGTTGGTGCAAAATATGACCCCCGCAGACGCTTAGTTTAGAAGATACAGCCATTTTAAAGTTTTGTAATTTTAACCGTCTATATTTCAAATTTTTTATATTTGGTGTAAAATATGACCCCCGCAGACGCGTAGTTTAGAAGATACAGCCATTTTAAAGTTTTGAAATTTTAACCGGTTATAATTCAAATTTTTTATTTTTGGTGCAAAATATGACCCCCGCAGACGCTTAGTTTAGGGGATACAGCCATTTTAAAGTTTTGAAATTGTAACCGGCTATAAATCAAATTTTTTATTTTTGTGCAAAATATGACCCCCGCAGACGCTTTGTTTAGAAGATACAGCCATTTTAAAGTTTTGAAATTTTAACCGACTATATTTCAAATTTTTTATTTTTGGTGCAAAATATGACCCCCGCAGATGCTTAGTTTAGAAGATACAGCCATTTTAGAGTTTTGAAATTGTAACCGGCTATATTTCAAATTTTTTATTTTTGGTGCAAAATATGACCCCCGCAGACGCGTTGTTTAGAAGATACAGCCATTTTAAAGTTTTGAAATTGTAACCGGCTATAATTCAAATTTTTTATTGTTGGTGCAAAATATGACCCCCGCAGACGCTTAGTTTAGAAGATACAGCCACTTTAAAGTTTTGAAATTTTAACCGACTATATTTCAAATTTTTTATTTTTGGTGCAAAATATGACCCCCGCAGACGCGTAGTTTAGAAGATACAGCCATTTTAAAGTTTTGAAATTTTAACCGGCTATAATTCAAACTTTTTATTTTTGGTGCAAATATTTGAAATTGTAACCGGCTATAATTCAAATTTTTTATTTTTGGTGCAAAATATGACCCCTGCAGACGCTTAATTTAGAAGATACAGCCATTTTAAAGTTTTGAAATTTTAACCGCCTATAATTCAAATTTTTTATTTTTGGTGCAAAATATGACCCCCGCAGACGCTTAGTTTAGGACATACAGCCATTTTAAAGTTTTGAAATTTTAACCGACTATATTTCAAATTTTTTATTTTTGGTGCAAAATATGACCCCCGCAGACGCTTAGTTTAGAAGATACAGCCATTGTAAAGTTTTGAAATTTTAACCGACTATATTTCAAATTTTTTATTTTTGGTGCAAAATATGACCCCCGCAGACGCTTAGTTTAGAAGATACAGCCATTTAAAGTTTTAAAATTTTAACCGACTATATTTCAAATTTTTTATTTTTGGTGCAAAATATGACCCCCGCAGACGCTTAGTTTAGAAGATACAGCCATTTTAAAGTTTTGAAATTGTAACCGGCTATAATTCAAATTTTTTATTTTTGGTGCAAAATATGACCCCCGCAGACGCTTAGTTTAGAAGATACAGCCATTTTAAAGTTTTGAAATTTTAAACGACTATATTTCAAATTTTTTATTTTTGGTGCAAAATATGACCCCCGTAGACGCTTAGTTTAGAAGATACAGCAATTTTAAAGTTTTGAAATTTTAACCGACTATATTTCAAATTTTTTATTTTTGGTGCAAAATATGACCCCCGCAGACGCTTAGTTTAGAAGATACAGCCATTTTAAAGTTTTGAAATTTTAACCGACTATATTTCAAATTTTTTATTTTTGGTGCAAAATATGACCCCCGTAGACGCTTAGTTTAGAAGATACAGCCATTTTAAAGTTTTGAAATTTTAACCGACTATATTTCAAATTTTTTATTTTTGGTGCAAAATATGACCCCCGCAGACGCTTAGTTTAGAAGATACAGCCATTGTAAAGTTTTGAAATTTTAACCGACTATATTTCAAATTTTTTATTTTTGGTGCAAAATATGACCCCCGCAGACGCTTAGTTTAGAAGATACAGCCATTTAAAGTTTTAAAATTTTAACCGACTATATTTCAAATTTTTTATTGTTGGTGCAAAATATGACTCCCGCAGACTCTTAGTTTAGAAGATACAGCCATTTTAAAGTTTTGAAATTTTAACCGACTATATTTCAAATTTTTTATTTTTGGTGCAAAATATGACCCCCGCAGACGCTTAGTTTAGAAGATACAGCCAATTAAAGTTTTAAAATTTTAACCGACTATATTTCAAATTTTTTATTTTTGGTGCAAAATATGACCCCCGCAGACGCTTAGTTTAGAAGATACAGCCATTTTAAAGTTTTGAAATTGTAACCGGCTATAATTCAAATTTTTTATTTTTGGTGCAAAATATGACCCCCGCAGACGCTTAGTTTAGAAGATACAGCCATTTTAAAGTTTTGAAATTGTAACCGGCTATAAATCAAATTTTTTATTTTTGGTGCAAAATATGACCCCCGCAGACGCTTAGTTTAGAAGATACAGCCATTTTAAAGTTTTGAAATTGTAACCGGCTATAATTCAAATTTTTTATTTTTGGTGCAAAATATGACCCCCGCAGACGCTTAGTTTAGAAGATACAGCCATTTTAAAGTTTTGAAATTGTAACCGGCTATAAATCAAATTTTTTATTTTTGGTGCAAAATATGACCCCCGCAGACGCTTAGCTTAGAAGATACAGCCATTGTAAAGTTTTGAAATTTTAACCGACTATATTTCAAATTTTTTATTTTTGGTGCAAAATATGACCCCCGCAGACGCTTAGTTTAGAAGATACAGCCATTTAAAGTTTTAAAATTTTAACCGACTATATTTCAAATTTTTTATTTTTGGTGCAAAATATGACCCCCGCAGACGCTTAGTTTAGAAGATACAGCCATTTTAAAGTTTTGAAATTGTAACCGGCTATAATTCAAATTTTTTATTTTTGGTGCAAAATATGACCCCCGCAGACGCTTAGTTTAGAAGATACAGCCATTTTAAAGTTTTGAAATTGTAACCGGCTATAAATCAAATTTTTTATTTTTGGTGCAAAATATGACCCCCGCAGACGCTTAGTTTAGAATATACAGCCATTTTAAAGTTTTGAAATTTTAACCGGCTATAATTCAATTTTTTCACTTTTGGTGCAAAATAGACCCCCGCAAACCCTTAGTTTAGAAGATGCAGCCATTTTAATGTTTTAAAATGTTAACCTTCTATAATTCAAATTTTTTCACTTTTGGTGCAAAATAGACCCCCGCAAACGCTTAGTTTAGAAGATGCAGCCATTTTAATGTTTTAAAATGTTAACCGGCTATAATTCAAATTTTTTATTTTTGGTGCAAAATATGACCCCCGCAGACGCTTAGTTTAGAATATACAGCCATTTTAAAGTTTTGAAATTTTAACCGGCTATAATTCAATTTTTTCACTTTTGGTGCAAAATATACCCCCGCAAACGCTTAGTTTAGAAGATGCAGCCATTTTAATGTTTTAAAATGTTAACAGGCTATAATTCAAATTTTTTATTTTTGGTGCAAAATATGACCCCCGCAGACGCTTAGTTTAGAATATACAGCCATTTTAAAGTTTTGAAATTTTAACCGGCTATAATTCAATTTTTTCACTTTTGGTGCAAAATAGACCCCCGCAAACGCTTAGTTTAGAAGATGCAGCCATTTTAATGTTTTAAAATGTTGACAGGCTATAATTCAAATTTTTTATTTTTGGTGCAAAATATGACCCCCGCAGACGCTTAGTTTAGAATATACAGCCATTTTAAAGTTTTGAAATTTTAACCGGCTATAATACAAATTTATAAGTTTTCGCCTTGTTCGTTTTTTATTCCATATTTATAGTCACCCCATATAAGATCTTCATTTGTTATTATTCCAATCATCGCGTTTAAATCGCCCATTACAATGATGAATTCTGACTTGTATTGGGTTTGTATCAGTTCGAGGTTCTTATAAAATTTTGCAATTTTGCCTTCCGATGATGATTCAGTAGGTGCATTTGCCGATTGTAACTGAAGAGCAGCTATTCTCGTTTATTTTGACTATTTTGTTTTATATTTTGCTGCTTATCAAGAATCCTACACCGTATACCATATCTTTAACCCTTATTCTCCAAAGGCAAGGAATACCTACTCAAACTTGTTGAAACTCAACAGCATGCCTTGAAATTGCTTAAGAAACCAAATATAAGGTTTTCTAATAACGAGTTGACAACTTTTTTTTTTAAACAAAAGGCAAACCATTTGAGATATTTCAAAAACTTTATTATTGGCTTGAAGTACAATCAAAACATTTATGAATGGAACTCGACTTCGTTCATATGGCCACCGCGAACACGTTTGCAGCGGTCGATTCGTTGCATCCAATTTTCAACGACTCGGCCACACATTTCGGCCGAAACGGCCGCTATTTCGCGTTCAGTGTTAGCTCTGAGATCTTCCAACGTCGTCGGCGTGTTGGCATAAGCCAATGACTTAACGTAGCCCCACAGAAAATAGTCAAGCGACGTTGAATCGCACGAACGCGGCGGCCAATCGACTGGCCCATGTCTTGAGATAACACGCTCACCATACTTACTCTTCAATAAATCGATTGTAGCGTATGCTGTGTGGCTTGTGGCACCATCTTGTTGAAACCACATGTCGTCCAAGTCCATATCTTCCAATTCGGGCCAAAAATAATCGGTGTACATGGCGCTATAACGCTGACCATTCACAGTAACGTGACGGTTGTTATCGTCAACAAAAAATATGGCACAATAACGCCCCCGGCATGCAAACCGCACCACACAGTTATTTTTTGTGGATGAAGTGGTGATTCATGAAGCACATGTGGGTTTTCACCCAACCAATAACTCATATTTTGCTCATTGACGAACCCATTGAGCCAAAAATGAACTTCGTCACTGAAGATGATTTTGCGATGAAATTCATCATCTTCTCTAGAACCCAATCAGAGAACGTACGTAGCTTCAAATGGTCCCATCGGCTTCAATTCTTGAGTCAGCTTGATCTTGTATGGGTGTAAGCCAAGATCCTTACTCAAAATACGCCATAATATGGTCTGAGCGATGCCCAATTCTTGAGAGCGTCGTGGAATTTACTGATTTGGATTGTTTGTTCGACCAACCCGCTGTCTCACTGACACGGCAACATCACACAACGAATATGTAGACCCAAATTTTTGCACTAAACTTGTTATTGCCTGTCTACTAGGGCGAGAATTACGACCGAAAATTGGAGTTAACGCTCTTAAAGTTGCAGCCACCGACTACGAATATCTGTAAAATTTTTTTAATAATTTGCAGACGTTGCTCGTTAGTGTACTTTACCATGATGAAAATGTTGAGTTTACTGAATAAATTGACAGTGACAGTTTGATGATAAGTGAAAAAGTGCGTTCACAAATTAAATTCAAAGTTGTCAGGTCCCTATTGGAAAACCCTATATATGAATCGAAAAAAACAATTAAGGCTCATGGGTGGAGTTAAGGGGTGTTCTTCACTCGGACACTCGGAGAATATATGTAAAAGTAGACAATTTTTTTAAAACAATTTTTTTTATGATAATAGATACTATTTATAGTTCTCATAAGATTATAATTTATAAACTTAAAGAAACGTTCAAGTTTAAAAAAAAAAAAAAATCAATGTTTAAAAAAGCATTAGTTTTGTATATAGGTAGTAGGGTATGGCAGACAAACAGCTAATACCTAGACTAATATTGCACTTACAGCACTCAGCTCTGTCTTTTGGCTCGCAGTTGTCACTAGTGCATCGTTTTTGCTTATTTTATTTTTTTTTTCCTGTTTTTTTGACAGTGTCCTATTTGGTCGAATCGAATCACTTGCATTCCATGTGGTAGTTTCGGTTTGTTTCTAGTTTTTGGTGGGTTTCTCTTTTGCAATAAATAGATATGGCCAAATCTCATGGTAGAATTTTCTCCGCCAATTTCTTGGCATTTTTCGACCGTGCAAGCAACCAAGCATATGAATAATGACTACCACAATTTTTTTTTCACGAATTCTATCCGTACTACCCATATTTCGATTGTAGTTTTGAATCACATGAGGAATGTCAACGAAAATATATATATTTTTCAATTGCTGTACCTTTTAATGCTTCCTTTAGGATCACCTGAAAAACAAGTAGAAGCAACAGTGACAACTATCAAAAAAAATTTGGTATTGTATTGTAGGGTCACAACTTCTGTTTTCTTTCTCGAAATGTTTGATATCAGAAAGACAGCAAGCATTTCCTTAACGGTTGGCTTGTATAGTAGTCTCTCTGGTTTAATTCATCAAGCAATCTGAAGGACGTGAATAAGTTGTCGCAGTAACTATGATATGGAAAGAAGACTTGCTAAGAATATATCCGTCTTATAAATGAAGTATTGTTGAGGCACATTTTTCAAATCTGGTTTTCGTATCTACGTAAAGTTGTATACATTTTTCTTTTTTTTTTTGCATACAATATGTGATATAAGAGGTCTGAGAAGTTTAAGTCCGAATTTGTTTGAAAATGAAGAACCTCATGATACTATCCAATCTGTCTCTTCTCATAGCATCTGAGATTGCAATATTTCGCATGTCGGCGCCTGAACACCAGTCATCCGCCTTACTTGAAAGTTAAGTATATCCGGAAATTCGTCAGTTCATATCCTGTCAATTTTTTGATAAGCAATATTCTGCACTTGCATCTTTAAATATTTTCAGCAAAAGATCATCAAAAAACATTTGAAAATATTGCACATAAGTTAAATCGGCAATATCGTCTGTCACAACGACAGGCAATTCAGCTGGCTTCGTTAAATTTTTTGTTTTTGGTCCAACTTGTTTTCCTTTTTATATTTTTATCTTCAAGCTTATGTGCATTTCCTGTGCATTTCATTGTCTCCTAACTTCTACTTCAGCTGAAACTATGAATAAGTTGAATACGGGACATTCTCTCGATGTTCACTCCATCCTCTTAGTCTGAGTTCTCATCTGTTAGGACACTCACAGCCGGTGGATCCATGAAAACGTCTGGAGTATAAGAATCATCTTGCTCTAATATGATCAGAACTTCAGTACGCGTCAAACATCTAGTCCAAAAAAGAAAACGAGATGTATACACAATCTTTGAGTGTCATCATATGAAGACACCTAAATTTACAAGAAAACTTCGTGTAACTGAATGACAGTATATTACTTAAATTTTTGTAGTTGAAACACATAATTTTCACAAATTCCAAATAATAGGTAAGCTTGAAGATTTAACAACAATTACAACAATAATAACTTACTGTCTTGAGGAAGCCATAATATCAGCACTTTCCACGAAAACTCAACGAAATGCGATTTCCCTATAAGAATAACATTTACTCTAACCAGTAAACAGTTTGAAACATAACTAGACGTGAACAAATCTAATTCATATGGAATTTAAAGTGACATTGTTTGCGTCCTCATATGAGGACGCCAGGAGAAAATGAATGATGGCTGTGATAGAGATTTTAGTCTGACCGGAGGATGTGGAGATTTTCTGATTTACGAGCATTGCTCTAACCCAACGGTTAGTGAGATGGACAATACTCTTTTTCGACACAGCTTCCAAAGGAAGGCATAAAGTTTAACCTTCTTTTGTCGATAGACCTCTTAAGTTTGTGTTACCAAATTTAATAAAATTATTTCCTGTATGCATATTGGTGCAGGTGCACAGGTGAATTTCTGATGTGTAAATCGATTAATCTTTCCAGGGCTATCAGAAAAAACGATGTAAGACTTATGGCTTGATAGTTTATTAGGCTTATCTGATTTAGGGATAAAAACTACATTTACCTCCCTGCAGGGTTGTGGGATGTATAGCAAGTTGAAGCTATACCTAAATAAGGCGGTTAGATTAGGAAAAAATAAAGACCAGACCATTTCGAATCAGTGTTGGGAAGATTCTGTCTGTTCCAATTGCTTTGTATAGTTTCAATGAGATTATGGCCCATTCAATTTTATCTATTCTCAACATATTTCTAAAGGAGCTATTAATTCTGTAGATCTATTTAGCATTTTATTATTCTGTTCATGATTTCAAAGGAGTTCAAACTTTTAACGCTTATCATGTAAACGAATTTGAAATGATTTCTTACAATTTATCACTCTAAAATACGTTTTTTTCGTTAACAAACATTTCACATACGCGTGCGAAATGACTTTTTAACGTTACCATGTTCATCGTTGAGAATAAATAACAATGAGGTTAAGCAAATATCTAAAATTTCCTCTAAACCTAGAGGCATTGCTTCATCATTGGAAACCCCTACATCCCATCCAGGCAGTAAAAATTGTAGATTCCAATTTTTTTACGACGACATCGTAACTAATTCGACACTTCAAGCTGATAAATCCTCCCATGTGCCTCTGTTAAGAATATTCAAGGAATTCCAAAACAGCATTCTATCATCTTTGTCAAGTACAAATTTTCTATATGCCATCACGTATGAAGACAAATAAAGCACAAAATTCTTTACGAATTGTTGAATGTCCAATGAATAAATAACAACAACGTGATGGCATCGTCGGGAACACCAATCCATTCACCCTTCAAGCAGATGACCTACCCGGATATCCTCTTTTATCATTCAAGTGCACCAACATCCTGCGATGTAAACTATAAACTCTGTACCATAAGAGTTTTCTACAAAAAACCAGATACAGAAAGGGTTGAAGATAAAAAAAAAAAAAAAAATAAAATAAAATAAAAATTGACGAAAACAAAGATGGCCTTGTACATAGGATAACCCTAACTAACTACAACTCACCAAAAGTATCTCATATACGCCTCCGCCTTCTAAAAAAAAATAAAAAATAAAAATACAGGGTCGAGAATATGGTAACCGTAACGCCTCCTAGGTGTTAAGTTGAAGATGAAACATTGAAACGAATTTTCGAAAAGTCTGAGTGATGGGGTGGATTTTTTTTTAGTTTCCGTTTATAGAATTTTGTCTGCATGAATACGGTGTGTCTTTGTCATTTTGTACATCACGCGGGTGTCCCATTTCGACTAGGTCGGTTTGATGATACAGCAAGTGTGTGGTGGTTTGTTAGTTTCGTATTTCACGCAGACAACTCCAAAAATGACGAAAAACTTCGTTAAGGATCGAACAATGGCAGGCTTCTTTTATTGTTTCTTTTTTTTTTTATAAAAAAGAGATGGATTTCGTTGATTCCCACAGACAATCAAATGTAGCCAGTCAGCCAGACATAGAACAAGAAGCAACGTTTCACACTATACATACTAACATTTCTAAGAAACAAAGAAAACAAAAACAGCATCAACATGACACATGCAGGGATACTACAATATACCGGGTGAGATTTTTAATTTGAGACATCCAAATTACTCGAAAAATACAAGGTCACAAGGTTCTGAAGGGGACATAAGATAGTGACCACGAGTTTGACCATGAGCCCCATTTTCAAAGTCAAACGAAGGTCACTTTTGAATTTTCAAATGATAATTCCTGATTTTCATTGCTCAGTCGTATTCCTCAGTGGGGCACACGATTTTGTCTTATTCATTCGGTGCTAGATACCACTGCACTGGCACGCCTAAATAATTAATCGGTTTCCAACGTTTCCAACGTTGTTAAAAGGTCGAGATTTGTTTTGAGGAAGTCATAATTGCCTCGACTGAAGTTAAAACTCAAAGAAGTTTCAGAAAGAGACAAATTGTCCTTAACTTATCTGAGAGTGTATCATGTGCACTCTGCAATTTTTTTCTACTTGAACGGAACTGTACTTCATTTAGAAGTTCGATATTAGTTTTGAGGAACTGATTATTATTAGTAACGTTTTCCAGATTAATAATGCAGGCTATTTCAATTCAAGAGAAAATTGAAATGATATTGATTTATGGGGAAAGTGGAAGGAACATCGATGGTGCTGTTGCTCTTTACGCCAAACGTTTCCCAGGCCAGATACGATCGCGTGCTTCCTTTTATCAGGTCATCCAACAATTCACTGGTGAAGGAAGTGTGCAACCAAAGAAAAGGAATCGGTCGGATAGGGTGTCTGTTGAGCACAATGAAATAGCAGTGTTAGCTGCCGATGCACACGATCCTCACATTAGCGCTTGCCAAATAAGTCGTGAATCAGGAATTTCTCAAACGACTGTCTGTAAGATTTTACATCGGCATAAATACCATCCTTATCATGTTTCAATGCACCAAGAACTTTCTAGTGAGTATTTTCGCAACCGGGTTTCCTTTTGTCAATGTGCACTTCAGCAAATTGAACGAGATCCCCTTTCTTCGCCAATGTGTTATTCTCTGATGAGTCTACTTTCACCAATCACGGTACGGTCAATCAACATAATATACATTACTGGGCTACCGAAAACCTACCTTTTCGTTGCGACAAGTTGAACGCCAACACCCTTGGAATATTAATGTTTGGGTGGGAATTATAGGGGATAAATTAATAGGTCCATATTTTATTGAAGGCAACTTGAATGGCGAAAAGTATTCAAGTATTCTTGCGGGACCATCTTCTAGTTTTACTAGAAGAACTGCCATTGGAGTTGCGACAAACAATGTGGTTTCAACATGATGGTTGTCTAGCCCATGACGGGAAAAGAACCCATTTTTGAAAAAAGTGTTTCATGTAAAAGAATTGTAATTTTTCACGCAGATTATGAATCTGTCAAAACTGACCTTCGTTTGATCTTGAAAATGGAGCTGAAGGTCAAACTCGTGTTCACCATCTTATGTCCCCTTCAGAACCTTGTGACTTTTGTCTGAAACATTTTTCGCGATATGGCGTATTTTTCGAGTAATTTGGATGTCTCAAGTTAAAAAATTCACCCTGTACGATTCTTTACAAAAATCTGTTCTGAATGTAAGGTAGGGTCAGGTCCCCTTCAGAACCTTGTGACTTTTGTCTGAAACATTTTTCGCGATATGGCGTATTTTTCGAGTAATTTGGATGTCTCAAGTTAAAAAATTCACCCTGTACGATTCTTTACAAAAATCTGTTCTGAATGTAAGGTAGGGTCAAACTAGTGCTTTAGATGTCTGCAGATGGATAGTTTGTTGCGGCGAGGCGGTGGTTTTAACTTAAGTTACTGATAGAGAAAATGATAAAAACAAATCGAATGCACTATAAAAACAGAAGAAGCACAACGGCAACGGTTCGATTGTGTAAAAGGGTATACTAACTTACTTAGACAGAGAGCGCGCCAGTCCGGGGTATAACTGTTCTCCATGGCTTATGGTTATTATGCGTTTTATCAAAGACCGGGTCTTCCTCTACTGCGTTGCGTTCCACTGGGAAGAATCGAAGGCTCCTCGGGCCAAAGATTTGATATCCAATTGATTTCTTTGTCATCTCAGGCTGTTTTTAAATGGGTTGATGCCCCTGTATAGCTAACATATTTACTCCTTCAGAACTAGGGAATGCAGACGAATTAAATAAATGTGGGTGTCACACGCTCTTCATGCTTTTTCTTCAATAATTTGATAATTATTTCTGAAGTAGCAACTCTATTTTCTTGACCGCACTCTTCACTTTCTCTTCTTTTTTTTCCTTCTTCCAATCCTTTCTTATTGCGCAGTTTCGTACGCGAGTTGTTTTGCACATATAATTGGCTAAACTACTCATTAAGCCTGACCTTAAGCACTTGATGCAGGTTACCTGAGACTTATTTAGCGGTTGAAGGATACGCAGTCGGCAAAGGTTCAGGTAGTTTATTGAGAATGCAACCATGCAAGGTGATAGCTTTTACAGTATGTTTCCCTTAATGGGATACTATATAGCTGAACAATTAAAAGTAAACTGCTATCACGCAAATATCACCATCATCAGTATGATGGGATGGGCTGGAGGATAAAAAACTGTGAGAAATACTTTATCAAATTAATTATTTTAGTGTCAACGTAAGGCATGTCTCCAGTATATTGGACCCACGAACGTTCCGGGCAGCCAAAGTTGACTAGGAACACCTCCTTGTTGCAGCCATGGTTCGAATACGGATTTCTTAATCTTCATAACAAAGATGAATTGATGTGATAAGATATAACGTCGAAAGCGGTAATCTTTGCCAAACGTGTATCACGAAATCTATCAAAACCTCCTATGAAGCCATGATCAGTAATCGAAAACCTGTGCCGACATTGCAACTGTGCAATCAAAAACGCCGCATGTGATGAGCGAGGATTTGCCAGATCATCATAATTTAATCCTTGATTTGATAAAGAATACCAGCAGGAGCATGCAGCTTAACAAGAAGAAGAAATTACTCAAAAAACAAATAACAAAAGTGTTGCGTCAACAAGATGGGTGCAGAGAGCTGTTGAGATGTAGAAGGAAACATTAAAGTAGAGTCACAGTCCGTGCTGGGAATATTAAAAAACTTCTTCTGCAGTTTGTGTAAGAATGACGTAGCCCAACATCCCATCGGCTCGTTAGATAGAATACGTCCATGTCACTAAAATGAAGTAAGGATATCAATATCTAAGCTTAAACTGATAGACCTAACGTCTTACAGACCTAGGTGCAAGCGCATACTTTCAAAAGTATGTGCAATTACAAGTGCATGCCAACGGTGGGCTGTGAACCATGCGTTGCTAGTATTGAAACGCAAATAGATTAAGTGATAAATGAGGGCTTAACCAATTGTATGCTGTCAACCAGGAAGACCTACAACATCGAAGATTTTGATCAACGATCAACGTCATGATCGACAGGTATTATTTTGAAATATTAAGGGGTTTTGTCTACCTTGGCAATGGAAACAATGTCAACAACACCTCAGTAGAAACGAAATGAAGAATCAACCTGCTAAAAGCTATTTCTTTAAGCTAAGAAGGCAATAGAGCAATGTCCTATTATATAGCGCATAAGCATGGACTCCATCGAAAGTGGATGAATGTATCCTTAATCGTTTTGAAGAGAATAATTGTTTGAAAAATATTCGGTCCCGTTTGCGTTGGCTGACTTTGGAAAAAAAATATTCAACAACGGACTATACGAGATGTACGGTGACATAGATCAAATTAGAAAACTGCGCATAAGTTGCCCGAAATGCCTAGGATATGTAGAGCGAATAAACACCAGTGCTCCAGCTCGCAGATTCGTCGGATCTTACCCGTGAGAACAACACGGTAGACGCAGACGTGATCTTAGGTGATGCACATAAGTATAATGGGACTCAACCGACTTGGAATATGTAACTAGAACCAGTTAGCTAAAGACCAAATAACTCGTAAGTGTAGAGGCTTGTTTGTTGAAGCCGAGATGCACCCTAAACTTCAGGGCTACATAAGAAGAAAGAGAACCTGGCGGATCAATATTCACCGTACGGTATCTTTTGCGGTATAATGTTGCGTTGAATCGAATCCTCAGTAAATCGTATGGCGCTATCTTGCGGGGACTAACTATCGTCCGATTCAATGTAATACTTTTTTTGGAAGAAATAATCGGTAACGTTGGCCTCATTTCTGAACAAATAAACACCAAAGTTGACATGGGTTTGAAGATTGCACAAAAAAGTACTCTTTTACGAATGTAATCGACCCTTCTATAGATTTTTCTCACTTACGAAATGTCTATTCTACTGGTTTACGAACCCATAAATCTAAAAGTGAACCTCGTCATTAGACGTGATTTTACAATGATTATAAAGGTCGACTCTTCCAGAGTACAATCCGTGAACTCCTGTTGCAAGTCATGATCTAGTTGCTTCGGTTTCCGCACCAGCTTGATTTTTAACCCACCACGCAAAAAGATTGTCACAAAGGGGAGCTATCGTGTTCGAATTGGTGCAAGTATTTGCGATAGCCGCCGTGACCAGATAGGAACTGCGTAAGGTGGTAGTTGTTATCCCCATGTTCTCGATGTTCGGGATCAACTTGAATGTCCATCTGCCTTTTGTACTATTATCCCACCTGGCTTGCCAGAGGGCTGTTGAAGCCGCTCGCTCTTCTCCTTTTATTTTTACAATTTCATCTGCATCTTGTCGCCCTGGGATTCATCTATTATAAATTCTCAACATCTTGTCCGCTAGAATGTCGATCGGAACCATTCCTGCTATCACAAAGCTACTTTATCCGAAATTGTTCGAAATCCAAAGATCGCTCTTAATGCACTGAGCTTGTATGCGAACAACAGTTTTCTCTTGTTTGCTTTTATGGCGAGTGCCCCCGCCCAGACCGGAGCAGCGTTTAAGAGAACTGAGCTGACTACTCTAGATAAGAGAATCCTCCTAGCATATCAAGGTCCACCAATGTTTGGTAGTATTCTAGAAAGTGCTTCTTGCAGCAGTAAAGCCTTGTTACTGGAGTACTCTACATGTGCTTTGAACTGTAATCTGTTATCAAGTATTACTCCCAGGTATTTGATTGATTTCTTCGATCGGATTATTTGATGTCCCACCCGTATATTGGCGTATTCTACAATTCTTCTACTGGTAATTAAGACGGCTTCCGTTTTATGGTCGCTAATTCTAGACCGGTGGCTGACTCTATCGAGTTAAAGGTATTTTTGATGTCCAAAGTCACCACTACACAGTATTTTTTTGTACCATACCGCCATCTTTCTCCTTGTATCGCTTCGGCCGCAATGTCGACCACAGTTTTTACGGCTTGAACAGTAGACCGCAATTTTCTGAACCCAAACTGAAAGTCTGATAGTGCTCCTCTCTCTTCTGCTACCGCGAGCAGTCTAGCATATATTATCAGTTTAAGTATCTTTCCCATTGTATCTAGAAGGCATATTGGACGATACGAGGACGGTTCCGCAGGTGGCTTGTTTCCCTTTGGAAGCAGGACTAGGTGTTGTAGTTTCCAAGCATCCGGGAAAACTCCGATTTTGGAACCTGAGGGTTAATTTGGACAAATCGTAGGTGATGGTTTTTCGAAAAGGATCGGGTAGAACAGCCAGAAGCGAGAAATAACATTTCAACAGACAGCCAATCGAAATCGTAAAAGCTAACAAATATTTGAGAGTAACGATAACGAGCAACCTAAATATGGAAAGTCACCTCAAAGACATATAAGTTAAATCAAGAAGTGCTATGAACGCAACATGGAAAAATTGCTTTTCGAACAAAACAATAAATCGTAGCGTTAAATAAATAGTTTTTGTTGCAATGGCTGAATCTATTATGTTGTATGCAACACAGGTCTGGGGAGGAGAAAAGTATGAAACTGTCGAAAAACTTTTCTTCGTAAAAATATGTTTTAGTTACCCAAAACACCCCTAACTATGTGATAATAATTGAGACAGGCATGTCACCACTTTTAAAAAGAACACTCAAGTATCATGTTGATTATACTACAAAAGTTCTTAATATGCTAGATGAACGACTTCCTAAAATTCTAGCACTACAAGCGATCGAGAAGAAAAATCGTTGGTATAACAAATTGGAAGAACATGCGGGCTACCGCGGAACCAATTTGCAAATAATAGATGAAAATGGAAGGTACTTCAATAAAGGTCTCTTGACCTTGCTAAGGTAGATGAGCAATGCAGAATGGACTGCATACACTAGGCTAAATCATCAGTGCACCGATCAATCTACACCCATCTTTCTCACAACTTCTGCGAACATAGCTACTTCCGTAACGAAAATAAACAGGAACTGATCTCGGCGATCTTTAAAATGAGAAAAGAACCTTCCAATCTACTGTAGTTTATGTAACCTGACAGAAAGAGAGGATGTCATTAATTTTTTTGGTAAAAATGAGAAGCATATTTATCAGTAATGTTAAATTTGAAGCAGAAGTTCTAGCCCTTCTTAACTGCGAATGTGACATAAACACCACTTGACAGATGGATACGTTTTCAAAATCCCGTTATGTGCGATTTGTTCATATGAAGTAACTTTGACATAAACTTCAGTTTGCTTTCACCTATTAAGTTTGAGCCTTTAGCTTGCCGTATTTGACTTTACAGTATACCAAATATCTATCAAGTGTACAATCGATAATATTTTTAGTGGACCCTGACGCATGAGCATAACGTTTCAAAACAAGTAGTTTTCTGCCCAGCATTAAACTCGCTTAAGGTCGTGATTAAATTACAAAGTGGCATGCTCATTAAAACTGAACATAGTCTGCAAAAGTAGGGCAATTGCATTACTTAATAATGTTAGGCAGATAGTTTATAACAATTGAGAAAAGCATAGGTCCTAGTATTGATCCCTGTGGAATATCTGCTACATTTTAAAAAGATCAGTTGTTTTCTTTCATATAAATACTCACGCATGAGATTAGAGGCTGACAAGGAGCAATTGTAAAAGTTTGTTAGTTTGAATATAAGTAACTCATGAGCAACGGTCTACTTGGGCAAAGAGTGTAACCACGAGAAATTTCTTGTCAATTGCAAATCACGCGTCGTCAGATACCTTAAGAAGAGCTGATGTGCAGCTATTCTTTCGAAATCCCGACTGATAAGTGCAATAAATTTGTTTACGCTCTAGAAAATTTAATATTTGTTGGTATAATATTTTTTCGTATACGAATACGAAGATAGGATAGCAATAGGTCTCTACTCCATTGGTAAGCTATCTACTTTTTTCTTTTTTGGGATTGGTATAATCTTAATTTTATTCCAAGCACTCAGAAAAAAAAGAAGAATGGAAGAATGTATGATAATATTATATTAACAAAAGAGGATGAATGTTGTCGATACCAAAGCCTTAGATTTGATTTTCATCAGAGCTTTAATAACGTCGGGTTATTTCACTCTGCAGAATTCAAATGAGCCGGCAAGTAAAATAATAAAGTGTTTTGGAAGAGGGTTGAAGTTTCTTTCAACCTTACTGAATCCTTTATTAATTTCATCAGGATCGACCTAGGTTAGGTCCTACACAAAAATCTTGCAAATTATTCCAATGAGTCTTAAGCGGAAGTTTGTAACCAAACAAGGGTAAGTAAAAAAAATTAAATAAAACAAAAATGATGTGAGCTATAAAATTGAATTTAGTTTTTTTTTTTTTTTTTTGAAGCTACGTTCATGACATTTTGTATGGAGTAGCACTTCATTCAAATGGCCTCGATTTCGCTGGCAGTGCTTCAAGCGGTCGATTCCATTTTTTATGAATCGATCCAATATGTGCTGCATTTTTTCGACAACAGCGGGTCGAATGTTGGCCTCGAGCTCATCCAATGTGGTTGGATTATTAGCGTAGACAAAGGACTTCCCAGAGAAAATAATAGAGTAGTGTCGAATTGCATGATCGCGGCGGGCAATTGATAAACACTCGCCGTGAGATGATCCAGTCGCTAAATTTTTCCTTAACAACTTCACAACAAACGGCAATTTTTCTTTTTGAAATAGCCGGTGAGCCAAAACTGGGCATCGCCTGAGAAGATGATTTTTTGGCGAAAATCAAGCACAATCTTATACGAATGTTCCCTTTGACGATGCCCAATTCAGCCGATTAAGGCAAATTTCTGGGGCTTCTGCGATACTAGCCGCTACGGCGGATATTTTTTTTTCATTTTGCATCATCTGTCTAGATGGTGGATTGAGATTCAAACTTTTCTAAGGAGCAACGAATTGCCTGTGCACTGAAGCTATGCCCGATCTCACGACGAAATTCACGTTGCGTATTTACAACTGAGCTGGAATTTCTATAATATTTTTTAATAATTCCTGCACATTAGGCTGCTGAAACGTAACAATTGGAAAAACTATCATTGCTATCTTTTCTACTTTTTGTACGCAGCATCAAGTTTATTTTTAAGCTCAGAAATTTCTGATGTAAACCACTCAATGTTGCTATTTTTCACAGATTTCCTTTAAATGGGAACATCTTAACCAGAAAGCCGTGTAACTATGTATGCAAAATGTTTAACTTTAACTTCAATTGATGTTTCGTAAAATATTGGCTGCCAATTATAATATACCAATAACAAACATAAGATCTTGCTTAAGTAGACGCGAATTTAAATTTTTAAAATCTCTAAACATGTACGTCGATGGTTTTCTAGTAGTATATGTGCTATGAAGACAGCGCTTAATTGCTCGATTATGAGAACCAAAAAGTAACGTTTTCTTCTTCACTTTCGGAATTGTTAACTGATTTCCAAGTTAAGTCTGAATGATGTGAAAGCGTTCTTTTGATGTCAGTGTGTTTGTAATAGTTTGTCAGACAATATTAAAGATGAATGCAAAAATACTGTCAAATTAATAAGGCGATTTGAAAGTTATCTATATTGAAAGTTCTATCAGTCAAAAAACTTCACTTTCTTGAAAGCGGTCATGGTTTAGAGCAAATTATAGTAGATCCTCTCTTATAGATTTCACATCCATATATTAATGTGGTTGACATGTTTTTGTTTAACAGGATCGTTAACAATGTATCCGTCCTTATTCGACGTCCTTGGTTTCTTTCTCACAGTGACAATTCTACGTAAAAGTAAGTCACTTTTTTAGTACTTTTGAACTTTTTAAAATCCCTTGACACTGTAGACCATGGTAATTTATTAGGGAAACTCCCAAGGCTGTACATTTATTCGTCTTTCTCCGTTAAGTTAATATCTTCCTAGCTATGCGATTTGAAACCAGACTGTGGCGGTTTATTTTTTTATTTCCGAATTATTTTCCACATTTAGAGCTGTTCCTCAGAGATCGATTCTCGATCCACTTCTGTTTTGAGAACTGTTAACAACAATCAGGAGGCTCTTCAATTTTGCTAGAAGGACTACTTGGTTCGTTCTTTAACCTTTATGCTAAAATTTACCACAAACCAATTCACATTACCTTCCGGTTTCCGTTTTAGGAAGACATTGAGATGGTGGCGATGAACTGCCTTGTTTGAGATGAAGAAAATTAAGTGTTTCCAATACTCGGAAGAACTAAAACCGAAATTTAAAAATATTTTGTCAGCAAATAAGCGTATTTTTTACTCATTAAATCATTCAGCTTGCAAAGGTTTCGTTAAAACAAATTTATTTATTCTTCGGAAAACGTACATCCAACGTACCCTATCTGATGATTCCTTTAACCAACAAAAAAATAAAAAATAAAAAATAAAAATAAAAATAATAATAATAGTCTGTGACAACAAAAGAATGAAATCCCTTTCATCTGACGACGGCTATGACAGGTAGATTGTTTCACTCTTCAGTGCTGCCACAAACACCCATACGCGAAATTTCATTTTACATTTGCCATGTTCCAACGTTCCAACGTTCCACCGGGGTGACATTCCGGATGAAAATGAAAATCCTGACAATGCTTTTGTGCAGCACCGACTCTTCTTCAAAATCTCACCATCAAAACTGCAATTGGATGCGTTGTGAGCTAAATAAAGGTGCCATAGCGCACACCACTACAGTCATAAAGATGTTCAGCAAGGAGTATATGGGTATCTACCATTTGCTGGGTTAGTTAGCTTAAAATGCAAGCATCGGTTTGCACTACGTACTCTTCTCGGCTACATTTAAAATTGCAGGCCCTAATTCTATTGCCGTTTTGTCAGGGATTTGAAATTGATTTCAGGATGTGAGTCTGAGCATATCTATGTTTCATCTATCCTCTGCTTGCCGAAGGTGTGTGCTTCGGCCCATTTTATGTAAATCGCTTTTATCTGTTGTGAGATAAACTCTCTCCCTGCATGAGGGTGCAACACCCTCAGCTTGTGGCGACGGATTTGTTTTATAGTTTCTACCGTGACTCTGACTATGACTCTGACTATGATTCTCACTTTGTCTACGACGATGACGGTGGTGATGACAATGATGATGACGATCACGATGATGATGATGACTACGATGATTATGATGATGACGATGACTACACTGCTACAGATGGTAAGAATCAGGCAAACCACCAAAAAGAGTGGGCGAACAGATGCGACCGAGCTGATTGCATTGACGTTGCACACCATCGTTACGCGCATATGAAATCCACGTATCCACAGCAGTAGGAGTGTAGGATCTGTCTTCATGTATCCCTTTAGGATTGACAGCCTTTACACTACCGTCATGTGGTTCAATTGCCTATTCCTCAGGCTCCAAAATTAATATAAGCGTAAAACCGTGTATTTCAGAATTTCAGAATTATTAGCAACTATTCCCATGACGGTATGAATACATGCAATCGCTAAGGCTCTATTGAAACCACACCGAATTGCGTTCCTACATTTATCTTTAGTGGTGGATCAATGTGCTGAAGTTATGGCCGATATTTGGCCATTTAACTGCTTTTCGTCGAGTCTATTCGTATTCACTTATTCACAGTCATCGAGTGAAGGAATTTGGGAAAAGATTTTCGGGATGCTAGTTCGTACCGGATACAGTCAAAGGTACGACTAGCATAGACAAAAGATAGGGTAGAGATTAAAATTTAATTTCGATCATTGCTTTGGCTTTATGGATTGGGCAAAGCAACATTATTTCAACTGGTCGTCAAAGCAAGCGTCGTTCCATTGTAAATGCATCCATTAGTGAAATTGTTCCTATTGTAATGGTTACATTAAAAGCCATTGTTTTGCTGAGCATCTGAGGATGTGCTAAGTTCATGTACAGAGCGGAATAATCCATTAACCTTTTAGATATAATCTCAAATGATGCATACAATTGCAATGGCTATTACTGTGCCTGAACTCATATACACTCTGTGTTGTTAGGAGGGCGTAAGGCTGAAATGAGCACATTTGTGTGAGTTTTGTTTTTATCGACACATAAGCCATAAATGGTTCATTTTCGACTCTGCTTTGAAAGAAGAAAAAAAAAAATAAAAATAAATAAAAATAAAAACATTTAGGGCATGACGGATTTACGGCTCCCAATTGGAATGTTACATTGTTCTATTTTCGTAATGAAGCAATTGTAAAAAGAATATTATTTTATAAAGATCAAGTAACAACAGGTCCCGCTTTTCATCATAATAATATTTATCTCGGCTTTCATAGAATAGGTGCTATTCACCGTTGAAGTACGTTACGCGTATGGACATATCATCATACGTTGATATGTAACATATTTACCCCCGTTTTTGTAACTTTAATTGCGCCGCATACAGGGTTGAATAAATTTGGTGACCTTAGTAAAGTTTTAAAGGACGGCGTTTTCAAGATAACCTCGGACAGCTTTGTGTTCCAGTTATTATTCCATCGCCTTTTTCTTTGCATTATCTTGCAACCTACATTTATTTTGATATTTCGACTGGATTTTCCAACAGAATGCCTTACACATGTCAATAGAAGCTAATACACTCTGCCTGAAATTGCTCATCTTTTGGTTTCTTTACGTAAAGACATCAATTAGACTTTTCAAGACTTTTCAGCTAACCCGATGCCCAGCCAACTACCTCCAGTTGTGTACTCGTATTTCAGTGAAGGTGCCCTGGCACTTGTGCCAGGTTCCTTCGGGTTAGATTCGATGACCTGCGGCCAGAGCATTGGTGTCCATTCTCTTTACATGTCCTAACCATCCCAGATGCAGTGTTTTGACTTAATTGACGACATCGTATAATTCGTAAAGTTCGCCGTTTAATCTTCCTCCTGAAAGCCTGTCAACGCAAACGATTTTGGTCTCGAAACGTACGAGGCTATCATCACTTGCTTTTAATAGAGTAGGACTGGTATGATCAAGATCTTGTAGAGAGTTTTCTAATCGCTTAATCTCTTTTTAAGCGCAAGAAACACCGATTGGCAATCTTCCTTGCCTTCGACTTATTTTTACTGAGCTGTAATTGGCAGAATTGATTACAAAGCCAAAATAGGCAAAGCTTCTTACTACTTACTTAGCTGGCTCGAACCTGGGGGCTGGAAGTCTAAAATCCTTTTAGCTGGAGCCTTATTGTCAAATCACCCGGTATGGGCAAGCCAATGTAGTCGATGTATTTTGGCTTTTTGGACTACATCCACATTTTGATAAGCTCATAGTGTTCTCGGTTGTATCTTCATACAACCTTCCTCGCATAAAAGACCCAAAATCTGTCAAAAAATTTTACTTTCAAAGGAGCCCAGTATCAGTTCTTGTTTCCTGCTTATCGTCCTGCACTTGGAGCCATACAGCAAATGACAGGATAAGGATTTTATAAAGCATACTTTTCGTTAAAAGTTTTGAACCTGGTTTCATAGCGTAATTCTTCGTCGGATCTAGAAAAGGGTGTTATTCGCGGAGTTCACATAGGCTAGGTAGGTGAACTCCTTATCTTCCTTGAAATTATTACTATTAATAGTGACGGTTTTTCCTAGGCGGTGGACAGATTCTAATTTGGTTGTCGATACCATATAATTAGTCTTGTCCTCATTTAGTTCAAGGCCAACAAATTTTACCTATTTTTAATCACCGTGAAATCCTCTATCACGGTATGTTGGGAACGAGTGATGATGTCAATACCGTCTGCATATCCCATTGTTGAGAGGTCATGTTGTAGATAATGCCTTCCGTGTTGACACCTGTCCTGCTCTAGAACGAGATTAAATAAATCACATGATAGCGTATCTCCTTTAGAACTAGTTCGGAGGAGGTAATTCCGAATTACACATGTGTCTCGCGACACATATGGATCAGTTTTGCCGGTCATATAGAGTCATATAGAGTTCCTGATGATAAGTACTATCATATGCGGCTTTAAAGTCGATGAAGTCGACCTAAAAATTCCTGGTCTTTTCCAGGACTTATTTTAGTGTGATAATTTGGTCTATAGTCGATCTGCCGGGCCGGAAGTCACACCGGTAAGTGCCGATTAGTGTGTTGCTGGTTCTTTATTGACTAGATGTGAGCTCTCTTCTTGCCTTATAACTCTCTCTACATGATGCCCATTTAGCAGCTAGAAATGTTGCATCCAATATCCCCTGTACCTTCGAAATTTCGAAGAGTTTTTGTTCCGGTTTTGAAGTTAGCTGCCAGTGGTTTGACCTTCTTGTAAAACCTGCGGATGTTGTTTCAATCGGGGCACTCTTTAATCTTCTTTAGCTGGAAGGCTGCGTAGGCGTAGGATCTTCGGCTTCTGACTTTGATGCGGATCACATCTAGACGATCAGTTTTCGGCTTGAAATCCATAATTTTTCACTTAAGCTAATTTGCAAATGCGAATCCGCATCCTAATATATGCAATTATTTATGGCAGATGTAATTTTTTCTTTTCATCTTATCCGATCCTATCCATCATATCTCCTAGATCGCGGTAATATCTCTCTTGTACCGTGTGAGATTTAAGCTTTTGAGTAACACATGGGACGTACAGTCTCTTATTAGCTCTAAATTATAGATGTCGACTGCGACGTTCTGTTCAACTCATCGATTTTGTATGCCCCTTCTTTTTGCCAGTATATATTGGGAATATATTTTAATTCGTGCGGGGTTTTTTTTTTCAAAATTTGAACGTTTATTTAAGAAAAACATGTACAATAGTATTATTCAAAGTATTGCCCATCTGAAGCTATGACTTTTTCCCATCTTTCTGGCAATTTGTGGATCCCATCCCAAAAGAACTGCGCCGGCTTGGAAGCCAAGAATGAATCAAGCCAATTTTTGATATTCTGCTATGATGTGAACCGTATTTCAGTGAGGGCGTTCTGCATCGACCAGAATAAATGGTAGTCAGAAGGGGCAAGGTCAGGGCCATAAGGCGGTTGGGGTAAGACTTCCCATCCACAGTTTTCCAAATAGTTCTTAACCGGAATAGCTACGTGGGGCCGAGCGTTGTCATGATGGAAAATTAATGCCTCGTGTCTGGTCGCATATTCTGGGCGTTTTTCGGCTACTGCTCTCTTCAAACGGATTAATTGTGTTCGGTAGCGTTGTCCATTGATGGTTTCACCCGGTTTTAGCAGCTCATAATACAGCAAATCATCTGATCCCACCAAATACAGAGCATTACCTTCGCGCTATGGATATTCGGCTTTGCCGTAGATTTGGCTGGTTGGGCGGGTTTCACATATGATTTTTTACGCCTGGGGTTGTAGTAATGCATCCATTTTTCATCACCAGTAACAATCCGATGCAAAAATGATTTCCTTTTGTGGCCAGCACCATTTCGGACATGCAAAACTGCCTTTCGACGTCTCCCGGCTTGAGACGTCTCCCAATTTCCTTGCTTTTGAATATATCCAGCTGCTTTTAAACGTTTTGAAATGGTTGTTTGAGTGACACCCAAAGATTCTGCGAGCTCTTCTTGTGTTTGGCAATAATCTTAATAGAGTAATGCTTCCAGTTCTTCATCTTCAAACTTTTTTGGCTGCCCAAGACCTTCATCGTCTTCCAAGCCAAAATCACCTCTTTTAAATCATGCAAACCACTTTTGGCAGCAGTTCTCTTCATATTAAAGTAATGAAGAAGAACTCCCCGCAAAAACACTTTTTCAGGCACAAAGTTCTACATATTTGAGTGAAAAAAAATTATTGTTGTTTACGCTTCAAATGAATGACATATACTTAAATGACGTACAATGACAGTAGCTTTCCAACGCATGTTCCAATAGAATAATACAAGTTACGCCATCTATAAGCAAACCGTCAATACTTCGTTTGGGCCACATTTACTACTAAGCCCATTTTGGTAGCTCTGTTCGTTAATGTTATATGCAAACGCAACGGTGATAAGTTACTAAGTTCTCCCAATCATGTCAATAATGTCGAAGTAAAATTTTGGAAAGACTGTGCCTGCAGTGTTCGCTTGTGAGTCTTTCGCAAATTTTTTACTGTTTCTGTTTAGCTGCATGTACCTCCCGGCATTGTTTTTTTTTTTTTTTATTATCAGGGATTCTTGGTGGTGTTTGGGTGAAACCCAGCACATCAGATGCTGCGTCTCCAATTGGACGTTGGCACTGTCTACACTGGTCTTCGGTACTCGATGCTGGCGGCATGAGAGTTGTTGAGAGATATTGGGATATGCGTTTAGCAAAGATTCTGGCGGTCTATTTCGATTGCAGATTTTTAACGTTATATCTTTTTACAGTAATTCCTCTTTGTTGTGGCACTTGGAAGATCTGCATTTGTGCTTTGGCTGGAACAACGTAATGATCCGAGTCAATGTTTGCTTATCAGCATTTAGCGAATTTAGCCTTGAGGAGGATTATCATAAAACGATCGCGCACCTGTCAAAATCTCAGGACTTCTTCTGTAAGTCTACGCATATGACAAAATTCACCCGAATAAGCGCTCACCATAATATGTATATATCACAGCTTTTTTTCTTGTTTTTGTCCGGCCCATCCCATCGCACTTTCTGAATGGTGTTTATCGCAGTCAAGAGCCTCTGCTAATTTTTCGACTTCACGTGGCCTATTAAGGATCCGAACATTTCATGTATAAGTCCGAAGTTCGGTGTCTTTTTATCGTTTGCCAGTTAGTAGTAGTAAACAGTGTTTTTATTGCTAACAGGAGATACTGTATGTTTCGACGCTGACATATAGGGTTGTGAGGCCTATGACAGGGTATGCCAGTTTTATGCTATTGATTGAGCACAGACTTACCGTTTAGCTTGGAATTATTCTCATTATTTCTGGGGACCACCATTGTGATGGAGTAAAGCGGCATTCGAGAAAATTCGTAGTTCAGTTGCTGACTCAGTCCGAGTTAAAAGACGTTCTCCCCGATTACACGTATTTATAACCAATCGGGTCATCTTTTAATACTTCCGCTTCTTTCCGACGATTGTCTAGATAGCTGTGACAGGCACTAATGTCTGTGACTGAAAACATAAAGAAAATTACCGAATATTCCCTCTTGTAACATCTTTCCAATGTAACTAAGCTTATTCTATGAGCCGGAACAAAATTACATCCGGATTGTGCGGAATATCTCAGTCGTATTCGCTTAGTCTAGTTACCAGACCAATTTCAAGACTAACCAACACGTAAGGTTGAACAGCATCTGTTTAAATTCATCCTTCTTGTCGAAGACCCGGTTAAGGCGTCAGAGCACGGGTATCGAGTCCTGTCACCTTATTCTACAACATTTTATTAATGAGAGGAAAAAGTAAAAAAAAATCGAACTTCGGTAGCCATGGACTTGTTCGCCTGGGCTACCAAGAAACCAAGCCGCAGAGATACGGCAGAAAGAATACTAAAATACTGGTTGCGATTCAAAAAGTCTCAAGTTCATCGATGACG
The DNA here is from genome assembly GCA_907269105.1 of Volucella inanis. Taxonomy (NCBI): domain Eukaryota; kingdom Metazoa; phylum Arthropoda; class Insecta; order Diptera; family Syrphidae; genus Volucella; species Volucella inanis. The sequence goes on along the minus strand of OU026153.1, from coordinate 241,644,008 downwards.
GGAAAGTCATTTGCTTGTAGAGTGGAGAGTGGAGTGGAGGTGGGTCCTTATATTCAAGATCTAAACCATAATCGTAATTCTCACTATTGCCATTGTCGTTTGGTTATATGCACTAGAAAAGCGAACTAACATCTGCCTGTTCGAAGAACTCAATCAGTTTCGCTGAGACGTTAAGAACTTTTTCAATAGCAGTACTCTAAACTCTACTCTATATGTTAGCTCTAAGCTCTTTCGGCATATTGATTTCAGACTGAAAGCAAATCTCAGGCTGAGAGACACTGGGTAATGGGAAGAGCTCAATGTAGGATAACCGACCTTCAATTAACTGAAAGGGACTTTTATGTTGAATGCAATCACTTAAGCAACGAATTAAAATAAGGTAAAGTTTTTCTCACTAAATTTTTTTCCATCTTCATATGTAGCTTTTAGACAGCCGAAGGCGCTTTTGCAGCGGTCTTCTCTGAAGATTTTTACGTACCATTAGTCTGCTGATTTACTGTGCCGTCTACTAAGCCGAAGTCTTACCTTTTCATCAGGCGTTGGAAATTGCAATGTACATAGACTGGGAGCAATGGTTAGAAGCACAAAATCGTAGATGCAGTAGCCAGACTTTGATCCCTAAGAATAAGTAGTAGGCAACGAAGACTTACCACTTAAGGCAAGGTCTTCCTATACTCTGTTTTCACTCGGTGATGAATTCGAGAACACTCTGGCGAGTGTGCTGAAGGTCATCTGCTCGAAATGTACCAGACATCTAAGCAAATGAGTTCTGGTCGTTTTCATAATGTCGCTGAAGAAGATAACTTTGGCAAGGATATCGATGATGTTGTTCATCTTCACACCAAACGTGCGTATCGATTTTAAATTCCAAGATCTGCTTAAGGGAAATACCTGTGCCTACCAGGCTTAAACCAAACTGGTAAGAAGCAGTCAGATTGTTAATACAGATCGCTTATGTAGTACGGCATATATGAGTAAGACCATGAACACTGCGTACGAATGATTTTCTTGTATCAAAGTTGGCGATCATGTGGGTGGGTTAAAATATGATTGGGTTCCATTCAACGTATATGCGGTCATAGGACCACATGCTTCTTACCAAATCAACTGGGGCATGCTTCTCGTAGATTGCCAGTAACATTTTTTACTGATGAAGGAAGAGAAGTATATCAGGAAGAATTCAATTGATCTGCCAGTATCGTAGGAAGCCGAGCCAACAAGGAACTCAACCGTCAACGAAAACTTTTGGGATATATAGTATATCTGCACAGCTACATTGAATTTAATCAACAAATTTGAACGTCTCGGATAGATTAGTAATGCAAGGACTCCAACTCCCTCGTAGCAGTGAGTGTGACTGAAAAAGTGTGTCCATTTCGAGACGATCACAAGAATTGGGTCTATCCGCAACCACTTTGCACCGAATTTTGGATAAAAATTTTGGTCTACATGGTCGAAAAGGTCCAGTTGACTCAAGAACTGCAGCCAGAAGACCACGAACAATGCCGTATTTTCTCTGATTACACGAAATTATTCCAAGTCATGAGGCTCTGTTTGAACAGCCTCTACATCAACAATAAACGACAGTTTGGCGCAGTTTTTTCGAAAATGTTGCCGGTGCGACTGCTTTAGAGAATGGATTCCGTTACCGAACAATGTTGACTGACTGATGATGATACTATGCACGTGAACGACATTTATTTTTAGCAAGACGGCGTCACATACTCCACACCTGGTGAAACAATGGCTGCAAACGGCCCCAATTATGCGAAAATTGATTAAAAACTTCATCAAGAAAATGACTATTTGTAGACAAAGCTTAGTCGGACACAGAGTTTCTACTTAAATAAAAATATCACCACTCTTCATAACAATGTTGCATGACACCTCTTGTTATATAGCCCTATAGCAAGAGAGTCTGAAGCCGTAAATACAGCTTGGCTATTGCTTCAAATGCAGCTACAGAATAAACAACAGCACATTGCCAGTAGGATTTCATATGACTTCGCTTGAATGACAGACGAAAGTGGACTGAATGGAGTTTCGATATAATTTCTCCAGACGATATGTCTATATGACCAAAATCAAAAGCTATCACCGGTTATTAAAGTTCACACAACTAGAAATCGATGGTCGTGATAGAAGCTTTACATTAAGAAAGGAGCTGCTCCTCTTTTCTTGGTTTTCCATCTTCCTATTCAAAGAGATTTTTTTTGTTTTTTTTTTGTTTTGAAAACCAAAGGAATTGGAATGAAATAGTTTAGATAGAAATAGCTAGATAGTTTGATGCGAAAATAGCTTCGGTCTTAAGAGTTGAACTGTAATTCGTTCGGACTTATGCCTTTCCGTTTCGGACTGTCAAAGAGGAAATAGCAGCTCTATTCTGTTCTGTCTTCTAAGGTAAAGATTCTCTTTCGACATACAGTTTCCGTTCATCCTTACTATAGCACATGCTGATAGCAAGACTTATCTTCCTTGAAACCGATACGCGTTTTGAATACCATGTTATTTCAGTAATCAGAAACCCTTGCCTGGTGTCGACATGTGAAAGCCGTAATATTAAGATCCTTTGAATGCTGAAGCCCACGCTCAAAATTAGAGCCAGTTACCGATTAACTTAACTATAATTCTTCTGTTATAGGTATTTTCCGCAAATTCTGAAAATCCACTAACGAAATGGTGAGAATTTTGCGTAAATGGATCGAAAATATCGCTGATTTTTTGGTCACCCTCTCGTCATAGTTAAGATTTTAAGAGTGATAATTCAACATCGCATGTATCTACCACGAGCCCATGTTTGGTGCGGATTTTGAGCTAGCGGAGTGATTATACAGTTCTTCACGTCACGTTACCATGAAATGATAAACAATTTTTTCTGGCCTAAAGTTTCTAAAAAGGGGTTCGAAGACATGTAGTTTCAACAGGACGGCGTAACAACACACAGCGATCGAAACAATGGAATTGTTGCAGATGAAATTTCATTTGAGAGCTACATTAATACCAGAACTGAAAGACAAGATATGACGCGCCATTGATGAAATTGAGCCGACTCTATGCCAAAATATCATCAAAAATTTCATCAAAAGGACCAACTCTGCCAACACTCACGAGGCTGTCAGCGTATTGTGTCCCACACATAACCTCAATGTCTACACTCTTTATTAAAATAAATATATCAGAACAGAATTTTAGGACAACCTTTATCTAATATTTACGACCTGATTTAGTGAAACGTTGCTTACCTACTTTCACTTCATCGCAAATAATATCGTTATTTTATTTTGGATAAAATCATTTATAAGATATGTCACCATTCAACTCATTACCCTTGTGGTAAATGCAGTAAGCTGCGCATTTCATTGACCCTTTCGTCGAAGAAAGTGAAATATAATGAAGCGCAAGTTCACCAAATATCAATGTTTTGCCGAATGTTCAATCGAAGATCTATAAGATTAATTGGAAAGTGTGCTCCTCAACTCTTCTTTTCCTTACAAAGACATTATTAATGAACTTTATCAGCAAAAAACCCAGACCAAGTGTCCCTAATCCATGCCAAATACCTAGCATGGAGCTACAATCATACCTAGTCCACTCTCTGAGTTAAAGACGTTGATAATCAGCAAATTTCCAGTCGGTAAAAGGACCTTGTTTCGTAATGAATGGTGGTTGTCGTTGAAGAAAAATAAAATCTTTATAGTCCACTCTGAACCAACCGAATAAGAGACCGGTGTCCCTCGTCCTTGTCGTCATCGTCATCGCCATCGTCCACCAAGACTAATACAAGAAAAATCAACTCATTCAATTAATGATGGTGTGCCCCTTCAAATAATTTCACATTTTTCATTTTGCCAACAACACAAACTCTCATTGTATCTACTACTGGCACAAGGCACAAGGCACAAGGCACAAGGCACAAGGCACAGGGCAAAAGCAAAGGCGGTTTGCCTCTATTCGTCCTGATAGCTTACAAATTAAAAAAAAAAAAAAAAACACAAACCTAAGAAGAAAAGGAGGCAAAGCGATCATAAGCCGAAGGTGGTTATAAAGGAAGTATTGTCACCCTTTACCATTGCCACAGCTACCCTACTATCATCGGCATCCACAATAAACACACTGCATTACCCCTTGATTCTGCTTGATTCTACCAGCATTCTAGCTGAATTCCAAGGGTTGCGGTCCATTCCGAACCATCTCTTCATGGCTTCGCCGACAATGTGTAATGGTTGTGCAAACAATTTGGGTTAACAATGGATGGAAGCATAATTAATCTTTTTCATGGTGGCATCAGTGACGGTGAAGTGGGTGATGAGAGAACGACGAACGACGAGCAATGAACTTGGGGCGACAGAATGGGCAGAAGTTTTAAACAGGCCAATACGAGTGGTATGGTTTTACTTGGATCTGGATGTCTAGGTTGAAGGGTGGTCGCATACACTAAAGACTTAGTACTCAGTCCTCCAGACATCTCTCGTGAAGAGGACCTTAAGTCGAGTTATTCTTTCAGGTGGATATTCTCAAAGGGCGGGGGGGGGGGGGGCGAGGGCAAAAGACGACTGGATGACTTCTTGTGCTGATATCAAGTGGAAAGTCAAGTGGCATTCTTCTACTTCTCTGAGATGTACATATGTATGGGGTCTCCTGTTTGCAGATGATGCTTAGTTAGGGTACTCTTTTTCTCCACTTAGTAGTAGCTGTAATGTTTATCATTTGGAAATTCATTTATTACGCCATTTGTAATCGATCAAAGTGGATTGATTGATGTTGAGGAATTTTGTGTAAAGATATGAATTTAGGCACAATGCAATGCAATTGGGCGATATTTTGTTCGTCCTGACGAAGGGTGCGTGTCAGTGGAAAATCTTAATTGCTGATGCCAATGACTTATTTAATGATGTCAGCCTTGAATAGTCACTTGAATGTGTAATAGAAGTTCTTGCATAAGTATCTTGTTCCAAATATTTGTATCAAAACTAAAATACAGGGACCGACCATTAGGTGTATAATGATTCAAGATTTTTATTTTCCTTTCATTAAGCTTGAAAAACAAACGAGTTGGCAAGGTCTTCTTATATTCCAGCTGCTCTAACTAATCCTAAAACTAAATTTATTAAGAAATAATGTATTTTTCGTCTGTGATCTTAATGGAGCAGATGGCATTTAGATACCGGAAGTTCCATGCCAGGGGAATTGCAAAGGAAGTGTGCTATATATTTCTCTTTGTCCCTGAAGATTCGGTAGATTTTGGTTGCACAGTGTCCTGTGATTATGTTACTTTCAGGTGTGCAAAGTTTAAAGAGCCGCCGTTGGAGAGGAACTTAACGTGCCAGTGATGATTATGTACGTAAGCAGCTTTTTCCGATTTTTTCTAAGAAATTGTAGTTCAACCTTAGACTATATCACAATTATTAAATAAGAGTGAAATTAAACGAAGAAAATCCATTAATTATTTAATTGTTCATTTGTTTCTTTGTACACTCAAGTTGTGGTCTGTTTTGATGGCAGTGTGAGCCGTTGATTTATATACAAGATCTTCATTAAAGTTACAACTCGGCCATCGTTTCATCAATCTTGTCCTCAAGATCCGAGTATTTTTCGTCGCTGACATACTTAGAGAGTCTTTTAATGGGCCTGGAACAGCGTTTCATTATATCTGATGCTATGACTTTGTTCGGCTTGCTCTGATTCCACTGCATATTAAAGATGTCTTCTATGACATATTGCTCATTTGCGAGCACATATGGATCCTTATATCTCGGGTCTAATTTCCGAGACCTATGTGTGACTGGAGCTTCATTCTCCATCAACACCAGTTCTTCTGGCTGGTTTCGGCGAAACCTCGCTATTTGGTGAGTTTGGTTCTGCTCAATGTGTAACAGTGTTTTCTTTCGTCGTATTTTCATTTAATCACCCAGCTCCAGGAGTAGCTTGTTGCACAGGATTGTCTTTGGTGTGTATGCATAGGAGTATGTAATAGGAGTTCATGCGAACTTGTCTTTGTTGTGCGATTCCGAGTAGTATTTAGACCCCATTGTACTGCTATAGGATGGACTAGTTTTCTGCTTTCTCACAGGTATGCATGAATTTCAGTAAAGTTAGGATAGTTCGGTTTCAACCAGCGATCCGTCATTATTTCTGGGTATCCTGACAGCAGTTTTTACAGGCTGGATTGCAATCTGCTCACAATCTGACTAAGCATCCACGATATGAATGCAGTCCATTGGTTTTTTTGGTGACACATAATGGCTGGCTACTTCGATTAGGATGCTTAGAATTCCCTTGCTGTCTGTGGACTTGACGGCTCGCAGAATTGTGTACTAAGTGAAATAATTAACTAAAGCGGAAACACGTCCCCTCTTTTCTTTTTATAAAGGAATTAAGAGGGTCGGGGTGCACTGTGCTGAATGGGAGAAGGATACGTTTTATAGTATACAACTCCCGTCTCATGTCTGCTATCTCTTTTTTTTGCGTAGGCACAATTAACGCACGAGTTGATGTAATTTCTGTTGAATTCTCTCACCTTGGGGAACCAAAATGTCTTCTTTATTCTTTCAAGCGTCTTTACGTCGGCATAATGTCCAATATCACCATGGCACAGCTTAAGAATTTTCCATCGTTTTCATCTACCTTACGAACATAGTCCAATGACATAGCCTTTTTGGGGCTGTTCGTCTACAGACGTCATCTCAACAGCGTTGAGTTTTTTTTAAGGGCGCGCAACTTCTGGTCCGAAATTGCAAGGTGGCAACCCAATTTTTGTTGGAAATATGTACATTTTGTATCAACTCACACGATTCTTCCATCTGACTATCATCTGCAACTGGTTGTCGATGTAGCGATGTAACGCATCGACGTATGTAGCGCTTTTTCTGGAGTTTGAGTCAAAATTAATTTTGCCTTATTACTGGTTGCAACTATGGCCTCATAGTTCAAGGCGACTTTTAGATGTCTGTCAAGCAGATACACTCTGAAACTTTTTAGGCTCTCCATGATTGCCAGAACTTTAAGTGAGTTATTAGTTATGAGTTATACTTCATCTCATTTGCAGACAGCTCGTGGCTGAAGAAGACTACTGGATGTAGATAGTTGTCTTCTTTCCCCGTTGAAGAAAAATTCCGGTTAAACCGGACGACATGGCATCAGTGTGTACTTCAAGCATGCACTCCGGATCGAATAACGCAAGTACAGGTGGATTGATGAGCATATCCTTTAGCCTCTGAAATATTCCTTTTTGTGTTCCTGTTCACTCGAACGGATTATCTACTATTTATGAGGTCTGTCAATGGAGTCGATAATTGGCAAAGTTGTTCACAGTTTACAAGAATACCGTGAGAACGAGGAACTTAGCTGAACCCGGGTTTTACTTACTCATAGCCTAGAAAATTCAAGCAATCTTTGAAACTTCTCCAACTTCTCCAACTTGCTGGGGCTTACCATAACGTCAAGGTATACCTTGTCCTAAACCTGATCCCCTCTTCATTGGAGTGGCTTAATGACATTCATGCACTCTTGGAACTCTGCTGGGGCATTAGTCAACCCAAATGGCATTCGACCCAACTCGAATTGCGTTCCTCCACACATATTTGGTGATAACCAGAAGCTAGGTCCAGCGTCATGAAGACCTCATTCCTAGATAAAGATTCGACCGTTTTCTTAACTATGGGCATGAGGAATTTCTTTTTCATGCTTTGGGTAAGCGAAATGGTGCCTAGATCAACCCTTGTTTCCGCATCTTGGACACCATTTCTTTGAAAATTTCTCTTTTAGTGAATGGTATTGTATACGACTGCACGCAAACTGGTATCATCGTCGTAAGTTCGATTGAACACTTTCCAAAGCGATACACTCTCAACTCGTCCGCGTTTTGTACAAAATATTTTCGAAACGCTCATCACCCTTTCCCAGTTTCCCGGTATCAGCTCTAGATGGCCCAAAAGCGTACGTACAATTAACATCGGATATGGTTGGCCACTTATTCTACATACCGGCGCTCCACTTCCGATGCCTTTCTACTGCATGGCGACCCCGGGCTCATATCCCAAAAATATGACGGACTCTTTCCAATATGTGTTTCAATGAAGTTGGTTTCACTGCCTGAAAAGCTACTCGACACTTAGCATATGCAATTCACTGACTGATGAATTTTCCAGATTGCTTCCTTGTGTGCACCCTAGATAAGTAATTACCTTCATCTCGAAAACGTATTCATTTTTATCCCCTTCCGGACCATGACTTCGCTCACGTAGCTTATCGCGGAAGTCTGTTTAATTTTCCTATGTCAGGAAGTTACGACGTCAAAGAACTCCTACAGCGGTTCCACCGTTGCGCTGTAGCTTCATAACTTATCTGATTCCACTAGCTTCGTTGTTGAAGCAATCAGAACTAGCTTCTTTTCGAGCGCATTAGACACAGTGCCTTCCCTTTTACAGCGTAAGATGAGAGCCCAACTTATGCATTCGGGTTACACATCAGCACCATCTCCGCAATATCCTTTATATATATATACATATTCCGTGGGCAGCACGTCTACTGATTGGAGTTCTCCTTGTAGAAGCGGTTATTTACTTACATCAGCTACGTCTTTCTTGTCGACAAATTTTTTGCTTTCTGCAACAGCTACGGAGTTCGTCGCAGAGAGTTTAGCTAATTCCCCCTCAACCGCAGTAATTCATCTTGTAGACATTGAAGCTCACTTACATTAGCAATCTTGTTTAGTCTGACGTCATTTTTCCAATGCACCACGGAGTGTGTTGCCTTTAGCAGTCTTGCCAACGGCCTTGCTAGTTAAGGAGCTTGTAAAACCAATCTTGGGCAAAGAGGAAACATAAGTGTCATATCAGGCTGATGCTAGCAATTTTAATATTGTTCTGGATAATAATGAGGCGTTTCTTGAATTTGTCAAATTAGCTCAAGTGGATCACTCTGGATCTGACGTGACAGCCTTCATCAGGGAACTCTTTCGTAAAGTAGTCCATATTGTGATTTGTTTGAATCATGTGAATCGTTGACAAATGTTTATCGTGTCTGCAACAGTGCGAGTCTTTAACTTAACTACATCTGTCCATATTGCGAAAAGGTGATTACATACAATGACTCTCCTCCTTCTTTCTTGTCGTGCTTGGGACCGGCTATAGTCGGATCACATCACATAAGATTGATTTATGAAACATATGAATGCAATTGAAGAAAATATTTTGATGAACAAGATATTTTCAAAAAAATGTTGGACAAATTCTAGTGACAACAGTTCATTGAAACATTATTTGTGGGCTTAAGTTCAATAATGTGTTTCAAAAAGTAAGATTATATATCATACTTACATCCAAACGGTACATGATGTATTATTATGTACATTTTCCCAATCGCCAACCCACTAATTCACTTGGTAGCTCACAAACTTAAGCTTCAGCTCTACATTGAAATACCATATGGTCGCTTAATAAATTCAAAATCGCGTAGTAAAACAGCAAAAAATAGTTTCAGCTCTTATGAAATACATTTATACAATATGTACAGAAGTATAGTCACTGATAATCAGCAACCAGCTAGGTAACATCCAACCGCAAGGAAAAGGTCACATCAAGGTGTGATGTTTTATGCACATCCATTGTTGAAAAGGATGGCATAAATAATTAAGGATATAGAATGCACCGCTCCAAACTACTCACACAAATCAAGGAACCTGCAGCAGTAGCATCATCATCATAGGAACGCGCCTCCTTGGCAGCAGAACCACGTAGAATGGATGCTAACGCGGAGAGTAGGACGAAGGCAAAAGTTGCTTGAATAATTAATATTCTTCAACAGCTTAAAGCCACAATTAAGCTTGAAATCAAGATATATGATTCTATTATGCTTGAAATATAAGAATGTTTAACTGAGATGAAATTCACTTGGCTGCTGTTGAAGAAGGGTGTTGGAATATTGTGTTTCTCTGCCTCAGCTACCCTGTTCATTTATCCTATATCCTGGCCTATAGCAGAATCTTCCGAACGGACCTATGGGCATATCTTCCTTACAATCACCATTTCACTTGTGGCGTAATTACAATTCATTACCGTGTGATACTCGCTAAAATTGTGGTGGATGCATTTCACACCCTTCCCTTTGCCACTACTCATTTTAGTGTGGAGTGAGAGTGATTATAGAGGTGCTTCCCTGTAAAGTGTTGGTGGTTAAATTTTATCATTACTTTCAGTTGAAAATGAATACGGGCCAGAAAGAGACTCATCGTTGTTATTATTTATCTATGTACTTCTGAAGGTGCAGAGGAGGAATATATAAAAGGCTTTTAAATAGTGTTGCCATTCAAAAATTTCAACGAAGGTGCTAACAATAATTCAGTTTGGCAACTAAGTATTGCATCTTTCTGGAAACTATATTATTCCACGTTCTTAGAAATTCTGATCTTTATCGGCAAAAAACTAAACCAAGTGCCGTTTCACTGCATCATGTCATAATCATTGAAAGTTTTACCATCCAAATAGTTTCGCCAAGATTGAAATAAATTCCAATCTGATGGAGCAAGCTCAGGGCTATATGGCGGATGTAATATTTCCCAACCAAGCTTCAATAATTTTTGGCGAATGATCAAAAATGAATGTGACCTAGCGTTGCCCAGGTATAAAATGACACTTTCTCGGTGGACAAATTCTAGCCGTTTTTCGTTGATCGTTGCATTTAATCTGTCCAATTGTTGATAGTACATATCCGAATTTATCGTTTGATTTGGAAGTACACCACACTTTTCCAAATCCACGAAATTAAAAGCAAAATCTTTTTTTGGTTGATATCAGCTCTCGAAGTGGATTGTACTGGCTCACTAAGCCTGGACTGTCACCATTTTCGATTAACGTTACTATGAACAATCCATTTTCCATCGTCAGTGATGATTCGTTTCAAAAAAGAGTCGGATTCATTGCATCTAAGATGCAAATTACAACCGTTGGAGCGCTTCTTTAACTGAATTTCTCTTAAATAATGTGAAACCCAAATGATCAAGCTTTTTAATGAGTTTCATACGTTTTTTAATCGCTGTATAATATTTTCTATCTTTCGTACAGTTACATGACCATCTGACTCGATTATGGCTTTAATTTAATCATCATTCAGCTCATCTTGTCGACCTGGCCTTTCAGTGAAAAATCTTCGGAAAGAAATTTGTCAAACCAATTCCGGCACTGCCTTTCTTTTAAGGCTTCTTCATCATACACATCAGGTTACTTTTTACCATCTTCCGCTGCGTTTTTTCTTGTTTTTGCACTCCATATTAAAACTGACTTTTCACAATCTGCGCGCAATCTGTTTCTAAAGCAAATTCAGACTGACAGCTAAAAAAAGCTTAAAAAAATATGTCATTGACAGAAGCCATTAAAAAGTGTGACCAAAGACATCTATGTGTGAAATCGGCAATTATTTAGTTGCCAACCCAATAATATAAATATTTTTTGCAGGACAAGCCATGTGACTCATGCTTCAGCTAGTTACCACGAAAAGTTAAATACATTGCCTTAAGGATGTGTCATCAACATGGACGAAGCACACAGAATCCCTTACCAGCTCAAGGTTGTAGCGGCCAGTTGAGATATTCTGTCCGATTGGTCGATATTTCCTTCTTGTTGACAGCAGATAAAACAAACAAAAATCAATTATTTTTCGATTTGTTATGACTTTATTAGAAAATGTGAACATTCTTATTAATTATGAAATACTACCGCCTCGACCAGCTTCGCAGAAGCGCATCCTGCCAACCCAATTTTACGAGACATTGTTGGCTGCTTCTGGCTCTATCTTACAAATGGTTGGGACGATATTTACTTTAAGGGCTTGAATCGTTTCTGAATTGTCAGCATAATATCCATCTTAAGAGCACCACATGAAGGAAAAGTTTAACGGGGTCAAATCGCAGCTCCGAGGCTGACAATTGACATCGCCAAGGCGGCTAATCGATCGATTGTTTGATGGGGTGGGTGGTATGGTGCGCCATCGTGCTGAAATCAAATGTCGTCCAATTTTAGTAGCCAAGAATTCTATAATAATGGCTCTATAGCGCTCGGTTCTTAACGAAATGCATTTTTAAAATAAAATGAGCCAATGATGCCACCACTTTAAATGTTGCACTAACCCGTCACTCTTTGAAGATGCATTGCCTTTTGGACAATCACGCGCAATCACGATCATTTCCGATCCCTAGATGCGGTAATTTTGTTTGTTAACATAGCCGTCGAAATGAATACGCACCTCGTCGGAGAAAACGATTTTTTGGCCAAAGGAACGATCCAAAATCCGAGATCCGAGTGAGTGAAATGTTGCGTTTTCGTTCGACTTGAGCTCGGTGACAGCAGCCATATACTCGTCGGTATGTGCTGTGCGACTACAGTAAGTCGTCTCATGAATTTTTTGCAGAAATTTGCTGTGGGTGATATATTTTGGCCAAAGATTCTTTTCAATAAACGGAATGTTTGGGCAACACAACATTCGCTTTCGGAATAGGTTAAGTTAGGTTTAACTGTGGTATGATGCCATCAGACAAACATCAGGCACCAAAGTCCGTGCCGTCTATTTGCTCTAGGTTTTTTTTTTTTTTTCCTTAAAAATTTTCTTTGAATTCGAGATATTGTCTCGCATCAACACAGTATATATTTTGTATCCTCAACTTCTTGTAGATCACCGCAGAATCTGCGAATATCCGTATCTAACAATTTGAGTGGCTTTGCGTGTTAACGCAGGAGACAGTATCATGTCAGGATTCCTATTGCTGTCCTAAGCTTATTCCTGCTTAATTTTATTAACTTTCTAGATATTTTGTTGTCAAAAAGCGGCCAGAGAGCCTTGAATACCCTGTGACCTTCACGACTTGACTACCTTAGATTGGCAGTCTATAGTATTTTTTCCTCGATAGTGCTCCCACTATGCAGAGGGTCATTTGATGTTGTTAACCACACTATTTCCGAGTAGCCCTCTTTTCTTGCAAGCTCATCCGCTTGTTCATTTCCTTTATTACTACAGTGTCCTGGCACCCAGCACAGTCTTACCCGGTTCTGACTGCATAGTTTTGTTTAAAGACCAATTTCAAAACAACGTGTTAGTGTTTTTTGGCAAAATCTGCGAAGAAACTAAGCCCATTCTATTTACCACCTTCCTGTACAATCATTTACTATTTACACGTCGGTTTTCGATGAACCGTAACCAGGTGGCCAAAAAACGGTAACCACAGAGGAAACGGTGGACAAAATCCATGATCTCGTATCGATGGACTGCGGAGTGAAAATTCGTGAGTTGCCTGAGATAGTAGTCATCTCAACTGAATGCGTAAGCGATATTCTGCACGAGATTTCGGGCATGATAGGTGCCGCGTTTGCTCACACCGGATAACAAGCAAAATCGTGAGACTACTTCAAATACGTGCTTGGCCCTGTTTATTCGAAGTCTGGAGGAGTTTCTGCGTAATTTCGTGACCGTCGATGAGAGATGGATTCATTGGTACACACCAGAGACCAAAGAACAATCGAAGCAATGGGTTTACCCTACGTGAACGTGCTCCAAAGATGACAAAAAATGTCCCTTCGGCCGGAAAGGAGATGGCCAACTTTTTTTGCAGGCCAACAAAAGTCGTACTATACGGAGAGGGGTTAAAAAAATTGCAACAGAGAGAGAGGCAGAATATCAAATCACCTAAAATGCTTACAAGAGTCTAAGAAACATCCTTTTGTATCATGTTTAACAAAGTGAGCGCATATAATTTGATATTGAGTTAAGTTTTGGTTCTGAAGCTCAAAGATCTTATTACAAAAGGAATAGTGTTTGTGGTATCACCAGGGGCATCCACGTAAAAGACAGCGACCGATGTTAAGTACGGTTGTTAAAGGAATTTTTTTCTCTAATTGTGTGATTAGTCTTCGAGAAAGTATCTGATATGTCGATTATGGAAAAAGACTTCCGCCTGGCAAATGTTATTCTGAAGTCATTCCACTATTAGTGAACAAAACAAATTTCAGCAAAATGGCAACTCCGAATTCGAATATCTAAATCCTCTTTGCGTGCGGACAGATGTGAATAGTGAGAAGATGGGGGCTGTTGGTAGCTAGGTACTAGTACTCGCATTCGCACCACCAACGGGAGTGCCCAGATGAAATGTAATAATCATAATAATTCCTGTTGAGAAATATGGGAATGCGCACATTACAGTAACACCCGCTTGCTCTAATGGAATTTTCAAATTAAAATTAAAACAATTTTAATTCGTAGATAATTTTCGCGCCCCGAATTTCGCTCGGATAAAATGTAAAGGAGAGCCAAGGATAGTATCATAGTATCCAGTTACCAGTAAAGCAATTGTTTGGGTTACTTTCATTTTTTTTTTTTTTTTTTTTTTGGATTTTTCTTAAGCTTCACTTGGTATCTTGTTTTTGTTTGGTGTCGGCTGTGTTGAGAATGGAGAACGGAATTATAATGCAATTGGATGGAAAAGATGTTTGAATAGTTAAAATTAATGGTGAATTGGTGAGAGGGTATACTATGTATATAGGGAGTGAACTTTCCGAGTCATAGTTTGGAATTAATTTGGTTTCCAAATTTCATAACAATTTAGTGCCATTATTCAAATTAGTTGCAATTACTATAGAACCCCTTTTTCGTAATGGTTGTACGGTAAAAGCTTTTCATTTTATGAACACATTTTCTTAACATTAGAGCAGTTGAGAATTGCATTAGTGACATTTTGGGGCTTATTCATAAAAATCAGAGATATAGGAATATATTTAGATACAGGATAGAAGATAGATAGATATGGTAGAAAATATAAATACAAGTTATCTCTACAAACTGACTACGAACCTTTGAAAAAGTGAGATTTACGAATTGTTTTCAAAATGATAGAAGTGTAATACATTTTTGGTGGAGATGTTGCCGAATTGGGTAAAAAAGGATTTTTTAAAATTCGGTTTTTTCGAGGTCAGTGAAATGCTGTTAGACCGTTAGCTCATGAAATATTTTGAAACATGAAAACTTTTCAATAACCGGCAGTATGGTTTTCGTAGCAACAGGTCCACTAGTGATTTGATGGCGTATCTCACCGAAAAGTGGAACCAAAATGTACATTAATCTGGCGAAAACAAGATGCGTGCTTTTGGGATCGACGAGTCACTTCTACGGTGGACTAGGAATTAAATTTCGAAACATTTAATTCAAGTTGTCTTAGACGATTTCAAGTCTGATATTCACAAAAGAAATTTTGATGTGCCCCAGGGCTCTGTTTTGTCTCCGACACTCTTTTTAATTTTCATTTATGATCTCTTATTTGCTACTTCTAATCCATTTTATTCCCTTTCTGATGACAGTACCCTCTTCAGATATAGAAGGGAAAGGACAGCGTATGTTAAATTCATTAAATTCTGCTATTAGAGGCATAAATAATTGTGAAACTATCAACAGAGGGGAACTTAATGCTTCCAAAACTCAATGTTACTGCTGCCATTAAAGTGAATTTAAAATACCCAGCCATTATCCATGAATGGCTCTTACATCGTCAAAATTAAATGGGTGAGTCAAATGGGGTATGGGTGAGACTGACATCTTGCGTTGGAATACCACAAATTCGATGTCGTTAAAAATATTACGAAATGTCTAGGTTTCCTCAGGCCCTTTTATCTGGTTTTAACGTATAAGACATTCGTCCGCCTAAAATTGGAGTACAATACCCACATCTGGTCAGGTGCTTCTAAAACATTTCTGCACTTTCTAGATAGAATTCAAAACTGTGCGATAAATCTCATAGGTGATACTAATACCAGTCAGTCAATTAACAGCCTCGAAGACCGACGTAATATTTCTTGTTTCACTTTGTTTTATCGCTTTTTCCACCACCAGCTCTTTATATAAATCGCCTGTAGCATTCCGCATCTTCAAACCTTTAACCTAAATACCCGTCTCGCTATGAATTCTCATCAGACCATCAAGCCCACTTTCGGACGTAATGTGAAATGTCATGATTCGTTCATAAGCCGTACAACTTGCTTATGAAATATCCAGGCGAGCTCTATATTACTATAACTTTCAGACATTTAAGACCAATGAACATCGGTATTTCTATTTTCGTCCTCCCTAATTCTCATTCGCCCGCACTGTGTACAAACATTTTAGGGGTACACAAATCCCTTGAGTACGCACTAATTATAAAAAAAAAATAGTATCCTACTTTAATTTAGTATGCAAATTTTCAAGAAATTAGTTTTATGTGAGGAAATATTGAGCCTAAACCTTGGATAAGACTCCGAACAAATAACTTCTAGGAGAGTGGAAAACTCTACCCGCCTCCCAATAACTGGACAGTAACATCAAAACTCGCTAGGGAACTTGAACCAGTATCTGTGCACGGTAACAGTACGAATTGACATTTTATTATTGGCTGAGAATTGTCTTACAGAGTAGAAAAATCACGCTTATGAATCAGATTCGCAAGTTTTCCGAGATACCATATTATTCAATAGTATAGGGAAGACGAGTAGTTTTCAAGATAAGAAAAAGACGATTTAAGACCGGCGCGGCGCTTGTAGAAATTAACAATAAGATTTCTTAGACCTTTCTTTGGAACTCAATTTTAATAACGAAATTCCAATCCATAATCGTATAATATGGCCGTAGTGTAGTGGTATATGCATAAACTCCTCAAGCAAGCGGTCGCGGGTTCGAATCCCGTGCGAGGCAATGCTTTGAAAAAGTCTTTTCATAGAATTTCTATGTAATTATATGAAAATACCGTCGGCGTCAACTCCGACATGAAGGCATAACACTGATGTTGGAGTGATTGCTGGCTGGGCTAAATGTAACAAACTAGCACGTACTTAAGACCCACTGGTTGAGGATGCACTGGCTCCAGTTTAAAAACCACCTCTGGAAAAATATCGAAACCTAATAAACCTGAGTTTCAAAAGTGATGGGAATCTAGATAATATATACAATTATAGCAATTAATTTATTTAAGTATAAATAGATAAATAATAAAATAATGTAAAGCATCAACATACTGCCCGTCTTGAAGTGTTGAACGGGAAAAGAGGCACTTCAACAACTCGGTAAAAGGGCTAGGCAATGAATCGATATTCTCAGGACAGTTCCTTTGACTATTATACCTGTCACACGAATCTTTTCATCCGTATCAGTGATAAGGCTTTCGATTCTTTCGAGTAGGTATTGCAGAGGCGGCAATCAATACTACGGTACCGACGGTAACATTTTCGAAAGCCGTTTTCCGTTGTTGTAATTCTAATAGTTGTTACTTGGACCATCTCGTCCTAAAGTGTTACTTTATCTACGTTATTCGGCACCATCGCTTCAAAAGAGATATTTCTACTAGAATGACAGACTCCGGAATCGAATTCAACTCATTGCCTATGAAAAGATGGTCAAAATGTCAAGACTTGTTCATTATTTGGATTTGACCCTAGGATGCAAAGTAGGCGAGAGTTCACGATAACTCTCATTCACTGCCACTGTACAAATTTTTTGTATTTGGATTTGACTGTGCTGAATATAAACTATTTTGTCAGCTGAGAGCGCTGAATTTAGTTTTTATTCCAATATAATTTAATAATTCAAATCAGAACTGCAAATGAGCTCTGTGTTCAACACCGTGTGGAGCTTCCATTGTTCCGATTTGAGTTCTGTTTTTTTGCTAAGTTATTGACATTCCCTTTAAATTTTAGCGTCATAGCTTGATATTTGCAAAAGTTAAGTACCCAAGAATACATCTATCTCTGTGTGTCGATTTTTTATAAATTTGGAAATGGATTTAAATTTGCAACAACGAACTTGTATAAAATTTTGCGTAAAAAAAGGACTTAATGGTACGCGAACGTTGGAAATGTTGGAAAAGTGTTTCCGCAACGATTCTCTAAAGAAAACGGTCGTTTACCAGTGGCACAAGCAGTTCAAAAGTGGTTGTGAGTCAATCGAAGATGATGAACGTAGTGGCAGACCATCGACATCGAAAATCGACGAATACATTGATGAAGTAAAAGCAATGTTGGTCAATAACAATGTTGGACTTGAACTTTGCCCATGGATCCGTTAAAGACATTTTGGTTAATGATTTGGGTATCCGTCGTGTAGCAGCAAAGTTGGTGCCAAAAGACCTCAATTTCATGCAAAAAAAGAGACCGTGTTGACGTTGCAAAAGAGATGATTTTCGAAGCTGAATCCGATCCCAAATTCATCAAAAGGATCATTACTGGAGACGAGACGTGGGCTTATGAGTACGACATTAAATACAAATCACCAAAACCACGTCGTTTTCAGTCAAAAAAGAAGACATTGCTGACGGTTTTCATGGACTATAACTGTGTAGTGCATCATGAATTTTTGCCAGAAGGCCAGACAAAAAGTATTATTTGGACGTTATGAGAAGTTTGCGTGAAGCAGTTTGCAGAAAGAGACCAGAATTGTGGGCAGAAAACTAGTGAATTTTGTACCATGATAACGCACCGTCGCCCAGTGCCATCATTATTCGTAATTTTTGACGAAAAATGCAACAAATACCATTCAACAGCCACCGAATTCACCTGATTTGGCTCCCTGTGACTTCTTTCTGTTCAATCGAGTTAAAAAATTCCGAGAGGAAGTAAAGGAAAAATCGCAGGAAGCACTGATGGACATACCGAAAACTGAGTATAAAAAATGTTTTAAGGATTGGATCAAGCGCTGGCATAGATGTGTTGCAGTCGACAATATAGATTTAGATGAATAAATTTATATTTTTAATTTTCTGAATAAACTCCGAAATATTTTTGATCAAGATGGTATAAGAAGATATGTGTTATATATTAGATGACAAAAACAGTAAATAAGATAGTTTAATAGAATCTTTTATTTGTGCTTTATTTTCACAAGAAGAAATGGATAACTATTAATAGGGGAGAGGATAACATTAGTTTTCTTTTAAGGACGTGCTGAAAAAAATCTGCTTCTCATATATTAAAATGTCTTGTAAGACTGAAAAAACAGTTCCCCTACCCTCAGCCTCTTTAAAGCCTGGGTCGTATTTTACCTTTTCTTTTGCTTTGAAAATATTCATCCAGTGAGGGTATACTATCTCGTTCTAATAGAGAATAGTGTTTGTGATCAAAACAGGAAATACATGGTTAAAATTGCTAAGAAAGCTGGTCGCTGGAATTGTCTATTTTTTCTGTTTTTTTTTTTTCTCTAATCGTGTGGTCAGTGTATGAGAAATTAACTGGTATTATACTGCATCCCAACGAGCCTAGAGTGAAGAACATATCAACAGCGTGCTTATCAGGATGAGAAGTTCAAAACAAGTACCTATAATATTTCGACAGTATAACAGGCCATCTTTCGGATGTTGTCTGTCCGAAATGATAAAGAAATCATAGCTGAATGAGTATACTTGTAAAAGGTGGGTTCTTTAAATATTTATACATTTTTGTTTAAATAAAGCACAGAAATTTACTTCATGAAAATTTATTAAATTCTTTCGAAAGAGTACTTTACGCCTCTTAATATTTTGAAATACCTTGAGCATATGTCCATCATGGCTGCCTCTTTTAGAGGTTAAATTTTGGGGCACATATCAATACTTGTTAGTTTACGAAATAAACTATTGACTTAACGTAGATCCACAGAAAACAATCCAATAGCTTCAAATTGCATGCTCTTGGTGGCCAGCTGACGCGTCCATTTTTTGAACTGACTCTATTGCCAAATTATGTTTTCAACAAAGCGATGTGGAGGGGTGAAACATCAACCTGATTTAACCACAGTTTCATCCACATTCATGTCATGTAAATTTGGGGGAAAAAAATCGTTGATTATCCCATTGTACCGGTGTATATTGACAGACTCATTGTGAAGAAATAAGAACCGATGACGCCACCCGCACCATATGGTATATTTTTCTGAATGAAATGGCGTCGGTTAATATGGTAATTCTTCTCGTTTACATAGCTATTAAGCCAGAAATTTACCTCATCACTTCCGGATGATTTAAAGCCAAATCCCTTAACACCCAACGCAATAAATATTGAAGCGGCTTGCACCAGTTGGATCTTAAAGGCCTTGAGACTATGATATTTTATGAAAAATTTTCCAGAGTTTTTGCGAACGATAACGAATCGATAAACTGGGGTCTTCTTCAACTCTAACTTCCACAGCCGCGATATTTTCTTCCAAACGCACTGTTTGTGCTCTTATTGTGAGTATCCAATGGCGCGAATAAAAGTTTCGTGAACGATTTTTGGAAATACAATAATTTTCAACGACTTAAAATCGTTGTTGTGGCTTAAATTTTTCCATGATTTCATACCTACCTATCCTGATTGGTTTCAAGATTTTCCTCCATATAGCTCATGATGAATTCCGCTTTATGAACTCGCTGCTTTTTTTTTTCGTTTTTATATCTTTTTTTTACTTTTATTTTCTCAACTCAAACTCAAAAACAGAGTGAACGAAAACAAAAAACTTACATTCACGCTTGCGAAATCGGAAAAAGATTGTGTACACAACAAAACTCACGCTTGCAGAATTCGGCCCCTGTAGAGATGGAATTTTCCAACTTAACCACCACCCTTAAGCCAAAGAAATGTGGCGCTCAAATTTAATCCGACGTAAAGCGCACCGATACCAGAGAACGTGGTTCCTTAAGCTCACTTCGAGATCCGACGAAATGCATGCCGTCGCAATGGATTTTCTCAGATAGTCCACGCCATGTAACAAAACGTTTTAGGGCTGCTAAAAAACCTTTCGTCTACTAGTCCAAAATGATTTCTAGGTGAGACACCTTCGTGGTAAAACAGATTAACACTGCCACATAAACTTTATGCCGGCAGTTACCTCGACATCTTTGTGTTGTTTATAAAGATCCACAGAAAACTACACCAGTTATTGCAAACGGCTTTGACATCATTACTCTTTTTGGATACCTGCATGGCAATTAACAACATGTAAATTGACAACAAAATTATTTACAAATAGGAAATTTTTGGATAGGAGAATAGGACATTGACATTATGGAGTACGTTCGCATTTAGCAAAGGCTGTATACGGTGTTCATTGTCAAGCAAGAGAGGTAGCTGACAACGTTTTTTTTGCTTATAATCTTTTTCTTCCTTAGATCATAAATTTCCTCCCAGAAATGAGTTTGTTGGATAATCCAGATGATTCTTAGAAGGGATTCTTTAAGTTCTTCTGCTGCTAAGCCTTGATCATATGATTTTGATTTAAGTGATCGTGTAAATCGAAATACGTATTCAAAAACACGAATTACCTTTTGATAGCTGCTAAATCATGCAAAACGTTTTGAAAACTCATTCAAAACTGTCTTTGCTACCAAAACTACAGGGTTGTTGGTTTCCAAATTGAAATAAGCCCCTTTTTGAGATTATTTCACTTTTCCTCGTTTTAATTTTGCCTATATAAATCAATTTTCATTCTAAGAAGTTTGAAATGATTGAAATAAACACATTTGACTCAATGGTTTCGATTCTTTTATTTTCAATATGAAGTATAACAATTTAGGGTTCAGCCGCTCACAGTGTATGTCCACAACTTACAGGCAGGCGTATATGACTTATAAGTACCTGAGGGGCACGTTTCCCAATGAAAAGGCATTTGAGCTCACTTTCAGTGAAGTGTAGCCGCTCACGCGACTGCGTAGTTCTAAAAATGGAAAGGTTAGATGTGTTTTGGTGTACTCGGCGATTTTCAATTATTATAAAAAAATGGAGCAAAAATTTGCATCAAATTTTGTGTAAAAAATAGAATCTAGTGCTCTAAAATATTTGAAATGTTGGCAGTGGCATATGGTGAGTCTGCTTCAAGTATCAAATATGTTTACAAGCGGTACAAACTCTTTCAAGATAGCCGAGAAAATGCCAATGAAAAACCTTGCTCTATACGCCCCAGCACATCAACTAAAGATGATAACGTAAAGAAAATTGTTTTGGAAAATCGTCGAATCACCATAAGAGAAGTTGCTAAGGATGTTGGTATATCGGTCGGCTCGTGTCATGCAAATTTTTCGTTAATAACTGATAACGAGTCATGGTTATATAATTATGACATCAAAAGCAAAGCCCAATCGTCCCAATGGATATACCCAAGAGAGCCAAGACCAAAAGAAGCACGCCAAGTTCGATCAAATGTCATAGTTTTGATCACTGTTTTTTGAAGTGCATCAGGAATTTTTACTACAAGGTCGAACGGTCGAGAAGGAGTATTACCTTGAAGTAATGCGCCATTTGCGGGAAACAATACAAAAAAAGTCCGGACTTATGGAAAAAACAAGCAAAAAAAAGCAAATGCTCATTTATCGTTGCTTGTGAAAGATTTTTTGGCCAAAAACAACACGACAATCATACCTCAGCCACCATATTCACTGGATTTGGCCAATGAGACATTTTCCTGTTCCCAAAACTGAAGAGACCTATGAAAGGACGGAGATTTGCAAAAGTTGAGGAAATAAAAACGGCATCGCTGGAAGAGCGTTGACACAAGTGTATTATACCTGAAGGGGATTACTTTGAAGTATTTAACATAAATATTGTTGAATAAATACTTTTTGAACACAGCCTGTACACACGGTTGTATTAGGTAATATGTTGCAGCATACAATACAACATAATTGGCAGCGCTGGAAAGGTCCTGAAATGAGGTTGTTTAGTGAAGAAATAAAATACGGCATAAAAAAATAAACTTTATACTTTTTTTTTTTTTTTTTTTTTTTGTTAAATAAAATTTTTGGTAATTCGGCCTTATTTTACTTTGGATTAGTGAACTCTCACAAAGCGAAATAAGGCCACATTCCTGCACTCTTTTAAAACTTTTGCGAACAGCTTGCATGAAAAATTTATGACTGCTCATCGGGACTCTGCGTTTAGGAGGTGCTATTTTTAATAGGCTTTTTTTTGACAGATCACGCGTGACTCCCATCAAACTGCTTTATCATTTTTGTTCAGTATCGTTTAGCAAGTCATCATGGAAAGACTCACACCACAACAGCGTGGCCAAATTGTTCAGCTGTATTACGAAAATCAGCGTTCTGTGAGAAATGTTTTTTATGCGATTCGAGGAACTTACGGTGCGCATAATCGACCTACTGAAACCACTGTTACCAATACCATTCGCAAATTTGAGTCCTAGTTTACATAAGTGGATGATACTCGACTGGTTTGACCACATCCAGCACGGGGTGAAGAGACTACAGCATCTGTAGCTGAGAGAGAACGCGAAGACCGCGATGAATCGATTCGTCATCGTTCTCAGCAGCTTGGCTTGGCATATTTTACGTGAGGATCTCGGCCTAAAGGCGTAGAAAATTCAACTTTTCCAAGAATTGAAGCCAGGAGACTTGAATTTGCATCATATTTGCAGTGAATGGGCTCTGGAAAAACTCAATGAAAATCCGGTGTTTTATCGTGTAATTTTGTTCTGTGATAAAGCCCATTTCTGGCTCAATGGATACGTTAACAAACAAAATTGCCATATTTTGGCTGATGAGCAACCCATAGAGTACCAAGAGCTACCATTGCATCCATTAAAAACAACGGTAAGGTGTGGTTTATGGGATGCTGGAATTATTGATCCATATTTCTTCAAAAATGAGGCAAATCAGAATGTTACCGTCAATAGTAACCATTACCGCGGCATTTTAACGAACTATTTGCTTCCTGAAACTCAAACACATGGTCTCGGTGAGCTCTGGTTTCAACAAGACGGCGCTACGAGCCATACAAAGCGTGAAACCATGGACTTGTTGAGAAATCATTTTGTGGAGCACTTAATTTCACGTTTTGCTTTGGTAAATTGGCCGCCTAAATAGTGCGACATCACACCTTTGGACTTTTTTCTCTGGGGATGTGTAAAATCTCAGATCTTCAGGAATAAGCCAGCTACGATTGACGCTTTGAAAGCCAACATTACTCATTTTATCCGCGAGATACCAGTCGCTATGCTCGAACGAGTTGCCCAAAATTAGACCTTCAGAATGGGCCACCTCAGATATAGTGGTGGACAACATTAACATAATATCATTATTAAGAACTAAATGCCATGAATTATGTTTTTAGCCGGTAATAAAAATTTTAAGTTCACTTTCAAATTTATGTGTATTATTTTACATTATAAACCAAAGTTTACGATGAATCAACCAAAATGTGAGTATGAAACTAAGCAGCAGACGACTGTATGGGGTTTTCAAGGCCAGCCAAGTCTGGTGAAAGTTGTTCACGAACAAAGCAATTCGAAGCAAATGGTCGCCGTTCCTTTAGAAAAGCCGGATCTGCCACAACCTTCACATTAAAGCAACGTAGAACGGTAAGTTCAGAATGGTACACTGCAGTTGGTTTGCGAGAAGCCTTTGGAGAAATAAAGAAAGGCAACCGCTGAACAAAGATTATTATTCATAATAACAATGCGAACTCTTACAGGTCGCCTTAGAAAAGCAACATGTTTTTGTAATTTACGAGCACTTAAGGGATTTAAGTACCCTTTATGTGCTTGCACACAACGCTGACAAAGAAAAATCAGAGAAGAAAGAAAGAGAGGTACCGACGAACGTTGGTTTTAAATGTTTGTAGATTATAATGACAAGGAAATAAAGAGCTAAGCGGGGTATTCCATAAGCGATTTTTTAGGCTTAGGAACGAATCACGATATTTTAAGTTTTGTCCGAAAATAGGCTAGAGGGTATACCGATGAGAATTCATAGCGAGACGAGTTGCAAATGCAGTTAAAAGTTTGAAGGGGCGGAATGCTACTGGCGATTTCTTTATAGCGACAACACAGAGTGAGATACGAGACATTACATGTTACACATTACTCGTGTTATCCGCAAGATATCACCCAAAATTGAACCTTCCAAATGGACCACCGCAGACGTAGTTGGGGCCAATATTTATATGATATCATTCTCAAAAAGTAAATGCCATAAATTTTTCTTTTAACCAATAAAAAAGATTTGGAGTTAACTTTCAAATTTATGTGTTTAATTTTACATTATAAATTAAACCTCCCGATGAATCACCCTTTATAATGGCAAACCTTACTAAATACTCGTATATTTTGACAATTGGATGTCTTTGGTAACTTTGGCATACTGTTGAAACATAAAAATTGGAAAAAATATCATTGCTATCTGGTTACTCGGTATATAATTTATTATATACTCTTATAATAATAATTCATTAAGCTTTTTCCCATCAGATACTCATCTGCAGAGTGTTGCTGATTTTGAAGGAGTGCACATCGCGAAACTATCCGTAATTGCTTTGAGAGTTTCAAAAACAATAAAAACTCTTTTTAAGAAACATTTAAAGTTATCGAAGACTGCCATCGGGATTGCCAGTGCTAAGTGGCCATTCCTTGAAATAACTTCTTTTCAATTTGTGATTTGTATACAAAATGCAGTTGAAAAATTTTCAGGAAAACTAGCGGAAAAATTCTGGAATATGAAGGGACAATTTCCTGTGCTCGCCTATGATTGTCGCCTTAAATTGAATACGATATTCGCATTTATTTTAGCAACTTGTATTGTGTAATCGAACAATATAATAAGAAACAACTGCGTAGCAGAGAAACTACCTGAAAGCTTTGATTTTCATAGTGAAGACCTTCAAAACGCAACCAATTTGAGATAATATGGAATGAATCCATCCCTTAGAATTTGAACAATTTGCCATCTATTGCCTAGGCATAGAAATATACATAAATTTAGTCAATAACTACTTTGAAAGACTGTAAACAGTAAGGAAAAGATCTGAACAAAACCTTGAATTAACCGGAAAAATTATGCATGTACATATTTCAAATCAATTTTACCCCCAAAATTATTTATGGAAAACTAGAACATAAACTTAAATACAAACGACTAAAGCAACCAACCAAAGCTAGAGATTTTCTTTACTTTTGAAACCTAAAATACGGCACGTGTCTTCTAGTTTCCAGGAATCAGTATTCTTTTCAAAAGCTCTTCATTAATTTGAATATCCAATTCGGATGAACCCTTAGTTCGTTCTCGATTGACATCGTGTATTTCCTTTGAATCGTTTCTTTCTTCAATATTTCATATCCAATATGAGTCAATCCAATATGAGCCAATTTAACTTTTTTTCTGACAAATTTGTAAACTCCTCAGTGATCTTGCTACTCGGTAAGTTTGAAAGCTTGGTTCTTTTAAATCGTTAATGTTGTAATGCTTTCTAAATCCTTTTAGCCTGACTTTCGATTTGATTCGATTTTCAGGTGCTCTGTCGTGCGTTTTTCTGTCTTGAACATAAGATGAGATTTCTTTCAATGTGAGATGCAAAAGCTTTTTAAGTTGTACTGGACTATGTACGCGTAATACATATGCTGACCAATCTGTTTTCCGTTTAATTATTTCTGAAAAAGTATGAATGTATGATGTTTTTAGATGTGGCTTACGAGTTATAAACGTTCATATATTCTAAGATTTTCTTCATCACTACGTTGTGTATTGAGAAATACCTCCCCCGCAAAATCACTGTCTTGCACATTTGGCAAACCATAAACCGTTTTCGCCTTAACGCCTCCTGTTTAAATAATTGATTTTGAGTTTCTTTCAGAGCTTCACTGCTTCTTAAGCAACTTATTCTTGACTGACAAATGAGCAGCAATTTGACACAAGGCCTCTTCTTTCTACTTCCATGTTACCCTATCTCTTTTGTTGATTTTCTGGTTAAATACTCTCCAGGAGTATCGATTTCTCATACTGTGAAAAAGCACTTTGGATTCTTAGTTAGCCTGGTATGACTTTCTGTATATTAGGCATACCAGTGTCCTTCGTCAGTGGAGTGACCTATCTCCATATAGGACTATGCCCAGTTATGATAACGTGGTCGTATGGCAATTGTGTCAGTTAATAGTTGTTAATGTCCTTTAATACATAGAAGTATTTCTGTAATACTTTATAAATAACGTATGGGCCCCGATATTTTTGAAAACATTCACCGCCGGTAAATGTCCTAGAAATACACTGTGCCTCAAAACCTATCTTTCCTGACATCTCTTTATGACGATCCACGCTTTTGAGGGGATCGCGCTGAAATCGCGGGCGCCTCTGTGAATGAAATTTTCTTCTAAGTATTCGGTGAGCTCATCAATTACTGTTCCACGTTGTCCCACCCCAAATCCCCAAATAGTAATTAACTCGGAAACTCTTTCGCTGAACTATGAATAGTGTTGTTTATGGCGTACTACAATTGTGATAGCTTGGTAGCCCGATCTGCGTGGTTAATTGTCACACTTACTGTACTCCTTGATTAACCTGTTCACCCGCTCCAAGTGCATGTTAGCCTTGGAAGAGGCTACAGTAACTTTAACAAAATTGGCAAACTTCAGGGACGTAAAACAAGTACCACTATCCATAAGCACACGTTTCGGACGGATATAATAGCTAAACTACTACTACGATCTAGGCGGCCAATTTACGGTAGCAAAACGTGAAGTTAAGTGCGCACCAAAATTATTTCTCAACAAGTTCATTGTTTTACGATCGCAGCGTTCGTAGTGCTTGAATTTCAGGAAGCATATAGTCCGTTAACATAGCGTGATAACGATTACCATTGACGGTAACATTCTGATTTGCCTCATTTTTGAATAAATATGGATCAATGATTCCAGCATCCCATAAACCACACCATACCGTTGTTTTTAATGGATGCAATGGTAGCTCTTGGTACTCTTCGGGTTGCTCATCAGCCCAAATACGGCAATTTTGTTTATTAACGTATCCATTGAGCCAGAAATGGGCTTCATCACTGAACAAAATTTCACGATAAAATACCGGATTTTCATTGAGTTTTTCCAGAGCCCATTCACTGAAAATATGACGCAAAATCCAAGTCGCCTGGCTTCGATTCTTGCACAAGTTGAATTTTGTAGGCTTTTAGGCCGATATCCTCACGTAAATAATGTCTAGCCAAGCTAATAAGAACGACGACGAATCGATTCATAACGGTGTTCGGATGTGGTCTAACGGTGATACGGTCGAGTATCATCCACTTATGTAAACTAGGACTCAGATTTGCGAATGGTATTGGTAATAGTGGTTTCAGTAGGTCGATTATACGCATCGTAAGTTCCATTTCTCACAGAATGCTGATTTTCGAGACACAGCTGAACAATTTGGAGACACTGCTGTGGTTTGAGTCTTTTTGTGATGACTTGCCAAATGATACTGAAGAAAAATGACAAAGCAGTTTGATAGGAGTTACGCATGATCTGTCAAAGATAGCCCATTGAAAATCAAACCTCATGATGAATCATCCTATATGGTACAACTAAAATATGCTTTCGTTTGGAAGACAAAACAGGCAAGGACCCAAAATGGTCCACGTGATTCGTGTCAAACAGATCCGGTTCTTTGGGGATGCGATATTACGAAAGTTTGCACGAGCGAGTGTCGAGTACATAATACACTTGATGCAGTCCCAAAAAATCGTTGTATTTCATTTCATGTAACTATTATCAGTCCCTTAATGACCAATCTTCTCGTATACCATTCTAATTATATTGTCCTCCATATCTGCAGGCACTTAAAGCAGCGATCGACTCTCGAGCATGAGGAAAACTAGTCCATCAATAAACGCATAATGTTGAATTGTCCTTACTTCTAGCCTTCTAGCCTCCTTATTTATGGATCTCGGCTCTGATAAACTTGAATATGGGTGTCTACTTCAATGCTAGTAAAGACAGCGAGTATCTTACAGCGATTCAACGCATCTACATACCTCATAGACGTCCCAATGCGATGGTGTGTTATAGTATGTACTCGAAGTTCACGAGCTCCAATGCTCACCTACCAATCCCTGGACTTAACTGCTTCTTGCTCAAGACGAAGGTAAGCGAATTACACTCAGTGATAATCCTAAATGACAGACCCTCCAATTATACTCGGAAACGTGGTAGTGAATAGATAATTGCTAGGGTTTCTAGCTCGAAGCTATGATATTTAGACTCTGCCAGACTGGTCGTTTTCGAGAAATATGCAATTGAACTTTTGATAGAACTTTTTGTCATTTTGGCGCTTCATCAGCACAGCTCCAAACCCTTGCCATCGCAATGCAACTCGGTTTAATTTTGGGGATGTTAATTGCCAACACTGGTGCAGTGACTTGTTTGTCACGAAGCCCTCAGAAAGCCTTTACAGAATCAGCGGAAAAATCATTAGAAAATAAGGCCCAAATCACCAGAAATACAACCAATACTTTACATCCTTACAACTCGTTCTGCTTCGTGGGCATCGGGTACTGTCTTATATTTTGGATGTGAGCTACGCGTTCACGGAATAGCCCAATCTAAATCATCATATGAGAACTTACACTTGGTACCCTTAAACTCCAGTTTTCTTCTATAAAAACGGCGCAGAACCTCGGCAATGATTTCCAAGTAAAATTCAAAATCAGTTGTCATGTCAGCTGCAAATTGACGCCCTATTTTACATACACAAACATGTTTCTTCTCCAATTATTTTTCTGCATTTAATTGCGGAATGCGCATTGTATTCATTTCCTCAAAAGTTTTTTCTTAGTAACTCACTAAAAAGGGCGACAAATAAGTACTAAGTTGGCAGCAAAATGTTAAAAATCATCAGAGGCATTTTAGAGAAAGTGAATAAACATGTTCAAGAGATGTGGTAATATCGATGATGGGTTAGGTTGAGGTACCAAAGTAACCACACCCAGTATTGACAACAAAGTAATTTGTAAACTGTTTCTAAAAATAACCCTAAAGAAAGACAGAAAAGGATTTAAAGTGTCCATCAACAACACACGACGCCGTTTGGCAGAATCTGAAAACAAAAAACAATTGTGCCAAACCTAAGCCGCTACTGACAAAAAATGTGTCGAAAAGCGATTAAGTTAAGCAACGCGGAATTCAGACCATGACAGAAGCAACATCATTTTTTCAGATGAGTCATCTGCAATGCGCCTTAAAACATCTAGCAAAAGTTCGTTTTTATGGACACTTCTAGGCCAAAGGTTACACTCAGGTTATTCAAAAATATTGTTGGTTTTTAACCTTTGACTTTAAAAGCGTAGATCTTAACTGAAACAAAACTTTAACCAAAATGGCAACCATTGTGATCAACACACATTTGCCAACGGGATGGAGGTTTATTTATTTCTTGAGCATAAAACTCTGGACCGGCTATGAACTCGTTGAAGGCAGTTATGGCGCAAAATGTTATCGAGATGCTGGTATGATTTTTGGGACAAGGTTTCGTTACCCATCTCCTTCAACTTCTGTAAGGTCGACTGTGGTACGTGTAGTCGGGCGTGGTCATGGAGAAGAATTGATCCTTTTCTGTTGACCAAAGCTAGGCGAATGCGTTTTCATGCAACAATGCATCCACAAAAATTGACAGTTTGGTGTGGTTTATGGCATGGCGGTATCATCGGATCTTATTTCTTTCAAAATGAGGAAGGAGACACTGTTGCCGTCGATAATCTCAGGTATAGAGCGATGTTAACCGACTTTCTGTGGTCAGAGCTGGACAACATCGATATATCTGAACAGTGGGTCCAACAAGACGGCGCTACATGCCAGCGACGCAATGCTCGAAGTTGTTAAGGAGAAATTTGGCGACTGGGTCATCTCACGGCAAGCTTTCATCAGTTGGCCACTGCGATAATGCGATTTGACACCGCTCGACTATTTTCTCTGGGGCTACGTCAAGTTCTTATTCTATGCTAACAAGCCAACTACCTTGGACCGACCGCTTGAAGCACTACCAGCGAAACCGAGGCGGCCGGTTGAATGACATGCACGTAGCTTCAAAATGAAGCCAGACTCACTTTCATATCTCACACTGTTGTTGTTTTATTGAAATTTTTTTCCTATCGTTCTCATTTGATCACCCTTTACTTCTGTTTGGCGAAAGAAATGGTCTCAAAGGTCCTAACTCGGAACACGAAACGCAATCTTTACCAAAGATTGATTCTGCCTATTCGGCTATATGGAGCTGTATAGAACCAAGTGCTGAATTATAACCAGAAAAGCAGAGCTAATATTGAACAATTCCGATAAAAAGTTCTTCAGAGAATAGTGAGTACGGAATATGAGAAGATACAACAGAGACAAACATTCCTTTTCAGAATCGAGCTATAGTGGATGCCATGTCGCTCAGTCTAGACAACGTGCTGGTGTATTTTATTAAATTTTAATCGTTTTCTTTAGATCTACTGTTAAATCATCGACAAAGGATATTGTATCCAAAGAAAGGCCAATAAAACTTCAATGAGGTAACCTAAGAGGTAACTAATATCATCAAGTTATTTCCAATTTAATAAACGTATTCAAGTACATACCTATCCTGGCGAAAATTAGTTCTTTATGCTTGTCTATCTTCAAAGGAAATCATGGCAGATTTAACCTTTCCGGTAAGACAACACTCACTGGCAAAAATCAAGGGTCTAAAAATCGATATTGGCTACTTTAATGTTTCGTATGTAGAAAGAGACCCAGACTGATTTCCTTCCTGAACAATACTTTGTATTGACTTGCATTTAACGTCTACTTGATACAAGACGTTCTTCTTCTGACTGATTGGTGCTTTCTGCTATGAAAATATCTGGCATGGGTACGATTATATTTTACCGCGTCCTTTTACGCGTGACTCCTATCAAACTGCTTTGTCATTTTTGTTCAGTCTCGCGTATTCGACAATTTGGCGTATTCTACGTAAGGATCCCAGTCAAAAAGCATACAAAATTTAACTTGTGCAAGAATTAAAGCCAGGTGACTTGAATTTGTGTCATATTTTCAGTGAATGGGCTCTGGAAAAACTCAATGAAAATCCGGTGTTTTATCGTGAAATTTTGTTCAGTGATGAAGCCGATTTCTGGCCCAATGGATACGTTAATAAACAAAATTGCCGTATTTGGTCTGATGAGCAACCCGAAGAGCACCAAGAACTACCATTGAATCCATTAAAAACAACGGTATGGTGTAGTTTATGGGCTGGTGGAATCATTGGTCCAAATTTCTTCAAAAATGAGGCAAATCAGAAAGTTACCGTCAATAATAACCATTACCGCGCCATGTTAATCGAATATGTGCTTCCTGAAATTCGAGCACGTGGTCTCGATGAACTATGGTTTCAACAAGACGGCTCTACGAGCCATACAGCGCGTGAAACAATGGTCTTGTTAAGAAATCATTTTGGTGAGCACTTAATTTCACGTTTTGCTACGTTAAATTGGCCACCTAGATCGTGCGATATCACATCTTTGACAATTTTTTCTGGGGATATGTAAGGTCTCAGGTCTTCAGAAATAAGCCATCTAGAACTATCGCTTTGGATGTCAACATTACTCGTGCTATTCGCAAGATACTAGTGCTATGATCGAACGAGTTGCCCAAAATTGGACCTTCCGAATGAACCACGTCAGACGTAGTCGTAGCCAAATTTTACATAACGTTTACATACATTAAGAAATAAATGTCATGAATTGTTCTTTTAACCGATAATAAAAATTGTAAGTTTACCTTCAAATTTATGTATCTTATTTTATAATTTAAATCACACCTTATGATGAATCACCCTGTATTAATAAATTTGCATTTTGAATGATTAAAATCTCTAAGGGTACATAAGCAAATTACTGTTGCTTAAAATCGAAATGCAATGCTGCCTTGACGAAAAAAAAGAAAAAAATACTAAAACAGCCATGTTCTGCTCAGAAGACATCCTTTTTCGACATTAGCGCAGTATTCACCCTTTGGTGTTATCTAAGGAAAACTAGACAAAACACAAACACTCATCTACGGATGCATGCACATATTGCTAAGAAACTGATTTTAGATTTCCTGTGGGGTATACGTATATTTAATCCAATTTGCAACATGTACACTTTGTATGGCCATGAAACGTCTTTGTCTAAGGATTCCTTAGGTAGGAAACTGTCTGTAGATATTTACCTGGTTACAGATGCGCTAGATGTTTTGTACAAATTTTAGCGCAGATATGTTATTTAAACAGAACAAGAACGTATGTATGTTGTTTCTTCTAGACTTGGCGTTCCACATGGCAAAGCTAAGTGCAAGGATAAACTAGCAAAATGTTAAGCAAGGAGAAATTAATTACATCTGCACACTGTAGGACATGCATGTTGGTTGCCTTGTTGGATGCAACAAAAAGTCTAGTTTATGTGTAGATAATATTAACTTACAGTTACTTTCATGTGCAGCATTACGGAATGAAATATTGAAATTCCAGATACAAGTAAGACTTGAACTAAGAATTTTGAAAGTATTGTAATATGGAATATTATTTTGTTGGGTTGATGGGTGTTGATATGTTTTTTTTTTTTTTTGAAAAATATTCGATGTCTTTGATAAAAAGATGAAAAAATGAAGAAAATACTAAAATAGATACTTTGAACTTTGAACACTATTCTGAACATCCTTTTGCATTATGTCATGGAAAGTTTCTAGCTCAAAATTCTTTATCTATGGACGAATTCTGTTTACATAAACGGTTTTATATAAAGTCATGTAAATTCGTCCATTAGAGGAGCCCGAGAGATAGAAATCAGGCGCCGAAAAATTTGGGGAAATTAGGCGATTTCCGAAAAGCTCTCTAAGAATCGAAAGTGGCATGTGCCAGAACAATATGTTAATATTCTATTGAGCTCTCAGAAGAAAAAATTCTCTATCATAGCCTGGTGATAGTTTATAGATCATCTATCTTCACTATCGGACATAATTGCACATGAAGCAGTGCACATAAGAGGGTGCAATTTACGCCGATGTGGCTCTCTAGGATTTTCCGCAAACCAAATTCTTTTTTTTCACACATCCGTTTAAATGGAAATGCCCTAGAAAATATCTGCCTCCCTTTATAATAATTTTTATATTGAGACAACTTAGATCAAATTTTGATTTTGCGATGCTCTTGTAATACCCTCTGGAGTAGCACTTGGACGCGAAGGCAAAGATTGTTCGCCATTGAAACAATGCCTTTTCCAAGCGATCCAAATCAGTCAATTCCACGGCGTTCTCAAGAACTGGGCATCGCTCAGACCACATTATGGCATATTTTGCATAAAGATCTAGGTTTACACCAATACAAGATCAAAGTGACTCAAGAATTGAAGCCGATGGACCATTTGAGGCGACGTACGGTCTCCGATTGGGTTCTGGAGAAGATGCGCCAAGATGATGAATTTCATCGCAAAATCATCTTCAGTCACGAAGCTCATTTTTGGCTCAATGGGTTCGTCAATAAGCAAAATATGCGTTATTGGTCGGGTGAAAACCCACCATGCGGTTTGCATGGTTGCCATATTGGGCCATATTTTTTCGTCGACGATAACGATCGTCACGTTACTGTGAATGGTTAGCGTTATCGCGCCATGATCACCGATTATTTTTGGTCCGAATTGGGAGATATGGACTTGGATGACATGTGGTTTCAACAGGATGGTGCCACAAGCCACACAGCACACGCTACAATTGATTTATTGAAGAGTAAGTATGGTGAGCGTGTTATCTCAAGACATGGGCCAGTCGCTTGACTATTTTCTGTGGAGTTACGTTAAGTCATTGGTTTAGGCCAACACGCCGACGACGTTGGAAGAGCTCAGAGCCAACATTGAACGCGAAATAGCTGCCGTTTCGGCCTAAATGTGTGGCCGAGTCGTTGAAAATTGATTCCAACGAATGCAGTTTTGTTTTGGTTGTACTTCAAGCCAATAATAAAGTTTTTGAAATATCTCAAATGGTTTACTTTTTATTTAAAAAAAAAGTTGTCAAGTCGTTATTAGAAAACCCTATTTAAGGTGATTCATCGTAAGGTTTGATTTTCAATAGGCTATTTTTGACAGATCACTCCTCCTATCAAACTGTCTTATTATTTTTGTTCAGTATCATTTGACAAGTCATCACAAAAAGACTCAAACCACAACAGCAGTCTCCAAATTGTTCAGCTGTATCTCGAAAATCAGCATTCTGTGAGAAAAGTTTTCGGCCTACTGAAACCACTATTGCCAAAACCAAATTGAGTCCAATTTACATAAGTGGGTGATACTCGAACGGTTAGACCACATCCGAAGATCGTAATGAATCTATTGGTCGTCGTTCTCAGCAACTTGGCTTCGCATATTCGACAACTTGGCGTGTTTTACATGAAAATCTCGGCATAAAAGTGTACAAAATTCAACTTGCGCAAGAATTGAAGCCAGGCGACTTGAATTTGCGTCATATTTTCAGTGAATGGGCTCTAGAAAAACTCAATGAAAATCCGGTGTTTTATCGTGAAGTTTTGTTCAGGCTGATGAGTAACCCGAAGAGTACCAAGAGCTACCATTACATCCACTAAAAAAAACGGTATGGTGTGGTTTATGGGCTGGTGGAATCATTGGTCTATATTTATTCAAAAATGAGGCAAATCAGAATATTACCTTCAATGGTAACAGTTATGGCGTCATGTTAACAGACTATGTGTTTCTTGAAATTCAAGCGCATGGTCTCGGTGAGCTATGGTTTCAAAAAGACGGCGCTACGAGGTATACAGCGCATGAAACAATGAACTTGTTGAGAAATCATTTTGGTGAGCAGTTAATTTCACGTTTTGCTACAGTAAATTAACCACCTAGATCGTGCGATATCACACCTTTGGACTATTTTCTCTAGAGATGTGTAAAATCTCAGTTCTTCAGGAATAAGCCAGCTACGGAAGCTATTGAAGCCAACATTACTCGTGTTATCTGCAAAATACCAGTCGCTATGTTTGAACGAGTCGCCCAAAATTGGATATTGGCCAACATTTACATGATATGATTTTCAAGTAGTAAATGTTATGAATTGTTCTTTTAACAGCTAATAAAAAATTTAAGATCCCTTTCATATTTATGTGTTCTATTTTACATTATAAATCAAACCTTATGTACATCACCCTATATGTAAGAAATCTTGCACAGGAATAATACACGTTTCAAAATCATATGCTGGAATCATTTCTTCGGGCAGTTTATCTAGTCAAATAAGAAGTACCAGCTAAGTGAATGTTTTCTAGTTGGGCATTTCGTCGTGGTACACTAACCGTAACAAAGTGCAACCTGAAATATCTCGAAATACGAAAACTCCAACATGACTGGCAGTAGGATTTTCGCAGCAACAAATGGGGATTTGATGGCATGTCTCACTGAAAAGTGGAACATCAATCTGTCTATTTCGGTAAGTTCCACTTAAAATTTTCTAAGCTATTTTACAGAGCTTGGCATCATGCTCTTTTGTCGAAAGTGCGTGTATTTGGGAACGACAACTCTCTTCTTCAATAAATTAGAAATTATTTTTCAGGTCTAATATTTGCAAAATAAATGCTGGTATGCCCCAGGGCTCCGTTTTGTTTCCAACACTCTTTTTAATGTTTATCGATGGTGTCTTGTCTGCCAATTCTAATCCAATATATTTCTTTGTTGACGATAGTACTTTCTGTTTTCATATTTCATATATATTTCCGGACTCAAGTCCCTGCTGTGGAGTGTTGAGAGTAGAAATTTCGATATTAACAGCATAACCAATTGGATAACTAGTAACTTGTGCTTCCGAAGCACAATAATGTTTACTGTCGTTGAGGCAAAATTTAAACACCCAGCCATTTTCCATGCCCTGCTGTTGTATTGTTGAAACCCAAAAACTTTCCATTCTCGGTATGTGTGACAATTACAACTTACTTTGAAATGACCAGATATTCGCTGCCGCTGAAAATGCTACGAAATGTACAAGTTTCATAAGCGATTCAAGGGGTACGTTTGCCCTTTTGATCTGCTCTCAATATACAAGGCATTAATCCACACAAAACTGAAGTACAATGTACAATGTCAAGTGCTCCAAAAATATTCTACAACTGCTAGTTGGGATTCAAAACCATGCGATTGAAACATTGTTCTTTCATTATTCATTATATTATATTCAATATACGAGGGTTGTCTGAAAAGTTTCCGACCGCAACGTAAATATAGCGGCACTCGTCAATAAAAGCTAGTGAATGTTAGTTGTGCATCTTTTGACAGTTACTTACCGATGTTTCAGTCTTTTTGAAAGCGCAGTTTTTAGTTGACAGTCGTTTGAGTAAGTCGATGTGAGTGTTTTTTGTGAAAATGGAAAAAATTGAATACGCCTACGCAAATCAAAAATGAGTTAGACTCTGTGTATGGGAACTCTGCACCATCACTTACAACAGTGAAATTTTGGGCGGCTGAATTTAAACGTGGCCGTAAGAGCTTGGGAGATGATGAACGTTCGGGACGTCCAAAAACTGCAACCACTGACGATAACATTGCTAAAGTTCACCAAATGGTGTTAGACGACCGCCAAATTAAAGTGAGAGAGATAGTAGAGGTTATAAAAATGTCCAGTGAACGTATTTGTAACATATTAAATCAAGATTTAGGTTGCAGGAAAAGAAAAACCTGTTTCACCAAGACAACGCGCCGTCTCACACCTCAGCGGTTGCCATGGCGAAAATCCATGAATTACGGTTTGAACTGCGTGAACATCAGCCTTATTCACCAGATCTAGTCCCAAGCGAGTTCTTTTTGTTCCCTCATCTTAAAACTATGCTCGGAGGACAGAGATTTCCGTTAAATGATGGGGCAATCACCTTCGTGAACAATTATTTTGCAGAGAAAAGCACCAAGTACTATTTGGACGGGTTAGAGAGATGGAAGCATAGCTTCCACTACTTAGGTGGTGCTACAGGCAAATCAGAGCCTCTTTACTTTTTCTTTTATTTTCTTTCTTTCTATACTGCGTTGTCGCACCGGGTTAGATTCGAGCATTCTGTGATGCAGAAAATTGGTGTCCTTGACATCTTAGACAACCGATGCGCATTTTTCTGACTAGATCGATGGCGTCCTACAGCTCGTATAATACGTCGTCAAATTTTCTATTAAAATGTACGTCAACGCAAACGTAGACGTGTAAATGAGACCCCTACTACCTCACAGTTATAGCTGTCGACTGTAAGGTTCTGTACAATTCCTCGATATTGTGTGCCCCTTATTGTTGACAGCATATAAAGGGTGGCCGAATAAGAACGATAGGAAAAAAAATTTTAATCAAACAACAACGGTGTGAGATGTTCAATTGATTCCGGCTCTATTTTGAAGCTACGTTTACGCAATTATGCATGGTATAGCACATAAATACGATGAACGCTCGCCGTGAGATGATCCAGTCACCAAATTTCGAGTTCACAACTTCGGACGTTGAGTCGCTTATATGACATGTAGTGCTATCTTGTTGGAACCACAGATCGGATGTATGAATATTGTCGAGCTCTGACTACAGAAAATCGGTTAGCGTCGCTCTTTACCTGAGACCATTGATGGTAACGGCGGCGTCTCCTTCCACCATGCCAAAGAGTCAATCTTTCTGGATGCATTTATGCTTGGCTGAACACTTGTGTATTGTGTTCGCTCCAATCATGGCAACTTGGCTTGTTGACATAACCGTTGAGCGAAAAATGAGCCTCGTCCGAAAAGATGAGTTTTTGGTCAAAATCCGGATCTTCGGCCAACATTTTTAGAATTTTGGTTCACATCTAAAACGCATTTTTTTTCCATTGTTCCAGTGATAACGTGCCTACAGTACCAGCATCCACCACGTCAGCGCCGAGTACCTGCAGAATGATGCAAGGTGCTCCGCAGTGTCGTCATCACTTTCACAGCAATCTTTGAAGGATGTTGTGTCACGACACCAGTAAGCAACCTGCAGTCTTTCTTGCTGACTTTGGAAAGCATTTCTTTGGTCGGCGTGCAATCTGGGGATATATTACATCTGCAGTCGTGATCGTATGCGAATCAACTGTCAATGGAAGCTTTAACCGGGGACGAAGGCAGACCTAACGTAGGTTCGGGTCCTGAAAAACTCTCAGCTCAATCATGCCTGACAAGTAAATCGGTGATTTATTTTGCCCTGATCCCATTGTGATCTGGGACCCAGACAAAGGTCACTGAACTTAGCCTTCCGACTGCGTTCAGTGTTCTCTTGCATTCTTGAAGTAGTTTGAATCTCATAGGAGGGCTCAGCAAGGGTCAAAGCGCAGCTTGGATTTCGCTACAGATGCAAATGGATTTCCCCTTTTCAACATTCTCCGCAATATAGTTCATTGCCATCAGGATTGCATAAATCTTCCTTTCGAAGACAGATCCAACCTATCCTAACGTGAAGTGAATTTTAAAGTTTTGGTTCTCCAGAAAGACACCATCGTCCGTGAAAACCCGGCTGCATTCCTTTACTGGCTCAGATTCTGGCCAAAATCAGTCCTGGGCACAGGGAAAGTTGATTTCATATTTTTTCCGCGACAGGAGTTTTCGTGTCATTGCATCAGACCGCATGTCCATAAGACCAGAGTCATAAGACAGCCGACGCGAAAAATCACCAAAACTCCAGTGCGTGTCTTGCCGAAGACCACTTCCTTTTAGACGGAAGACGGCTTTGAGAGTGCAGCTAATGACATGAATATCAAGGTTAGGAAGATTCATCAATGTGCCTAAAGCAGAGCCAGTAGTGCTGGATGAAGTCCCTTGCATCCGACACAAACCGTTCTTTGGAGTCTGATAAAAGAAGCAATCACGTATTTTCGTGAGAGCTTATTCCACCAGACACTCGAGTAATAGGGTATAATAGGCCTTATCATAGACATGTAGATCCAAAGAACCCTTTTCGATGACAGGTCCAATGTCTTGCCGATAACTCACTGCCAGAAGGCGTACAGCACCTTAGATGCTTCCGATGTAAAATGTTTAGTCCAGAGAAGGTTGTTATCCAGGATGATTCTCAAATACTTAGCTTTTTTGGAGAATTGGATGGTGATGCCCTTAAGCACAAGATGAGTCAGACCAAGCAGCTTCCTCCTTCTCGTAAAGAGAACAACCTCACTTTTGAGAGGATTGACTGACAGCACTAGTCGTCGATCACTTCCAGGGTTCCGTGCGCTTTGGAGCAGACAGTCGCTAGACACGATCCAATAGACAGTACAGCTACATCATCCGCGTATGCTTGTGCGTAGACGTTACAACTATTAAGTGTGTTGAGCACTTACATGGACCATAGTAGTGGAAACAGAACGTCGCCTTGCGGGCTGCCCCTGTTTACACCCGTCACCACATATTAAGCGCGGCCAGCATCCGCAATCAATGTACTATTCTACAGCATTGTTTTAAACCACGTGTACGCCCTGTTTTCTGGCCGAGTTACACATGCCATCAAAAGCTGCGTTGTCGAAATCCCCCTTTACGTCGATAAAAATGTTCAAGGCGTATTCCTTCTTGAAAGAAGATCGCAGGATTTTTCGCGTTGGTAGGCATGTTGCATTGCCGACAGAGGATGCATTGCGCACATGGATCTCGACCATTATTTTGATGCTTTTTAGCATGAAGGAGTCCAGACTTATAGGTCTGAAATTCTTGGCGAGAGAGTAGTCATCCTTTCCGATTTTCGGTATAAAGGCCACTCTCACCGTTCACCAGGGATTCGGTTTGTATGCCAGGCTAGCATTGAAAATTCTCTTTAGAGCTGCCAGCAGCTGGTCTATGGCTTTTTGTAGCATAACTGGGTAAATGCCATGGGTGCCAGGCGACTAGAAATCGTCAAAAGAAGCAACAGCATGTTTGATGACCTTATCCGTCACAACAACCGATGCAATATACCAGCTACGGGTTGTTGTGTTGTTCAGCTCATTACCAGCTTCTTTGATATTAGCTAGTTGTGGGCTGATTTCGATTAGATTGCCTGGGAAGTGGGACTCGAGCATGAGACGGAGAGTCTCTGGTTTCGACTCGGTATAGTTACCATCAGATTTTCTGAGTGGTTCCAGGTTGGTTGGTCTTCCCTTTTTGAAGACTTTGACCAGCCTACTGGTTTCACCGATAGTTTCGATCTTTTCGGAAAAAAATTTCTAAGAGGCGCTCTTCGTGGTCCGAATAAGCTTCTTCAATTTTTTTTGCTTAAATCTGTAAGGATTCCAAATTTCCTCCAAATTAGTGTTTAAGGACCTGTTAAGCAGCTTTCTGAACTCTTTAAGGAGACGCTGCAGGTCAGATTTCCACCAAGAAACGGGCGATCTGCAAGATTGCTTAGCAACTGGACATGTCATTTCGAAACACTTGGTGAGAGTGCTGTTCATGTTCTGAACAGCTTTCTCAAGCTTTTGTTTTATCTTGATCTTAGGGGAGTACTATAGTATTTTTCAAGCTTATTTCCAGTTGGTTTTATGCGAATTCCTCCTCTTCAGCAAGGTCGAGACCTCGCATTCGATTCTGAATTCGATTTATCTATGATCTGACATGGACATCTCCGATAGTACTTTCCAGCCAGCAATTTCCTTAGCGTACCTGTTGGATAAAGTTAAGTCGATTGCTTGCTGCCTTACTCTCGTAACAAAGCTTGGCTGTGAGTCAAAGTTGTTGACAGCCAGGTCAGACGATAGTATGAATCCAGGAGATGATTACCTCGGATTTTTGTTCGCCAGTTTTCCAGTATGTATGCCAGTGCAAGGCTAGTAATGAAGGCGGCGTGTTCTGTTGTTCAGCTCAGTAGCAACTTCGTTGATACGAGCTACTTGTGAGCTGGTTCCGATTAGATTATCTGGGCAGTGAGACTTAGTATAGGTTTCGTCCGATTTTCTGAGTAGTTATAGCCTAATTCAACTTCCCCTTTTGAGGACCAGTCGCAATTACTTTATTTTTTTAATAATCAATGAATCCAAAATTGCTTCCAAGTCAAAAAACTGCAACCGTCCAATATACACATACACTCAGAGTTGCGACTCAAAGTATCAAGGTACCGCATATTACTCTGTCCTCGATTCTCTACACAGTAATCGTATTTCTCAAAAGTTGTGCCCTCCTTGCAACTCGCATAGTTAAGACATTTTTGTCCATTTTTGTGCCCTCCTTGCAACTCGCATAGTTTAGACATTTTTGTCCATTGTACAGTGCGGACAACTGGTTACGGAACTTTTGCAAATGTCAAGCTATGACGCTAAAATTTAGAGGGAATGTCAATAACAGATGTACCAACTTAACAAAAACAGAACTCAAATCGGAACAATGGAAGCGCCACACGATGGTTATTCCTTTTTTTTTTTTTTATCAAAATGGTATAGTGATCTGGTCACGTACGAGTTGCAGAATTCCTGGGAGCATCTTTTAACGAAGCCAAGTGATGAGTTTGCTTGAGTAATTATCTCATCAATATGCGAGAGGAAATTAAGCTCCTTGTCGCATAATATGCCGAGGTCGCAGAAAGACTGAATAAGGGATATAGGTTGTCGATGGAGAAGGTCAATTCCGGGAGGAGACGTGAGAAGGTAATCGGTTGGTATTTGGTGAGATTGAGTTCTAAGCAGTTCTTGATGTCCCAGGTGGAAAAACTATTTAGATCTACTTAAAGGAGGCTGGAGCCATGTTCTGAGGAAATGGGTTTACAAAATTTTTTATCATCAACATAGAGGGAAAGTGCTAAATGTTGAATTACCCTTTCAAGATCGTTAATAGTTGGGGTGTAGAGAAGTGGACCTAGGTGCCTACCTTGAGGAACCTGCAACGAACAATATAAAAATGATTATCCTGGTAAGCAGATATCCATTTTAGAAAAACGGGTCTTAAGCCCAGGATAAGTTTATGGGATATCTTATTAAAACCTTACTGAAATCAGTTGTTATAACGTCAATTCCTTTGCCATTTTCTAATTTGAGATTTGAGCTATGGGGCTTTAATTAATGACTTCGCTCTTTGATCCCTTTTTGTGTATCGCTGTTATGAAGGAAGACTTCTGTATCTGTGGAAATTCACCTTGATAGAGCGATAAAAGGAAAAGATTGGAAAGGGGGTGGGAAAGTGTTGAGGAACACTTTTTAG
The DNA here is from genome assembly GCA_907269105.1 of Volucella inanis. Classification (NCBI taxonomy): domain Eukaryota; kingdom Metazoa; phylum Arthropoda; class Insecta; order Diptera; family Syrphidae; genus Volucella; species Volucella inanis. Next base: position 241,601,115 of record OU026153.1, on the reverse strand, counting down.
GAAATGTGAATGGACGGCCATCTGGGCCGCGTAAATATTCATCAAATAGAGGGACCAATGGGGAAGTTAAGTGGGTATTTGAAATTGGACGAATCCGTTTCAAAGGAATTATCCGCAAAGGATTGTTAAAAAAAAAGTAGAAAATGTTTTAGTATGAGAAGGATTGAGAAAAAACGTCAGATTTTTTTTTTTTTTTGTGGTTAACCAATTGGTAGAAAGACTTAAGATTGTTTATAAGCTTAGATTGCGCAAGGTTTTCCTGGTAGAAAATGTTATAAACCTGGGCAAATTGGAGGTATGATCCGAGATAGTTGGAATAGTCAGCAAAAGAATTGGATCGAAGAAAAACCGCCCATAATTTGTTTCTCTTGTTACGTAAAGACCGAAGGCCACGATTATTCCACGGGGGCCTCGCAGAAGGGATTTTTTTGCGCGAAAAAGGTGCATAGAGAAAAACAGAATTAAATAATTCTCTGTAGAAAATATAGAAAGCACCGTTAAGAGACAAATTAGCGAAATAAAAAGAACACTTACTAAAATATGGTTTAATTTTGCGGAAATTCCCTTTATGAAAGTCGTGAGAAGAGGTAGCTACAGAAGGGGCTGCCTGAATAGGAGAGTGGTGGAAAAGAGAAAGAAGAAGTGGTGGGTGAAAGTTATCAATGGTCGATAGTTAGAGGAGACAGAGGAGTTTATGGGACCATTGGTGAAAATGGAGTCTAATTGCCTAACCATATAGTTGGACACCCCAAAAATTGCTATAAGCCAGATCCTGTAAGCTCATCCAAGAAGGGGCATTCCTAACTCGAGTTAGGGTTTGCGTTAAAAAAGGATTCATCATCTCATTAATTGATTCCAGTGTAGTTGAAGTAAATTGAAATCGCCGAATACGACGATATCATAGAGAGGATCAGAAAAGTCAATCGTTTGATCAACTGCATCAATAGCGAGTTGGTAAAAATAAATAACGTACAGAGACCTGTAGGGGAGTGTTATTTGTCATGTAGATACGCTAGAAGGAGATATATGTTCTCGGACGTTTTTTTTTTTTTTCTCTGAACCTAGAAAGTGAATTACGAAATTCTGTTGTGTCAAGAGTTTGTTGAGCTATAATAACTCTGGGAGGCAGAAGGGTGTCAAAAATGTAGCTAGTGGACGAAGGTATTGAGGGCAAAGCAAAGGTAATTGAAGTCGCATTGGACTTTTTTTATATGTGATCTAATGAAATTGAAATATTTAGCTCCGGTTTTGAGATCGAAATTTGGTAAAGAATTGCTAAAGAGCGCATGTGTAAAGGCGTCAGATACTGGTGGTGTGAAAAGTAACCTCCTTGGGAATGAAAAAAATTTTTTTTAAATGTTTTTTTATTTTATTTAACATAGTCCCCTTTTAGTTTGATACACTTATTGTAGCAATTTTTCAACTTCTTGATCCCGTCCGAAAAGTGTTTTTCCGGAAGGTATGCAAAATACTCCTCCATGGCGTCGATGATTTCCTCGCGTGAGCTGAATTTTTTATTGATGAGCCATCTTTTGAGGTTTGAGAAGAGATAATAGTCCGAGACAGCCAAATCGGGCGAATACGGTGGATGCGACAGCAATTGGAGCCGAAAGTCATTGATTTTAGCCATGGTTGCGAAGCTCTTGTGCGCCGGTGCATTGTCTTGCAAAAACAAAATTTTTTTCGCTTCATTTGAGGCCGTTTTGCAGCAATTTCGGCCTTCAATCGCTCCAATAATGCACAGTAATACTCCCGTTGATGGTTTTCCATTTTTCGGGGTAGTCCACGAAGAGTATGCCATGATAATCCCAGAAAACCGACGCCATAACCTTTCCGACCCATCGAGCCTCCCTCGGATGCTTCGGAGCACTCGTGCCGTCTTCATTCCATTGACGGGCACTCATTCTGTTCTCTGGTGTAACAGTTACACCATCGTCGCCAAAAGTCCACCCGATTCCGCATCAGCAAGTCCAAGCACTTTTTCGAAGTGCTCTCGCGTTCGTGTTTTTGGTCAGGAGTGAGTATGCGCGGCACCCAGCGGCTGGATAACTTTTTCATATGCAGAATATTGCCCAAAATATGGCGTGGGCGCTCAGTACTAACCTTTGTGGTATCTGATAGCTCGCGCTCCTTCACTTCTCGGTCAGCCAACACCATTTCATGTATTTTTTTGACATAGTCGTCTGTAACCGCATTAGAGGGCCTGCCGATGCGGACTTGATCGGTAGTGGAGTTGCGACCACCTCGAAACTCTCGAAACCAATATTTGACGGTGTAATCTGACGGAGCATTAGCCCCATAATATTTACTCAGCTTTTCTTTTTTTGCTTCTCAAAAAATAATGATTTATGAGAGAACGAAAATCGTTTTTGCCCATACTCAGCATAATGCCAAACACATCAACAACAATCAGCTGTCAAAACAAAACTAAAGACAGTATCGCACTGAAATTTGTCTGCCTAACTATACGGAATTCAAGGCACCGTAACCTTTTTTGCAGTAGCAGCGCATTCTGGCGATCAAGGAGGTTACTTTTCACTCCACTTTTAGAGGAGACAGTGTGAGAGAGGTTGGGGTTAATTTGAAAGAGACGCGTTGACGCTGGCTGGATTATGGTTTAACCATTCTTATTTAGCCGGATGATTGACTTTAAAGCAGCCCAGGCTTCTATGATGAGATGTTGGAAGAAAATTGCAGTGGCTTTTGGTGATGCCATATTTCTTTTCGAAGAAATTTGAGATTTCATCGACATCAGCGATTGGGATATTCGGAAAGTGTCCAAGTTAAATTGATAAGCTACCGTGGGGTGGCGGATGAAAGAGCTGACATAGATGGGTTCTCTGTTGTCAAGTTGGAAAAACTTTACAGAAAACAGTTGGTTTGGTCGTCCGCAGATAACTAACATACGGAGGTAAGCGTGAAACCACTTCAGGTTACTTTTATTCAGCCATGAGCGATGAATTATAGTGGACGTTCTGGTAAGGCTGCGGTAAGTTTGGCGAGTCATCGATTTTGCAATTCATTGTTGCGATGTTATGTTCAGTATCGCATGCGAGGGATGGAGTCGCTGTAAGTTCATCACCGACATAGTTCACTTTATCGAAGATAACTTTGAGCATGGGTTCAGATTGTTTGGGGGAGCGTTGTTTGTGGCAAGAGGACTGGACATGAATGTCAATGTCGTCAAGCATGTAGCTTATCAACTCGCTGATTGAACATAATCTGTTCAGAATAGATAGCTTTGATGTCACTCAACGCTTTATCCAGATGAAGCAAGAGAGTTTTTTTATTCTTGAATCGTGTTTTGCTTAAGCAGTTACACTGGAAAAGGGTATGCTCTGCTGTTTTTTTGTTATCGTTGCACTTGTGCCTATTTCAATAGACATCAAGTGTTTTTTGACTCTGCAGTGACTCGTTAGGAATAGATTTATTGCGTGTATCTGACCCCTAAAAATCTCCAGGAGTTGTTTTGTTCTTCTGAGGTAAGAGATTGAAAAAAAGTTTTTGGATTACCTGTTACCTTCAGTTTCCGTCAATGTAGCTAATCGATAACCCGAAGAGTTGTCGTGGTAACGTGAATGCTAAGGCCGAACCTTTCCTGGCATATTCGTCTTCATTCTTCATTACCATAGTAACCACCGTTCTCGTTGATGTTTAAGTTCTCCTTAATGCAGAGGTCTAATGCTACTGAAAGACAGCGATGCTACTTTCGATACTTACATACAGGGAGGAATTGGTAGTTTCTCCGTATATGCCTGCGTCAACTCTTTCGTATATTGTGAGTCTGTCGGTGTACGATACCAGTGAATCTCTTTTAATCAGTGGTTTCTCCTGTTTTGTTGACCAAGTAAAGTAACTTTGAAGTTGTGGTTGCAATTGCAGTTTTTCAGACAGTTTTCTGGATAAGCAATTTCAATAAAAAGTTCATTTCTTTTAAGTTCCAGCTGTGGAGATGAAGAGGTGACAGGTTCAGTGCAGCCTCTAATGCTCCGGTGGATGTTTATCTCATTGCATCCGTAATACACACACAAACAAGTCTTTGAAGTATGTTTAGTCCAGCCGGTGTAGACTTCTGTTTAGTTTTATCCCACCATATTGGAGATGCATAATTTATTATAGGTCTAACAATTGCTCTGTACGTCCACAGTTTAATTTTTAAGTTAAATCCTCAGTTTTTACTTAGTAGACTATTGCTGGTCCATAGTGAGATTCTGGCTTTTTGCATTGTTTGGCTTTTTGATACGTGTGTTCCAAGTGGGCTTTTGATTCGTGAGAATTTAACTTCACTTGAAAACTTCATTTTGTTCTTTTGGTGAAGGCAACTATGGTGCTTTTTTGGGGACATAGAAACTGTCGTTGCAGAGAATATTTAGCAGCTTACTTGAGGGGAGAGAACACTACTCTGGGACTAATCTTTCTAAGGCGTGACACTGGTTCTGTCACTGCCTAATGTAGCATTGATATTTCTGCAGATAACCATTAAGAATGTGCTTCATCCACTTACATTTTGTATTATCTAGTTCTCTGTTTTGGATGCATCCATATATCTGAGAGTTTCTGTGTTTCCAAAAGTTCTTTTGATGTCAAAGAGGCAGGCCAGTGCAATTCCCTTGTCTTTAGGGGATTTCTTAATTTTAGTGGTGCTTTGGCGATTTCCCTGGTTGTGAAGCAGGTTCCTATCCTATATTGTACACCGGATATTAAATAGACCTGATATGTCCACAAAATATTTTTGCTACAAAATTTATCTGATTGAACAAAAACACTTTTAACTTTGGAAAAAGCTTTCCTTCAGATACCCACATATGCTCCACATTTTCGACAAAACTTTATTTTTACCTTATATATGAATCAGTAAAATTGTATTACTTGTTTCCTAGATATAATAAATGATGAAAAGTTCATTCTCATAGACTTAAACGTGTGTCTCTCCCTGAATTATGACTTTACTTATCCATAAGCACGTACTCTTATTTCAGTTTGCTGAATTCAAATTTTTAAAATCCCCAAAACTTATTTGCTTCATTTTATGATCCGTTGATCGCTTTCATCGCATAAATTTTATAACGCAAAACTTCGAAGAAAAAATAACAATTAAAAAACAAAACTGCAAAAACAAAGAAAAAAACAAGAAGACAAACTAAATAAACCAACTTTCTATGAGAAGCTTAAAGTGGTGCAAAATTTATAACGCTCTGATTTTCCTCCTTCCAAAGTACGAGTAGCATACGTCTTTGTTTTCGATGCAAATTATCCGCAGCGCTTCCAGTGAAAAGGATCCATACTCTCACCGAAGTGAGCAGAAATAAATAAAAAAAAAAAAAAAAATAGAAAACACTGGTGCAGCGTTCACTTAATCGCAGCTCAAGCAGACAACAAGAAAAAGTTTTTGCATTACAAACACCTCAAAATGTACATCAAGTCATTCCCCGCCACCTGTTCCACACTCTTGTGTTTCTGTGTGATACAACTCACATGCGGCAACGAAGTCATATTTAAGCCAGGAGACACATATGTTCTACCTATCCGTACTTAGTGCACGCGTTGATTTTAGATGAATTTTTTTTTTTTTTTTTTTTTTGCAGTGTTGCAACACTGTTTTGTTCCCTTGGGAGGTAACTGGCAGCACCTTGATTAAATTCTATACCCCGTCAACGTATACAACGTACACATATATAAGATAATAGTAGCTAATCCCAACGGTGAAAGTACGAGTATTTTGTTTAATCAAAACTTTTTAACTCCTTCAGTACATTAACTAGATGCGAATAAATCCTTTTTCAGGAGTTTCCTTACGCAATTCTTCTTCTAAATGTAATGCAACACATTCCTGTTTTGGCCATATAATCGTAGCTCAGCTGGAGGTGGTATAGATTTAAGCAACTTAGTATATTTAGATGAATTAGTTCGTTCAGACCTTCTAGTTGATTTATATAATAATAACAACTCATTACTTTGGTAGACTTATGCGGCAACTTTTTTTGTCAGATAACTTTGAAAACGTCCACAATACAATGTATGAAACACTGTAGTCCTGACATATGACCTTATTACTAACAAACGCAGCAATATGTATTTCAGGTGTGAAAACTATAATAATACCATCAACTGGCCTTGAACTTCAACAATTCATAAGCAAATCTCTTGCCGTTAAGGGATGCCACGAACGAAAGGCTGCAAACCAATTTAATTAATTTTTTTAATTTACTTATCAATTTTACCACCGTACTTTAGAAAATTAAATAATCTTTGGAGCGGTGCAGTTTTCTTCTCTAGAAGAAAGCTGGACATGTACAGTGATGGTGGAAGATTGTCTCCTGTTCTTCCTTGGCAATGCAGCTTCTACAGAAATCGTTTGTAAAGACGCAAAACCTGTTTGCATGCTCGCCTATAAGGCAGTGTGGAGTGATAACAACTGCGATGGCGCTGAGATGTTTCCTGTTTAAAACGATCAGATTCTTAGAGCGATTCGGATCCAGCTTTGGCCAGATCTGGTTGGTCCAACAGACCACCTAAGGTCTGTTCTTTTATTGGCATCCAGTTTTAATATTGATTTCCACGTGGCGAATGGTATACCTAAATCACCCTTTTCCGGTAGAATAGGTGGAGTGGTTTCAATTTTGGCGAGTTCTGTGGGCATACAATTCTCTGAAATGGTTCTGTGACCCGGCACCCAACGAAGGTGAAGGTTGAACTGCTCTGCCATCTCCATAAGAGATGATCGGCATTCAACGCTAGTTTTAGAATTTAATGAGGTTGAGTCCAAGGTCTTGATAGCGGCCTGACTATTCGATGCAGATGTTCTTCAGCCAGGACAGAACTTCTTTAAAGCCAAAAATTTCCGCCAGGAACACTCTACAGTGGTTTGGAAGGCGGAAGGAGAGGCTTAGATTTAGCTTATCTGAGAAAACACAGCAACCAACCCCGCTATCAGTTTTATATGCATCTGTATAAAAGTGAATTGACTTGTCCTCAATGAAAGCATTTTCCTCATAGAAGGATCTAGAAGGGAAGTTCACGTATGGTGTAATCGATGTTCTTTGTGAGGATTCCTAATAAGGGGTGATTCAACGTGAGGTTTGATTTTCAGTAGGCTTTTTTTGACAGATCACGCATTACTCCTATCAAACTGCTTTGTCATTTTTGTTCAGTATCGTTTGGGAAGTCATCATGGAAAGACTCACATCCCAACAGCGTCTCTAAATTATTCAGCTGTATTACGAAAATCAGCATTCTGTGCGAAATATTTTTCGTGCCATTCGAAGAACTTACATAATCGCAAATTTGAGTCCCAGTTTACATTAATAGATGATACTCGAATGGTTAGACCACATCCAGCACGTAGTGAAGAGACTATAACAGCTGTAGCTGAGTCACGCAAAGACCGTGACGATTCAATTCATTGTCGTTCTCAGCAGCTTGGCTTGGCGTATTCGACAACTTAGCGTATTTTACGTGAGGATCTCGGCCTAAATTCAACTTGTGCAAGATCTGAAGCCAGGTGACTTGAATTTGCGTCATATTTTCATTGAATGGACTCTGGAAAAACTCAATGAAAATTGGGTGTTTTATCGTGAAATTTTCTTCAGTGATGAAGCCCATTTAAGGCTCAATGGATACATTAATAAACAAAATTGACGTATTTGAGCTGATGAACCACTTGAAGAGTACCAAGAACTACCATTACATCCATTAAAAACAACGTTATGGTGTGGTTTATGGGCTGGTGAAAAATTGGTCCATATTTCTTCAAAAATGAGACAAATCAGAATGTTACCGTCAATGGTTATCGTTATTGCGCCATGTTAACGGACTATGTGCTTCCAGAAATTCAAGCACATGGTCTCGGTGAGCTCTGGTTTCAACAAGACGGCGCTATGAGCCATACAGTGCGTGAAACAGTGGACTTGTTTAGAAATAATTTTGGTGAGCACCTAATTTCACGTTTTGCTTCGGTAAATTGGCCGCCTAGATCGTGCGACATCACACCTTTAAACTTTTTTCGCTGAGGATGTATAAAATCTCAGATCTTCAGGAAAAAACCAGCTACGATTGACGCTTTGGAAGCTAACATTACTCATGTTATCCGTGAGATAGCAGTCGCTATGCTCGAACGAGTCGCCCAAAATTGGACCTTCCGAATGAACCACCTCAGACGTAGTCGTAGCCAACATTTACATATCATTTTTAAAATATAAATGCCATGAATTATCTTTTTAAATGATAATAAACAATATAAGTTTTCTTTCAAATCTATGTATTTTATTTTACATTATAAATCAAACCTTGCGATGAATCATCGTTTATATTAAGAATATTAGCATGGCGATTTAATTTAAGGCGATTAGCTGCAGTCGCATCTACTTGCCTGCCGAAGATATCGAGGGGTGAAACAGAACAGAAGTGAAACAGCATATCCAATGCCTCGAAGGAAGTAGAACGTAGGGTTGCTATTCTTTGGACTCTGCTTAGTTTGCTGCAGTTGACAGCATTGTCTAAGGCCGTGCACCATACAAAAACTTCACAGCTGACTATCGGTCTTATGGCCGAGATGTATAGCCAGTGGGTTATGCAATGTTGAAGGTCCCATTTGCTCCCTATGGCTTTTTTGTAAGGGAATAAAGCTACTGTAGCTTTCTTGGCTCCTTTTTGAATGTCAGGTTTCCAGTTTAGTTTCCTGTCAAAAATGAGACCCCGACATATTCCTGTATCGGAAAACACTAAACTGGGACCGTTTATTGAGGGAGAGTCTACGATTGGAATTTTATATTTCTTGGAAAAGAGGACAAGATCAATTTTATGGGAGTTAACTCCCAATCCACAGCGATCCGCCCAATTGGTTAATCTGTTAAGATTTAGCTAAAGGAGTTCTTTGAAGGTATTGAGATGTTTACCTGAGAAGGCTACATCAACGTCATCCACACCTTGCTACCTCCCGCTTCCAGGTATATCAGCAATTCATTTACAACTAAGTTTAAGAAAAGGGAAAAAATGACACCACCTTGCGGCGTGCCTCTACTGACACATCTTTTAGCAGAAGCTCCACTCAGTTTGTGATTGCGGATGCGTCGACGCTGTTAAAGGCGCCCTTTATGCCCAGGAAAAGGTCATTGTGTACTTTTTGTATTATATGGATCGTTCGATGTGGCAAGCCAGTGAATGCAGATTCATTTTTACTGACTTTTCTTTACAGTAGTCCTGTTAAGCCGTTGACAAAGTCTTGGATGAATTTTAGCTGTTATATGGATATTAATCAGTCGTTCTGGAGTTTTCGAAGGAAATAAGATAGACTTATAGCTCTGAGGTCCTTTGGGACAACATGAGAGCATTTTACGGCTTTGGAAATGAAAACTGCATTGACTTTTGTTCATGATGTGAATCAATTCTACGAAATTCCTCATGATATTCTCTAGCGTAGGCAGGATAATATGTCAGGACCTTTGCAGGTTGGCAGGTACCATATTATACCGTCTGGACCAAGGGATTTGTATGGTTTGAAGCTTCTTAGCGCCCAAAGCAGCTTATCTCTTGTAATCAGACCATGAATTTTGGTCACGGTTGTAGTAGTCCTTTGTGTTGGTTACTACTGGCCGCGAATAGAGAGCTACCTGGAAAGTGAGTTTCCAGTAGCAGGTTGAGTGATTCATTACTTAAGGTTGTCTAAGAGTCATAAGTTTTTTTTTTTTTTTCAAACAACTAGGCACCATAGGAATCGTAAAGAAGATTTTTCTTAGCTGCGTTGCCTCAGAGGTTTCTGTGTTGTAGTTGTTTTTTTATATATTTTAAGGGATTCTTTGCATGAGTCCCAGTCAGTCACTCTTTTTGTGATTTTTGTTAGGTTTTCTGCAAGTGTTTTTAAGCAGTCCCAGTGCTGATGTCTATCAGTGCGGCTTTTTCTTTCATCTAGGTTGAAAAAGAGGACAGAAAGCAACCATAGCCTGATTGAGAGAAATGGTGAATTCCTTGACTTTCATATCAAACTCCTTGGTGTCACGCGGGAGACTTGAGAGTTCAGAAGATAGTGTTTCTGACAGTATATATCTATATTTTGGCTTAATAGTTTTCCGAAAGTTCCAGAATGCTGATTGGCTGGGGGGAGCGTCACTCAAGCTGAACTTTATGTACCAATAATGGTCTGAAAATGAGTGTTCAGACGGTACCATCCAGTTCGTTTGCATTTAAGTGATGCTATCGGAGTAAAGAGTGATATATAGCACTTCCTGGTGGTTTTTTGTTGCAAACGTGGGCTCATTGTCAATGTTGCAAACAATGAGGTTAGTGCTTATAAAATAATCAAAGAGTGACTCACCTCTCTCGTTGATCTTGGTGCTGCAGCATACCGTGTGATGAGCTTTAGCGTCGCACCCGATGATAAGACCATGCTATCGCCATAGTGAGGGCCCACATGATTGTGGCCAAGATATGCCGGTGCCAGGCAGTAGGAGACTTTGGCAGTTTCTAGTCTTGCAAAAGTTGAGTCGGAGTCGCAGAAGTTAGGATGTAAAAATTCATTAAGGCTACGTTTCACCAATATACAAGCTCTAATCTTAAATTTGTTTCTTGTTTAGAGTGAAGGACATACAAGTGTCCCAGGTCTACGAATCAAGCCTTCTACGATCCATGGTTCCCGGATTAGGATGATGTCTTCTCCGTTTTGGAAAAGGCGAAAAATAAGTGCAGCCGAAGGTTTTTTTGAGTGATGGAGATTAATTTGGAGAAACCGTATAATTTTTATAATTTACCAGAGTAGCCGGTATGTGCAGTTTCAGTTAAAAAAGGAGGAGCTTGCTTATCAGTATCCAGCTCATCCTTTTTGTAGACCATTAGGCTAAGTTACTCGAAACCTAACCAAATCATGTTTTTAGTCTGCGCTAGAGGGTTGGGAGCTTCATTATTGATCATAATTCGCATCTATAAGGGCCCCTTAGTCCTTCCAGTTTCCCAAATTTCTAGTCATGAGTCGGAAGGGTCGGGTTACTGAGCCTGATGATCTCCAGAATACGTTCTGGGGAGGAGAGTTCGGCTATAATCCAGGTGCGAATTCAAAGTCTGCTGGGGATATCTCCCCTAGGCACAACTTCGAGTTTTGCACCTGGGCAAATCTCTCATAATCCACCTATGGCTTTGGTGAAAACATAGAGGGATCTTTGATTGACACATGCGATAAGCTTAACGTGATAAGCCAGCGTCGCTTATGATGAGATATGGTCCGGGGTTTTCCCGCATAATGGCCAAGAAGATACCCAAAAACTTGGCCAACTGCCACACGTTCAGGTGTTATCGATCCATCGGTGTCGTTTCAGTCGATTACCGTGATCGTTGATAGATGATAGCTTTTAGAAAATCCGCATCGCCAGATCTTGTGTAGATTATTTTTAATTTCTAAAACAAGTATAAGTGTTTTAGTGGTAATAATGTTTGGAAATATAATGAACTCTTAAAACCATCACTGGAGAATGGTGTGGACTTCAATTGATGATGATGATGATGATGGCGTCGAGCTGGTTCAAAGTGGTTTGCTTGTTTGCGTAGACTAAGTACTTAATGTAGCCCGAGAGAAAATAATCGAGTGGTGTCAATTTGGATGACCGCGTTGGCCAATTGACGAACCTCCGCCGTGAGACGACCTAGTCGCCAAATTTGTTCTTCGCAACTTCGAACTCTGCGACGTTTGTATTAAGTTATCAAAATTTGGATCGACCACTTGAAATACTGCCAGTGAAGCCGAGTCGTCCATTTGAATGATGTGCTATTTCACACATAATGGCATGAACGTAGCTTCAAAATAAAGCCAAAATCAATTTTATACCTTACACCGTTATTGTGTTATTTAAATTTTTTTCTATTATTCTTATTTAGTCACCCTGTAAACCCTGCCTAACTCGAACCGCAACTTTTTAAAATGTGCCAAAGCAAAAAGTGTTGGAAAATGCATAAATTTTCAAATTGTATCAGTAGTTTTCCATATGTCTACCTTTGGCGCGAATAATAGCCTTGAGACGGCCGAAGAAAGCATCGCACGCTGCACGTAAGTGGCTTTACGGTATTTTGGCCATTCCCGGCGAAGTGCTTGTTTGAGGTGGTTCAAAGCTTGGTATTTTTTAGTGCCAATCTTCGCCTTCAAAATACAGAGAAATCCAACAGATTTGTATCCGGAGAATTTTCAATCCATTTTGTCAAAGAAATGAAGTGTGGAACATTGTTTTTTAAACAATCTTGGGTGACGCGCGCTTTCTGAGACGGTGCCGAATCTTGTTGAAATGTCCGCGGTCTCCTACCGTAATGATTGTTTGCCCAAAGCTTCAATACTGCCTCTAAGACAGTTTCATGGTATACGATCGCATTGATTTTGACGCCACGGTCCAAAAATACGAGCGGAGAGCGAACATTGGCGGTTATGGCGGCCCAAAGCATTACCATCGGTGCTGCCTGCTTTCTAGTGGCCGCCCGAAGGTGTGCATTTTCAAAGGACCTCTCTGGCAAGTAAACTCGGTCATTTTGTTTGTTGACATTACTCGATAACAAATGGCGACTCAACGGAAAAAACCAAATTCGGCAACTCACCACTTTCGTGCAAGCGTAGCAACTCATTCGTTTTTTCGACTCTAACTTTTTTCTGTTGCGGTGTAAGATCGTGTGCTTTCTCAAACTTCAATGGCTTGAGCCCAAGCTCATTTTTCAGTATGTGATGCATTCGTTCCAACGATATGTTGGGCTCACGAGCAATTTTTTTTTTCACTTGGACGCGGATTTCGTTCAATTCGAGCCTTCACTTTCCGAGCTATTTCTGCAGATGTAGCTGTTTTTTTATGACCACCTCAATGGCGTTTTACAACGCTGCCAGTATCACAATATACGAGCTAAGGTTCGAGACACAAATGATTTATTCACGTTAAGGTGCTGGAGGGCTCTAACGATAGCTACTTGTTGTTTTTCAGCCAAATGTAAAGCAATCACACTATCAAGTTTGAATTCCATCGCGGATAAAAATTTTTCAACACAACTGAGACGCAAATTGTTTAAAAGGCTTGTAAATAATAAAATTATATGTCATGTGTCAAAATTTGAGCTCACTGTCATGAACGGTTTGGAAATTATAGCAGTCTGAAGTTGGTTACAGTTCGAGTCAGGCAGGGTGTAGAATCCTTACGTCGAAACTCGCATACTCATGCAGAATTCACGTAGTTTCATTACATGTTACTGCACCTCAGTGACTGAATATGATTTTCTTCCATTAAGTCGCTTTTACCGACTAATAGAGGTATGTACTGTGGCAATATTTAAGAAGCTTTCACTGCAAGATTGTTGCAGCAAAACCAGTTGCCTGGAATTACTTTCTTCTCCTAAACTAACTCAATCAATGTTGTATTTATCACCTTTTCGATAACCTTGTTGAAGTTTTGAAAAAGGCTTACCGACCGAGGATTTTCTGCATTTTACATGTTGACAATAGATTTCACCATTTCCAAATCCCTGTTTATTAAAATTATCCACCGCTAATTTCCCTTTCACGGATCATTGTGTTTCTAATCCTAAATTTATGGTTAAAGTTCGAAAGTTTGCTTCTCGCTCGTGTGCAAAGTAATTTATATCCTTATGGCTTGATTGATCCCAAACCAACGGCACTAATATTATTTTCAGCTGCAGAATGATTCCTTTCTTGGTAGAGTGTAAAGCTTAAAGAAATCTCGATCCATAGAGTCTGTGACGTACAAATTTAGCACTTGTCGTTAAAAGAGATTCTAAGACTGTCGTAACTCTTTTTTTTTTTCAGCAAACAGATGTTCCAGATTATTACCTATAGTAAGTGAACTTATGAACTGATGACCTAAATAAATCCTTACAAGTTTTCTAGTAACCCCTCTTCAAATTGTATTTGCTTTTAAAATCATTAAAATCAGCAATCATAAATAATAAGCGATCGCATCTGCCTGAAAAAAGATTCTCCACTTGCACCTGCTTTCATTGTGCAAATGCAATCAGGCAATTTCCATAGATTTACCACTGAATCAGAAAGCACATCAAAAAGCTGAATAAAAAGGATTTGGTGGCACATGTGTGCTGCGGTTATCCCCATGCCAATCTCATAATTGCACAATTCAAAATTCCATAAAAAAAGCAAAAATACCATAGTAATCCAACATCCTCGTAAAAAACACACATTTTGAACCCGTACTCGTACGTTTACCCGCATTCGTATCTACATACAATAGCAACGATATTAAGCTACAATTTAACTGAATTTAGATATCATTTCAACTGTATGCGTTTATGGTCGTCGGGTGGGGCAATCCAGATGCAGACCGCTCGATAATCGAAATGAATTTTTCATAAAATTATTATCCTTTTTACTGTTGGCAAGTGTTTGTTGTCTTTGTTGCTGTAGTTGTGTATATCTCCTTCAAATGAAGTATTTTATTGGCACAAATATCTGCCAGACTCCTTGGCATTACTTAACGATGCAGCGGTAGCACAAAGTGCATATACTTGTACATGCATATATTGTAGAAATGTTCACAATGTACAATGTTCAACCGCCAAAAGTGCAATATCGAAGTTTCCATGCCGTCTAGGATGATAAGCAGAAGGTTGACGACAACCGCAACGACAACGACATCCATAGAGGGATGAGTATTGACTTGACTATTACATGACCAGTAAGTGTACATAAAAATTGAGGCAATAAAAATTACACAAGAACATTGCACAATGGGTGGAATAGTTGAAGGTGCCCAGATAACCGCTGCAATAAGTTTATAGTTTCACTGAGCTTTCGCCTTTGTTGTTTTCACAGCCTTAAGATGAACATAGAACGAAAATGGCAAATATCACTTGGAAAATGGTTTTGTAAATTTTATAACATATCACATACAATACAGAACAGCAAGGCGTCATAGACGTGGGACTAACATTATATCATATATTCTATATAATATATATATCATACTTGGAATCACTTTTTTTTTTGTTCAAAAATTCGTGGTAAATTATTTGCATTGAGCTCTATTGAAGATGGGAAACATCCGGACTTTCATCGAAAAGTCATTCTCTCGAAATTTGAGGTGTGATTTTATGCTGGCCGGGGGTCCTAGTTTAAACAGAACGGTGTCACTTTCCACACACGGCCTGCCACAATCGTCTTTTGTTCAAGTGGTGCCCTCTTTTAGAAACGGCCCATGTATTAAATCTGCTATGCTATTGGAAGAAGAAACTTTAGTTGGATTGTTGAGTCAATATGTCTAGCGACCCAACAAATCTGACCAAAAAAGGGTTCTCAATCGTTTGACCTTTCTAATTAGAAAACATCTCAGCGAAATTATAAGTGTTCAGTGGACACTGTCGTATAGCCAATTATACAAAAACGACTTCTGCAGAAGATGCATGGACGAAGTAGACGAGGAAGAAAAGGAGACAATCCCCCACCTAATCTGTACATATACAGTTCTCTCACAAAGAAGAAAGCTATCGAGATGACTTTAGCGATCTTAACAATTTAGACATTAATAGTCTCATATGCTTCGTTAGAACCTCAAATTGGTTCCACGGGCAGGAGGATCACAGATCCACGTTACATCACAATAGGGTAAATAGGGCAAAAAGCCTAATTGGACTTATTTTTCCAACAGCCTCTGTAACTTAATCTAATGACAGAATGAATAATATCGTGCAGGCACTGAAGAATGTCAAACAAACGATCAAGATCTGATACTTATTCGGATCTATCTTCGCAAAATGTAAAAAGTGTTTACACATCTTAAAGTTGTTGCCTGGTTCCAGCGGCGTAGCACAGCTTCTGCACCCAAGAAATCAGGCAAGAGATCTAAATTTATGGATTGTATCACGTTCTTTTATGACATCCATGCTTATGAAGTGGTCGATTGGTCATGTACGTATCAATTCAAAGTTCTCACTTGGTCTTATTTAGATCTACTGTTATACGACAAATGTATACGACTGACAGGTACGAATTTACAAACGCTAAACTGTCTACGCACATTCGCACATTGGAGGAGTTTGTCCAAAGATATTCTTACAACTACAGTAAGACCCGATGACCTTGACAAGAGCACTCTCCTCGAACACGCTTCACCCACCGTCCAATAGGAATTTGTCAAACGCGGATATCGACAAGTATCTAAAACGAATGGACGAGACAATTAAACAAACAATGGACTCTACAATACCGCGGTATCAACGTACAACTTACGAAGACCTGTTCCGCAACCCTACTATTGACGCACTGCACCGACGGAGAAGTAGATTTTTGTCAAGACTCAAAAACCTGTACAGACAGTTAACTGACAGACAAGACCCGAAGATTAGGACATTGAAGTCCTCGATTAAAAATATTCAAACGCTTATAAAAGAGAATTACAGAATTTCTGTAAACACCAGCAACCCGAATATGTTCCCGCAAATAAATGAACTATTTCGGAGAAAAGATCAAAATGACCTTCAGTTCTTTAAAATAGTCCAGACAACAGACAACGAACGAGTACTGACAATAGCAGGTATTGATCCAAATGAGGCCGCTGATGATGATGATTTTTTTGTGATCGAGGATCCACAGGAGAAGGTTGAGGCCATAGGGGCAACTTTCCAGGAACTATACAAGGATACTGATACCATCTTTTCTATAAGTTGACTAGGCTGGGGATCAGTAAACCACTCTTGTACATTCTTTACAATATGCTAACCAACAGACAGTTCATCGTGAAAAATGGTGATGTGACTTCTGTTGGAATATTTCAAATTAAAAATGGTCTTAAGCAGGGCGCGGTCAATTCGCCGATCCTGTTCAACATTTATACAAGCGACTTGATAGGTTCACTTCCCCATACTTTTACGTACGCAAAAGATTTGATAGCGTACAGAACGGGTCCCAGAATCGAGGTCATTAATACTCTCGTGCAGCATGACGTCGATAAGATAAGACGATTTTGCGATAACTGGAAGTTGAAAATCAATTTTTTTAAAATTCAGAAACCATTCTCTTTAGGACGCCGTTGTCTAGAGCCTCTAGGGATACCAGAAAAAATTGGCGAAAGTTCTCAATCATTGGACAACACAGACCTCTTGGCTCTTGCCTTTTGAAAGGTATTCAGTTACCTTGTGATCTGGCTAGATCAGTTTCTGTATTTTGAGGAAAATGTAGATGCTTCTCTGGCCAGAGCTAAAGTCGTTTTTGCCCTTACAAAGAGACTGTTTTATAGCAACGAACTCGATGCAGGGGTAAAGGTAATCTGCTACTTGGCCTTTTTTAGGCCCGTGCTGGTATTTGGATGTCCCGTGTGGTTCAATGTACGAGCAAGCTTAATGGAAAAGAGAGGGCTTGTTTTCCCTTGTACAGAACACCAGAGTCGGAGTACAAACAATTCTATCCTAATGAGGTCCTTTACAACAGGGCGAACCTAATACGAGTGGACAACTTCGTAATTAAGCTAACTCGAAGGCACAATGACCTCGACGAATAACCTGATATTTGGAGCTTACTACCCCAATTACCTTTACCACGAAAGTGTGTGCTCTGACGGCTGCGTTCCGCCGAAAGCATTCCTCTATCTAGATCAGATAGGGTTGATCCAGGATAGAGCAGCGGTCCCGTTAATCTTCCATGTCGCTCTGACAGCTAGGGACAGGCGACTCAACTACAACAGAGACGTCGCACATAGCAGTGTGGATCGTTTCAGGTTGAGTAGGGCGGTGAGGAATCGCGATAAGAGGGATGTCGTTCGGCAGCACCAGCATCTCTGGTGGTTAAATGATGGAGAAGATAGTTCGTCGTCGTTTCCGTCAGTTACGGACCAGCCTCACTAATGAG
Source organism: Volucella inanis (assembly GCA_907269105.1). Lineage (NCBI taxonomy): Eukaryota > Metazoa > Arthropoda > Insecta > Diptera > Syrphidae > Volucella > Volucella inanis. Next base: position 241,583,294 of record OU026153.1, on the reverse strand, counting down.
GCAAAGCTGACCAATCTATTTGCACTGTAAATAGCAATGGCCAGCTCACTTAGGCTAGCCTTTAAAAAATATATACATACATGTATTGGGATATACAAATATATATGTATATTATTGTGTATAATGTCTAAGTGTGCGTACGTGTGTATTGTGTATGTAGGTTAGGTAGACTAAGGTTTATTTTAAGTTAGATGTTAAGTTTTTATAAAAATTTAAAAATAATGTCCATATGCTAAGTTTTTTGTTAACAATGTTTTTCTTAGCCTTAAGTATAGAAAATAAAATAAAATGTAAATTAAGTCGAAAGACATAGATATAAGAATTTAGAGTAGTTTAGAGTTTTTGTGTGGGGCCAGTAAGTTAGTATTTAAGCATTTTTTGTTAGTATGTAAGAGTTAATGATTTAGAAAATAAAATGCATATAAAACTGAAAACTGAACTCAAAATTGTCACTTATTTGGTGGGGTGAATGATTAAACAAATACCCGTAAGCCGGCATAAGCCGCATACACCGACTCATCACGACCGGGGTACGATTGAGACGATTAACATATTCACCAAACTTTCCGTGTGTAGTACTTTTAATTTTTTGCCCATTTCAAGCGCGAAAGTTGCTTTAATCAATTAAAATGCTTCAGTAACACCACTTCTATTTTTTAAGAAATAAATGCAGATTTTTCAGCTTAAATCCACAAACGAATTCGGATCGAATCCTTTGAACTAAAATATATTTATATTGTACATGCACGAAGTAATCAATTTTATGGGAATCCCCTTCATTCATAGAAAATTTCGAATATAGATTCCAAATCATTCCAGTTCTTCGAATCATTATTTTGGACATTGCCGACAAGACACGCTGAATTGAAAGAGAAGGAAAGTCAATAAAATAATTGCGCCACAGGATTTTCACTATTTCTATATCTTATCCAAACTTTTTGTTTCAAATTTTCTAAAAATTAAATCACTAACATCAGTGGATCCCTCGCTTTATCCCCCAAAACCAATTTTCTATTTCTTAACAAGTCTTAACCTTCTAATTGTCATCCCATATCCCTTGTTCAATATCAAAATCTACGACTCTCAACATAAGAAAACCCATCTATTCAAAACGACTAATACCGCAACAACTGCTACCATCACTCTGCCGATTAATTCATGCCATAACACCAAGGATATTACAGGAAATCGTCCGTAGATATTTAATTCAGAAGAGCCGCCGTTCTCAATTAACCGAATAACGCGAACCCATAATTGACTACCCGCTGTGAACATATCTCACTCACTCGAAATGAGAATTCATTAATCCTCACAATCCGACTTCAGTTTCTCTTAGTCGGATATACATAGTATCTATACTCAAGTAACCCATACACTGTATGTAAACCCTCCCAAATCAAAGACCACTATCAACTGTCTGCCTGACTAACTGGCGATTACCTTTAACACCGCAACCACAGCTATTTTTGCGGAAGAGATACATAACCTTAAATACATACATACGTACCAATGTACGACTTCTGGGTCGATTTCCGTTTTAGTCATCCTTGTTCCACAATAACATGTTTTGCAAATAGCCTTTTCGTCAGAGCACCTCCTGAGCTACTTAAGGACTCTTCTGCTTCTGTTAACGTAACACTTTATGTTATGATATCTAATTTCAATGTCGGAACAGCACTTGGGCAAAAAGTGGTAGTCCTTACATAAACCACAACCAACCCTAATTCTATGATAGGAACCCGTCAAACGTTTACTCTCAAGGTACCACCTCATATGCATCTAGCATAGGCCAGAGCAGATAAATCTGCGTCCCCTTCTTCTTGGCAACTTCCACACTGGCAATAAGTAAGTTTTAAAGGTTTTCTTTGTGACGACAATGACAGCGATAATGATGATGTGATATGCTTCGAGAAGTTAACACTTGCTACTTGGTAGGTACTTGGTTGCTACTCCTTTGCGGTATCATTCTGCATTTGGGGATGGCATTAAAAAAATAAAAAAAATAAAAAAAAAACTCTTAAGGATACGGCATGTCTTTTGTCTTAGAAGATCACAATCTGGAAACAATATCCATTCAAACTGTTGAAGTTAGTTACAGAAGCGGTTAGGTCGACCACACCTTGTGCCGCCTTTCAGGGAGGCCATTGAGATTATCCAACAAATACTGGATACTTGTCAGGCACTTATGTGCGTTCGTACGAGTATGTTTAAATATATGCTTTTCAACCCTCCGTTTAGCTCAACGGTTGTTCAGAATGACTCGGTTAAAGTGGAGACATGACGACAATTTCGTTTTGGAATAATTTTTCATTATGCGCATACATTTCTTGTACCTACATACCATATACGAAAGGAAAAGAGGACGCAGATTTACAGATGCCATTACATTTTGCCAAATTGAACCTAAGCCTTAAGTTAAGTGGAAAATGATGCGAAGGCCGAAGCCATAGGAAGAAAAGTTATTTTCGTTCGTAATTGCCAAAAACTTCCAGTAATGCCTATGTATGCATACGAGTATGTGTTAAATTAAATTTCTGTGAGGATTCTTAAAGCGCACAAGCTTTTAGATTTTTTTTCTAAGCACATATGCTCGTAAATGCCTTTGGTACATTTTAAAGCATTAATTATGAATTTGCGATGGCACTAAATAATTCGGGATTCCCTGAACTCCATCAGCTCGAAAACCTTAAAATCAGCACCCTTACCAATAACTTTTTACATGTAAAAGGCAGTTCGAAGTATGATAGCTGCCCATTACCGTGAGGAATGTACACTCTTATCATCACGAACACTTTTGGAATCTTCCAGGACTAACACGTTATAATCTTTTGCTTGAAGCAATTGCTAACCACATGAATTAGGTCGCGGCTGAGGTTGTGGATACTCTATGCATTTGACTTTTTACAGGTTTCCTTGGACTTAAAAGTGTATCGACGGAAGATTTGATTTTAGTGAATACGTTTTGTTCTAAACAGAAGGGCTCAACTAAGGTTCAGTTCCTCAGCTTTCAAAAAATTGTTCCTTGCATCTTGCTGTATGCCACAGGCTTTAGAAATTTCTTAGAAAATTTCAATTGCCATATAGGTCAGACGTGTTTTTCTTGTTCTATCTACTTACCTGTTCAATTTTCAGTTCATATTTTCGTCACATTGCATTTTCCGGTTCTTATCCCCCCAGTGCTCGAATTATTTGTTTTTTTTTTGTCTGCAAGCAGATTTCAGAGCAAAGCCCCTATGTAAGAGGGCAGTTTGATGAGTACCCGGACTGGAAGATAAGTAACGCTACTGACTCACTATCATTTAGTATAACCTCTTTTAGCTCGCCTATCAAAATTTGGTGACAATCCGACGCTTAGTTTTGTATTGACACCAATTTCAAAACATCGTGTTAGTACTATTTGCAACCATGAAAAAAGAGCAGTATCGCTCCGTGAACATTTGCGAGAAAATCAATTTCATTCTCGATGATGCGTATGGGACCCATTTAACTTCCCGTACAACCTCACGACGGTCTTTGATGAACCGCGCCCAGGGGTTCCAAAAACGGTTACCACAGAGGAAACCATTAACGAAATTTATGATCTCGTATTGGCGGACCGTCGAGTGAAAATTCTCGAATCGAATGAGATAGCAGCCATCTCAACTGAATGCGTTAGCCATATCCATTCCCGAGATTTTGGGTACGAGAAAGCTGTCCGCGCGATGGCTGCTGCGTTTGCACACACCGGAAGTTAACGCAATCGTTAGACTTCAAAGACGTGCTTGACCCTATTTAATCGAAATCCAGAGGAGTTTCTGCATCGTTTCGTGACCGTCGATGAGACATAGATTTATTGATACCCACCAGAGAGCAAAGTACAAACGAAACAATGGTTTTTGCCTGTTGAACGTGCTGAAAAGAAGGCGAAGAGCTTGCCTTCGGCCGGAAAGGTGATGGCCACCGTTTTTTTGGACGTGCGGGGTGTGACACACGTTGACTATTCAAAGAAGGAAAAAACAATCACAAGAGCATACTACGTCGATAATTTGGACTGATTCAACTCCGCCGATTTGAAGAAATAACGACCACATTTGACGAAGAAAAAAGTAATCTTTCACCACGATAACGCACCGGCTCACACCTCCGCAATCGCAATAGCCAAATTGGATTAATTGCATTACGAATTGTCGGCCCATTCTACGAGTTCTCCAAATTTGGCTCCCTGAAACTTCTTTGTGTTCCCAAATGTTAAGAAAGAAGTACATGTTGAACGAGTTATTGCCGCCGACTATGAGTAATTTGCAGGCCAACAAAAGTCGTACTATATGGAGGGGTTAAAAAAGTTGCAGCATCGCTAAGAAAAGTGTATCGAGTTGAAAGGGGATTATTTTGAAAAATAAAATGCCAAAACCTAAAAAAAGTTTCGTTGTCATTTCTAATCCGGGCATTCATCAAACAGCCCTCGTATATCTTAACCCGTTTGTGTTGGATTAGACACATCGTCCTTTTCTTTTATGATGACTGCAGGAGCATCTCACTCGTGCATGTGTTTTTGGCAATAAAATGCCTAAGCGATTTAAATGACTCCTATCGAAATGCACTCGCCAAAAAGGTTACGGACAAAATTTCGGTTATTGAAAACAGTGTTAAAAGTGTTTAAGAGTTGCGTGTTACAGTCAGAACTCAGTCGATCTTATAAAATCCAAGGTAAAGTACACGGATAAACAAATTGCTGGTCTAATCGAATTATACTCCGAGAGATCTAAGAATGAAGAAACTCTCTGACGATAAAGTGCTGTGTGACATCAAAGCTATCTGTTCTGCGCAGGATATATCCAACTAAAAAACCTGTGAGTTGATAAACTCCCTTGTGTGACAACGTTGATATCCATTTCCAGTCCTCGTCACACAAACAACGCTCTCCTAAGCAATCTGATCTTATGCTCGAAGTTATCTTCGATAAAGCGAACAATGTCGGTGGTGAACTTACTGCAACTCAATCCGTCATATGCGATATTGAACATCACATCGCAACAATAAATAGCAAAATCGATGACGCACCAAACATCCCGCAGCCTTACCAGAATGTCTACTATAATACATCGCTCATGGCTGAATTTATGGAACATAATGCGGATTCACACCAACCCTCATATATAAGTCATATGGGGACGGTCCAACCTTCTAATTACTGCGAATTGTCTTCTAACTCGACAACAGAAAACACATCTATGTTAACTCTTCCAGTCGCCGCCCCAAAGAAGTTTCTTAATCACTTTAATTCAACTTGGACACCTTCCGAATGGCAACGTGGACTTGTCAAGCTTGCATCGAAGAATCAGTTGGTCACTACGCTTCTTATAAAAGACGCTACCCCAAAAGCTGATGTTGATTAGATCTCGAATTTCTTCGAAAAGAAATATGGCATCACCATTAGATACTGTAATTTGTTTTCAACATCTCACCACAAAAGTAAGCGAAGTTTCAAACTGAATCAATCGGCTAAGAATGAAAAGTGATTCCAAAATCCAACTTGCTAACTAACCATGGTTAGCAAGTAGCAAGTAAATCCAAATTACCAGAACTCATCTTTCTACAACATACCCAGTTCCAATTGGAGTTTCAAAACTAAATTTTTTCCTAATTTAAAGCCTCCCGCCTGTATTCCACCCCAAACCAAACCACAACGTCAACGTGTCTATTTCGATTTAAGCCCTACAGTCGTTCCTCGCCACTATGCGCACTCTAAAAGAGTCTCACACCTCCACCGCAATCGATTTGACCACGATCAATTTTTTCAAACCTAAGAAGTCATGCAAAAATGTTTCTCTCACCTTCTGTTACCAGAACGTAAGAGGATTGCGTTCTAAAACTTACGCCGTTTTTCGTCAATCTCATGCTCTCTCATTTGATATCTACGCTCTGGCTGAAGCTAATCTTTTCCCCAACATAGAAAACCTCTTTTTTTTAATGTTTTTAGGGATGGTGATCGCGCGTATCCCTTGATTGACTCTCCTTTTGTCAGTTTAAATAACACTTATTCGTAGATGCTTGTATGTTTCGTGTTATTATATTCTACCAAACCCAACCTATTGAATGCTATCAATTTGCTATTGCAGAAATTGACAATTTGATCGACTTATCTTACGACTTAATAATATCATCACCTTCAGCGATTTTAGTCTGCCTCATCTGAAATGGACTCCATCTGAAGACAAATTTCCACTAACGAATGCCTCTTCTGTAGACTCTAGTGTACACCAAGTCAGTGGCGTTTCCAACTATACGGTGTTTCATCGTGAGGTTTAATTTTCAATAGGTTTTTTGACAGACCACGCGTGACTCCTATCAAACTGCTTTATCATTTTTGTTCAGTATCGTTTGGCAAGTCATCATAGAAAGACTTACACGACAACAGCGTCTCTAAATTGGTCAGCTACATTACGAAAATCAGTGTTTTGTGAGAAATGTTTTTTGTGCGATTCGAGGAACTTACGGTGCGCATAATCGACCTACTGAAACCACTACTATATTGCCAATACCATTCGCAAATTTGAGTCCCAGTTTACTTTAGTGGATGATACTCGACCGCTTAGACCACATTCAGCACGTAGTGAAGAGACTTTAGCAGCTGTAGCTGAGAGTGTACGCGAAAACCGTGAAGAATCGATTCGTCGTCGTTCTCAGCAGCTTGGCTTGGCGTATTCGACAACTTGGCATATTTTACGTAAGGATCTTGGCCTAAAAGCGTACAAAATTCAACTTATGCAAGAATTTAAGCCAGGCGACTTGAACTTGTGTCATATTATCAGTGAATGGGCTCTGGAAAAACTCAATGAAAATCCGGTGATTTATCGTGAAATTTTGTTCAGTGATGAAGCCCATTTCTGGCTCAATGGATACGTCAATAAATGAAACTTTCCGTATTTGGGCTGATGAGCAATCCGAAGAGTACCAAGAATTACCATTACATCCATTGAAAAAAACGGTATGGTGTGGTTTATGGGCTGGTGGAATCATTGGTCCAAATTTCTTCAAAAATGAGCCAAATCAGAATGTTACCGTCAATGGTAAATGTTATCGCACCTTGTTAACGGACTATGGGTTTCCTGAAATTCAAGCACAAAGTCTCGGTGAGCTCTGGTTTCAACAAGACGGTACTACCAGCCATATAGCGCGTGAAACAATGGACTTGTTGAGAAATCATTTTGGTGAGGACTTAATTTCACGTTTTGCTACGGTAAAATGGCCGCCTAGATTGTGCGATATCACACCTTTGGACTATTTTCTCTGGGGATATGTAAAATCTCAAGTCTTCTGGAATAAGCCAGCTACGATTGATGCTTTGAAAGCCACCATTACTCGTGTTATCCGCGAGATAGCAGCCGCTATGCTCGAACGAGTCGCCTAAAATTGGACCTTCCAAATAGACCACCTCAGACGAAATCGTGGGCAACATTGACGTGATATCATTTTTAAAAGATAAATGCCATAAACTGTTCTTTTAACCGATAATAAAAATTTTAAGTTCACTTTCAAATTTTTGTGTTTTTTTACATTATAAATCAAAGCTCACGATGAATCATTATTATCTTCACAGTTGATCCCATCAACTCTTCAGAATCGTGTTGTCCCGTATCTATTTCAACTATTAATAACTTTCATTCTCCACTTCTTCTTTAATTTTTCCAGGACTCTTCCCTCCCAAGTCCTTCTCTCAATGTTTCAATTGCAATTGTAAGCCCGATGGCTATCGTTCCTCCACCGATTTTGAAATCAAATCTTCAAGTGATTGTGCTACCATCGCTAACTTTGTTCCTGCACTTTTCAAACAATCATTTGCCAACAACTCCTTCGTACCAGATCCCTCTTACTTCAATGATCTGCCAAATTTATACCTGGCCCAGATGATCTCCTCGCCGTTTTTCTTAACAAAATGCGCTTTCTATCCCTTTCCTACCTATTACGTCTAATCCATACACAGCGAAAGTTTAACCAGATTTGGAGAACCTCTTTTACAATCCCGAGAAAAAAAGGAATCTTAGCATAAAGTTACCATTTATCGTGACATTGCTAAACTCTCACATTCTTTGAAAGCATTTTGTACAAAGCTTTAAAGCTTTAAAGCTTTAAGCTTTAAGCAAGGCTTTTATGTTGCACCGGCAACAGGGTTTTCTAAAAGGTAGGCCAACTACCACAAACTTAGTTGAATTCGTGTCGTTTGCTTTTGCAGCTTTAGAAAATAGCAACGGAATCGATGTTATCCCAACAGATTTCACTAAAGCGTTTGATAATATATCTCTACAATATTAATCCTCTTTAAATTTGAGCCTCTTTTATGAAAATGGATTTGTTCTTACCTGATAAACCGTTATTGTTTTGTTCTGTTTAGATCCAGCCTTTCTATTCCTTTCCTGTGCTCATCTGGATTTCCATTAGATATCCATCTTGGTCCTATTCTCTTAATTTTTACTATTAACGATCATGACATGGTCATCAAACACTTGTCTTTCTCTTTCTTCACCCCATGATTCTGCCCTTCTTCAAGAAGAACTTGATCGTTTTTCAGTCTGGTGTATCAAAAATTATCTTAAATTTAATACAGCCAAATGCCAATCCTTTTCACGTAAACACAACAAGTCTTCTTCCCGACTTTATTTTCTTTATGATCAACAAATTGCCTTGGTTCAGTCTTTTGTAGACCTCGGCATATTATTCGACTGTGAGCTTAGTTTCCGTTCGCACGTCGATAAGAAAATCCTTTACGCTAACTCATCACTTGGCTTTATTAAATGGTGGTCCAAGAAATTTTCCATCTCGTAAATAACCAGATCTCTCTATGTTACCATGGTTCGCCCTCTGCTTGAGTATGCCAGTCAAGCTTGGTCCCTCTTTCACCGAGTTCATATTTTCCGAATCGCGGGAAACCCTGATTTCTCCGCGTGGGGCCTGTTCCGATTTGAGTTCTGTTTTTGTTAAGTTGGTACATCTGTTGTTGACATTCTCTCTAAATCTTAGCGTCATAGCTTGACATTTGCAAAAGTTACGTAGCCAAGAGTATATCTATCTCTGTTTGTGTTGGCGATTTTTTACAATTTTAGAAATAGATTTAAATTTGCAACAACGATCTTGCACTAAATTTTGCGTAAAAAACGGATTTAATGGTGCGCGAACGTTGGAAATGTTAAAAAAAACGATTCTCTAAAGAAAACGGTCGTTTACCAGTGGCACGAGAGATTCAAAAGTGGTCGTGAGTCAATCGAAGATGATGAACGCAGTGGCAAACCATCGACATCAAAACCGACGAAAACATTGAAGAAGTAAAAGAAAAGTTGGTCAATAACGCAAATTAACCATCAGAGAGATAGCGGAAGACCTGAACATTGCCTATGGATCCGTCCAAGATATTTTGGTTAATGATTTGGGTTTCCGTCGTGTAGCAGCAAAGTTGGTGCCAAAAGACATCAATTTCATGCAAAAAAAGAGATCGTGTTGAAGTTGCAAAAGAGATGATTTGCGAGGCTGAATCCGGTCCCATATTCATCGAAAGGATCATTGCTGGAGACGAGACGTGAGCTTATGAGTACGACACGCAATCTAGACATCAGGCAAGTGAATGGCGTTCACCAAATGAGCCGAGACAAAAAAAAAAAAAAACACGTCGTTTTCAGTCAAAAAAGAAGGCAATGCTCACGGTTTTTTGAATAACAACTGTGTAGTGCATCATAAATTTTTGCCAGAAGGCCAGACAGTATACAAAGAGTATTATTTGCGTGAAGCAATTCGTAATTTTTTGACGAAAAATGCAACAAATACCATCCAACAGCCACCGAATTCACCTGTGACTTCTTTCTGTTCAATCGAGTTAAAAAACCACTACGGGGAACGCGTTTCAGCAGCCGTGATGATGGAAAAATCGCATTAAGCACTGACGGATATACCGAAAACCGAATATAAAAAATGTTTCGAGGATTGGATCAAGCGCTGGTATAATTGTGTTGCAGTCGATGGGGATTACTTTGAAAGGGACCATATAGATTTAGATGAATAAACTTGTATTTTTAATGTTCTGAATGCATTTGATCAAGGCAGTATTGGTGACATTTTTTTCATTCATCGACTGCTCTAAGCTTCCATTGGCTTCGCATTCCTCTTCATCCCTATTTCCTTCAATACCAACCCACTTAATCTACGTTGTCCTTGTGGCTCCAATGAACCAATCACCCGTATGCTTCGAAATGTCAACTTAAATCTCTCCATTTTTGATTTTAACCTGATCACTCCTCGTCTCAAACAAGATCTCCTCCATCATTCCCTTGGTTCCCAGCTCATAAGTCTTTCTGTTAGTTTCTTAGTTGGTTAAAGCTTGTATTAAGCCAAATAATTGGGGTCATCCTAACTGGTCTCTGTTTACCAGGAATGGACTTTCCCATATTATAAATGCGATTGCTGATCTTTAAACCATGTTCACACTCCAGAAGAAAAACTGCCTGCATAGAGTCAATGGTGATGTCAAAATGTCTACAAAGTATTCGGAGCTGATCTTTATAAGGACTCTATAACACAGCGCCTTGAAAGAAAGATGACGAAAGATAAACTACATATAACTGAGTTAAATCCGGCCCCTTGTCCTGGGTTTTTCTTCAATAAAAAGACTCTGCAGTCTGGAGGTTGTGTTGAATACCTACGACATATAACAACCAAACAACCTCTTCAGTAAGGCCAATTTTAACTTTCTTTACGATAATCCCAACCTTACTGCTAACAATCGTCTCACATCCTTTTATCCACACATCCCAATCTCTACCTTTTTAACCCAAAAAGCATCTCTCATCTTCACTACTCTGGTATAAGAGTACCGAGAGAAATAATTACTTCAAATCGCATTCTGATGCCGATTTCTTCAACTACCAAATAAATTTCTCTATACTTTGCCAATCTCTCTATTACAACACACACTCATTACCGACCCTAAACGATTCTTTCAGCTTATCAACAATAAAAGAAAATCGGAAAACTATCCACCAACCTACTTCAAATCTCAAGAGCCCGACTACTCTTACTTTTTCCTTTTAAATACTGACCACAGACAACTTTGGAATCCGAGTCTATAAATTTGGAGTAAGTTAAAGATAAAATAATAAACTTCAAAGATGAATATTCTGTTGGCCGTGATGATCTTCCCCCAAATCTAATCCAACCTGTTACAGCTCTCTTTCAGCCTTCTGTCACCCAAGGATTACTTCTTTCAACCTGAAAAGGGTTTCTTTTTATTCCCCTACATAAAAAAAGGTTGCAAAAACTATACCATATTTCCAACTATCGACCAATTGCTAACATAAGCTTATGACATAATGATTTTCCATTGTAAATCTATTGTTTCCCAAAACCAGCAGGGATTTCCTAAAGGTAGACTGCAAATACTAACCTAAATCAATTCGCTTCAAGTACTTTATGTGCACTAGAATCTAGAAATAAAGTTAACGTGATTGCCGTCGACTCCAACAAAGCCATTGATAGAATTTCTCATGACATAATCCTTTTCAAACTTAAGGCTCTTGGCTTCCAAATAAGCTCTATAACGTAGGCTGAATCCTGTTTAAATGAACGACATTAATATATATTTTCTATATAAGTCCATGACTTCTGACCCAATTTAACCCTTCTCTGGTATCCCTAAAGGGAGTCATTTTGGTCCCCTATTATTTATTCTGAATATTAACGATGTTGATAGTATCATTGAAAATTCATTCATACTCGTATCTGTTTACGTAGATGATATGAATATCTTTAGATATATTTATTGGGTTGTTCAATAAGTTATGCGGGTTTTTTTTGGGAAGTTATACCGTTGATATCCTTTACATTGTAAAGAGAATTTGTTGGGATCGGACATGTGTTAAGTGCTCAATATTATTTTTTTTTTAAATGGAGGATAAGGAAGTGCGATCTAGCCTTGTGAGTATTTTTTTTTTTTTTTCTTTAAAAAAGTTGTCAAAGCGACAGAGACGCAACCGGAGACTTGCAGTGTGTATGGAGATTCGGTTATAAGCGTTGACATTTGCCATAGTTGATTTACATGCTTTTGTTTAGGAAATATAGACCTTGCTGATGCTCTTCGCTCTGGACATCAACCCACCACAGACGACAACCAAATTTTGACTGCAGTTACCGTTGACAGGCATTTGACGACACGGGAGAAAGCTCAGAGGCTTAACATCGTCCATACAAACGTTTGGCAAAGACTGAAAAGGCTTGAAATGTTTAAAAAAGTGGATATTTGCGATTCTGACGAGCTCAGTGAAAGAAAAATTATGGATCGCGTAATGGTCTGTGAGTCTTTGTTGAGATGGAACTTGCTTGAGGCTTTCCTGAGAAGAGTAGTTACGGGTGACGAAAACTGGTTGGTTTCAACAATATTTGGCGTAAGAGGTCATGGTGGGCTCCTGATGAAACACTGTAGTTGATCGGTAAACAATATTTGCATTCCAAAATGGTCATGTTGAGAATGTGGTGGGACTTGCGAGGTATCCTTTAACTAGACATTAAATGCCGTTAAATATTGCTCTCAGCTAGATACTTTGAAGCAGGCTGTGGAAGCAAAACAGCCAGAAATAGCGAACAGAAAGGGCATTATTTTCCATCATTACAACGTAAGACCACACACAGATTTAGTGGCAAAACAAAAACTGAATTCATTTGGCTGGCAAGTTATGCAGCCCCCACCGTACTTTTAAACCTTGTACCATCTGATTATCATCTATTCCGCTTTCTCCAAAACAATTTGGACGGAAGGCAATTCCGAAGATGAGAACAAAACTTTTACAAAAGGAGCATTATTGAATAAGTCAATACAATCTGCCTTTTCCCTTAATGAATGAGTTGCGTGATGTAAATGTTATCCGTGATAAGGAACTCTAATCCAAACTGGGTGGGACTTCTGATAAAAGATGTGTCAGCAGAGGTACACTGAAAAGTGGTGTTCTTTCTCCCCTTCTCTGGTACTTAGTGGTAAATGAACTGCTAATATACCTGGAAGCGGTATATAGCAGGATGATTGCCTATGTGGATGACGTTGCTATAGCTGTCTCAGGTAAGCATCTTAATACCATCACAGACCTTTGAGTTAAAGTCGTGTGCCCCATTGAGGAATACGACTGAGCAATGAAAATCAGGAATTATCATTTGAAAAATCAAAAGTGACCTTCGTTTGACCTTGAAAATGGGTCTCAAGGTCAAACTCATGGTCACCATCTTATGTCCCCTTCAGAACCTTGTGACTTTTGTCTGAAACATTTTTCGCGATATTTCGTACTTTTCGAGTAATTTGGATGGCTCAAGTTAAAAAACTCATCCGGTATATAGGGTTTTCCAATAGGGACTTGACAACTTTGAATTTAATTTGTGAACGCACTCGGACGATATTCGGAGTTAAAAAATCATCTTCAGTGACAATACTCATTTTTGGCTCAATGGGTTCGTTAATAAGCAAAATATGCGTTATTGGTCAGGTGAAAACCCACATGTGCTTCATGAATCACCACTTCATCCACAAAAAATAACTGTTTGCTGCGATTTGCATGCCTGCGGCGTTATTGGGCCATATTTTTTCGTCGACGATAATGATCGTCACGTTACTGTGAATGGTCAGCGTTATCGCGCCATGATCAGCGATTATTTTTGGATCGAATTGGAAGATATGGACTTGGACGACATGTGGTTTCAACAGGATGGTGCCACAAGCCACACAGCACACGCTACAGTCGATTTATTGAAGAGTAAGTATGATGAGCGTGTTATCCCAAGACATGGGCCAGTCGATTGGCCGCCTCGTTCGTGCGATTTAACGCCGCTTGACTATTTTCAGTGGAGCTACGTTAAGTCATTGGCTTATGCCAACACGCCGACGACGTTGGAACACATTTTTTAAAAAAAAGTTGTCAAGTCGTTATTAGAAAACCCTATATTATCCCGCGGAATTGAATAAATATATTGTTCAAGTGCATATTTATCAAATGTTTCTAAAATCTTTGTACTCGAAAGAAGAAGGTGCAGGATAAGTAGTTTTAAAATCGTAGATAAGAAATATTAAGTCATGCTTTGAAAAGGTTGGGGCAGACAGCTTTGCTGTTGCTATCGTTTACAAAAATATCATCTAACAAAGTGCTTAAAACAGACGAAAAATTAGTTGGAACGGTAAAGTTGACAGGGTGAAGACCAAAAGAATTCATACTCTTGAGCAGTTCGAAAACAAGGTAAGTTCCAGGCTAACAGCTTCTGTTCACATTATATTTCATTTTGTGACTTGGAAATATTTCAAGCTCCAATAAAAAATGTAAACCCATGTCAGGAAGTCAAAAAACATCTAATGATTCATGTAAAACCGCCGCGTAAACTTTTTTCAAGTAAAACTTTAAACAAACCAAAAACTTTAAACTATAAACATATGGTATCACACAAACAGTCATTTCGGGATTTGCAGTGACTTTTGATAAGTAGTTGTCGCGGTCGCTGACATCTGTCCTCCACTATATCTCTCCTCCGCCGTTTAATGCGCACAAACTAAAGATATCATAAAGTTGTAAAATACATCTAACCTCAGGTCGAGAGGGGGGAAACAATTTAACTTATTAATTAGACAAAACTTGGAATGATTTCTCTCCGAGGAATTCTACGAAATAACATCCTGGCAATTGCATTCATCTGAGTTGGTTATCCTCTGCGTGCAAACTGTGTGGTTTATTTTGGTGTGAGACTTCTGTATTTAGATGCAAAGTTTTCCCTTTTGATCTGTGGAGTCTGTGAAGGTTAATGAGAGCATCAAGTTGGAAGAAATCCACATGTAAATAAACTTCATTTAAACTGGTTTAGTTCTGATTAAGTTAAACGGTTTCAGACACATGACGATAAATAGTTCGATAGGGTTTCGGACTCGGAAAAATTACTTTTATGTGTAAGATAGCATTTAAAAATTTCAGAAATCCCACCCAGTTTTCAACATTCTGGTCTCTGAATATAATGCTCTCTCCTTGTTGTTTGAGTAAAATGTAAAGTGTTGCTACAGTTTAAAGACTTAGCTGCTACCAATTTCGCAAGCCATATTGAGTAAAGTTATTTTTTCTTTGCATCCCGCCAATTGGAGTGGGCTCTGCTGCGTTTTCTCTTTGTGCTGGATTCGAAGATTTTCTGAGCTAGAACACTGGCATCCATCCTCTCCATAGGATTCAACCATCTAAGCCGATGAAGTATGAGTTTTTTTTTTTATGGCCGCAGTGCCATAAAGCCTAACAGATAAAATTTGCATTCCAATTGATTTATAGGGTGGTGACGTATTTTGTATTGCCTACCTTGGACTTATATCGTTTTGTCCACATGATCGTTCTTGTTCTTTTCATGTTTAGTACGAGACCATTTCTCGCCACTTTTCTTGCAAATACCTGCTGATTACGACTATGACATGCGTCTGTTCTTAGCACATAAGCAAAAGCTTTCGAGCAGCGAGCAGCGAGTCTACTCTATGGTCACCCTACAGAGCCGGACAACATTAGTAGGCATGCCAAAACCGGATATGGTTACTAATAGTTTTCGCCGATATACTCTGTTATAGGCGGCCCTAAAATCGGCAAATAAGTGATGATGATCGATTTGGAACTCGGAGGTCTTTTCCAAAATCATCTATAATGTAAGATTTTGGTCAATTCAGATATATAGCCTCTGAAAGGAACCAAATAGTTGGTAGACAAAATGTTTTTGGTAATGTTGAGGGAACTTATGCCCCTATGAGTGTCTTCTTTTTTCCGAACATATTTTAAAGATGATTTGGTGCATGCTCTTCACATGCATGCATGCTCATCTCCTCACAATCTGAACAATTGTGCAGTTATTCAGTCACCACCGGCAGCCTTGGGGGACTTAAATTTATATAACTTCATCGAGGTCGAGTGGACAAAATTGGACAAAAAATATTGATCATCCTAGTTTCGATGAAATTTTCATCCGAAGCGCAGTCAAGAAACCTTAAAACGTTATCGGAAGCAGTGTCGTTCAGGCTGCATTTACCGCGCGTGCTTTGGACACTGTTCATATGTTTTGTCGATTAGCTCATAGAAATAGTACTTGAGCCAACATTTTTCACTTACATTCTGTGTACATGGGTGATATTGGCTAATTTAGCCAAGATGAGCATTACCATAAGGCGCTCACACAAATGCGTTACACTCAAGATTTCTTTACTAAGTCTCCCTCCAATGACAAATCCGCATCCTATCTGCATAATCCAGCGAATGGACACCATTAGTTTGCCCAGTAGAGTTTTAGGACTTAATCTGGAGGGACAACGATCTCAAAGTTCTCTTGGAACCCTGAGAAATTTTCATAATCCCGTTAGTTCAAATGGCGGTTATAAGTTATTTGGCCTCAAAAGGTCCGTTAAGCGAACTTAGATATGACGTAAAGTATCGTAAGCTTGCCTTTTTTCAGTATCAAGTGTCCTCAAGAGTTGTATCTGAGGCTTTCGATTGGCGGGGAGGTGACCCAAAACGAATACCAACCTGGAGTGCCAGGCTCTTCGCTACACTCCTTGGATATCAGAGCGGATATGAGCCACCTCAACATTAGAAAACCTGCCAGATGGCTTCGAAGCGCCCTTTTAAATTTAATTATGTTGAAGAAGTCATAAAAGGGGACCACAAGTTCAAGAGGCTGTATGCAGGAAATGCCATTGGATCCATATGGAAAGTTATTCCCGTGTTTTTTTATACAATGTTAAGTGGGAGGCAAAGTTAGTACTTGATCTCAAATTGAAGCTTTGTGCCAATGATCTTATCCTTGCTAAGGTAGCCGGTAGCTATTTTCTCAATTATCGTGAAGAACCCTAAGAGAGTAAACCTACTTGTGTTTAAGATTCATACTAATTTTAACAATAGGATAAGAGAGGAAGATACATTTGGTAGGAAAGTTGGTAAAAATAGCTAAAACGATGCCACGTTTGGCAACGAACTTAGACTTATTGACTTTGGGGCGGGACGAAATATCACTATAGAAGGCGCACATTTTCCTGATCTCAATATACGTAAGGAGTCATGGGTGTTTGCGGATCATAAATGCTTAATCGACTTGAGCAGTGCTCAGATCACTACTTTGTTTCAGCAAAGGTAACGAATGCTGATCCCCCACAACAAAGAAGAACAACAGTGAGAAGATTTATTGTAAAATAGCTGCAATCGCAAGAGACCACCATAGTATTTGCAAAACCCACATCCCGAAGTTTTTCAACATCTCCTATGCAGCCAGGATGAAGTATCAAAACCAGGAAGAGAGTCGATCGTGAGTTTTACGAGTAAAAAGACGAGATAACATCATATTCTTGGGAAGAAGATAAAAGAACACGAGAAGTGAGTGATAGAATATATTGAGATTTACCAACACGTAAGAGGAACGTGCGAAAGTAAGGAGACGCATACAGACCCGACCATACCGTGTATAGAATCACAGTCGCTACTGAGAATACGGCAACATTTTTTCTGCAGTACCTATAAGGACGACGGAATCCAACACCCAAACAGAACAGTGGCAGAATAGACCACTGAACTTTGACATGATAGCCAAAACTTCAGTCTACTTGACCAAAATGAAGTAAGGATAGCAATATCTAAGATGAAGAGCATATACCAACTCATTTCTCAGATCTGGTTAGAGTGTATGACTGATGAATGGAATCTCAGCAACGTTTGTCCGATCCAAAAAACAAAGCAACCTGTCAACTACGCCAACTAAAGAGGTATAAATCTCCTCAACATCGTGTACAAGATTTAATCTGCCAAATTGTGTCCACAGTTGAAACTTTGTCAAAAACCTTATTGGCCCCTATCGGTGCGGTTTTAGACCATTGGCTTGCAATGAACCAAATCTTCACAAATCGGCAGATCGTGGAAAATAACTAAGGAGTCATGGTTTATACCTACGTTTTTTATCGATTTTAAGGCCGCATTTGGCAGACGAGGTATATAGAGCTAAGTTTAGTTATGGCATCTCTGCCAAACTTGTCGACTTGCGCAGAATTTAAGACAAGGTAACACGCTGTCAACCAACTCACAATCGAACACTGGAAGCACAACCAATCAAAAATCTATGAAACAACTAGTGTACTGCGATGACATCAGCATAATTGGTGCGTTTTCTGGTTTCGCCATAAATGACGACAAAACCATGTATACGAGGTGTGTTCAAAATGTAGTGACTTTATATTTAAAAAAAAAAAAAATTATTTTTTCATCGATATTAATGTTGTCCCCTTCAAAGCAGTCCCTCTCCGATATAATATACTTGTGCCGACGCTTTCTCCAATCCTCCAAGCACTTCTCATAACAACGTTTTGGTATAGCCATGAGCTCTTCCAGCGATGCCGTTTTATTTACTCAATCGCTGCAAATCTCTGTCCTTTCATAGATCTCTTCAAGTCACCAGTTATGACCCTTTTGAGCAAGTCAAGATCATCATTAACATCATTCAACGGCTTCTAAACGGAGCTCATGCGACGATTCTTCTGATCAAAATTAAGAAGCCTCGGAACAAACTTCGCTGACACACGTCTCATGCCCAAAGCATGACGTGAGCCGACCGATATGTCAACATCCTTACCAACTTCTCTTGTGCTAATTTGACGATTTTTCAAATAATTTTCTTCACAGCTTCGGGGTTATCATCTTTTGTTGATGTGCTGGGGTCTAGAACGAGGTTCGTCATTGTCATCTTCTCGGCCATCTTGAAAGAGCTTGTACTACTTCTATACCACTATCAACATTTCAAGTTTCTTAAAGGACTTTATTCCATTTTTTACACATAATTTTAACACACCTTGTATGCAGTAAACCAGAAGGGACACACAACAGAATGTCACAGTCAACAGCTACAATTTTGAGGTATTAAAGGACTTTATCTATCTTGTCTGTGCTATAAGTTCTGCTAGCATTATCTTGGCAGAAACAAAACGAACAGTCATTCTTGCCAGTCACTGTTTCGTTGGGCTGAAAAGGTAATTGATTAGTGAGGCCCTACTCCAAAAAACTAAGGAGACTCTAAAAGAGCTTTATCGTTCCAGTCGTACTTTATGGCACTGAAAATGGCCCCTATCGAAAGCGGATGAGGATATCTTCGGTCAATTCGAGAGAAAAATTTTTCTTAAGATATTTGGTCCCGTTTGCGCTGACGGCATGATAATATACATAGTTCCAGTCTTCGAATTTAATCCGGAGAGACAACGCAGTAGAGGAAGACTTTAGGTTGCACACACAAACAGAAACTTTCCTCAACCGATTTGGAATGCGAAAGTAGAGATATTTAACTAACAATCGGGCTAGCTGAAGAGTCTTGTTATTTAAGGCCCAGGTTCACCTCGAATTTAGCGCCACCTAAGTTAGTTTTTTTTTTTATAATATCGCGCGCGCACCAAGGGGATATGAATACCATTTAAATGGCTTTTTCTCCAGGGCGCGTGTGGGTAATGTAGTAGTTTGAAACTCAAATGTTTCGATATTTTTCCCAGAGGTGGTTGTCAAACTGGACGGGACGAGCTAGTACATCCTCCACTCCAACATCAGTGTTATGCCTTCAGAGTTGACGCCGATGAGATTTTTCATATAACTACATACAAATTCTATGAAAAGACAGAATTGCCTGACATGGGATTCGAACCCGCGACCCTCTGCTTGCGGAGTCTATGCATATACTACTACACCGCGGCCACTCCAAGTTAGTAAGTATTTAAATAGCACATGTGGCGACCTACAGATATCATCTATTGTCAACTCTTTTATACATATATAAGTTCTTTCGTCATTGGCTGTGCAAACTTCTCGTGCGGTCAGTCGATAGGTAAATGCGTCGATGTACAGACCGTTGCTCATTTTATTCGTATATATGTATATTTGTTGACTGTAATAAATAAAATTAACTCAGTGACTCTGAATGATTTTATTGTTTAGAACTGGGGTGAGAATTTAAGAAAAAAAGGAACTGCCGGGTAGTGAACATTCAAATTTGCATACGAGGAGTTGAGTTGTAATTGAAATCTTGTAGAGGCAAATTGTGTCTGAGTTTTTTGTAGAGTGAACATAAAAAAAGTAAAAAATAAATACAGTTAAGTGAAAATCAAAAATAACAGCCAGTGTGATTTGTTTTAACAATTTATCAGAAGCGGGATATACCCAAAAAGAAAAAGAAAAGAGGGTTTAACTAAACTAAACCCACAGTGAAGTTATGAAATTGAAAAAAACAAAGATAGAAGAGAGGAAATAAATTTGAAAAAATAAAATCCCATAATATTTTATAAATATTTACAAAATTTTTATTAAAACAGTGTTAAAAAAAAGAGAAAAAAATATGAATACCGAAGTGGAAAGTTTGAAGTCAAGGACAGCTGCACAGTTAAAGGAATGGTTGGAGACATTGGGAAAAAAAACTATCGGTAACAAGAGCGAGTTAACTCTACGTCTGTTAGAAATTCCCGAGAAGAAACGTGGAACGTTTCCAGGAGGAAAAGAAAACAACTCAAACAACAACAGCATTGATGAAGGACACAGCGTCGAGGATGAGGACAGCGACATACATACAAGAGATTCAGATCATTCACGTGAATAAGGTGAAGAACGTGTTCACGTTGTCGCGTGATTTAATATTCACGTGAATGAAAATTTCACATAAAATGATGTGAATTGCGTGAATAACGTACACAAGTACTAGGTGGAGTGAAAAGTAACCTCTTTGACTGTCAGAATGCGTTGCAACTGCAAAAAAGGTTATGGTGCCTTGAAGTCCGTTCATATTTAGGCAGACATGCCAAATTTCGGTGCGATACTGTCTTTAGTTTTGTTTTGACCGCCGATTGTTGTTGACGTGTTTGGCATCATGTTGAGTTTTTTGTTCTCTCATAAAACATTATTTCTTGAGAGGCAAAACTGCGAAGGAAACAAAAAAAAAAAAAAAAATGGATAAATATTATGGGGCTAATGCTATTTCAGATTACACAGTCAAATATTGGTTTCGAGAGTTTCGTAGTGGCCGCAACTTCACTACCGATCAAGTCCGCAGCGGCAGGCCCTCCGATGCGGTTGCAGAGGACATTGTCAAAAAAATACATGAAATGGTATTGGCTGACCGGAAAGTGATGATGCGCGAGCTAGCAGATACTACAAAGATTAATACTGAGCGCACACGCCATATTTCGGACAAAATTCTGCATATGAAAAAGTTATCCTGCCGCTAGGTGCCGCGCATACTCACTCCTGACAAAAAACACAAACGCGAGAGTACTTCGAAAGAGTGTTTGGACTTGCTGATGCGGAATCGGGCGGACTTTTATCGTCGGTTGGTAACTGTTGAACACCAGAAAACAGAATGAGTAACCGGCAATGGACTGAAGCCGGCACGAGTGCTCCGAAGGGGCGAAGCAAAGGTTTACGATGGGTCGTAAAGGTTGTGGCGTCATTTTTCTGGGATTGTCATGGCATACTCTTCGTAGACTACCTCGAAAAAGAAAAAACCATCAACGCGAGTATTACTGTGCTTTATTGGAGCGATTGAAGGCTGAAATTGCTGCAAAACGGCCTCACATGAAGCGAAAAAAGTTTCTATTTGCAAGACAATACACTGGCACACAAAAGCGTCGCAACCATGGCTAAAATCAATGACTTACGGCTCCAATTAATTCCAATTAAATTCGCATGATTTGGCTTCCTCGGACTATTATCTTTTCCCAAGCCACGGAGGAGTATTTTGCAGACATTCAGGAAAATTACTTTTCGGACGGGTTCAAGAATTTGGTGGAAAATCGCTGGAATAAGTGTATCAAACTAAAAGGGGACCATATTGAATAAAATAAAATAAAAAAAACATTTAAATTTATTTATTTATTTATTTTTTTTTTTTCATTTCCAAGGAGGTTACTTTTCACCCCACCTATCTACTAGATAGGCTAGTGAACAAAAAGTTATTCTCATTATTAGATTTGAAAAGTGCATTTTATGACGTGAGGTTAAGCGAAGATTCTATAAAATATACATCATTTGTAACCCCGTTAGGCCAATACGAGTATGTCAGGATGCCTTTTGGGTTGGGAAATGCGCCTTCTACATTCCAAAGGTTTATTACGAAAATTTTTGATGAATTGATAACGACAGAAAAAATAGCTACAAATATACTTAGATGATATACGTAATGGTAGGTACGGAAAATGATGATGAACACCTGAACATAATGAAGGAAATTCTTGATAGACTAGTTACAAGCAAACTTCGGTTAGACAAGTGTCAATTTTTAGTGTCCGAAATTCGATACTTAGGGTATACTGTTCCTAAAGATGGTATCAAACCGGACGAGAAAGGTCTTGAATCAGTAAGGAACCTTCCAGTGCCGCAAAATGTCAAGAGCCTTCATAGTTCTTTGGGACTTTGTTCTCATTTTAGGAGATTTATAAAAGATTTTTCACTTTTAGCCGAACCAATAGGGACTTAACACCTTTGAATTTAATTTGTGAACGCACTCTTACTGATTACTGACATCAAACAGTCACTGTCAATTTATTCAGTAAACTCAACATTTTCATCATGGTAAAGTACACTAACGAGCAACGTCTGCAAATTATAAAAATTTTCTACAGATATTCGGAGTCGGTGACTGGAACTTTAAGAGCGTTAACTCCAATTTTCGGTCGTAATTCTCGCCCCTTGTAGACAGGCAATAACAAGTTTAGTGCAAAAATTTGAGTCTACATATTCGTTGTGTGATGTTGCCGTGTCAGTGAGACAACGGGTTGGTCGAAGTATCGAAAATATCGCTGCCGTTCAGACGTCCGTAGCAAACGATCCAAATCAGTCAATTCCACGTCGTTCTCAAGAATTGGACATTGCTCAGACCACATTATGGCTAATTTTGCGTAAGGATCTTGGTTTACACCCATACAAGATCAAGCTGACTCAAGAAATGAAGCCGATGGACCATTTGAAGCTACGCACGTTCTCCGATTGGATTTTGGAGAAGATACGCCAAGTTGATGAATTTCATCGCAAAATCATCTTCAGTGACGAAGCTCATTTTTAGCTCAATGGGTTCGTCAATAAGCAAAATATGCGTTATTGGTGGGGTGAAAACTTACATGTGCTTCATGAATCACCACTTCATCCACAAAAAATAATTGTTTGGTGCAATTTGCATGCCGGCGGCGTTATTGGGCCATATTTTTTCGATTTATTGAAGAGTAAGTATGGTGAGCGTGTTATCTCAAGACATGGGCCAGTCGATTGGCCGCCTCATTCGTGCGATTTAACGCCGGTTAACTATTTTCTGTGGGGCTACGTTAAGTCTTTGGTTTACGCCAACACGCCGACGACGTTGGAAGAGCTAAGAGTCAACATTGAATGCGAAATAACGGCCGTTTCGGCCGAAATGTGTGGCCGAGTCGTTGAAAATTGGGTCCAGCTAATCGACCGCTGCAAACGTGCCCGCGGTGTCCATATGAAAGAAGTCGAGTTCCATTCATAAATATTTTGATTGTACTTCAAGCCAATAATAAAGCTTTTAAATATCTCAAATATCTCGAAGATTTGAAAAAGAAATTGATGGAAGCACCTACGAGTATACTTGCAGTCTTTGATCCACGAGATGAGGTAGAGCTCCATTGTAATGTTAGCTCTCTTGGTTTTGAAGCGATCCTGATGCAGAAAAAGTCAGACGGGAAATTCCACCCCGTGTTTTAGTTCCCGGAAACAGCGGAAACATTAGCGATAGTGTATGCTTTAAAAATGTCCAGAATTTATTTGCAGGGAAAACGGTTTAAGATAGTCACAGATTGCAATTCATTGACCTTAACTCTGAATAAAAGGGAGATAGACCCTAGGATAGCTAGATGGGCTTTTGAACTCCAAAATTATGATTATATATTAGAAAATAGAACATAGAACCGCGCTGAGTAGAATGACAGATATAGCAAAATATTCTTTTCTATTGTATGTTCCAAAGAAATATGTTTTTTTAGTGGTAGACACTTCCACGAAATTTACCAAATTTCATCGCAGTACGATCGACAGGTACCACAGAGGCATTAAAGTGTTTAAAAGATTATTTTAATGTATACAGCATGCCAAAAGTACTAGTATCTGATCGAGATAGCACTTTCACTTCTAAAGACTTTAAAAGTTTTCTTGAAGAACGAAACGTACTTCATATTAAAATAGCCACAGGTTCTCCGAAAGCAAATGGGCAGGTGGAGAGAATCAATAGGTGCATATCACCCATGATAGCTAAAGTAGCTAACGCAGGCACAATGCTTAGTTTAGATAAAGTTTTGCCTGAGATTGAGTTCTCTCTGAATAATACAACTCATCGTAGCACCGGATTATGTGCGAGTCAATTGCTTTTCGGAGTTCATCAAGGAGAAGAAGTAGTTGGTTATCTTAAGGAAAAGTAACAGGAAATAAATAAGCAGGTAGAAGAAAGGAGAAAACGAGCGGCGAATAAAATGATAGAATGCCAGGAGTATACTAATTTATCCAAGAACAGGAATAGGGTTCATAAAGAGTACAAAGAAGGGGATTATGTTATGGTGAGATGCTTCTTAAGTGTGTCTGGAGCATGTAAGAAGATCGCACCTAGGTTTAAGGGACTTTATGTTGTGGACAAAGTACTACCAAATGATAGCTATTTACTAAAAGACGTAGAAGGGTTTCAGTTAAGTCAAATCCCTTATACTAGGGTATGGGAGGTGGCTAACCTCAAGCCTTGGCTAAATTAATTCGAAAATATTTTGGTCAATTGGGACGATTGAAAGTTAGGATGGCCGAACTGTGGTGACAATTTAAGAGAAAAAGGAACTGCCGGGTAGTGAACATTCAAATTTACATTGTCTGATAGCAGCATATGGATGCAATTATTACTATTACAAACTTTATTTTCAGTTGGCTAATTATGATAATGTTCTCCTTAGTTGCTAGTTAATTTTTTAAAAGTTTCTTTTGCAATCGTAGTTTCATCGTTCACTTCAATATTCAAAAGTTCCTTTTATCGTAAGGCTCGCCTGAACTTCTGTTAGTGGCAGTCTTCCTACTTCTGTTTAACGCCATACTTTGTAGTTTAAAATTTTCTCAATTTTTTATAGAATTCACTAGCCTATATATCATCTTTGAGTTTTTTTTTATAGTTCTCTTCCTCACAAAATAGGTTTTTGCCTTTTTTCATGCATCTTCCAATTAGTATTCCTTTAATGTGTGCTTACATTACTATGTTCGTTAATTTTTTTTTTTTTGTTATCGTTCCCTAAATCCCACCCATCTCAAGCAATTACCGTTCCGTGCTTCCGCATATCTAGATATGTTCTCTTCAATTTCATTCTCATTATTTCTTTTCTGAACTTTTTTTCGACCATAATTAACTTAGCGTACGCAAGTGGAGCTAGTTGGCTCACTGCCTTCCTAACTCACTTGAATAGCATATTAAACCCAAACCTTAACATCGGCACATGACCATTAACAGCATCCAAATTTCAAACAGAATGACGAATGCGTTCCTTCTCAAGTCAGTTCAAAATTTCGGTCCAAACGTCAAAATATTCTATACGTGCTTTAAGCTTGACTAACCTTTAAACAATTTTTATTCAGTTGAACCCGTTCGACTCAATTTTAAGATTTTTTTTTATTTTTTGAATATTTATTGAAAATTATTCTCTTTGAATGAAACTTTCCTTGGACATAATGGCGCATAATTACAATGATCGTAAAAAGCATGTTCATTATGTAACACCCTTAGGAAAAAAAAAAAAAAAAAATAAAAAAAAATTTAAGCGACTATCTGTCCCCGCCGAACTATTCCTGCAAGTTCTCCTAAAAGGCATTATTGTACGGTGCATGCTAATGACATCAAAAACGAAAAAGTCGCTCCATCATGCGGCAAAGTTTTATTGCCCAATTAAGTGCATACCCACATGCCGATGTTAATGCAGGATATGAATACACAATAAAACCGGTAAAGAGAAAAATAAATATCCATCCCTTGGCCATTATCCTACCCTCACCATAACAATGCAAGTACATTGCTGGTACTGCCCACCTTCACCCAAGACCTGCGTCCATGTACAAAGAGATATATGATACTGACAAAAGGCATACACAGCAAAAAAAAAAAAAAGAACATGGCACAAAAATGGCAAAAAATAAGGAAGAGAAAAAAAACCGGATAGAAAAGAAAATTGAACAATAAGAGGGTGTGCGCAACAAAACGGAGGTGTACAAGTATTTAAAGGATACAACCCCCGGCCATCCACCATGTATTTATAGTTTCCAAAAGCACCTTTTACCAGAAGAGAGACAAGCGACAAGGCCGACACAAGCAAAAAGAAGTCGAAACTTCGCCACACACCCAGTCAACGTACGTACAAACAAACGAACGACCAACGACCAAGTTATATGTACGTACTATCTCTGCAGCATCGCCATCATCATCATCATCAGGATAATATAATCTTCCCGATTCCCGATGGAAGTTATGTGGCTGCTTTTCGCTGTCACATGTTGTGATATTTATGCGGAGGCTTTCATGGGTCTTAGTTGGCCTGTCTGCTGCAGTGATTCTATCGCCATGAATTATGTATGCGAGTATTTTAGTTTTGCATCTTTGGATTTACCTCCCTTTTAGATACCACTTCCCCTCGCCTTTTAGCACAGGCCGTGCTCCGTACTACACCTTATCCGTATCCATATCCACTTCCAGTTCACCCATCCTTATCCATATAATAAAATGTTCAGATGGATGGTTGTTGGTGGCGAGGGTTTTTGTGAGATATGTATGAAATGGTAAAATGCCAAAAAATAAAATACGAAGATCCTTGTAGCACCAGCACCTTACACCATGCGGGAGCAGGTCTGCCATGCTGAAAGGTCCGAGATCATACACTGATGGTGTTCGGTGATAACGTTTTTGAAATCGTGTGTTTCACGACAACTTTTTAGTGTTTCATGTCTCTGAAGTCTGGATGATGAGTAGTTTTGAAATGGGTAATACTCCTTCATTGTTGCTTCATTGATTGACTTTCAAATTAGTGTGATAAGAAGTTGGATATTGTACACACTAAGAGTCAGTGATATCAGTTCACTGAATTTTTTTAAAACTTTTTTAAATTCCATTCGGACTACTTCGGTCCGAGTACAACATATACATATATAACCTGGTCAATTTAACCTTCTTTCGATGTAGATAAGCGGTTTCCCAACATGAGTTTGGAACGAATGGTAATTACTGGATGCCAACATTTAAGTAAAGATCGCCAGAAATCCGAGTCAATCGCATCACATGATATAAAATCAATATCCAATCCTTACCCTGGCATTTGATGGAGAAGAATGAACCTTGGAAAAGAGAAAAACCAAAATAACATGTATGGCTCGAGGTGTCTGTAATTTCATCGGGCTCTCGTAATGACCTTAAATGCCACCAAAATAAAAAAATGTGTCATCATGACGGATGACCAGATAGCAATGATAGTTTTTCCAATTGTTATGTTTTAGCAGCTGTCAAAATGTTCAATAAGGTTTGCCATTTCATCATGGATCCTTTAACGCTTACCGAACGTACGGAAATTATTGAAAAATATTATTAAAACACAGGCTCAGTCCTAAATACGCAATGTGAATTTCGTCGTGGGGTCGGTCGTCATCATGGCTTTAGTTCGCTGGCAATTCGTTGCACCGTGGAAAAGTCTTTTTGATCTTAACCCACCAACTAGGCAGTGACCCAGAAATAACGATTCGGCGCTGATCAGCTGAATTGGGCATCGCCAGAGAAGCAATCCGGCGATAATAGAGAACGTCGTGAGTTCGGTAATGGGGCACTTAAAATGTTGTCCGGTGATCCGGATTTTGGCAAAAAATCATTTTCTTGGACGAGGCCCATTTTTCGCTTAACGACTTTGTCAACTAGCAAAATTGTCATAATTGAATCGAACATAATCCCAATTGTTCGGACAAGCATCAATGGGTCCACAAAAATTGACTGTTTGGTGTGGTTTATGGCGTGGCGGCATCATCGGACCTTATTTCTTTCGAAATGAGGATGAAAACACCGTTACTGTAAATGGTCTCGGGTATAAAGTGATGTTTATCGACTTTATATGGTCAGGCCTCGACAACATTGATATATCCACGCTGTGATTCCAATAAGATGGCGCTACATGCCATACAAGCGACGCAGCGTTAGAAGTCTTGAAGGAGAAATATGACGACTGGGTCATCTCACTGCGAACGTTCATCATTGGTGTTTGGTTTTTTAGTATTCTATTTCTGACAACTCGTGCGTGATTCGTGACATGTATTTCATCATGGAAAGACTAGCACCCGGACAACGGTTACAAATTAGTGAATTTTATTATCGAACTTCGCGCTCTGTGAAAAATGTCTCTAGTGCACTTCGATCATTTTACGGTCGTCATAATCGGCCTTCTGAGCAAGCAATTCAAGCCATAGTGTCCAAATTTCTTTCCAATTTCAAACTATTGGACATCAACACACCTACTCATATGCGTAGAGTGCGTACAGAGGAAAATATTGCTGCTGTATCCGCCAGTGTCTATGAAGACCGTGATTCGTCTATTCGTTGTCGTTTTCAGCAATTTGGATTCTGTTATTCGACTGCATAAAGATTTTACGCAAAAATTGAACTGAATCCGAACGACCCTCCACAGCATTGATCTGCTTTTTTAGGAGGAAGATACGCTTTTTTATCGAAAAATTGTCTTTAGCGACGAATGGTAATAAAAAAAACTGCCATATTTGGTGCGGTGAGCCATCTTAAACAGTACAATAGCTGCCAATGCACCCAGAAAATGCATTGTTTGATGTGGCTTATAGTCATGCGGAATCATTGGCCCACATTTTTTTAAAGAAGACCGTGAGAACAATTACCATCAATTGCGCCCACTTTTGTTCAATGATGCTGATGATGCTCTGCATTAAAAGATGATTCTGATTCTTCTCCGCTGGAAAAGATACAGATCCACTTATACTGCCACTGTAACGCGCCTCCTAGTTTGATAGACAGAAACAATTTGAAGATATATGAACTTATGCACAAGAAAAGCTTCCAAAGGTTGTTTCTACAAATTTCAACGCAAAGGCTGCATATTAAATCTTTACGGCTTTGGTGACAACGAATCAGCAATCATCGAAACATTTGCATGAGTTAAAATAAGTGCACTAAGAGAACTTAGTTACCTCTCCACTAAGCGCGGTAGTTTAAATGTCTCATGTTCTTACCTTCCACTTCTGTGTGCCACCTAAGATTAGATCTTCCATTACTGCATTGTAATCGTACCAATACTTGGCGTCTCTTATAAGGTGGCATTATCAGAGTTACTAGCGAAGTCGTCATAGGTGAAATCAATAACCACTTCAATGTTACCATGCATAGGACAGGGACACACAAAGATAATTCATTGCGGTACCGTTATCACTTTAATAGCAAGCACCGCAGGATGTTGTGTCATTCATGCCCAGCACACTTTAGTGTTTAGAAAAAGCGTAGTACCCCGCCAGTACCGGACCATACAGCAATCTCCGACCAAATTCAGGGCCTACAAGAAAACAATCGCCATGAAGCTGCTGCCATTGAAGCAACGTTTTGCTCTCGCGTATTCACAAGTTTAAGACTCCGAAGGCAGGAGTGTATTGAGAGGAACGGGCGGCAACGATATCAGTTTTTAAACATAAAATTCGGATTGTCAATTCTGTATGGATAAAATATGAAAATAACGCTTTCTAATTGCTGTTCCTTTATTCCAAGAAAACGATTGAATATTTATTGGCAAGGGACGCTAACGAGACCGTACATTAGGCCACCCGGTTCTACTCTATGATTCCATTTTCTGATTTCGACTTTGGTTTCGGGCTTTGTAGGAGGAAATATAAGAGCAAACTCTACGGGTTATAGAGCTACATTGACCGAATCCAAAGAGTGTAGTTCAGTTGTCTGAGATAGCTGTGATATACTCGTATGAATATGTATTGCCGTTCCGCCAACAAGAATCTTTTAATTCTTACGCG
The DNA here is from genome assembly GCA_907269105.1 of Volucella inanis. Taxonomy (NCBI): domain Eukaryota; kingdom Metazoa; phylum Arthropoda; class Insecta; order Diptera; family Syrphidae; genus Volucella; species Volucella inanis. The sequence continues at coordinate 241,553,238 of OU026153.1, read as the reverse complement.
GAGGAACGAAGGAATTGAAGTAGAGGAAGGCGTACAAATGGAGAAATATACCTTAACCCTCCTAAAGTGAGCAGTGGAATTTTGACCAAGACTTACTCATCTTATTTAGTAGCCAGACGGTTTAACGGTGATATTGTTACCTTTGCAAGGAAGAATTAAAATGCTCAAGACTGGAAAAGTTTCAAGAATAAAACAAGTCCATTCTCTTAAGTCACCTATTATCTATGCAGGCGCTTTACTATAATAGTTCCATCCCCTTCAAGGCTGCTTCCGAATACATATAGACCCGAATAGAGCTAGCCACGTAAAATATACCTTTATGTTCGATATATCATAACAACGTAAGTCATCTAGGCACTCTATGATAACATAGGTATTTGTATGCTAAGTGCTAGCCACAACCACCCCATTTTAAATTGTTCCGTCGTGATTGCTAGCAAATTTAAATAACGCTGTCAAAATTCGTATCATCTAACATCAAGTTGGGTCCCTTTTGTAGACCTAACAGATTGTTATCTAAATTGTCACTGCGGATGTGCGTAGTGCGTACATATTGCCAACAAGTCTTAAACGCATGCATACCAATGGAACCCTAAAATATATCACGAAAGTAATTTGAACAGATTTCCTCATTTTACCCCGAACCCCTTTAGTTGTACTCATTACAGGTAGGGCTCATGAAGCCTCATCCAATACCTGATACATGAAAATGATTCCAGCCACATATTCGTACGAGAACCATTTACAAGGGATACGAAAGGACTACACTCAAAAATCTCATTACCATCATCATCATCATCCTCGATTGGACGTGCTGCTGCGAGTACCAGAAAACCCAAACTCAAATTCAACATCACAGAAACTCAAATAAATACAACCATCTATCCAGCTGAAGATTGCAATGGTCAAATTCTAGCACTTTGCATATTTTTAAGCCAAATGCGGAACCTTAATTGGGTTCAAACGCATAAAACTCGTTGAATGCCTCAACATGGTATTAGAGAGACTCGTAACTAACATAATAACACGGAGCCATAAAGCCACGCATATATAGTTGAATAGCATTTTATATACCCTGAATGCCCCACCCGTATTCTGCTCACCCTCTTGACAAATACGGGCCGAAAAATTCGTTTCGAAAATGAATACACTTACTGGATACTACCACATAGTTTTTGTTTATTAAAATATTCTAAAGCATGGCCCCCGTTACGATGAGGCATGGTATTTGGATTTGAAGGGCAAGCAGGCTGCATCGGCAGTTTTGGGAAAGAGAAATTATTAGGCGGGTCGTCACGGGATCGTATTTATATTTTCTGCCTTAGAGAGCACCAAGTGAGTAGTTTTTGGCTTCGAGTACAAATATGTGCGATAAAGGCCGAAACGAACTTCCATTACGTTAGTTAATGGGAATTACTTTAGGATACTCGAACCGGGTGGCATACAATGCTGAACCCACAGAATGCTGCTCTTGAGTTCACTAGTTTTGGGTTGGACTTTTTTTTTTTTTTTTTTTTTTTGTTATTTTACTGGCATATGAGCTTCAATATCGGCCGGCTATTCAGTCGAAGCTTATATACGCATTCCATGAGCAAATAAATAATTGTATATTGGCAATTGGAGGACGTGGAGAATTTTAGATATCGCTGGTAATGAATTTGCTGACTTTGTAGTGGTTTTTGCGGTGCGGAATTCGATATAGTAGATTGTAGATACAGGTATTTTAAATTGATACGTTATCAATGTCATTAGGTGGTTTATACAAATAAGTTATTTGATCCCAAAGTAATTATTGAGTTTCTTGTTGGATTTCCTGTCACTATGGAGACTTGTGTGTGAACATGATGTTAAAGATTTTAATTAGAAACGTTCTGCTGGTCAAAGAGGAGGATACATGGGAGCAGTATTTTTAAAGATATCAGAATTCCCAGCGATTTGTGTTGTCTTTAAAGGTGAGGGCAAGTTGATCGAACATCCTCTCATGTAATAGACTACAATCAAAATGGTGTTGTTAGTTAATGATGGTTTAAGACACATACTCGTATGTAGGTTCTCCTACAAGAAGGCAACTACGTAAAGGTAAATCTCAATTGAAAGATATCCCTTTTATAATTTCTACTTTGCTTGTCGGACGCCAAGTTTTCCAAAAACTACCTATTTTTCTGTGCATTTCAGATGGATTCCATTCCATTGGAATCTACATTTTGATATCCTCATTCCGGCAGCTGTTAAAAGGACTGAATATCTTTGGTGAGCTTTAGACTAATTAGTCTGACATCATTCATGTTAAATGAAATGGTAAGCCTTCATGTGTGTGGGACTGGTTTGCCAATAATGCCAAAATATTTCCAAAATGTGTACCAACGCAAAAGACCGTCGGAATCTGGACTTCAAAATCTGGTGGACAAAATCGACAACATCTGTAACTTGTCCAGACAACACTGCGTAGACAAATTATAAGTATTTGGAGGGGGTAAACAGGAGTCTGCTCTCTAGCACAAGTAGCCCGAGGAGACGTCTTCAAATCTAAGGTTGTTCCCTTCGACAAGGAGAAAGCTGACCGGTTTGATTCATCTAGTGTCTCAAGACATCATCATTCGTTTTCTCCACGAAGCTAAGTATTTCAGTATCATTTTGGATAGAAAACGTTTTTGGACTAAACATGTTGCGCCGCAAATCTTCAAGGCATCCTCGATTTTCTGACAGTATAGGGAAGCTGTTGATGTGACATGGTGCTTGTTTGAGAATGTTTGAGGTATGACAGGCCACGCTATTTAATTAGTAGCCTTCCTGAGACATCTAGGAAGTTGCTATCAATTCGGTGCTGACGAGGTTTTAAGAAATCTTACTTCGTTAGAACCTCTAAAAATGCGAATCGTGGATAATCTACAGTATTTTAAATAAAGTCAACAAAGAACCGCCACAAGCATAGTTAGCTGAAAGCGTCGCTTCTGACAAGCCTCCGATAGGAGTTCCTTAGAATGCCGTTGTGAAGCCCTTGAATCGTGTAGGGGCTTCATTCGAGAGAATACAAGGCCAAAGCATACTCTTAAAATGTATACAGGTGATCAGCGAACAGCTGCCCAAAATCCAATGCTCCTTCCTTTTTATAATTAGCGCGTGAACAAGGGATTTGTGTACCCTTAAAATGTTTGTACACAGCGCGGGTGAATGACACTTAGCACGGAAGTAAAGAGAGCAGCCGATGTGTATTGGTCTTAAATGTTTGCACATTATAATGGCTAGGAAATAAGTAGAAAGCTCGGCAGGGCATTCCAGGAAAGAATCGCGATATCTTAGAGTACATCTATAAGTGGGCCTGGGGATATACTGATGACCATAGTATAGAATAGCGAGGCTGGTGTTACGTTTAAAAGCTTCAATGAGAAGAAAGCTACTGGCGATTTAAATGGAGCACTGGTGGTGGAAATAATGATTAAACAAAGTTCGAGGATGTCAATTGACTGACTGATATAAGTATCACGTATGAGTTTTATCGTACAGTTTTGAATCCTATATAGCAGGTGCAATGGTGTTATAGGAGCGCTTGACCAGACGATGTGAGTGCCATTTATGGATAAAGACAGTATACAGCATTGTGTTTTGGAAGCATTTAATAAGACTCCGCTGATAGTTCCCCAATTGGTTATGCTGTTAATATCGGAATTGAATGAATTTAACATACGCTGCCATTTCCGTTTTACAGCCGAAGAGCAGGAACGTGAGACCGGGAACGAACATGAAAACCAAAAAGAGTGTTGGAGACATAACGAAGCCCTGGGGCACACCAGCGTTTATTTTGCAAATATCAAACTTGAAACCATTTAAGACAATTTGATTTGAACTCATTGGAAAAGTAGTTTCTAATCCACTGAAAAAGAGAGTCCTCGATCCAAAGCATGAGCTGATGGTTTATTAGCGTTTCCATAACCTTGGAATGAAGGGACGTAAGTTCAATGGGGTTGTAGAAAGAGAAAGAAGAATATAAGTCATTTTTAGAGACGCGCTGGACAAATGACTTTTTCTATCTGCTCGAATAGTGTCGCAGAGGTTTTCCCACCGGCAAAGATAACCTCTTCAAAAGAAAGGGAGATATACCATCGGATGTGTAAATGTACTGATCTTTAAGAACTCATGCTACTACACGAGGGAAAAAGTGAATTCGTTTCATTTGAGATTCAATGCACTGAAGTGTAGGCGCAGACAAATTACAACCCAAAAGTATTGAACTGGCTGCAAAATGTGCAGCAAGCAGATTGACCTACATAAATGAACCTTGGGGTGGAAGGCAGAATGAGGCAGAATTTCTTATATGGGAATTTCCAATAGGGACTTGACAACTTTAAATTTAATTTGTGAACGCACTCTTTCACTAATCATCAAACTGTCACTGTCAATTTATTCATTAAATTCAACATTTTCATCATGGTAAAGTACACTAACGAGCAACGTCTGCAAATTATAAAAATTTTCTACAGATATTCGGAGTCGGTGACTACAACTTTAAGAGCGTTAACTCCAATAACAAGTTTAGTGCAAAAATTTGAGTCTACATATTCGTTGTGTGATGTTGCCGTGTCAGTGAGACAACGGGTTGGTCGAAGTGTCGAAAATATCGCTGCCGTTCAGACGTCCGTAGCAAACGATCCAAATCAGTCAATTCCACGGCGTTATCAAGACCTCATTATGGCCTAGTTTGCGTAAGGATCTTGGTTTACACCCGTAAAAGATCAAGCTGACGCAAGAATTGAAGCCGATGAACCATTTGAAGCGACGTAAGTTCTCCGATTGGGTTCTGGAGAAGATGCGCCAAGATGATGAATTTCATCACAAAATCATCTTCAGTGACGAAGCTCATTTTTGGCTCAATGGGTTCTTCAATAAGCAAAATATGCGTTATTGGTCGAGTGAAAACCCATATGTGCTTCATGAATCACCATTGCATCCACAAAAAATAACTGTTTGGTGAGGTTTGCATGCCGGGGGCGTTATTGAGCCATATTTTTTCGTCGACGGTAACGATCGTCACGTTACTGTGAATGGTCAGCGTTATCGCGCCATGATCACCGATTATTTTTGGCCCGAATTGGAAGATATGGACTTGGACGACATGTAGTTTCAATAGGATGGTGCCAGAAGCACACCACACAGCACACGCTACAATCGATTTATTGAAGAGTAAGTATGGTGAGCGTGCTATCTTAAGACATGGGCCAGTCGATTGGCCGCCTCGTTCGTGTGATTTAACGCCGCTTGACTATTTTCTGTGGGGCTACGTTAAGTCATTGGCTTATGCTAACACGCGGACGACGTTGGAAGAGCTCAGAGCCAACATTGAACGCGAAATAGCGGCCGTTTCGGCCGAAATGTGTGGCCGAGTCGTTGAAAATTGGGACCAACAAATTAAGTTTTGTTTTGATTGTACTTCAAGTTGATAAAGAAGTTTTTCGAAATATCTCAAATGGTTTGCCTTTTATTTAAAAGAAAAGTTGTCAAGTCGTTATTAGAAAACCCTATATTATCTGTGATTCATAATATAACATAACAAACACAATAACTCTATCGCTCCTGAGTCTTTTGCTCAGGATTCTATTACATGGCACTTCATTCCTTCTTCTGCTGGGGTGAAGTCCAGAAAGTTACATATTCGACATGTGATATCCCCTGATGTGCTTATCATTCAACAAAACTATACCTTCTTGACCCAAATCGAAGCGTTACTCAATTCTCAACCCTTATGGCAAATATTTGCTAACGAACTTAATCCACTAACGCCAGCTCATATTATTTTAGTTGAATTCTTCTTGACTGGAAGTATCAACCCTTGCAAGCTAAAATTCAAGGTTGGACCCAAACACACATTAATTTACAGTTACTGGCTTGGTGGTTATTAAAGAAATCAATCTCCCACCTGAAAAATGGGATATGGAACGTGTTATCTCTTTACATCTCTAAAGAAATTCATCCGTTGTTTCTTCCAGGTGCGTGGTAATGATGGAGAATATTTTGTGATATATATGATATACATGTGTGTCTCATGTTACTTAAAATGAATTTTTCTATCTAACTTGATAAAGAAATTCTTTTTCATATTTGTTAGAACCATTGACATCACATACTATTAACATTCTTGTTTACGCTCCCTTTTACTTAACTTTAATTGGTAATTGCTTTGTTAATTTCTCTCTTATTAACTCTAATCATGTATATCACTTCGTGTAACTCTTTGCGCTTGGAGGAGCGAGGACACAAGCACAGTCAAATACCTTTTAAATAAATATATTTAATTTTTTTTTACCTTAATCTTCAATTGTTTCGAAGTCTTTTTTTTTTGCTCTGTTGGTCCTTCACACTTATTCGAATTTTCGTTTTAATTAAGACAAAACTAGAAAAGAGGGCGTATTACGATGGGAGTCTTTTAAGTGTAGACGGTTGCGATAAGACCGATTACTTCCCATTCGTCGGCTTTTTTCAAACTTTAACCACCAGGTTCTAAAAACACATTGTCTCTAGTGTTTAACGTTGACGCCTGTTTGCAATACGTAAGACTAAGGAATGCTCATACATCCATGGAAACAAGGATACGCCTTGACATCGCTCTCCGCCAATCTTTTGATACCAAAGTAGAACTCGTGTTGGAGGCAAAAAGTTCCACCCTTGGTATGGGTTGAGACCGACTTTATTCCTCTTACTGTTCTTAGGATCACAGGGTCAAAATCCTTTAAACTTTGAGTTTAAACAACAGCCACCATGACGCTCCCACAAGGGGGAGACCGGAAACCCGGGGGTCTCCTGGCTACCATGGTACGCTGTTTAAACCCTTTCGCCCTGTGTGGGACATATATTACCTTGGTCTATATGGTATTGTCCCCTTTAAAGTAATCCACATCGACTGCAACACACTTATGCCAGCGCTTGATCCAATCCTCGAAACATTTTTTATATTCGGTTTTCGGTATGTCCATCAGTGCTTCCTGCGATTTCTCCATTACTTCCTCTCGGCTGCTGAAATGGGTTTCCCGTAGTGGTTTTTCTAACTCGATTGAACAGAAAGAAGTCACAGAGAGCCAAAACAGGTGAATTCGGGGGCTGTTGGATGGTATTTATTGCATTTTTCGTCAAAAATTACGAATATTGATGGAACTGTGCGACGCACACAGGGGCCAAATACATGAATTCCTGGCACTAAATTCTCGGAAAAGGAATAAAAAGCACACATCTTGTTTTTAAATAATAATATTTTATGTTTTTTATGCAAAATATACGAAATTGAAAAGAGTTAAATGTACAATATTCATTATTCCGTGTCAAATGAACTATCGGAACTAATATGAAGCTGATGTATCGGAAGCATCTCAAGTAAACGGAAGGTCAGGCTAATTTTTTTTTTTATTCTTTATTCTTTTTTCCTTATAGAATATTAGTTCACAATTACGAAATAACATTATAGATCATAAAAATAAGTAGTGACATTCATATTGATTTTAAATTTAATAGTAGCAGGTGAGTATGAGGTGGCCTTCATAGCGAAAATTTAGAAAGTTACAAAAAGTTATAGAATAGTTACAAAAGAGTGGGATATTCAAAATTTAATTCGGAATTAACTTACATACGGTAGCAAATTTTTGATTTCTTCGTGATCGAAAGTTAGAAGCCAGTTTTTGATTTTTTTAAAAATTTGATTGGACGAATTATGAAAACGAATATTTTCTGGAAGCCTATTAAACAATTTGCAGGACACGACAGTGAAGAAGTTTTTGTATAAAGTTGTTCGAAATAAAGGCACTTGAATAGAGTTGTTGGATTCGCTTCGTAAATTATGTGAATTTGAGATTGGACTTTGCAAATAACCACTTCTTTAAAAAAAAATTGGACACCTTGTAGTAATATAAAATTTTACATTTAAAGGTAAAATTTTCAACGTTCTAAACAAGATCATAGACCGTACCAAACGATTAGCATTACAAATCTTTCTAATAAAATATTTTTGTAAAACAATTAAAGGCAATAACCTTGTGTGGTAGGCACCTCTCCAGCAACTCAAACCATACTATAGTTTAGAATCAACCAATCCAAAGTACACTGACTTCAAAGTTTCATTACTACAGTATTTTTTTTTTAAGCGAAATAGGACATGGATTGCAGAGCGTAAATATTTTTGCAATGATGTAATATGGTCAGACCAGTTCATTTTACAGTCGAAATTTAAACCCAGGTATTTATATTGATTCACTGGTTCAATCTTGAAACAACTCGCATCACATGTCATTTTTAAAGAATTATTCAAATTACAGTTGCAGACAAATTCATTAGATATGGGACATTTGTTTGAGTGGAACCAGATTTAAAAGTTTAAAGAATCACGAGTATTAGTACTAAAGTTCATGACTTTTGTTTTATTGCTTGCGACTAACTTAAGCACCCCAAACCAAGTCCTTAAGATGTGGACATCATGATTAATATCAGAAGTTAAATTGAGAGGACTTTTTGAACTATAAGCAATACCAAGATCATCCGCAAAAGCAGTGATCTTCCCCAAAAACGGTTGGCTAAAAAGCGAATTGATATAAATGAGAAATAAAATTGGGCCAAGGACTATTAGACCTATTAAGACCTTTTGAGTTCTATTACTCAAGTAGGAGGTAAACCATTTGAGCATAAAACCGCGGAATCTTGCACAAAATAATTTGTTCAATAAAATATTATGTTTCACCATATCAAAGGCCTTGGTGATATCTACAAAAAGCCCGGCGCAGCACATTTTAATATCTAAAGATTTGTAGATAAATGAACAGAACTCTAGAAGAGCATCTTCTGAACAAAGACCTTCTCGAAATCCGAATTGAGCAGGGCTAAAGAATTTTTGTTTTTTGAGAAATTTTAATATACACCTCTTTACGACTTTTCAAACACTTTTGATATTGATGGTAGCAAGGAAATGGGCCTGTAATTGTTTTTGTCTTTTTTATTGCCCCTTTTAAAAAGAGGTATTACATTGGCATATTTTAATTTGTTGGGAAAAGTACCCGAATGCACACTTAAATTAAAAATAAAGGCTAAACTGTCAGCTACGTATATTGCAACTTTTTTAAGTGAAATATTTGAGATACCATCATCACCACATGACTTTGAATTGCTGAGTGAGCATATGGTACTAAATACCTCTGAACCTGTAATTTCTTCAAAAAAGAAGCTGTTATTACAAATATTTCCTTCCACTAAGCTGTGTCTAAGGAAACTTCTACAGTTATCCGTGTCTTGATCAGCTAAAAGGCCTACCGATGAAAAAAAAAAAAGAATTAAAAATGTTAGAAATTTGCACTGGATCATCGACAATAGTTCCATTTTTATCAAGTGCCTTTAATATGTCAAGAACAATCTTCTCAATGTTATAAGTCCATTTTTGAGGCAGTTTTCTCAAACTCGTTATAAACGGGTGTCCGAAGAAATAAGGAGCGAATTCAAAATATCCTCATTAGTTTTGACACGCGATATTTTACGAGAGAAATTTTCTCTGTATTTTTTAAATTTCTTATTTCGTGCCTCCTGCGCTTCTTTACTTAGTTGGCCTATTGGCAATAAGGCATGCTCTATTATGGCTTAGCCATGAATTAAAACTTTGTGGATTGAAGGTGGCATTGGGTAACATTTATATTTTTCCACAAACAGTCTGGCAGTTTCAAAAGCATATATTTGAAATTTGTCCACATTAATTTCGTAGCTACAGTTTGCAATACAATTTTCAATCATTGAATAACATTAATATCCAACCCAGTAATCTTTGCGGCTGCTTCTGGCTCACTGAAAAATCTCCTAGCCGTATTTCCATCTTTACTGCTCCCAAAGCCAGGTTTTAGCTTATCGACTACTAATCCCATCTCAGTTTTAAATTTGCTTTGGATTTCTTTTTTTCTCTCAGCAAAGATTTTCTTTTCTTTCTCTCCACTACCCTGCCACTTCATCAGAGGTAGTTTATAACTACCATTCGAAGAAACGAATCCAGACATGGAGCACAGATAGTCCGAATTTTAATCGAGAGGTGTCTTTTACATGAGTGTTGAATACTTTTTCCATGTTATTGAAATCTTTGGACGTTAGTCCGCATACAAAGCATCTTTGTGTTGATTTTGTGTCTGTTATGACATTACAAATTTTTTCATCCAACATAGTAAATAGCATAGCAATCGTAACATGCATTTCGATGTTATTCATTTTATATGTCACTTGCTGTAGCTCTTCAATTTGCTTGTGCATTACTTCAACCTCGTTCTTTGCTATTTCTGTTGTTTTATGGTGAAAAATAAACTTAATTGGTCTGCAGTATCATGTGGATGAGGGTCTTTCATTTTACCAAATAATTAATTGCTGCTGCTCTCCTGGGTTTCTTGTGATCAATCGTAAGGGTACACAGTATACAATGAATATACTGGTGTCTTTAGCATTTGCATCAGAAAAATGCTGTTTATATTCTGACTGCGCTGAACCATCCAAGCCCCACTTACAAATCAGCTTCAAATTGTTCAAGGAATCCGTTTGTTGGACTTCCAAAATTTCCTTTTGAGCATCTAATAGCCGATTAACTGTATGATTAAGTAAAGCCTGCAATTTAATATCAGCAACAGTGTCCGTAACAGTAATATATATGTTCTTTCGCAGGGTAACACTCTTTTTTGGCAAGTTGTATTTTTTTATAAGACGGGAATCGGGACTTGGCGTTCAATCTTATTATGTTGTATTGATGTCTAGTAATACATGGGCTGAATAGCCGTTTCTAAGAGAGGGCACCACTTGAATTAAGTCCATACCATTTTCAGTTAGTGCCAACCTACAAAAGATACGTGTATAAATTTGACAGCTGTCGGACTATTAGTTCTCGAGATATAGCGTTGAGTGAAGCAACTTTTGTTATTGTGAAAAAAAATGGATTCAAAGCAATTTCGTGTGTTGCTTTATCATTGCTTTTTGATGGGAAAAAATGCAGCCGGTGCAAAGAAATGGCTTGATAAGTGTTACCCGGACTCTTCACCAGCCGAACGAAGCATTCGCAAGTGGATTGAATTTAAAAGTGGTCATACAAGCACCGAAGATGATGCACGCAGTGGACTTCTAAAAGAGGCTGTTTCAGATGAAAACATCAAAAAAGTCCACAAAATGATTACGAATGACCGTAAAGTGAAGTTGGTCAAGATAGCTGAGGCTCTGAAGAATATTTGTACATGCGAAAGCTCCGTTCGAAGTGGGTGCCGCGTTTGCTCATAGTCGACCAAAAACAACAACGTGTTGATGATTCATAGGAGTGTTTAAAGCTGTTCAGCCGCAATAAAGTCGAATTTTTGCGTCGGTATGTGACAATGGATGAAACTTGGCTCCATTACTTCGCACCAGAGTCAAGTCGGCAGTCAGCTGAGTGGCGAGCAGGCGACGAACCTTGTCCAAAACGACCAAAAACTCAACAGTCGGCTGGCAAGGTTATGGCATCCGTATTTTAAGATACTACCTCCAAAAGGGGAAGACTATCAACAGAGACTATTACATTGAGTTGTTGGAGCGTTTGAAGGACGAAATCTCAGAAAAATGGCAGCATTTCCTGTTCGCATACCTCAAAAGAATGCTCGCCCGAAAGAGACTTAAGACCGATGAAGAAGTAATCGCCGAAACAGAGGCCTATTTTGAGGCTAAACCGAAATCGTACTACAGAACTGGTATCGAAAGATTGAAAAATCAGTGCATCGAAGGCAACTATATTGATAAACAAATTTGAATTTTGTGTTTTACTATAAAACGGCACTGACTTTTCAGCCCACGTGTTAAGTTTGGCTTCAACAAACATCGACAAAACTTCTTTCCCAGAAAGTTGTTTTTTCTTAGCGCCTTTAAATTTCTTGAATTCCAACCTATATTTTGCAGCTCGTTTAGGCGAACTTGCCGTCACATCTCTCACAAGTTAAGATGCTTCTACTTGCCCTGAAGACCGTAAATTTATTTGAGCAGAAAAAACTAATTCTTCAGATGAGTGTTTCGGTGCCACTGATGATACAGCTTGAGATCGCAAGAGAATTGGTGCGCGCACGAGACGTTTTCTGAGATTCAATGATTTTCAGATAATTTGAAGTGCATAAACTACACCCTGACTGACTCGAACTGCAACCAACTTCAGACTGCTATAATTTCCAAACCGTTCATTACTGTGATCTCAAATGACATATAATTTTATTATTTACAAGCCTTTTAAACGATTTGCGTCTCAGTTGTGTTGAAAAATTTTTATCCGCGATGGAATTCAAACGTGATAGTGTGATTGCTTTATATAGGCTTTTTCAATAGGGACTTGACAACTTTGAATTTAATTTGTGAACGCACTCTTTCACTAATCATCAAACTGTCACTGTCAATTTATTTAGTAAACTCAACATTTTCATCATGGTAAGGTACACTAACGAGCAACGTCTGCAAAATATAAAAATTTTCTACAGATATTTGGAGTCGGTGACTGTAATTTTAAGAGCGTTAACTCCAATTTTCAGTCGTAATTCTCACCCTAGTAGGAAGGGAATAACAAGTTTAGTGCAAAAATTTGAGTCTACATATTCGTTGTGTGATGTTGCTGTCTCAGTGTTTAGGTTGGTCGAAGTATCGAAAATATCACTGCCGTTCAGACACGATCCAAATCAGTCAATTCCACGGCTCGGTTCTCAAGAATTGGGCATCGCTCAGACCACATTATGGCGTATTTTGTGTAAGGATCTTGGCTTACACCCATTAAAGATCAAGCTGACTCAAGAATTGAAGCCGATCGACCATTTGAAGCAACGTACGTTCTCCGATTGGGTTCTGGAGAAGATGCGCCAAGATGATGAATTTCATCGCAAAATCATCTTCAGTGACGAAGATCATTTTTGGCTCATTGAGCTCGTCAATAAGCAAAATATGCGTTATTGGTCGGGTGAAAACACACATGTGCTTCATGAATCACCACTTTATCCACAAAAATAAATGTTTGGTGCGGTTTGCATGCCGGCGGCGTTATTGGGCCATAGTTTTTCATCGACGATAACGATCGTCAAGTTACTGTGAATGGTCAGCATTATGGCGCCATGATCACCGATTATTGTTGGCTCGAATTAGAAGATATGGACTTGGACAATATGTGGTTTCAAAAGGATGGTGCCACAAGCCACACAGCATACGCTACAATCGATTTATTGAAGAGTAAGGTGAGCGTGTTATCTCAAGACATGGGCCAGTCGATTGGCCGCCTCGTACGTGCGATTTAACTGCGCTTGACTATTTTCTGTAGGGCTACGTTAAGTCATTGGTTTATGCCAATACGCCGACGACGTTGGAAGAGCTCAAAGCCAACATTGAACGCGAAATAGCGGCCGTTTCGGTGGAAATGTGTGGCCGAGTCGTTGAAAATTGGGTCCAACGAATCGACCGCTGCAAACGTGCCCGCGGTAACCATATGAACGAAGTCAAGTTTCATTCATAAATGTTTTGATTGTACTTCAAGCCAATAATAAAGTTTTTGAAATATCTCAAATGGTTTGCCTTTTATTTAAAAAAAATTTGTCAAGTCGTTATTAGAAAACTCTATATTTGGGTGGAAAATCACAAGTAGCTATCGTTAGAGCCCTCCAGCACCTCAACATAAATAAATCATTTGTGTCTCGATACATAGCTCGTTACCGTGATACTGGCAGCGTTGCAAAACGCCATTGAGGTGGTCATAAAAAAAACAGCAACCTCTGCAGAAATGATTCGGGAAGTGAAAGCTCGAATTGAGCGAAATCCGCTTCGAAGTTTAAGAAAAATGGCTCGTGAGCTCAACATATCGTTGGAACGGATGCAATACATACTGAAAAATGAGCTTGGGCTCAAGCCATTGAACTTCCTTAAAGCGCACGATCTTACACCGCAACAGAAAAAAGTTAGAGTCGAAAGAGCGAAGGAGATGTTATGCTTGCACCAAAGTGGTGAGTTGCCAAATTTGGTTTTTTCCGATGAGTCGCCATTTGCTATCGAACAATATGTCAACAAACAAAATGACCGAGTTAACTTGCCAGAGAGGTCCTTCAATAATTTACACCTTCAGACGGCCACCAGAAAGCAGGCAGCACCGATGGTGTTGGTTTGGGCCGCCATAACCGCCGATGGTCGCTCTCCGCTCGTATTTTTGGACCGTGGCGTCAAAATTAATGGATCGCATACCGTGAAACTGTCTTGGAGCCAGTACTGAAGTCTTGAGCAAACAATCATTTCGGTCGAAGACCGAGGACATTTCAACAACACTCGGCATTGTCTCACAAAACGCGCTTCGACCAAGATTGGTTAAAAAACAATGTTCCACACTTCATTTTTTCGACGCAATGGATTGCAAATCAGTTGGATTTCTTGTTTGGACCACCTCAAACAAGCACTTCGCCGGTAATGGGTCAAAATACTGCAGAGCCACTTGCGTTCAGCGTGTAATGCTTTCTTCGGCCGTCTGAAGGCCATTACTCGCGCCAAAGGTGGACATATTGAAAACTACTGATACAGTTTGAAAATTCATGTATTTTCCAACATTTTTTGCTTTGGAACAATAAAGTTTATTAGTCACCATGTAGTTTTGTGATTTCCCGAACAGTTGGCACAAAAGGTTTTCAATTTGCAGTGTCTTTCCCGGTGACTCCACATTTGGCAGTTGTGACATTGGGTAACGTTTTCCTTAATACGCCGTTGAAATTCCCACGCATCAAGAAGAATTGATGATGCAAAGAAACTCCACAAGTTTTTCATATTGTTGTTTAATCATTTTAACTTCATAACATGTGAATCCAAGTGCTATTAGTTTATTTTTTAATAAGTCTGTAGGATATTCATCAAGGCCAAAAGGTATTACCTTAAATGATTGCAATATCACGACGCAACATTTTGCTAGTTGAGGTTGTAGAATCCTCTAGGGAAAAAGCGCGACGCTTCAGAGTTTCGGTTGCTAATAAGATTCTCGGTGAAAGCAAACGAAAGCTCGACTAATCGCTTTGACAGCTTTTGCCTATTATTGGTCAATCAATGAATCGTTAGCAAATTTCGCTATA
Organism: Volucella inanis; assembly: GCA_907269105.1. Classification (NCBI taxonomy): domain Eukaryota; kingdom Metazoa; phylum Arthropoda; class Insecta; order Diptera; family Syrphidae; genus Volucella; species Volucella inanis. The sequence continues at coordinate 241,538,161 of OU026153.1, read as the reverse complement.
AAAAAAAGCAATTAGCCAAAATAGGTGAACATTTCTGTTATCCAAATCATATTATAATTTGCCAGATAAGCCTGCAGGTTCTTTTAAATTCCTTTTTCAGCTGTGGAACAACAAAATGCGAGTAAGGTTTGTAGATGCAAGGTAGCCGGGGTTCGTATCGTTCACCTGAGCTGTGTATGTATTTATTTTAAGGTCGAGGATAATTTTACAGGAAAAGAAGCTGAAGATGAGGATGCAATTGAAGAAATCGAAGCTTCTAAATCGAATTATCACAATGTGGCATCACAAATAAGGTAGAGTATGGTACTTTGAGTAGCTTAATTTTAAAAAGAAATACATGTACATAAAAGAAAAAATAAAAGTATATAAATAATAAAAGTACATAAATTAAAATTAAATACCTAATTCAAGAGAAGAAATAAGGGTTTAAATGTTTTTTTTTTTGCCTCTTCAATTTGAGGTTTCAAGGCCAATCAATTTTATGACACATTATGACATGTCGAGGCTTTGCGGCTTCCAATCCAACCACACCTGAGAAAAGAATTCATATAAAATGTAAAATATTTGTAACGAAACTATAAAGTTTACTTTTCTCCAGCTGCTGGCGTCTTTCCATGGTGTACCGGAGCTATTCAACTCCGTTTTGACCTGCTTCCAAAAAAGCGTTTACTTCCTCTTTTGGGATTTTCGAAAATCCCTAGGCGATTCGAGACTTTTGTTGTAGCATTTCATAAAGCCTTTCAAACTGACTTTTGTTTGTATTTACTTTGTTTGCCCTTTGAAGAATTTAAAAAAATTAAATAAATTCATAATAAACTGCAATTCAACTTACATTTTTCTTTTGTTTTAATTATGTATACATATATGTATATATATGATTATTTGTTGATTTTTGTGCGCTGTATTCTTGCCGAATTTTCTTTTTCAGTTTGATTCCGATGAAAAAATCTGTTCGTAGAAAAAACTGTCAAACTTCCTATTCATTCGGGTCTGTGATAAGTACCGAACTCCGAATTTCGTAGCAGTACATTTTCCTACGACGGGATTCGTTGTATGAATTGGGGTGATTGAAAACCTCGTGGAACTTGATATATGGTATACGTTTCTTAGACTTACAAAGTTAGTAGGGAGAACTTCCTGCTGTATGGAGACCATGACGCTTGTTTTAGTTTTTCCCTCATATCAAACTGAGTCGGATTTGTCATTCAGATACGCAAAAAGGAGACGTATGTTCTCGTACGTCTCCTGCATAATGACCTTCTATTGTGTCAAAAGTTAGTTGAGTCATTTTAACTGTGGGAACCAGAAGGAAGTCAAAAACGGGGCTAGTGGACGAAGGTAATGAAAGCGAAGCATTTCAGATGAGGGATTTATATTACTGTTGCCGTATTTTGGTGAAAGTTTATGGTGAACATGCGCTAGCTGAGCGAACGTGCCAAAAGTGGTTTGCACGATTTAAAAGTGGTGGTTTTGGCTTGGAAGGCGATGAACGTCCTGGGTAGCCAAAAAAGTTTGAAGATAAAGAACTGGAAGCATTACTCTATGAAGATTGTTGCCAAATACAAGAAGAGCTCGCAGAATCTTTGTCACTCAAGCAGCCATTTCAAAACGTTAAAAAGCAACTGGATATATTCAAAAGCAAGGAAATTGGATCCCACATGAACTCAAGCCGAGAGACGTCGAAACTCGGTTTTGCTGCTGGAACACCACAAAAGAAGTCATTTTTGCATCGGATTGTTACTGGTGATGAAAAATGGATCCATTACGACAACCCCAAGTGCAAAAAATCATATGTGAAACTCGGCCAACCAGCCAAATCAACGGCAAAGCCGAATATCCATGCCACGAAGGTAATGCTCTGTATTTGGTGGGATCAGATGGGTGTGCTGTGTTATGAGCTGCTAAAACCGGATGAAACCATTAATAGACAACGCCACCGAATACAATTAATCCGTTTGAAGAGAACAATAGCCGAAAAACGCCCGGAATATGCGACCACACACGAGGCAATAATTTTCCATCATGACAACGCTCGGCCCTACTTTGCTATTCCGGTTAAGAACTATTTGGAAAACAGTGAATGGGAAGTCTTACCCCACCCACCTTATAGCACAGACCTTGCCCCTTATGACTACCATTTGTTCCGGTCGATGCAGAACGCTCTCACTGAAATACGGTTCACATCAGAGCAGAATATCAAAAATTGGCTTGATTCATTCTTGGCTGCCAAGCCGGCGCAGTTCTTTTGGGATGGGATCCACAAATTGCCAGAAAGATGGGAAAAAGTCATAGCTTCAGATGGGCAATACTTTGAATAATACTATTGTACATGTTTTTCTTAAATAAACGTTTAAATTTTGAAAAAAAAACCGCACACTTGATGTGCTTTGAATGTAATTTTTTTTATGAATAAAAAATTTTGTTCTGCTTTTGGGTTTTGCTCATTTGAACAAAATTTGTTCTTAAAGTGCCATGAAGTCGAGAAAAAAATATCCGCTAAATGGCCGCCGCTAGAATTGATGATTTTCCGGACCCGATTTATGGCTTTTTCCAACACTCTTGCCAGAACTTCCGGCGATAGGTCCTCGAATTCTTGACGGATATTCCCTTTGAGGGCTTTAAGAGTCCGAGACTTGTTGATAAAAGTCGTTAAGCATGGCTCTGTAGCGTTCGCCTTCCACAGCAATCGTTTGGCCTGCGGCATTTTCGGAAAAATAAGACCCGATGACACCTCCAGTGTAAAGAGCATACCATGCAGTAAATATGAGCAGGTGTAATGGCTCTTCGTAGGTTATATGTGGTACTTCGGTTCCCCAGAAGTGATAATTTTTCTCATTCACATATCCAGAGAGATGAAAATGGGTCTCATTACTCATGATGATTTTCGATGGAAAGTTGTCACCCTCGTGGTAGAATTTCAGGATGACTTGAGCGTAGATAACATGCGCGCGGTCAACAGCTAACAAATAATGCACTGCCTGGATTTTGTAAGGGAACATCTTAAATTCTTTTACCAAAATTCTATGTAAAGACCGCCGATTGATGCCCAAATGCGTGACATGTCGTCCAGTCGATACTCCGGGATCGTCTGCGAAACCTTCAACCTTCAACTTCAATGAGTCTTGACAGCATCTCATATTGTCCCATAGGAGAGCGGCCAAACGTCGTAGACAAGTCCGACAAGTGGTGTCGGACGACTGGGAAATCTGCGCCGAAGTTCACGCTGTCCTAACACCACCGACGAATTATTCCGCGTTCTTAAGGGTAATAGCGATTCATATCTTGTCGACGTGTATTTTGTATTTGTTTTCTTCACAAAGTAGAATCGACATTTGGCGCCATTTGCAAAAAATATATCATCTTCCGGTAGGGTGATAACTTTTACGTCACCTAGTAAGTGACCAGATAAGTACGATAGGAAAAGAATTTAAATAAAACAACAACGTTGTTGTTCAACGGTTTGAGAAATAATATTGATTTTGACTTTATAATGAAGCCACGTTCATTCCCATATATGTGGAATCTTACATTGCTCAAATGGCCTCCTTAGATTCGCTAGCAGTGCTTCAAGCTGTCGGACTAATTTTTGATGACTGGCTCCAATATGTGCGGCACTGTTCTGACGATAGCGTGTCGAATATTAGCCTGGAGTTTATCCAAAGTGATTAGCTTGTTAGCGTAGACTATGGACTTGACGTAGCCCTAGAGAAAATAATCAAGTGGTGTTAAATCGTGGCGACCAGCTGTTAGAGTATTCAGTCGCCAAATTTCTTCTTCTCAACTTTGAGCGTTGCGATTCTTGTATGGAATGAAGCGCCATCTTGTTGGAACCACAGCTTGTATTGTATATATCGATGTTGTCGAGCTCTGACCACAAAAAATCGGTTACCATAGCTCTACTATATATCTGATACCAGATACCTCATTTCGAAAGAAATAAGGACCGATGATGCCACCATGCCATAAACCGCACTTAGCAGTCAACCTCTGTAGATGTATCGATGTTGCGCCGAACACTCTCTGGGGATGCCCAACCCAGGTGTTCGGCGCCGAATCGACATTTCTGGGTCTTTTTCGATACTGGCCGCTACGGTGGCGGCTATATTTTCTTCATTTCGCACCAGTCTCTATCTAGTTGTGTATTAACAACTGAGCCGGAATTTTGATAATAATTTCCGAAATAGCAAATTTTACTGAATATTTTGACGGATCTATAGTATGTCATTGGTAGCTTGACAGCTAGTGAAACATAACAATTAGAAACAACTATCATTGCTAAGTTGTCATCCTATACAACATATGGCGAAGATTTCACATTAATTAAGGTGTTTTCCTACAAACATCTTCATTGTCAAAAATATTCAAATATCCTCAACGACAGTGGGACTAATTCCCAAGGAGGTCGTTGGTGCCTCACAGATGGTGATTCAATATATGGTGATTCATCATGAGGTTTGATTTATAATGTAAAATAAAATACATAAATTTGAAAGTGAACTTAAAATTTTTATTATCGGTTAAAAGAACAATTCGTGGCGGCTACTAGATGACATGTATATGATGGCTACGACTACGTCTGAGGTAGATCATTCGGAAGATCTAATTTTAAGCGATTCGTTCGAGCATAGCGACTAGTATCTCGCGGATAACACGAGTAATGTTGGCTTTCAAAGCGTCAATTGTAGCCGGCTTATTCCTGAAGACCTCAGACCTTATATTTTCTCAGAGAAAATAGTCCAAAGGTGTGATATCGCACGACGTAATCGGTCAATCGGTCAATTTACATGGCGCGATAATGGTTACCATTGACGGTAACATTCTGATTTGCCTCATTTTTGAAGATATATGGACCAATGATTCCACCAGCCCATAAACCACACCATACCGTTATTTTTAATGTATCTAATAGTAGCTCATGGTACTCTTCGAGTTGCTCATCAGCCCATATACGGTAATTTTGTTTATTAACGTATCCATTGAGCCAGAAATGGGCTTCACTGAACAAAATTTCACGATAAAACACCGGATTTTCATTCAGTTCTTCCAGAGCCCAATCACTGAAAATATGACGCAAATTTAAGGCTGAGATCTTTACGTAAAATACGACAAGTTGTCGAATACGCCAAGCCAAGCTGCTGAGAACGACGACGAATCGACTCGTCACGGTCTTCGCGTACACTCTTAGCTGCAGCTGCTATAGTCTCTTCAGCACGTGCTATATGTGGTCTAATCGGTCGAGTATCATCCACTCATGTAAATTGGGACTCAAATTTAGGAATGGTATTGGCAATAGTGGTTTCAGTAGGTCGATTATGCGCACCGTAAGTTCCTCGAATCGTACGAAAAACATTTCTCACAGAACGCTGATTTTCGAAATGCAACTGAACAATTTGGAGACGCTGTTGTTATATGAGTCCTTTCACGATAATTTGCCAAGTGATACTAAATAAAAATGATAAAGCAGTTTGAAAAGAATCATGCGTGATCTGTCAAAAAAAGCCTATTGAAAATCAAAGCTTACGATGAATCACCTCCTATTAGAGTAAAAAGGCAACTGTTTTTCCAACAGATAAACACGCCTGCGGCATTAATGATCTCAAAAAATTTACGAACCTCAATCAGCTGTTGAAGATGACAAAATGACCACACTGAGTAAGTTGTAGTAATTTATATTCAACCTCGATCTGACTCATAATCACATGCTCAGGTATATTGTACTTGGGCATATAAATCATCTTTATTCAAATATCTAGACGGAAGGAGGAAGATTACCTTTTGCTATACCAGACAAAGTATCACATTTAAGGTTTTCATTACATCAGACTTTACAGTAGCACTAAATAAAACCATTAACAAAAAGGGCCATTGAAAAAAGAAAAAAAAAATATAAAAAAACAGAAATCCCCAATCAAGATTCAAGTCCTGGTCCATTTGGCATAACGAAATTTTCATATTCCATACTCCATACAAAACCAAATTTGATAGCTGGCTACTTGCATATCATAAACATAAAATTACCAAATATATATCTAGATAATTTTTAATTAAACTTCAAATGCCAGAACCCCAAGAACAAAAATGAATTTCGGCCCTCCGCATCATCAGCCATTGCTTGGGTAAATAAAATTTCAAATGTTAACATTGCCTTGCCATGGAAATTAACTGCCCAATGAGACTTTTTATTGTTCTCCGGCACTAATTTCGAAGTAGAGATGCAACCCTCCCCATGGTAAGCTCACATTCAGAAAAATTATTTCAATTAAATTGAAGGACAAAAGCTAAAGAGGGGCATCTAGCATTCACGGCACGTCTCATATTCTTTAGAAATTTATGCGAGAACATTTCCATTTCGACGAAAACGAATTTATTACCACATTCGTAGTACAGTTAGAAGTACGGATGGAGTATGGATAAGTATCTTTGAAAACTTAAATTCACACATCTACAAGGAACTAATGCAGCAAAGAAGAAAAGGAAGGGCTTTAGTTCGTATAAATTTTTCCTTTGTGTTTGCTCGTTTTTTTTTTTTTTTTTTTTTTCAATGATCCCTAAGTTTGTAGCTCACTAATTTCTGTAAATGATACTACAAGAGATGAATGAACAAAGATAAAGCGAATAGAACTCACTCTGAAATAAAGCAGCATCCCATTTAAAAATTAACGATGCAATGATTCTTGATGAAGATTATCCTTGTGTTTACGAGTAGTGGTCAAGAAGGATTGAAAATAAACAAAATGGAGAACATTTTTAACGGTGAATTTGTGCGACTGCTCGAAATTACTCGAAGATAAATTGTTATAATGAACTCAAGATTTTATCTTACTCGTAGCCAACAAAAGTTGCTCATTTACAAGCGGAGGGTTACTGTGTCACATAAAGAACTAACAACTAAATTGGAATTGAACGTTGGAAAAGTGGTTAAAACTGCCAAAAAGCAAAGTTCATCCATACGCTCATCGGACCCACATCTTACGACTGGGTATAATTAAATCTTGGCTTCCTACAGCATTAAGATATGATCAGTCTTCTTCACATTAAATTAAAATATTTGAACCCAACTTTTGAGGTAAAACAATGCACAACCATGAACACGAGCATTGCGAAGTAAACCCTAAGGGTCTTCCCGTTAAATATGAATTAACACTATTTATTGTATGTTGCTCAGGGCATGGACCTCCGATGATCTTTTGGCTTATTTACTTAAGGGGTCTTGGGTGAACTTTGGAGGTCAACTAATAAGCCGCTTCAATTAGCACGATCCCTAATTTACTCTCTCCAATTGCGCAGTCTAAGTCGGTTGAAGTCAACTTTAATTTTTGTACTCCACCTAGGCTGCGGTGCACACAAATTGTTATGAGCGCTACATAGCTTCAAAACATACACGTCTAATAGTCCAGACGATAGAATACCTGCCGGGCTACAAAGGTCCTCAGATAATATCTTGCCTACTCTAGATAATATCATGAGGAGCTGTGTAAAACTGATTCACATTCCACTGTCACGGAAAGAAGTCAATTCTGTTTTCATTTTAAAGCTGGAAAATGCTCTCATGTTATCCCTAAGTACTTCAAATTTTTAAGTCTTTATTCCTTCCTTCTGAATTAGTCCGAACGACTGATTGATATACAGGAGCTAAAATTAACGATATATGGTATATCCTATATTCCTATAGGGAGTACACAATAGTTACTCTCCTGGGCATAGAAGGCGCCTTTAATAACGTTGAACACAATCCGACTGCGCTGTCAAATCTGCAGGTAGACGAGTCACTTGGGAAGTCGATCAGACTTATACTAAATAGCAGAATAATCAGTTCCAAACTAGGTGGGACTTCTGCTAAAAAATGTGTCAGCAGAGCTACGCCGCAAGGCAGTGTCCATTCTCCCCTTTTCTGGAACTTATGGTATATGAACTGCTGATATACCTGGGAGCGGGAGGTAGCCGTCTCAGGTAAGTATCTTATTACCACAAGAGGACTCATGGTCCTTAGACAATGCAGTCAACTGCAGCAAACTAAGCAAAGTCCGAAAAACAGCATGTCTATGTATAAGCTTGGCTCTATATTCTACTCCCTCCGCGGTATTGGATATTCTGTTTCATTTGACACCCTTGCCTTAAAGCAACTACACAGTGGACAAATAATTTATTTAGCCACGCTAATACTCCTAAAATATTAAGAATCCCACAAAGAACGTCAATTACATTATACCCGAACTTTTGTTTGACAAAGACTTTCATGTAATCCTTCTTGGAGGAAGATGCTTTCATGGAGGATAAGTCAAATCACTTTTAAACAGATAAATCTAAAACTGATAGCAGGGTTGGTGGCAGTGTTTTCTTAGATAAGCTAGATCTAAGCCCCTTCTTCCGTCTTCCAAATCTCTGTAGCGTGTTCCATGCGGAAATTTTGGCAATTAATGAAGCTCTGTTCTGCTTGAAGAAAAACGTGATATCTGCAAAGGATATTTGCATCTTTTCGGATAGTCAGGCGGCTATAAAGTCCCTGGACTCAGTCTCATTAAATTATAAAACCTTGAATGCCGATTATCTCTAACGGAGATGGCAGAGTAGTTTAATCTTTACCTTTGTTAAGTGCCGTGTCACAGAGACATTCCAGGGAATTGTAGAGCCAACGAACTCGCAAAAATTGGAACCACTTTACCTATACTACCGGAAAGGGTAACATCGTTATAACAATCGCTACATGCAAATTGATATTAAAACTGGATGTTAATAAAAGAACAGACCTAAGGTGGACTGATGGACCAAAATATCTAGCCACCAAACAGATGCTGGATCTGAATCGCTCTAAGAGTTGGATCCTTCTAAATAGGAAACTTCTCAGCACCATCAAAGCTGTCATCACTGGAAAATGTCTTATAGACAAGCATGCCAGAAGTCTTGGCCCCTTTACAAAGGAATTCTGTAGAAGCTGCATGAACGATGAGGTAAAGGAAACAATTTTCCACCCACTCTCTACATGTCCGGCTCTCTTCCAAAGAGGAAAACTTTACTTAGCAACTTTCTTCTAAGGGCTGGCCGCAATGCGGCGTTCTATCTCCACTGCTATGGTGAATGTTGGTCGACTCACTGCTCAACGCACTCTATAGTTCTAACGTCTACGCACAAGCATACGCGGATGGTGTTGCTCTACTGTCTGTTGAATCGTGTCTAGCGTCTATCTGCTCCAAAGTGCAGGCAGCCCTAGACGTGATCATCGATTGGTGCACTAGTAACGGGCTTTCATTTAGTCCTCTCAAAACTAAAGTTGTTCTCTTAACGAGAAGGAGGAAGCTGCCTGGTCTGACCTATCTAGTGCTTAAAGGCATCATCATCCAATTCTCCAAAGAAGTTAAAAAGAAAGACATCTTCCGATTAAAAAGAAGAGGTCTTTGGTACAACACGCACTGGAGCTTCGATGACCTTGCTGTCTTATAAATCCAGTCTTTAGACATGCCGTCCGATGCAATGACACCTGTATTCGACTTTCCTTGTGCCCAGGACTGGCTTCGGTCAGAATCTGAGCCAGGAAAGGAATGCAGTCGGGTGTTCACAGACGGCTCTAAAACTAATATAGGATGTGGACCTAGTCTTTTTGGAAGACGACAACTTTAGATTTCACTTCACGTTAGGAGAGCCTGCATCTGTCTGCGAACTATATTGCAGCGACAGCGAGGCTGTGCTTAGAGCTTTCTTACAACTGCCCGGCTTACTCTCGCATAAGGCTGCAAGTACTTGGCTCTGACGTGGTGGGTGCTGGTAAAATAGGCACCTTATCACTGAATAGCTTTCTCATCTTTCTCCGTAAGACTGAAGGATTTCATTATGGGGAATTTTATAAGGGACTAGTTCTTTGTCTTAGGCCAGTATTATGCTACTTACCGAGCATGCACTAGCCATTTAAGCCTGCAAAAGTAAGGCTTTACTCCTGCAGTTACCGGTTAAGTTAATGTGAGTTGAGGCAAGCACATTGCTACGAACTTGATTGTTGTGATACTAGCCAAATACAAGTTATAGTACAATCACCAGTTTCCCGATCAACCAACAGGCAGGGCCTCCCTCTTATTACAGAATAAAAATTCTGCATTTCGTCATTACGTAATACTAGTCCTTTTCCGGCTTGACTAAAAGATAGTCCAAAGATGGTAGAGTGAACGTAAAATTTCCATTATGACTTTTGGCACTTTCTCCTTCTTCTTATATTAGCTATATACCTAATATACCATTCTTCTTGATTTTATTTCGGGTTAGATCATTAATCCAAAAAATATGGCTTAACATTAGTTAACTTATAGTATATGTACTATATTTGTAGAAATAAATATTTGTGAATTTTCCCACCAACATTCTGTCGTTACGGTTACACCATTATTCTTTCCCTTTGACACGCTTAATGGCGGTGTAAATCATGGCCCCCTAGCGATACTCTATGGGTTTATCTCTCTTTAAATTTAATCTTACATTTCTAGCCTCCATACTTTGCTTAATAATGCCCCGGAGGTCTTTATTGATTTTTGGGCGGATGTTCAAAAGGTTTTGATAATCGACTGTCTGGGACCTATTAAAAATATGTCAGTTGGCTTCCATTTGATGCCCGAATGTGTTGTGTTGTTATACTAGCTACTCATGGGTTGTTTTCTTTTATAAACGAAATTACTAGAAGTAAATTAGAAAAGTGCTTGGACCATATCTATTGACGTTTCGCGTCCTTATCTGTCCATTCTTCTGAAAAGTGTGTTTTCGATCTGGAGATTACTGACCATGCCATGATAGGTTTGTTTGTTTATGTTTATCCTCAATAGGCATATAAGCAGCTATACTTTTAAAGTGAGTCCAAACAAATCTGAAAAATGCCTTAAATCTTGGATTACACTGAGATTATTAAAAAAAATTACCGCAACAAAAAAAAAAAAAAATGCTCCGAATTGAAGACAGAAATCCCAATTTGTCCAGACGGTTTTTATAGTAACAAATTCAATCTAACTAGAGGCAATAAAAAAATTCAAATTCTTCTGGGGCTGATGGGATATCAAACCTAGTTCTTAAAATATTGCATGCTTCTTAGTTGATGTGCTGTCGTATATTGGTAATAAAAGCATTTTTTCTGAGATATTTCTGGATGCACTTAAGTGTACGGATATTCTACCTCTTCTAAAAAGTGGATTGAAATGTGTAGTTATCCTCAGTCAGCTAAATTTTCGAAAAAGTTATAAAAATAGAGTGAATAGTGAGTTTTAAACACTTTTCTAACGGCTCCAAGATATAATGAGAAAATATAACTTTTTGTAATAAAATCTTTTAAAATAATATAAAAAGAAAAACATTTAAATTTTTCCCGATTTTTATTAGGGTTCTAAGTACACTTTCCAAAATTTAAACTTTTTGGTACCGCTAGGAACTTTATGTACCAAACTGCTGCCGAAAGTTACGTTTTTTGGTGGAAGTTTATGGTGAATATGCGCTAGCTGAGCGAATGTGCCAAAAGTGGTTTGCATGATTTAAAAGTGGTGATTTTGGCTTGGAAGACAATGAACGTCCTAGGCAGCCAAAAAGTTTGAAGATGAAGAACTGGAAGCATTACTCTATGAAGATTATTGCCAAACACAAAAAGAGCTCGCAAAATCTTTGGGTGTCACTCAAGCAGCCATTTCAAAACGTTAAAAAGCAACTAGATATATTCAAAAGCAATAAAATTGGGTTCCACATGAACTCAAGCCGAGAGACGTCGAAAGGCGGTTTTGCATGTTCGAAATGCTGATTGTTACTGGTGATGAAAAATGGATCCATTACGACAACCCCAAGCGCAAAAAATCATATGTGAAACCCAGCCAACCAGCCAAATCAACGGCAAAGCCGAATATCCATGGCGCGAAGGTAATGCTCTGTATTTGGTGGGATCAGATCGGTGTATTGTATTATGAGTTGCTAAAACCAGGTGAAACCATCAATGGACAACCATACCGAACACAATTAATCCGTTTGAAGAGAGCAGTAGCCGAAAAACCTTGCCCCTTCTGACTACCATTTGTTCCGGTCGATGCAGAGCAGAATATCAAAAATTAGCTTGATTCATTCTTGGCTGCCAAGCCGGCGCAGTTCTTTTGGGATGAGATCCACAAATTGCCAGAAATATGGGGAAAAGTCATAGCTTCAGATGGGTAATACTTTGAATAACACTATTGTACATGTTTTTCTTAAATAAACGTTCAAATGTCCACAACAGCCCTTTGGATCACGTGAATCTTGTATTTTTCAAGTTTTTCCAGATAAACTTTTTGAAGAAATCCCAGATATTTCTCCGGAATTTTGATTTCGTTTACTACATTTGGGTTCAAGTTTTCTCAAAGCAATTTCATGAGATTAGCCTGACAAAAGATGCTTGTTCTTTTTGAGCACAAAGATCGATGCCAATTCGCAAAATAAGCTGGTTTTTAAATGCATTAATTGGAGCTTTTACATGTGGTATTAGATAGGAATTATCCTAGTCGGCACTATGCGCAGTGCAAGAATCTGTATCACTGTTAATGAATTTACGAGGTACCTCTCCAGCTGTACCAGTCAGTGAATCTGCCTCTAAGGCTTGCCCTTCACCTGAAGTGTCCGTGGCTGATTTCGAGATTGCTTTTTGTAGTTCCGTCGCAGTTTTAGGGCTTGTGTCTTCGTTGCCAACTGTTTCGACTGCATTAGGTTAACTTTCGTCTTCAGGCGTGAGAGGGCCTCTTCTATTACTCAGTGCGAAAGTTAGAGGTTGCTGGTCTGTATTAATCTTATTCTTTTTTGCTCCATACAGATAATTTCTCAAGTCATCCGTAGCCCAGATTGTACAGAAAACGAGATATGTATGCGACTAGGTTCTCCTTACCATGCTCACCTTAAAACAGCACAGTACTGATTGCAAAATTTAAAGCATCTCTGGTCAAATTGAAGCTTGGATTGAAGCTCGAACTTGTACACGAGTTATATTCGTCAATGTTTTGGATAATTTATCATAATCACGGATTAATTTCCTGTAGTAGGAATATAATTCGAGAAAGTTTTTCAGGTGTTTTAAGTTTGTTGGTGGAAGGAGTTTTTCGATGGCTTTAAACGTTTTTGGGTCTGGGAGGATACCATCAGGAGCAAAAAGGTAGCCAAGCAATTCGACGCTGGTACCCAAGAAATTAGGTTTTTTCCAGGTTGATTTCCAATTTGGCCTCGTTGATTTTAGTGAAGACGATCTCGATGTATCTTAGACAAACTTCTTCTGATTTACTGAAAATAATTATGTCATCTATATAGACATAACAAACCTTACCTATTAACTCTTTGCACATCATCTATCATGGGCTGAAAGATTGCTGGAGCATTCTTTGGACTTCCGGCCAAACAGAAGTCTTAGATATTAGTGCCTCCCATTTATCGTTGAGAAGGCTGTTTTCGGAATGCCGTTTTATTTCTTGAGGATCAGATGAAACTCTGAGGTCAGGTTAAGCATTCTGAAGAATAGCGCATCACCTAGACTTACAAGTGTGCTGTTAATATCATGGAAAGGATATGTGTCCGAAATTGTCACGGCTTTTAGACGCTTTTAAAAGATAACAATTCTGTACCGTTTTTCTCCGTTTGGCTTCGGCATTGTCGGAACAACCCATTTAGATAAATTATATCATCCGTCCAGAATGATCATCTCTGACAGAAGTACATTTACCTGTCTCTCAACTTCTTCCCTCATACAAGCGGGGTAAGGATAACTTTTGGAGTAGATTGGTTCATCAGCGTTTGTAAAAATTTCCGTCAGACGTTGGTTTTTACCTTCTTGTTCCCCTAATCTAGACTTTCCTAACATGGAAACATTTCCGCCTAAAGTAAGCATTTGACTAACTAATTCAGAAGAAGTGCGGTTTTTGAGAGGGATCATTTTATTCGATTCAATGTAAAGCATATTTTTTTCTCTGTCTTCCATATAACGGCGTTTAGCTGCTTTAGAGAATCGTCCCCTATTTTATTATCGAACAATTTTAGATATGGGAGGACGAAAAATGGAAGAACTTCCCACAGCTTTTGTTTTTAACAAGTATATTTCCGGCAGGATTTTTGACATGAAATTGGATTCTTACGGGGTCGGGACACGGAACTAAATTGTATTTAATGAAGTTCTTATTCGCCCCAGTGTCAATAAGGAAATTTAGAATGTCCCCATCCCCCGTGACATATTCTATATACAATATGGTACGCTGGAAACGAGGCGCCTTCCATAAATTTTTTTACACTAGGTTCTTCATAGGGAAAGTTAATGGATTCTATTTCTGAGCTTTCCGCACCCGTGGTATTTTCTGTACCTATGGATACTACGTGATTTAGACGCTGTTGCTTTGTAGATAGTCATCGGATCTCGATTCCCTCTTAAATAATTTTAGCAAATTCATATAATTTACTTTCTTGGATTGGGTGGAATTGTCCACTTCCATTTTTTTTTACTGAAGGTTTTGGCCTTGTCGGCCTTTGGGGTGAAAAGGCCAAGGTGAAAACTTGACTTCCGTAAGTGATATGAATGATGAGCAGGGTTGTCTCTTAGAGGATATGACATGTTGGGGTTTCCAGGATAGTGATGAGAACGTGAGCTACCTCTAAAGTCGTAGTTCACAGGAGAAGATATCGTATTAGGTGCCCTGACATGTAGACAATTATTTCTGAAATTAAGGTTTATCATCTCGAAGCAGGCTGAATATGCCTATATGCAAGGTTCTTGGTTTCTGAATAATGAGAAATCTTGAAAGATGCCCATCAAGCCCACGAATAAATAAGTCTCGTGCACGATTTCTGTGGTTCTCCACCAAAGCATTTATGGTTTCGGTTGATTACGTTTCATTCCTGATCTTATTGATGATTAAGGGAAATTAATGGTTCACTACGGCGTAGAAATCGTGAAGTCCGGATACACCTCTTATTTTTCGACGTTTATGTTGTAAAATCGCACGTTAGGTTGGTTTATTTTCTCGTTCACTTCACTTTTCAAGTTTTTCGTTAACTTCACTTAGTAAATTTAATTTTTGCATTTTGGATATTTGATAAATTGGTTAACGAGTTTCGGGCGGTCCCTGCTCGGCCGCCAGTAAAAGTTTTCTAGAAGGAATTCTCTAAAAATATATTACCCGCACGAACAATCTCCGGAACTTGAATTCAAATGATTTTTACAATTCTTTGTAAAGTGGTTGTTTATTTAACCTGGTACTCGATAAGAATGCCTACCAACGTGCCTAATACTAAAAATTTTACCTCGGCACAATTGACTCCAATGACCTTGATTTCCACGGGAAAGCTCATGCAGGTGAAAAATGCATACGGTGCATCTGACTGCATACTAAAGTTGGGTCAGAGAGTTGAATGATATTTGTAATTTGGTTTCACAGTCCAACATTAAAAAATCATGCAAACAATTCATTTAAGAATCGGATCACATTTTTGAATAGTCTGAGTCTGAAAGAGTCAAAAGAAGGCCCCAGGAATTAGTCAAATCGTGGAATGCGACTGCTTTCTAAAACCTTGTTATCATGTTTGTATTGCCAACATCTTCAAAGAATATTCCTGCCTAGCTATTGAACTGTGTCATCTCCACAATTGACGGTATAAGTAGAGAAAGTGTTACAAGAGCACTTTCAAAATACGGCGTCCTCATACGAGGGCTCTTTGATGAATACCCGGATTAGAAATGATAATGCAACTTTTTTAGGTTTTGATAATTTATTTTTCAATATAATGCCCTTTCAACTCGATACACTTTTTCCAACGGTGGTGCAACTTTTTTTAAGCCCTCCGTATAGTAGAACTTTTGTTGGACTGCAAAATACTGTTCCGCGGCAGCGATGACTTCTTCGATAGACCCGTACTTCTTTCCGGCGAGCGATCTTTTAAGGTTTGGGAACAAAAAGAAGTCGCAGAAAGCCAAGTCCGAATAATACGCAGCAACTATGTGGCAACAACTGTGGCGGCTGCGGAGGTGTGAGTCGGTGTTTTATCGTGATGGAAGAGCACTCTTTTTGTCAAATGTGGTCGCTTTTTTTTTCAAATCGCTTCTCTAAAAAGTCAACCTGGATCACACTTCACGCGTTTCAAAAAACGGCGGTCATCGCCTTTCTGACCGGAAGCACGGTATTCGCTTTTTTTTGAAGCACATTCACAGGGTAAAACCCATTGTTTTGATTGTTTTTTGGTCTCTGGTTTGTACCAATGATGCCATGTCTCATTGACGGTCACGGAACGACGCAGAAACTCTTTCGGATTTTGGTTAAATAGGGCCAAGTACGTCTTTGACGTGGTCTCACGATTGCGCTTGTTCTCAGGTGTGAGCAAACGTGGCAGCGGGCAGCTTTCTCATGCCTAAAATCTCGTGCAGGATATGGCTAACGCGTTCAGTTGAGTCAGTCAACTCGTGAATTTTCACATGGCGGCCCGCCAATAAGAGATCCAAGATTTTGTCCATGGTTTCCTCTGTGGTATCTGTTTTTGGGCTACCTGGGCGCGGTTCTTCAAAAACCGACGCCACGGCGAAACTCTTCGAATCTATAGTAAATGGTTGTACGAAAAGGTGAATGGGTCCCATACACGCTATCGAGAATAGACTTGATTTCCTCGCAGGTTTTGCTACTCAAAAACAAGAATCGGATCACGGAGAGATGGGTGTCAAAACAAAAATAAGCGTCGGATTATCACCAAATTTTGACAGGTTGGCTAAAAGGGATTATACTGAATGATGATGCGCTCATTTTGGCTCAATAGCGCCACCTATCTTTCAATCCGGCTACTTGTCAAACAGCCCTCGTATTTTGTAATTTAGATAAAAAAAACAAAATAACTCTAAAATAAAAAAATGGACAAACAAGAAATATACCAATGCAACGGAAACCATAAAAACAAAACCAGAGAAACTTACAACAGCCAACCGACATACTTATAAGAGAAGGCTACCGGAAATCTGCCTCGAGCTCCCTCAAAGCAAAAATACGGCACACATTGAAAAGATGTCGGTCGGAAATATGTCAATCACGGACTTACAAGTCCTTATAAAAAATGCAATGAGTACATTTCTGGACGACAAACTTAAGGACCTGCCAATAAAATCCAATAAAGAGGGCCAAATTAACTTTACAAGCAAAACTGGAAAAAATGGAATCCCGCTGTGTCTCATCAAAACAGAGGTTACATTTTTTCTGTCTCATAGACTACGAGCCAATTTTTTCCTGTTCTGGGTAGACCCCCTGTCTTTCAAGTAATATTGCATTTTTATAAATTTATCAACTTCAAATGTGTTTTTGACAACTGATAAGGTGCTGCTCACTTTGGTATGTTAATCTATAGAGTGAAAAAATTAAAAAAAAAAAAAACAAATCTTAAGTTTTATACATTTATTTATTAAAACGACATAATATGTAAATTTATGGTAGTAAATTGGTAACATAAAAAGACTACACAAAACAAAATAAATACTTTTAATAAGAGAGATGTGCCTAATACTTTAATAGCAAATTTTCAATATTTGGCTTCAATTAAGTGGTCAGTGATTTCCAATCTGTTTCTTTCTTTTGTAAGAAGATATTCTACCGCGCTGAAATCCCTTTCCATGAGGTTATATATAGTCCATAATACAGTTATTCTTGCAATATGACATCCGTTTCTTAACTGTTACCGTATGAGTTGGTAACCCACTGTGGTATTTCCATTGTCAAAGAATCCTGTGAAGTAAAGTTTGTGTGAAGGACATTTAAATATTGAACATATGTTAAAACGTTTTCATCTTTGTTGCAGTTTGTCTACAAAAAATTAGGAAATTGCGAAAATTTGCGCCGTCCAATGCTTTGTATCACTAACTACACTAGACAGCAAATAAACTGGGCCACCCGCTACGTTCGAACTCTGTTTCGATTTTTTTAAAAGTATAAAACATACAACTTTAAAAGTGATACCTATAGAAAGTGCGTTCCATGTTGATTAAGTGGAATGGAAACTCATTGAGATTATTTAATTATAGCATTGTCTCCTCTTGCTCGGATAACTGCCAGCATCCTTGTATTCAACGACCCCACGAGCCTGACGAAGAAACCTTGAACTCCCCTTCAATTGCGATTCGCAGCTCTAGAATTCTTGTTGGAACAGATACCCGGACTCGAACCCGACGTTTCAGTTCATCCCATAAGTGTTCTGTCGGCTTCAGGGCTCTGAGTTGGCCAGTCTATCGTACGAATGCCGACGTCACGTGGATACTGGGTCACCACATGATCAACATGAGTCCTTGTACGGTTAAGGAGATATAGTAACAGTAACACATGGGCTGAAAAGTCAGAGCCGTTTTATAGTAAAACACAAAATTTTTGCAAGATTCAACTTTATTTATCAATATAGTTGCCTTCGAGGGCGATACAATGATTGAAACGATTTTTCAATCTTTCGATACCAGTTTTGTAGTACGATTTCGGTTTAGCCGGTCTTAACCGGCGAGCATACTTTTGAGGTCTGCGAACAGGAAATAGACGCTGAGGGCCAAATCTAGAGAATACGGTAGGTGGGGAAGCAATTCGTTGCCGAATTCATTCAATTTTGCCGTTGTTTTCATCGACTTGTGATACGGTGCATTGTCAGCACTTTCTTTTTCTTCAAATGCGGCCGCTTTTCTACGATTTCGTCCTTCAAACGCTCCAACAACGTAATGTAATAATCGTTGTTGATAGTTTGCCCCTTTTGGAGATAGTTGATGAAAATTATTCCATGTGTATCCCAAAATACGGATGCAATAACCTTGCCAGCCGACTGTTGAGTTTTTGTTCGTTTTGGACAAGGTTCGTCGCCTGCTCGCCACTCAGCTGACTGCCGACTTGACTCTGGTGTGAAGTGATGGAGCCAAGTTTTATCCATTGTCACATACCGATGCAAAAATTCGGCTTTTTTGCGGTTGAACAGCTTGAAACAGTCCTCTGAATCATCAACACGTTGTTGTTTTTGGTCGACTGTGAGCAAACGCGGCACCCACTCTTAACAGAGCTTTCGCATGTCCAAATATTCGTGTATGATATATCCAACACGCTCTTTTGATATTTTCAGAGCCTCAGCTATTTCCATCAACTTCACTTTACGGGCATTCGTAATCATTTTGTGGACTTTTTTGATGTTTTCATCTGAAACAGCCTCTTTTGGACGTCCAATGCGTGCATCATCTTCGGTGCTTGTATGACCACTTTTAAATTTTTCAATCCACTTGCGAATCGTTCGTTCAGCTGGTGCAGAGTCCAGGTAACACTTATCAAGTCATTTCTTTGCATCGGCTGAATTTTTTCCCATCAAAAAGCAATGATAACTGAACACACGAAATTGCTTTGAATCCATTTTTTTCCACAATAACGCTATATCTCGAGAACTAATCGTCCGACAGCTGTCAAATTTATACACGTATCTTTTGAAGGTTGGTACGTACTAACTGAAAATGGTATGGATTTAATTCAAGTGGTGCCCTCTCTTAGAAACAGACTTTTCAGCCCATTTATTACATTATCCCACTGCTCTAACGTCCAATCACTATGCTCTCAAGCAAATTCAAGCCGTGTTCGACGGTGGGCTACCATTAATGCTGAGTCTGTTACAGCTCTCTTTGGAGTCAGGTTCTGTTCAGAAAGTCTCCTTCTAAGGGAATCTGAACTTATGAAGACTTGGTGTTTGTCAAGCAGACTTTGTTGGAACGGTGATTTCGTAGAACAGTAAGTTTAATATAACGATCATCTGCTGCTGATGTAACCCTAGGTCTGCACGTACCTGAACGTCGATTGAATGCTTCAGTCTCTAGGTATCTTCTGTAAACTAGTTGCACCAAAGGTATGTTGATTTGAAGTCTTCGAGCGACCTTACGTTGCACAAATCCTGCTTGAAGGAGTGCTACAGCTTGATCTGCTTCCAGAATTGTCGTATCCATTATTTACCGAAATACACGCGGTTTTCACAGATGGACAATAACTAAAAAAATTATAACAGACACTGACTAACCTCATTGTAGAAAAAAGAACCGAAATCGCGAAATCTAATTAAAACAAATTAGCATACGCATTCTCTATAATTACAACTTTAATAGTTGTAAATTTTACACTTTTTGAAAAAACTGAATCAGAGTTCCAAGGTAGCGGGTGGCCCGGTGTATTTGCTGTCTAGTTTAGTTTAATTCGGACAAGAAAAGATGAAATGATCGGCTTTGTCTAGGCTGCAATCTTGGAACTGCAAATAAAATTTATTAAATTAACTAAAACATTTAGGTGACGCTACAGTTCGGGGTGAACCAAGGCCTTTACTAACAAGCCCGGTTCTTAGCTAACTCCCTCCAGTTGCACACTCCAAATTAGTTGAGGTCCTTCACCTTCACCATGTAAGCGCTACCTAGGGTGAAATCTTTCTCTACCGCGCTGTCCCACTGGTTGGCCCAAAAATTGCTGTTTATTCGCTTTACATGTGTTAACCATCTCAGGCGACTGATGTAAAATTTTCTGGTTACGTCAATGTCACTGCACAGCTCGCATAGTTCGTCATTGAAACTTCTCCAAAGCCTCCAAAGCCCGTCAACATAAATGGAACAAAATATATTTTGAAGTATTTTGCATTCAAAACAACTGAGGATATCTTCATCCGCTTTCGGTAGTGCTTATTAATCAGCGCAATAAAGTAGAACAGGACGGATCAAGGTCGAATAGAGAGTCTTAATAGTTTTTTTAGGATTGGGCCTTATTTCTCAATTGCCTTCTAGCTGAGAGAAACAGCATATGGCAACAGTGATTCTTCGTTTTACTATATTTCCTTGTAATGTAGTTGTCAGAATTTATAGCAAAGACAATGTCAACAAAGTCCTGTCTCAAAATTATAGCTCCCGCCGAGTTTTCTCAAACTTGTCGGTATCATCGGAGTACGCTGATACGAATAGTTGCATATACCTATGAAAGATTGTGCTTCTAGTGTTCGCTGGTGAGTTTCGCACAATTCTTTCAAGTATGATGTTAAAGAAGTCACATGACAAAGCGTCACCTTTTATAAAAGCTTTTTTGACATAAAAGTTCTCGGTTAAGTTGTAACCGACTTGCTATCCTGCACAAACGTACGAGTTTGGCAAAACTTGGCATGACTCTATACAGCTAGACTCTTATAATTAAATACTATTATACGCGGGCTCATAATGTATGACGCAGGGTTTGGGAGCTTGTATCTGATGTTTAGGAGACTTATACCTCTATAGTTGACGCAAATGAGGGGGTCTCTTTTTTTGTGGATCGGGCAAATGAAACTCAAATTCCATTCTTCAGACATACACTTTTCTTACCAGATCTGAGAAATAAGTATGTGTACGCTCTCGACAAAGTCATTTCCAGCAGCCTCGAATACCTCGACCGGTAAGCCATCAGGTCCACCTGTTTTGTTGAATTTCATATTAGATATTAGGATGGTTACTTTGTTTTTGTCAGGTTGATGGAAGTTTTAGCTTTCATCTTCTAAGTTAAGTGGTTTGTTCTGCCTGACGGCGGGATGTTGGTATTCTTTGCCGTTGTACAGTTTGCAGAAAAAGTTTTTCTATATCGACTTTCACTCTATGTCAAGGTTTCCTTCGTCTTCTCCACATGTTTTCCGGGTCTTTACGCTTGATTCGTTGTTTTTAACTGTTGGTAAGGCTTTGTATGTTGCTCTTGGAGAACCAAATCCTAATATACAAGTTCACTCGCTTTTCGTGCTATTTTTTCTTCGTCTGGAGAAGACAATGTTTTTCCAGTATCTTTGTAGCGCAGCTTTCTACGCTTCTTAGATGTATGAGCTTACTGTCATTTTTCATCAAATCAAGGATATCTTGGTAGTACTCTTGTGAAATCCAAAGCATCAATTGTGGGCTCTCTGTTGTCGCGTTGATGGCGTTGCAGCATAGGAGTTTTTGAAAGATTTCGGGATACAAGCTCAGAATGTCTTACGTCTATCACAAGCATTTCAATTTGATTTTCATGATTCGAAGATCATGGTGTATATTTTGTAAAGGAAAACGTGTGCTTGCTGTAGCCTTTTTGAGCAACACAAAAACGTATATAATTGTCGTGTTCCATTTGTGTCCCTTCACTGTACTTAATCCAATAAATTGACCCCTTTTCAAAAACAGGCCTTTTCCTTTCCCAATCTACTTATTCGACCTTCTAAACTCTCTTTCCCAACTCACAACAAAAGCCGAATTTATCAAACGTCCTACTATTTTCGAATTCCCTCATTCTTCGTAGGCTCACTCTCTCCCTGTGTTCTTGTTCATGTAGTGAATATGTCCCTTTTGCCTGGAGATAACTTCAAATTCAGGTGGAGGAGGTGGAGAACCTGGCCAAGAAGATGGATCATGTGGGAGTTAATTCAAGGATAAATTTGGGCCGGAATCCTCGGTTGAGAAACAAAATTTAAAGTGGGGAATAAATATAGAGAGAAACTGAGATAGGAAACCAAGTCAGGGTCGAATAAAAATAAATGAAAGAAGGTAAAGAAGCGAAAGAAAAGACATTTGGTTTAATAGAAAGTCAGTTGATCATCCTTCGATGTGGACCAGCTGTTGTCTAGCCTTGGGTCCTAGTTAAACAGCGACAAGGTCGTGCGATTGTTTTTTGTGTTCAGAGGGTGACGTGCCTTTCTAAGACTGAATAGTACTTGGTGTTCGGAATAGAAAATCTTTAATGCTTGTAAGAGAATCAAATATTACGCAGAATATATAGTTTCTTACTATAAGCAGTTTTACGATTTTTTTTAAATAAAAAAGGTGTCTGCCATGGACTGAAGAAAAAAAAAAAAACAATCCTTTAAATTACAAAAACAATTGTTTTTTTTTTATCCAAACAAGTGTATTAAGAACTATCCAAACAGGAGTCTCAAAGTAAGCTTAGTCCTCCAAAGCTACATCGCCTGCAAGGTGTGTTCAAAAAGTAAAGGGATTTTTAAAATTTCGCGCGCAACGTACATTTGATTATCGATTTTTTTTTCTTTGCTGTGTTGGTACACATGTCTCGAATGTATATTTATAGTTTTAAGTATATAGCAAACTTATTTTGTTTATGACAGATAGAAAGGTTAGACATGTTTTGGTAAGCTCGGCGATTTTCAATTTTTATAAAGCTCTTCCAAGATGGCCGAGAAGATGCCAATGACGAACCTAGCTCTGGACACCCCAGCACATTAACAATAGAAGATAACGTCGAAGCTGTGAAAAAAAATTGTTTTGAAAAATCATCAAATTACCATTACCATTACCAGAAAAGATGCTGAATATGTTGGCATATTAGTCGGCTCGTGTCTTTTTCCGAAATTTTTTCGGAAGTTTTGAGCATGAGACGTGTGCCAGTGAAGTTTCATTCGAAACTTCTTAATATTGATTAGAGAAACCCACGCATGAAAATCGCCCTGGGCTCTGAAATGACGTCAATGATGATCCTGATGTGCTCAAATGGGTCATAACTGGTGACGAATCATGGGTATATAGTTACGACGTCGAAAACAAAACCCAATCATCCCAATGAAAATGTCAAAGTTCTGATCGCTGTTTTTTCTATTACCATGGCGTATTGCATCAGAAGTTTTTACCTCAAGATCGTACGGTCAATAAGGAGTATTACCCTGAAGTTATTTTCTGTTTGCGGAAAGCAATACGAAAAAATTGCTAGAATTGTGGAAAAACAATTAATGGCTTTTGCACCACGATAAAGCACCTACTCTTTCATCGTTGCTTGTGAAAGACTTTTTGGCCAAAAACAACACGAAAATCATGCCTAAGCCATCATATTCACTTGATTTGGCCCCATGCGATAGAGGAAATAAAAGAGGCATCACTTGAAGAGCTAAAGATTAAACCAAAAAGTGCTTATGAGAGTGATTTCGAGGATTGGAAAAAGCGTTGCCACAAGTAAATTTTATCTGAAGGTGATTATGAAGGCGATGGCATAAAATTAATGAATATATAAATATTTTTTCACAAAAATATTAAGTCACTTTACTTTTCGAACACAATTCGTCAATTAGTTCTGCGGTTTTTAAGGGTTAAAGTTAAACACATATTTTTGGTATAAAAGCTCTTATTTCATCCAACAGATATTGGCCATCATGGTCTATTTCTTTCTACCAAAGTTCTGGGAGAAAAATAATGCCTCCTTTGTAAAAGTCAGATGAATAAGAAAGTTTTCCAGATACGTTTTCATGTCATCTTTGCATTGAATTGACTTCCGAAAAAATTGTTTTGGAGGGATCGGAACGCATGGTAGTCAGGAGGTGCAAAGTCTAGAGAGTACGGTGGGTGGTGAAAAATTTCCTAGCCAAATGAATTCAGCTTTTGTTTTGTCACTTAAGTTGTGTGCGGTCTGGCGTTGTCATAATGTAAAACAACGCCCTTCCTGTTTGGCAATTCTAACCTTTTTTCTTCCACTGCCTGCTTCTAAGTATTGACATGAGAACAATTATTATCTAATTGCGTTGAAGTAACTCGAACTAAAGGACACCTTGCCAGTCCTACCAAGTGCTCAACATGACCTTTTTTGGATGAAAATCTTATTTTCCGATCGATTACGGTGTTTCAACAGGAACGGTGTTTCACCCATTTTTTGTCTTCCGTAACCACTCATCATCTCATCAAAGGCTTACAGATCCATAATTATTCTTTCAATGATTTCGTGAGGAACACAAACATCCACCTTTTTCGACATTCTAAGTCTTTTTCGACTCTGCGAATAGGTTGTATGGATTATGTTAAATCGCTGAGCGATCCATCGTGTCGTCAAATACCTGTCAACGGTAACTACAGTCAAGATTTGATTGTCATTTGGGGCTCATTTCGGCGATTCTGGAAATGAAAAGTTTCCAAACGGCAAAATGAGAAAATTTATGCCGCTTCATCTCAGGAAATGAAAAATGTTGTTCCAAGGGTTCAACGTGGACATCATCCCGCTTCCGTTATCGTTTAGTGGGGGGTCTCTCACCATGGTGTCACATCCCTCCATTTCTGTGAAAAAGGCGTAAAATCGGTGCAAATGTTTACCAAAAAGATGTGCTAGAGGATGGTGCTATGAAGGGTTTGACTAATACCCTTTTCAATAGATACGGATGGATCTTCCAACAGGACACTGCTTCAGCACATAAAGCTAAAACCACGCAGGAGTGGTTCAGAGTCAACATTCTTGGCTTTATAGCAGCAGAAGATTGGCCGTCGCGGACTCCAGATCTGAGTCCACTGGATTATTTCTTGTAATCAGAATAAGAGAACATGGCCTGCAAGACTCCCCACAGAAATTTGAAAAGCCTTTAAACAGCATTAACCAGAGCAGCGTTCACGATCTGCCTGGAAATCGTACGTGCCGCTATAGCCCAATGGCCACACAATTTGAAAGCTTGTGTTGTGTTAAAAGGCAGTAATTTCGAGTGAATCCAATGTTTTTTAGTTAACAATATTGTGGTCTAATAAATGAAACAGTTTTGAATACAATATGTATATTGTTTTTTGTTTATAACGTTTTATATAGAGTGATTCATCGTGTGGTTTGATTTATAATGTAAAATAAGATACATTTATTTGAAAAGGAACTTACATTTTTTATTACCGGTTAAAAAAAAATTTTATGGCATTTACTTTTTGAAAATGATGTCATGTAAGTGTTGGCCACGATTATGTTTGAGGTGGTCCATTCGGAAGGTCTAATTTTCAGCGACTCTTTCGAGCATAGCGACTTGTATCTCGCGAATAACACAAGTAATTTTGGCTTCCAAAGTGTCAATCGTAGCTGGCTTATTCCTGAAGACTTGAGATTTTACATGTCCCCAGAGAAAATAGTTCAAAGGTGTGATATCTCACAATGTAGGCGGCCAATTTACCGTAGCAAAACGTGAAAATAAGTGCTCACCAAAATGATTTCTCAACAAGTATATTGTTTCACGCGCTGTATGGCTCGTAGTACCGTCTTGTTGAAAACAGAGCTCACCGAGACCTTGTGCTTGAATATCAGGAATCACATAGTCCGTTGACATGGCATGGTTAACATGATTTGCCTCATTTTTGAAGAAATATGGACCATTGATTCCACCAGCCCATAAATCACACCTTACCGTTGTTTTTAGTGGATGTATGGGTAACTCTTGGTACTCTTCGGGTTGCTCATCAGCCCAAATACGGCAATTTTGTTAATTAACTTATCTATTGAGCCAGAAATGGGCTTCATCAATGAACAAAATTTCACGATAAAATACCGGATTTTCATTGAGTTTTTCCAGAGCCTATTCACTGAAAATATGACGCAAATTCAAGTCGCCTGGTTTCAATTCTTACACAAGTTGTACGCTTTTAGGCCGAGATCCTCACGTAAAATACGCCAAGTTGTCGAATACGCCAAGCCAAGCGACGAATCGATTCGTCGTCACGGTCTTCGCGTACACTATCAGCTACGGCTGCAATAGACTATTCACTACGTGCTGGATATGGTCTAACTGATCATCCACTAATGTAAGCTGTTACACAAATTTGCGAATGGTATTGGCAATAGTGGTTTCAGTAGGTCGATTATGCGCACCGTAAGTTTCTCGAATCGCAGAAAAAACATTTTTCACAGAACGCTGATTTTCGTAATGTAGCTGAAAAATTTAGAGACGCTGTTGTCGTGTAAGTCTTTCCGTGATGACTTGCCAAACTTGATAGGAGTCACGCAGTCCTATTGTAAATCGAATCTCACGATGAATCACCCTATATTTGTAACAAAACTTATGGCAGGACTACGTAGTATACGAGTACACAGAAATGAAATACGCAAAAGATTTGTTTTTTTTTTTTAATTGTTAAAATTAAGAATAGTGTTTAAGAGTGTTTTTTGATTTTATCTATAAAAACCGAGAATTCATACGATTAAGTTATTTTGATTATTAATTATTGGCAAGAATTTGAAAAGCCTTACAAAAAAATAGTTGTTCAAAAAAACCCTGAATTAACTATTTGTTCTAAATCCGTCAAAGAAGGAAACAAATTCGAACAAAAGTGAACTGGTGCTATTTACCACAAAGGCTAAAATACCGGTTTTTAATCTTATCGACTAACTTTTTCCAGCTTCAGACCTAAAAATCTGATTTCCTTCATGTTGCAGAGCTTGCAGAGAAGGGTCGAGATCCATGTACACAGAACTACATTTCGAATGCTTCCTCAGTCTGTGATGCAACACGCCTACCAAATGCG
Source organism: Volucella inanis (assembly GCA_907269105.1). Classification (NCBI taxonomy): domain Eukaryota; kingdom Metazoa; phylum Arthropoda; class Insecta; order Diptera; family Syrphidae; genus Volucella; species Volucella inanis. The sequence goes on along the minus strand of OU026153.1, from coordinate 241,510,950 downwards.
AAAATGCACTTCAAAATCTAGTAGGCAGAATTAAAGGCACAGTTGACAAGAAGGAATACTCGCTGGGAATTTTCACCGACCTTGAGAGTGCTTTGACGGTATGTGCAAATCGACCAAAAAATTTTGCGTAGAAATATCACTAGTTTTATAGATACCAGCAATTCTGGTGAATTGCGGATACTGACTGTAACCAATATATGATGGCAGGGGTAAACAGTCTCCACTACTATAGTGCATATTGGCCGATTCACTGCTTAATATGCTCAAAAGTTCTGACGTCTGTTGGATCGTCATATTAGAGATAAATAAGATAGATATTAGAGTAGATATTAGAGTAAAGTCTAAGAATATGACAGCGCCACATCCTAAACCGGCCTTGGAGACATTCACGAAGACCCCAGTACTTTCCTTTCTGGTCTCATACTCCGGCTAAAGCTGGTCGTTAGCACAGGGAAAGCTGAATTTCGTATTTCCGCAGCGCTGAAGTTTCAATGCCATTGCTTTAGACTGACTCTGATCTCTTTTCTCTAATAAGGACATCGAAACTTCAGTACGAGTCGTTCCAATGAGCAATTATTTTTAAACGAAGGATAGCTTAGAGAGGAAGGTGAACTTTTGTCTTTTTTTTAATACCGCGCGCGCACCAAGGGTATATGAATACCCTTTTTACTGGCCTTTTCTTCAGGGCGCGGACGGGTGGTGTAGTAGTTTGAAACTCAGGTGTATTAGGTTTCGATATTTTTCTCAGAGGTGGTTGTCAGACTGGACGGGACGAGCAAGTGCATCCTCAACCAGTGGGTCTCAGTACGTGCTAGTACTCCACTCCAACATCAGTGTTATGCCTTCATGTCTGAGTTGACGCCGACGGGATTTTCATATAACTACATACAAATTCTATGAAAAGACTTTTTCAAAGAATTGTCTCGCAGGATTCGAACCCGCGACCCTCTGCTTGAGGAGTCTATGCATATACCACTACACCACGGCCACCCCAACACCACCATCAACTGATAACAATTGGATCATATCTGGAACAGACTGTTCTTTGGAGTTTCGTGAAAGCAGGCTAATGTTTAACTAAACAATTGATACATAGTATATAATTCGGCGAGTCTCCTGCGTTATTATAAAACAGGACAAGTATTGGTTGATCTTTGGCGTAGTGAGCACGAAGTCATGCGGCACAAACATGGAATCCAATCATTTGAACATGAGAAAGCTTCATGGTCTACTGTGGAAAATCAAATTAACGCATAGGAACGACAACACCACATTCAAACATGTGAAGGGACCTTTCTGACCCGGGGACACAAGATACCTATAACAACGTTGACAAGTTAATTGACTTTTCCAACGTTAGCTGCTTGGTCACTGGGGGTACCTGTTTTTTACCACAAGATGAGCTGGGTCTCGACTGTTCGACAACTGCGCAAATTGCACAATTAGTTAGAACATTTTTATTTTGTAAATTTTTTTAGTTTAGTAAATTTACATATTATTATGATGATGTGAATTTTTTTTTATAATGGATGGCTTGAGTTCAACGCGTATAATGCATGGGTAGGCGGACCAACCGTTCTTCAATGGAATCGACTGTGGTCGTATGTGACGATTACGACATGACAGCAAATAATGTGACTGACTTTCGATGATTTCTCTTTACACAGGTGGCGACTAAGAGGATGTTTGTTTTAGGGCCTAAAATTCACAGATTTGGTCAGAATGGTAGCAATAGCCAACAAGACCCGTTTTATTTTAGGTCATGATGAGCAGTCATCGCTGTGTCATACTGGGACAATTTTTATACGGTGTAGGATACATAGGGTTATGTTAGCTTTATGTTTAGTTATGAATCATTTTTAATAATAAGGTTAGCGTAGGTTTATTTAGTCTTGCACATTGGTAATGGAACAAGTGTGATCTTCTTTTTTCTCTTCCTTTTTTTTCCATCTATTTTTCCTCCTTTTTTTTAAGTCAATCTGCTTAGTCCATATAAGAAATGTACCTTTTTCTAATTTTATTCTTGTTTTTATTTTTTCTTTTTTTTTTGATATTTTGTCGCGAAACAAAAGGCTGAGTTGAAGTGCACGGGCTAAGTAGCAAGAACCATTCCAATCTGGCGAGCTAGAGCCGAGCAATCGCGATGGTGGATGCCTCCGTGGCTGATTACACTCCTTACAAAGCCTAAGTCCATTGTCAGACACGGTGTAGTGTAGATTATGCTAACCAACTGTCCTACCAAAGATGCCCTGTTTTCCTTTCCTGGTAGAATTTTATAGTCATACCGCAGACATTGCTCATTTGTCTTATGGAAGAGCTTTTAGAAACATACTTTGTTAGCATCATCCTTGTCTTCCGTAGAGAACAATTCAGGGCTATGTTAGCGGATTGCCATAAGACACTCGCTCACATTTCGGAAGCTTGGCTATGTCTGCCGTATCTAAATGTATGTTATAGTTTCTCATTCTCCTTATGTCCGACTAAAAGACCCACACAACAACGTCTCCAAATTGTTCAGCTGTTTTACGAAAATCAGCGTTTTGTGAAAAATGTTTTTCGTGCGATACCAATACCAGTATTGTCAATATCATTCGCAAATTTGAATCCTAGTTTACATTAGTGGGTGATACTCGATCTGTTAGACCACATCCGTCACGTAGTGAAGAGACTATAGCAGCTGTAGCTGAGAGTGTACAGTGACGAATCGATTCGTCGTCGTTCTCAGCAGCTTACCTTGGCGTATTTTACGTAAGGATCTCAGCCTAAAAGCGTACGAAATTCAACTTTTGCAAGAATTGAAGCCAGGCGACTTGAATTTGCGTCATATTTTCAGTAAATGGGCTCTTGAAAACTCAATGAAAATCCGGTATTTTATCATGAAATTTTGTTCAGTAATGAAACCTATTTCTGGCTCAATGGATACGTTATTGAGCAACCCGAAGAGTACCAAGAGCTACCATTACATCCAATAAAAACAACAGTAGATATGGTGTAGTTTATGGGCTGGCAAATCAGAACGGACTATGTGCTTCCTGCAATTCAAGCACACGGTCTCGGTGAGCTCTGGTTTCAAAAAGATGGCACTACCAACTATACAGTGCGTGAAACAATGGACTTGTTGAGAAATCATTTTGGTGAACACTTAATTTCACGTTTTGATACGGTAAATTGGCCGCCTAGATCGTGCGATATCACACCTTTGGACTATTGGGAAATGTAAAGTCTCAGGTCTTCAGAAATAAGCCATCTACGATTGAAGCTTTGGAAGCCAACATTACTCGTGTTATCCGCGAGATACCAGTTGCTATGCTCAAACGAGTCGCCCAAAATTGGACCTTCCGAATGGACCAGCTCAGACGTAGTCATAGCCAACACTTACATGATATCATCTTTAAAAAGTAAAAACTGTATGACATTCTAATCACGACAAGTAGTGAGAATGGTGGTAGAACAAATTTAGGCATGAGACATTACATCGGTATTGGAGGATATGAAATAAGTGAGCAATATCAGCGTTACCTATGACTTCTATCGACAGATTTTTGATCCTTGAGCAAGTACAGATGTATCTTAGGAACACCTGGCCAGACGTGGGCATTGTACTCCAATTTTGAGCAGATAAATACCTTATACTCATATGATGACACCATATTAGAAGGGGAAATGTTTTTTTTTTTTTTGCATCGTTACTTAAAGTTTGAGTCGCTTGCTTGAGCCAACCTATGACAGACAGCATTGTCATCCTGGAAAATGAACCGTGTTCTGCGGTTGATTTTTTTTATTTCTCCAATGATTTCTGGCAACTCAAGTTGACGTGTAATATTCTGAATTGACCGTTACACATTACTCTAAGGGCACTGTGGCCACTTGCTTTGAAGTGCATTGCGTGAACAACTTTTGTTGGCTTGGGCTCGTTGTGAAAGACATATACAGTCGACATTTTAAAGAATTAAAAAAAAAATAGTAATTTTAACTAAGACAAAAGTCTCTGTAAAAAAACTCAAACAGCATTCGTATGACAAAAAGGTACGTGTGTCATTAAAAACAGCAAACTTTACAATGCTGATGTCAAATTTGATGTATCGGCACTGATATTGCCATATCTTAAAACCGAGAATGAAACAACAATTTTTGGTTTTGAATAGTAGCTGGTTGCGTAAGAGCACATAAGCATTTACTTTTTTTTTTACATCAGGCTTGAAATCGTCTATGACATCTTGATTTAAACGTTCCGATATATAGTTTATCTTTCACTGAATAAAAGATTCGTCGATCCCAAGTACTCATACTCAGCAGGTATGTGTTGACTTTTGGTCCCAAATTTCAGTATCATACGCCATAAAATCAGCAGTACTTATATAATCATAAAAACCGTACTGCCTGTCAGAGAAAAGTTTTGGTGTTTCGAAATATTTCATTGGTCTTTCCATATCCTTGGAAGAAATGGAAGAGCAGTAGAGAGAAGAAAATAAGGCATTCCTTAAAAGTAGCTTTGAAAGGAAAAGCTAAGAACACCTCCTTAGAATGAGGTGATTGAAAAGTGACCAGCAAGTTAGTTAGTGGCAGTTGGAATATCATTGTAAATGGGGATTGAGGAAAGGGTATAGATCCTTTTGTTTTTAGTTATCTGATCAGCAGTATTCACTATCTTTAAGAGACTTAAGTGCTTGATGATGCTGTTAGACTGGTTTGCTTTCTTTGTAGACCCTATGAACCCTTATCCTCTCTAATATTTTCCAATTAATGTATTGTATCGGTCAGGAGGGAAGAGATAAGAAATTCTCGTTACTGAATTGAATAGAAATCCAGTGACCAAGAGTGGTCACATATGATACGATCAAAAAGACATATCGTTGGAGAACTAACAAGAAGGAAAAGGAAGGAGAAGGTCGCAATCGGGTCCACCTAATAGATATGAAGTGGAGAAAGAAGAGTCAGAAGCCAGCAACAGCTCTGCGAGAAAGTTGAGCAGTGGCCAACTACGTAGATTCTGTTACGGTGAATCCAAGTGTCGGGTAAAGACTGATAAATTTCAATGCTGTTTTTACGGCACGTGAATAGTAAAGTATGTCGGAGTAACGCAAAATTTTGCAAATCTAGTCGAGAAAAACTCGCATTTAAAATTATGATAAACTGCAATTCTGTACCCGTACCCCAAAAGAAATCGCGTCATGTCCGTTAATCCAAAATGCATACGAAGTTGATCGTCGATTTATTTTTGCGATGCGATTATCGAATATCATTGGTTGGGGCAGAAAAGTTTAGGCTTTCATGGACTTTCACACTTTCCGAAAAGTGTGGAAAAATAGGGATAACAACCGTTTGGTGCTACCATTGTTCCGATTTCAGTTCAATTTTCTTTTTGTTAAGTTGGTAGATCTGTTGTTGACATTCCCTCTAAGTCTTAGCATCATAGATTGACATTTGCAAAAGTTACGTAGCCAAGAGTACATCTATATCTGTGTGTGTTGGCGATTTTTTACAATTTTAGAAATGGGTTTAAGTTTGCAACAACGAACTTGTATTAAACTTTGCGTAAAAAACGTTTACCAGTGGCACGAGCGGTTCAAAAGTGGTCGTGAGTGAATCAAAGATGATGAACCCAGTGGTAGACCATCGACATCGAAAACTGACGAAAACATTGATGAAGTAAAAGAAATGTTAGTCAATAGCCGCAAATTAACCATCAGAGAGATAGCGAGGAACTTGAACATTGCCTATGGATCTGTCCAAGACATTTTGACTAATGATTTGGGTTTCCGTCGTCTAGCAGCAAAGTTGGTGCCAAAAGACCTCAATTTCATGCAAAAAAGAGACCCTATTGACGTCGCAAAAGAGATGATTTTCGAGGCTGAATCCGGTCCCACATTCATCGAAAGGATCATTACTGGAGACGAAACGTGGGTTTATGAGTACAATACGCAATCCAGACATCAGGCAAGTGAATGGCGTTCACCAAATGAGCCGAGACCAAAAAACACATCGTTTTCAGTCAGAAAAGAAGGCAATACTCACGGTTTTCATGGATTACAACGGTGTAGTGCATCATGAATTTTTGCCAGAAGGCCAGACAGTAAACAAAGAGTATTATTTGGTCGTTATGAGACGTTTGCGTAAAGCAATTCGCCGAAAGAGACTAGAATTGTGGGCAGAAAACTCGTGGATTTTGCACCATGATAACGCACCGTCGGACAGTGTCATCATTATTCGTAATTTTTTTGCAAAAATTCCAACAAATACCTTCCAATTCACCTAATTTGGCTCCCTGTAACTTCTTTCTGTTCAATCGAGTTCAAAAACAACTACGGGGAATGCGTTTTAGCAGCCGAGGGGAAGTGATGGAAAAATCGCATGAAGCACTGACGGACATACTTGAAACCGAATATAAAATGTGTTTCGAGGATCGGATCAAGCGCTGGCATAAGTGTGTTGCAGTCGATGAGGATTACTTTGAAGGGGACAATATAGATTTAGATGAATAAACTTGTATTTTTAATTTTCTGAAAAATTCCTAAATTTTTTTGAACAAAGTGGTAAATGGATTGACAGCATGTAAGGCATGTGGTGTGTGAAAAGGCAAGACTGATCCAGAGGAATATCAGAAATGGCTTAAAGACCATGCTGAATCCTCTTACGCAAATCAAGTCGGTTATTCAGACAAAATTGAAGCTAATGCAATGCTTGAGATGTTTCAAAGAGCAGAGGAAATACACGGAACGAAATACGTCAATTATATCGGGGACGGCGCGCGATTAAAAAAATAAGTAAATAAGCTTCTTGAACGATGTTTATGTGCATTTCAACAGAATAACAACGAGTGTTTGACTCCATTAGTATAGCGGCAGACAAACAGTTAAAACTGCCGCTAATATTGCTTGAATACTTTTCAACAATGGTCATATTGGCCTCATTAATATAGTAGAGATATTGAAAATAAAAATTGATGAAGCAGTCTACCAATATTGTCTAGACATTGATAAGAAACAAATATGCGACACAGAGCACAAAACCGAAAAAACACGCATGAGGATCATCTGCGTGCAAAACACGGATGCTTCTGGATGCTGAGAAGCTGTTCCTTTTTTTCAGGATTAGCTGACTAATGGTGAGAAACAAAACAAAAAATACAGATTTAAAATTTAGTCTGTATGTCGAATTTTATTTCAGCAAAACTTTAAATGCGGTCTTTTCGAAAATACATTTTTCAACGTGGTTGACTATATAATTGAAAAACTATTCATTCGATTTGCCTGAACCAAATCTTAAAATGTTCAAAAATATAGTCTTTATGGCACCACGTAGGGATTTTTTTATAAAGTGCCCCCTTCTATTCTTTTTTTCCATAAACTATGAAAATTTTCTTTGAAAATAGGAAATAAAATTCTCTGGGCCGCCGTTTTTTTTTTTTTTTTTCTTGTAGATATCAAAATTTCCATACGTGATGCTATAAACCTATATGTCTAGCTGATAAATATATTTTTTTGTGTTTTTTATACAAACTGTCAACCACTAAGCAGCAACACTCGTCGGAGTGTCCTATTGGAAGCGGGGTAGATCGCAAACTATTCTTAAGATTTCAGTAAAAAAAATTGTGTAGTGCCTTCTAGATGTATACTAAAATATATTAACTGTTTGCTCGAAAAAAAATTATGAATAATACACACCCGTACCATGCCTTTTACTTTGATTTAAAATTTTTCATCTGATGCTAGATTAGGTATTTTAATCCAAAGAGATGTTGTCATGTTGATATCGGCATCCATTTTGAAACAGAATGACCATTTTGAATTCCTGAAGAAGATTCTAAGTCAGTTCTAATTAGCTTAGATTCCCTTGGACATTTTTTTTAAACTATGTGATTGGTGTCTAAGAAATTTACTAATATAAAACAATAGTGAGCAAATATCGGAGGGAGTTCATAAAGTGGTGGCGGTATGACTATCAACGAAAGGGATTAGCTTGACTCAAGGTGGCTCAGTTGTTTTGCACAGCGAAAATCTCACCATACCGTACTTCTGGTGTTATCTATAGAAGATGACGATACCACTCAGAATTGTATACTCGTGTATTGAAATCGCCCCAAAAACAATTTCAGTATGAGGATACTTGGACACAATTAATTGTATCTTCCCCATTTAATACACAAACCCATCTCACCAATAATCTCCGTCAGCCTCATCGCCTGTCACTCAAACCTTTATTTTGCAACAAGTTTGTGTTACCTGATAGAAAATCATTCACCGTATCAATATAATTACACGCTGCTATCTATTATATGTTTATATCCCTGTGTGTATCTAAGCAATTATCTTTTTAATTGGATTTAATTGAGACTTTTGATCGAATAGTTTATTTAGTCAGCTGTCGAACATTCTAAACAAATACAATTATTGTTTATAATGAATCATTTGACTTGATCCTGATTAGGATCGTCTTTAGAATTCGTGAGATAATACGCGGGGTTTGGTAATTGATTAAAGCCGAATACTGGTTATGCCCTCAATTCAATTACGGATTAAATGCAGCAATCTACAAAATTTCCATCCGCAAATTAATGGCATTCGCAATTAATATTATCATAGAGCAAAACGCGTGCAGAATAGATAAGGTGACAGTGCCCGAGTTGAGAATTTACATACGACTATGTATGTATAATATACATATATATATGTATGTATAGTATACATTGTATATATCCATTAGACCTGCATGTACGAACATAGCGTGACTGATAATAGAGAACTTATGAAATTAGTACTTTTAGTTTCTAGAATTGAATACGGATATGGTACATACACGTACTGGCGATTGCTTGATTAGATGCAAGGATAAATAATATGAATCAAAAGCATTTAATCATTATGAAGAATAGATTGTGACACTGTTTTTTCCACATGATTATAGATATATGGATTCCTCGGCTGTTTCTAGGGAACCGAACTGTTCAGTTTCACGATATAATGTTGTCGTGAGTGCTGGTGAGTTCATGGGCGGCGCGGCACGTAGCCCCATCATAGTGGAACAACATATCGATCCATGCTGTCCACGGTATGGTGGCAATTAACAAATAAAATTAGAAGATAAATTTGAAGGAACAGAGGATTGCATTTATTGGTACAACGCATGCCATGAGAATGCCCTAGATCTATACATATAAGAATAGACAGCAAAAAGTGCTATAAAATTAAGTCAGCTTAATTGGCGTAAACCAAACACATCAGTCCTTATTAGTACGCCGGGTTTATGCTCCAATATGGACTATATGTCTTTGACTTTAAAATACCATTCTCCTGTATTTTCCCAAGCAGAAAGGCATGGGGTAGGAACCAAACGGTAGAACACCTGATATCCATTTTTACGGATTGTTCAAAGATAGAAATAGAAACTGGCGCCTGGATTTTCTCCTATTCACAATGAAGTTAGCTGGCAAACGATTGCCCTTGATAGGTGGGAAAACCTTTCAACCTACCCGGAACGTAGCAAATTCAGAACAAGTAAGCAGACCTGAGCTATCTACCCTTGTTGGATTATTCATAAACTTCTGTAGGCTTACGGGAAGATACCTTCCACTTTATGTACCTGTGTCCCAGCTGGATGCAACAATATGACTTAAACCCGCTCGAGGGCCAAACGACATCCAACACGAGACGGAAAGCGGAAACCAAAACAAGCAATCGCAATCCAATTTCCATTCCCTACCAATTCTCCCACCGGGGCATTATAATAAGTCCATACAGACCTAAATGTGATGATGGATGCTTTTAGCTCCAGATACCATCATTTATCCACAAATCTATTAGAAAGTGAAAAAAAAAAAAAACCTTTGGGATAAGATATAAGTTCAGAATGAATTCGGCTTAAGTATTACTGATAGAGTGATTCACAGAAGTCGAAGGAACAGCAGATTTAAGATATGTGCACCATAGTTTATTTCTTTGCACCAGGATGGTGAGAATGTGTGATCTTTTTTGGGAAAGAAAGCACCGTTTTTTTTACAAAAAGGTGGATCTTGGCAGCCAAGAAAGAATCAAGCCAATTTTTGATATTCTGCTTTGATGTGAACCGTATTTCAGTGAGGGCGTTCTGCATCGACCGGAACAAATGGTAGTCAGAAGGGGCAAGGTCTGGGCTATAAGGCGGCTGGGGTAAGACTTTTCATCCAGTGTTTTCCAAATAGTTCTAAACCGGAATAGCAACGTGGGGCCGAGCGTTGTCATGATGGAAAATTATTGCCTCGTGTCTGGTCGCATATTCCGGGAGATTTTCGGCTACTGCTCTCTTCAAATGGATTAACTGTGTTCGGTAGCGTTGTCCATTGATGGTTTCACCCGGTTTTAGCAGCTCATAATACAGCACAAACATCTGATCCCACCAAATACAGAGCATTACCTTCGCGCCATGGATATTCGGCTTTGCAGTTGATATGGCTGGTTGGCTGAGTTTCACATATGAGTTTTTGCGCTTGGGGTTGTCGTAGTGGATCCATTTTTCATCACCAGTAACAATCCGATGCAAAAATGACTTCCTTTTGTGGCGTTCCAGCAGCATTTCGGATATGCAAAACCGGATTTCGACGTCTCTCGGCTTGAGTTCTTTGGCTGCGTGAGTGACACCCAAAGATTCTGAGAGCTCTTCTTGTGTTTGGCAACAATCTTCATAAAGTAATGCTTCCAGTTCTTCATTTTCAAACTTTCTTGGCTGCCCAGGACGTTCATCGTCTTCGAAGCCAAATCATCACTTTTAAATCGTGCAAACCACTTTTGGCACGTTCGCTCAGCTAGCGCATGTTCACCATAAACTTCCACCAAAATACGATGACTTTCGACAGCAGTTTTCTTCATATTAAAGTATGATCCATGATCCAATGGAATAATAACAATAGAATAATACAAGTTACGCCATCTCTTAGCAAACCGCTAACCGCTATAGACCCAATATAGATCTATGGAAATATTGGAGCTATTTGAGATACGTAGTAGTACTACGCAGTTGGTTCAATTTTGCGAAATTAGCCCTGGGAATATTGAAATGGTAAGAATACTGCGGCTGAATCATTTTATTTTCTTTACTCTAAGCGAATGTTATGGATAAAGGTGAGTGGTAGCTCTCGAGTTTTGATAAGATATGTTTGTACTCTGGAACGATACAATTAAAAAAAAATAACGAGTTGAAAAAGGGACAGTCAAAGAGGCAATCGATGAAAAAGATTACTTCATATGGTATTAAGGGAGGTTGGTAGCAAGAAAATGATTCTCGTCATCAGAATGTACCAGGTGAGTAAAGTTCAAATCTCCCAAAACTATTATCAAATCTGATTCTACAATATCTAGTATGGAGTCAATAGTATCTACAGAAAGCTGGTAGCTGTGAAATGCTTGAGATGGGCGAATGTGGAAGAATATTAGGAAAACAGTGTGCTAGCAGAGTTTAATTTTTGCGCAAACATATTCTAAAAGTCCCGAATGAGAAGTTTTGATAAGTTAAGGGTCAATACTAGTACGGATTGCCTACAAAAAGTCACAACCATAAGAATCATTTATGTTATCGAGACCATTGTTGCGAAGAAAATCTAAATCCAAAATTTCATAATTTTTAAAGTTGGAATGGAAATTGGTTTCAGTAAAAGCAAGGATTTCGTAGGAAAGCTTATGTGAGTTAAGGAACATGATGGAGATCTTAGAGCGCAATCCTCCTATGCTTTAGTACTAAAGATAAACGAGAGGAGGAGCCGTTAAGCAGGAGGTCAAAAGTTCGACACTACTATCCGTTGTGGACTTGAGCCTCAACTAATAGGTTCTCTTGCACTTGCACGTGCTACCTAAGACAAGCAGGACCGGGATAACAAGGGTCTTACTACATAGTTTTCTTCTCAGCCCCAAGAAACAGCGATTGGCAAGCTATATTCTCCGTTTAATTTCTGAAGATACGATTGTATAGTTTTCAGATGTGATAGCAGAGCCGAGGTAGACAAAGCCCTTTACTGCCTCAAAGTTAAAGCTCTCGATTGTGACATTCTCACTGATTCGTCGATGTTGGGTGTCCCATTTGACAGCATATATTTTGTTTTGCCCTTGCTTACTACTAGACCCATTTCTGCCGATTCCGTCCCTATACTTGCAAACGCACCAATCCACTGTGTTCCACCAATAATATCAATATCGTCAGCATATGCAAACAATTGAACAGACTTTTGAAAGATCGTACCTCGTGTGTTGGTTTGTGAGTTTTGCACAATTCTTTCAACTATGATGTAAAAGAGGTTCCATGAAAGCTGGGATATGCGGCTGTAAAATAAATAAAAATGGTGAGTATATTGGGCTTTCTCCAGGATCTGCCGTAGTGTGGATATTTGGTCAATTGTGGACCTACTAAGCCTAAAACTGCACTGATAGGGTCCAATCAGATGACCAGACGAGATCTTTAATGCGATGTTTAGGAGACTGATACCTCTATAGTACATTGTGCAGTTTCTTTATGTAAACTGGGCAAACGATGCTGAGGTTCCATTCATCAAGCATACATTCATCCGACCAAATCTTGAATGTAAGTTGGTGTACGTTCTCTATCAAGTCATCTTCTGCTGCCTTAAATAGTTCGGTGGGTAGACTGTCTGGCCGACAGTTTGCTTCCTTGTGAATATTGTGGTGAGGAAACCGTGTGTTATTATAGCTAAATCCGTTTAAAGACGTGGTTTTGTACAGACTATGTCCTACGGTTGTGCTGCCATTTTAACGCCAAAAATGGTACATTGCTTGTAGGTTTTGTACAGTAGCTTGTAGAAATTTTCTTTGGTAGCATCGTCGTTTTCCACTGTTGGGGCATGATCGCATATAAGGCTGATGTTGGCATATTTACCTTTGATACGAATTGTTATAAGGCATTCATTCACACGTTGAAAGCTGAAGAGTTCTTGCCTAAGCCTGCCGCTTAAAATGAATCTGCATCCAAATAGACGCTGCTTATCTTCTCTATAGCAATCACCATAGTATACATCACAGTTTTTGATCTTTCTTTTACCCGAGCCATTCCACCACACTTTATAACAGTCTAGGGACACCGCTAATTGTTCGGATCCGAACATTCCACGTGCAGATCCGAAAGTTTTTGTTTTTTGTTCGTTTTGCAGGTGAATCCATTCTTATCCGAGGCTATTGGTTGCTTCGTAACAATTACTTTTGTTACCCCACGCACAACCCACAACCTGGATGGTCAGGCTCTTTTTGGGACCCCACGACAAAAGCAGCCGGACCAAATTCCGGAGCCAATAAACTACTTCGAAAATGTGAGTGCTACCGTTGGCCCTTTTTTAGGGCTCATACGCCAATAACTTTTTTCCAACATCCTGAATTGATGTTCGAGATCCTCTAAAGATCTGGTATTCAAATATGTCGAAGCAGCTCATATAGGGATAACACTAGTTCGAGCTTAGGTGAATACTTAAGAACGCTTGTGTTCTCATATACTCGCATTCACCACCGCATTCTCGGAAAGAAAGATATTGAAAACCTCATAAAACTTTCTTGGTATATTGCGACAAGGACACTTGTTTTTCTAATACAAATGCAAGGAAAGTCAGATTTATCGTGCAGAGAGGCTAGATAAAGGCGTACATTCTCATATATTTTACGATTCTTGAGCGACCTTCAAAAATCGTTGTCTGTCAGTTTTTTTGTCAGTTTAGGTATTGGAGGAAGCTAAGTGTCCAAAAAACCACGGAAGTTTTTTGGTGGTATTGAGATAGGTAAAAGTGAAGATGAACTAGGGTTGAGAATATGGGAACGTATAAGGCCTGAGTATATCGAAAAGATATTGGATATTTGGGTGGTGGCTACGGTTGAGGGCTTTTCATAGAAATGTTGCTCTTAATTTAAGAGGATGGAAAGTCATCTGAAAGTAAAGGGCTGAAATCGGGTTTCAGGTAAAATGAAACTCGACCGAAAAAAACTTGACGCAGTACAGTGAACTTACGGAAATACCTGACGTTGGTAGTTATACCGCCAACACCCTGTACTTGTTTTTAACTTCTCAACCTGATAAGTACACCACTAATGTGATCTCCCCTCTAGGCTCGTCGGACCACATGGTCCAAAAAAAACCGTATGGCGAAATAAGAAAAGAAATTAGAGCGAACTTACTAGCAATAGGTCCACTGGTGATTTGATAGCATGACTCAAGGAAAAGATGTATTAAAGCCTACATCAATCTGGCGAAAGCAAGATACTTTCACTTCATGTTTTTAAGGCATTTGACAGAGTTTGGCATCAGGCTCTTTTGGCGATAATGCGTGCATTTGGGATCGATGATTCTCTTCTTCAATGGATTACATATTACCTTTCGGAACGTGGAATTCAATTTGACTCAGATGGTTTAAAGTCTGATATTCACAAAATAAATGCTGGTGTGCCCCAAGGCTTCGTTCTGTCGACAACACTTTTTTAAGTTATCATCAGTGATCTCTTGTCTGCTAATTTAAATCCAATATATTCCTTTGGCTGAAGACAGTACTCTCTGCTTTTTGTATTCGTTCCCGAATTACAGCTGTTCGGCCGTAGAACGGGAATGACAGCGTATGTTAAGCTCATTAAATTCCGATATAAACAGCATAGTCAATTGTAGAACAGAGTCGAATTTCGTTTTTCCAAAACATAATGCCGTCTTCTGTCACTAAAATGAAATTGAAATACATTATCCATTAATGGCACTTGTATCGTCGAAACCGAAAAACTTTCCATTCTCAGTATATATGTCAGTTGGAAATACCACATATTCGATGTAGTCAAAAATGCTGCAAAATATCAAGGTTTCCTCAAGCGGTGTAAGATACACATTACCCCCTCCGATCAGGCCTTAATATATAAGACATTCATCCGCCCAAAGTTGAAGTATAATGCCCACATCTGGTGAGGTGCTCCTTAAACATCTCTGCACCTGATAGAAAAGATTCAAAACCGTGCGATAAAACTTATAGATCTTATATACTAATATAATATATTATATACTAATATAAGTCAGTCAATAGCAACCCTCGCACACCGACGTAATGTCTCCAACTGTTTCCACCACCAGTGCTCTACTGAAATTTCCAGTATCATTCCGCCCCTTCAAACCGTAATACCCGTGTCTCTATGAATGCTCATAAGTGCACCCTCAAGCTCACGTTCGGACTTCCTCTAAAATACGTCCGTGATTGCGTGATTCGTTTCTAAGCCGCACAACTCGCTTACGGAACGCCTTGCCAGCTTTCTATTTCCTGGTCGTTATAACTTGCAAATACTTGAGAACAGTGTAAATGGGTACCTCTTTTTTCTTCCTCCTTAAATTTCCATCGCTTTATTATGGGCTTCGTGTTAAATAGGGTCAACTTTGAAAAAAATGCCAAAAAGTGTAACCTTTAAAAGAAAAATGTGTAAAGTCCTTACGAAGGAGAACTTAAGAATCTTAGACTCTACGATGGCGGTCCCGAAGTACCCGACCTAACAAAGAAAACACAAAAATTTTGTGAAAAAATTTATTTTTCAACATAATCGTCCTTCAGCTTTTTACTCTTTTCCTTATAATAAGAACTGTGCCGACATCACATCTTCATCGTTGGAAAATCTTTGACGACTGACCAATTTTTTCAAGTTTAGGAACAAAAAATAATCCGAGGAGGTTAAATCTGGCGAATAGGGTGCATGAGGTAGCAATTCAAACTTTAATTCATTAATTTTGGCCATTGCTATAAAGGATTTGTGAGCTGGTGCATAGTCTTGATGAAACAACACTTTCTTCTTAAGTTCCCATAATACTGGCCGTTGATAGTTTTTCCTTTTCCAAGACAGTCATAGACGCCATGACCTTGCCTGCAGATGAAACGGTCTTAGCCTTCTTTGATGCCGGTTCTCTCTTTTGAATCCATTGTTTTGATTGTTCTTTTGTCTCGGGCGTAAAGTGATGGACCCATGTTTCATCCATTTTCATGAAACGGCACAAAAATTCTGCTTTGTTGCTGTGAAACTTCGCTAAACACTCAATTAAAACATCTTCACGACACTGTTTTTCCTCGAGTGCGAGCAAACGCGACACCCATCATACACACAGCTTTCTCATGCCCAAATATTCATATAATATGCGATGTTCCGCACTTTTTAAAAAGTCTACAATGTCTGCTAGGTCGCGCACTTTCAGTAGACGATGATTCAGTACTGCTTTGTGAATTTTCTTCACCATTTCTGGAGTCGTCACCTCATTTGGCTAACCACTGCGATGCTTGTGTTGGCACCTCGTACGGCCTCGTTTAAACTTAGCAACAAAAAATTTTACTGTTGTAAACGAAGGAGCAGGCTCACGCAGAGTAGAATCCAGTTCAGCTTTTATATTGGTTGTATCACATTAGGATGACCAATTTTCTCCATTTTCACAAATTCACTGACAACGTTCAATATTGATGGCTGCCAAAAAAATACTAAACAACGTGGCGCTTTCAAACTTGAAACATACGCTTTGTAAACTGCTCACTTTCCAATACAGTGATATTTTCAAACAGTATCTGGGACCCTGGGACCGCCCTCGTATGGAAGTTTGATTACGACGACTATGACGAAAGAATGGATACAAGATGAAAATGGATTTAATACTTCTTAGTTCTAAGGAACTACAGTACCTGCTTGCTCCTACTTAAGTATCCAAAGTACGGCCAGGTAGCCAACCATCATTTAGTGTAGTAAAAGCAACATTTGGGCGCATTCTTTTTATGAGTTATCTAAACTGCTTTGGCCAAGTTGACAATTTTGAGAATTTTTGGCATAATTGATGTCTTGTTCCTCTTTTTATAGTATATGCAGTATATGTTTATTTTTCCTTAAGCGAAAAGTGTAAAATATTTCATGGGATTGCTCCATATTTTCTTGAATTTTCAATATATCTCCTTACGATGAATATAAATTAAAAATCCACTTCATTGATTTTTACATTGGAAAATGCCCCCCTCAAAGGTTTTCATAAGCAGAGGGGCTTACTCTCTCTGTCCAGTTAATTCTGGACAGTTTGCCATGTATACTGTTTTCCAATAGGGAATTGACAATTTTGAATTAAATTTGTGAACGCACTCTTTCACGAATCATCAAACTGTCACTGTCAGTTTATTCAGTAAACTCAACATTTTCATCATAGTAAAGTACTCTAACGAGCAACGTCTGCAAATTATAAAAGATTTCTACAGATATTCAGAGTCGGTGACTGCAACTTTAAGAGCGTAAACTCCAATTTTCGGTTGTAATTCTCCCTAGTAGACAGGCAATAACAAGCTTAGTGCAAAAATTTGAGTCGAAGTGTCGAAAATATCGCTGCCGTTCAGACGTCCGTAGCAAGAAATCCAAATCAGTCAATTCCACGGCATTCTCAAGAATTGGGCATCGTTCAGACCACATTATGGCGTATTTTGCGTAAGGATCTTGGTTTACACCCACACAAGATCAAGCTGACTCAAGAATTGAAGACGATGGACCATTTGAAGCGACGTACGTTCTCCGATTGGGTTCTGGAGAAGATGCACCAAGATGATGAATTTCATCGCAAGATCATCTTCAGTGACAAAGCTCATTTTTGGCTCAATGGGTTCGTCAATAAGCAAAATATGCGTTATTGGTCGGGTGAAAACCGACATGTGCTTCATGAATCACCACTTCATCCACAAGAAATAACTGTTTGGTGCGGTTTGCATGCCGGCGGCATTATTGGGCCATATTTTTTCGTCGACGATAACGATCGTCACGTTACTGTGAATGGACAGCATTATCGCGCGCCCTGATCACCGATTATTTTTGGCCCGAATTGGAAGATATGGACTTGCACGACATGTGGTTTCAACAGGGTGGTCGATTGGCCGCCTCGTTCGTGCGATTTAACGCCACTTGACTATTTTCTGTGGGGCTACGTTAAGTCATTGGCTTATGCCAACACGCCGACGACGAACGCGAAATAGCGGCCGTTTCGGCCGAAATGTGTGGCCAAGTCGTTGAAAATTGGGTCCAACTAATAATAAAGTTTTTGAAATATCTCAAATGGTTTGTCTTTTATTTAAAAAAAAAAAAAGTTGTCAAGTCGTTATTGGAAAACCCGCTATATCAGAAGAATAATTCGTAACCGTAAGCAGACCTACAGTACGTACCTATAGACGACTACATATATGTAAAAAAAAAAAATAAAAAATAAAGCTAACTCAACATTTTGTTAGGTCCTGAAACGTAACATGCAAGTAGTGTCGTTCGTTACTCTCTGAGTAAAATAATTTCAATTAGCAGCCCTTCAAACGAATAAAAGAATGGTTTGCTCTTCATGTAGAAATTCACCCTCTCGACTGCTGTCTACTGAAACATTGATAGTGCAAATAGACATAAGGTCGATCCTCAAATTTTCCAAGTACACTTTAACTAACTTAGCTAATGCACATTCAATCCTGTTAAAAATAAAAAGAAGAAAAACCAGGAAACTTACAATACCTCAGCCCCCGTCGAAAGACCCAAAGGACTGTCCCTTTCTCTATCTCGGTTTTAATGAAAACTGTGTTAAGTACATTCGCAAATACCATTTACATCATAATGAGATATCGCCGGGGGCTGTTCATGACATACCACCGGCTGAAGCTCAATTCTTGCCACCCTCAATCCCTCCACCCCTATCCAACAATACTACCCTCTTATTCGGTATCATTCGGTATCACTCCCAATCCAATGGCATTAACTCGATTCAGGGTGTAAGACAAAAAGCAAACACACAGAGCCAAGTAAAGCTACCCTTCGGCAGAAAGGACACCGCATATAAAATAGGATATGGTCGCCAGGGGGAGAGGGTATAAAGCCCCTGATTTACGGTATGCCACTGCGAAAAAAAAATTTTAAAATTTATAACTTGTCCCCAGTCAATGTTTTACGACTATCTTCCATGAATACTCGCTTGGCTTGCCTTATACAATGTTTCTATGATGAAAATGGGGAAAAAGGGGTACCATCAGCTCAGCTATTTTCATCAGCATACTTCACTATATGAGTACATTCAGTGGCAGCCCCATAATGTTCTGGCGTTGGCAAAGTCAGTTCCATTTTGTCCATCGCCAGAAGCGACATTCAACTTTGTCAGTTCAACATTAGAGTATAAGCGAATATGTACAAAGTGCGGCACATAGCATCCCTTCCTGTTTAGTGTTGAGATTCCAGCAGACAGAATACTGCGTGCGTGCTGGGTAAATTATTTTAAAGCGGTCACATAATGCGTTCTAATTAATCAAGATATACAAATATGTCTAATGTGCCTATATCCTTAATATATTAACTCTGCATGCCATTAAGTCGTCTTGGCGGTGTTGCCAGGTTGAGCATATCATATTCCCTGAATCCTTTTAAGGATATAAACTTAAATTCAAATTGGAAGTCTATAATCAAACACCCTCTATCCCAGAGGGATACCACGCACTAATGAGAGCACATCCCTACAGGTTCGAATGCCTTACATCCAAGCTTGGTTAATTTTTTTTTTTTTTTTTTTTTTTTTCTTGGATCACCAATTTATCTCTGTATTCTAACTTTGTTTGGGATTGATTTATTTATTCCTGTATGGCAATACTTCTTCATGATGGTCGTCATCCTTGTGCTATTCTCCACACGTCACACGGGGTATGTACATGTGTAGAAAGAAACCATGTGTGGAGTATGCAAATATACGCATTCCTCTCTGTGTCTGAAGCAGCAGCCAAGGGTTGTTTGAAATAACCGGAACCATGATGGTCTCCGAAAGCCGCTTTTTGAAGTTTTTCGTTGAAATTTTTATTTTTATTTTTTTTTTTTTTGCAAAGAAAACGAACGCAATGGAGGCTCGGTTGTCATTGTTATAGCTACCCTCTACCCGTTACATTTGCATAAATGTGCCACCCTTTCTTGCATCCAATCATCTGTCCAACAGTATTCTACGTTGTGACGAACAACGGGTGTATCATGACGAATTTTTCGAATAGTATTCCACATGGGCGATGAGATTCTAGTGTCGTACGATAAACTATGGCTACTGCAAGTGTCTTTCTAGGCACTGCGCTGATGGAACGGCAGATCTGGGGCGGTTAGAGTTGGTTAGTGGCGCCACCCTTATATTTGCCTACATGTGTAAATATAGCAGGAGAAGGCAATTTGATAGTGTAGTGTTGGTTGGAAAATCCAGCGTAATACGGTATATCTTCCGATCCGACTCGGGGATATGCTTAAATTAGTACCACGATATCTCAAACATGGTGTGTAGATATGCAGTCTCCTGCGTTGGTCGGTGACGCGTGCACTAATTTCATTTCGTGCATGCATTCGGTAAATTGCATTATAGACGTGCGCACGGCATAGACGACACTGTACCACGGCGGCGTCTATTCAGATGCGTGTCTGCTTAAGTCTACTTCAAAAGCGAAATTCTTAGCACGGTAATTAAACATTAAAGAGCTGCCAGTTTTGATTGATTCGAGTAGTTTCAAAGGGGAGATTAAATTTTGAATATATTAAGACTAGAGGCTTTGCATACAGTCTGACAAGTCATAAATACATATTCGAAAATGGGTTGCTGAAGACCCTTTTCTAAGTACTCATGCCAGCATTCCTTTATAGATACATATCCATACAGTATAGATGAGGGATATCCTGCGTATTGCTTCTGTTGGTAGGTTGTTCCTGTCATGTTGGATGCCATATATACAAGTAAAATATATTTTGTGGTCAAACTTGATTCCCAGATGGGCAAGTCAGGTCAATAATTTAGTTTAACCTAACGAAAATATTTAATCTATACGAGTAAGTATAGACTGGCATTACAATTTTGTCACAAATTCAAACTCAGATTTGTTTTTAAGTTTATGAAAGCAAGTAAAGTTTAATTATATCTTAAGCTATCGCTTTATCCTCTTCGTTTACCAACATTTCTACAACGTTTAACGATAGACACAACAACTTCTTATTTTTGTAATTGTAAGTATATTTTAATTCATTAGCAGCAAATGTTAAATTGTAACATAAGTAAGCAGATGTGTGTGGAGGGCGAGCTTCCTTAAACGACTGACAATTCCCCCATCTTCGGCTTTTGTTTTGTCACTAAAGTTGTGTGCAGTCTGGCGTTGTCATAACTTTTTCTTCCACTGCCTGCTTCAAAGTATTGACCTGGGAACAATTATTATCTGATTGTGTGGAAGAAACTCGAAGTAAAGGATACCTCGTCAGTCCCACAAAATGCCCAACATGACCTTTTTGGGATGCAAATCTTATTTACCGACCGATTGCGGTGTTTCACCAGGAGCACATCATGTCCTCTCACGCCGAATGCTGTTGCAAACCACTCAATTTTCGTCTTTCCTCCTTTGAAGAAAGCCTCAAGCGAGATCCATCTCAACGAAGACTCACAGATTATTATGCGATCCATAATGTTTCTTTCACTAAGCTCAAGAGAAACCCAAACATCCACCTTTTACGACATTCCAAGCCTTTTCCGTCTATGCGATTAGGTTGTATGGGTTATGCTAAATCGCTGAGTGATCTCCCGTGACATTAAATGCCTGTAAATGTTAACTGCAGCCAAGATTTGATTGTCATGTGGGGTGGGTAGACGTCAAGAGCGAACAGCACCAGCAAGGTCTATATTTCTTAAACGAAAGCGTGTAAACCAACGCTGCAAATTGTCAGCGCTTATAGCCGAATCATGATACATGCTGCAAATCTCCTGTTGTACCTCTATCGCTTTAAAACCTTTTTTAAGAAAAAAAAAAAAAAAACAAAATATGCCGAAAATTTATCTGATCAAAACAAAACATAATAGAAAACAAAGAACTGGCTTGATAAGTGTTACCCGGACCCTGCATCAGCCAAGTGGATTGAAAAATTTAAAAGTGGTCATACAAGCACTGAAGATGATGCACTCAGTGGACGTCCACAAGAGATGGTTTCAGATGAAAATATCAAAAAAGTCCACAAAATGATTACGAATGACCGTAAAGTGAAGTTAATCCAGATAGCTGAGGCTCTGAAGATATCAAAAGAGCGTGTTGGATATAACATACACAAATATTTGGACATGCGAAAGCTCTGTTAAAAGTGGGTGCCGAGTTTGCTCACAGTCGACCAAAAACAACAACGTGTTGATGATTCAGATTAGTGTTAAACACTCCTGTTCAACCGCAATAAAGCCGCATTTTTACGCCGGTATGTGACAATGGATGATACTTGGCTTCATCACTTCACACCAGAATCAAGTCGGCAGTCAACTGAGTGGCGAGCAGGCGATGAACCTTGCCCAAAACGACCAAAAACTCAACAGTCGGCTGGTAAGATTATGGCATCCGTATTTTGGGATACACATGGAATAATTTTCACCGACTATCTCCAAAAGGGGCAGACTATCAACAACGACTATTACATTGCGTTGTTGGAGCGTTTGAAGGACCAAATCGCAGAAAAATGGCCGCATTTGAAGAAAAAGAAAGTGGTGTTTCATCAAGACAATGCACCGTGTCACAAGTCGATGAAAACGATGGCAAAATTGAATGAATTTGGCTACGAATTGCTTCCCCACCCACCGAATTCTCCAGATTTGGGCCCCAGTGACTATTTCCTGTTCGCAGACCTCAAAAGAATGCTCGCCGGAAAAAGATTTAAGACCGATAAAGAAGTAATCGCCGAAACAGAGGCCTATTTTGAGGCTAAACCGAAATCGTACTACAAAACTGCTATCGAAAGATTGAAAAATCGTTTCAATCAGTGTATCGCCCTCGAAGGCAACTATATTGATAAATAAAGTTGAATTTTGCAAAAATTTTGTGTTTTAATATAGAACGGCGCGGACTTTTCAGCCCAGGTGTTATTTGTTCATTAATTTTAATGTTGTCCCCTTGAAAGTAATTCCCCGATGATGTATAGGGTTTTCTAATAACGACTTGACAATTTTTTTTTTAAATAAAGGGCAAACCGTTTGAGATATTCCAAAAACTTTATTATTGGGTTGAAGTACATTCAAAACATTTATGAATAGAACTCGACTTCATTCATATGGCCACCACGGGCACGTTTGCAGCGGTCGATTTGTTGGAAACAATTTTCAACGACTAGGCCACATATTTCGGCCGAAACGGCCGCTATTTCGCATTCAATGTTGGCTCTGGCATAAACCAATGACTTAACGTAACCCCACAGATAATATAAAAGCGGCGTTAAATCGCACGAACGAGGCGACCAATCGACTGGCCCATGTCTTGAGATAACACGCTCACCATACTTACACTTCAATAAACCGATTGTAGCGTGTGCTGTGTGGCATGTGGTACCATCTTGTTGAAACCACATGTCGTCCAAGACCATATCTACCAATTCGGGTCAAAAATAATCGGTGATCATGGCGCGATAACGCTGACCATTCACAGTAACGTGACGATCGTTATCGTCGACGAAAAAATATGGCCCAATAACGCCGCCGGAATGCAAACCGCACCAAACAGTTATTTTTTGTGGATGAAGTGGTGATTCATAAAGCACATGTGGGTTTTCAGCCGACCAATAACGCATATTTTACTTATTGACGAACCCATTGAGCCAAAAATGATCTTCGTCACTGAAGATGATTTTGCGATGAAATTCATCATCTTGGCGCATCTTCTCCAAGTACGAAGAACGTACGTCGCTTCAAATGGTCCATCGGCTTCAATTCTTGAGTCAGATAATCTTGTATGGGTGTAAACCAAGATCCTTACGCAAAATACGCCATAATGTGGTCTGAGCGATGCCCAATTCTTGAAAACGCCGTGGAATTGACTGATTAGGATCGCTTGCTACGGACGTCTGAACGACAGCGATATTTTCGACACTTCGACTCAAATATTTGCACTAAACTTGTTATTGCCTGTCTACTAGGGCGAGCATTACGACCGAAAATTGGAGTTAACGCTCTTAAAGTTTCAGTCACCGACTCCGTATATTTGTAGAAAATTTTTATTATTTTCTCTCGTTAGTGTACTTTACCATGATGAAAATGTTGAGTTTACTGAATAAATTGACAGTGACAGTTGATGATTAGTGAAAGAGTGCGTTCACAAATTAAATTCAAAGATATCAAGTCCCTATTGGAAAACTCTATACATATATAGTACATTTGTGCCAACGATTTTTCCAATCTTCGAATCACTTCGCATACGCACTTTTTGGTATAGACTTGATCTCTTCCAGCTATGCCGTTTATATTTCTTCAATTGTTGCAAACCTCCGTCCTTTCATAGGTCTCTGGTGAATAGGGTAGTTAAGGCATGATTGTCGTGTTATTTTCGCCCAAAAAATCTGTCACAAGCAACGATGAGTGGACAGGTGCATAATCGTTTGTTTTTTTGTTTTCCTATTTCTTCTCGCAAACTGCGCATGACTTCAAGGTTATACTCTTTATGGACCGTACGACCCTTAGATAAAAACTCCTGATATTCTACATCGAAATTGGCGTGCGTTTTTAGGTCTTGGTTCTCCTGGGTGCTTCCATTGGGACGATTGGGCCTTGGCTTCGAAGTCATAACCCTTGATTCGTCATCAGTTATGATCCTTTTGAGTAAGTCAGGATCATCATTGACGTCATTGAGGTGTGCCTGAGCTATGCTCATACGACGGTTTTTTCTGATCAAAATTAAAAAGTTTCGGAACAAACTTTACTGAAACATGTCTCATGCTTAAATCATCCAAAAGAAATGCATGCAAAGCTTCGACATTATCATCTTTTGTTGACGTGCTGGGGCGTAAAGAGAGAGGCCCTGCATTGGCATCTTCTCAGCCATGCTGGAAGAGCTTGTACCACTTGTAAACACCGTACTAACCTTTCTATCTGTCAAAAACAAACTAAGTATGCTTTATACTTGAAACTATAAACATATGTTAGAGACATGTGTATCAACGCAGCAAAAAAAAAAATCGATACACATACACGAAACGATAACCACTTTATCAAAGAAAAAAACCGCAGAAATTATTAAACAGCTCAATAAATATTTTCCCCAACTAATTTAGAAGTAATGAGTGAGCTGGAACCGGACAGTTTGATTTTTTGGTAAGTGGATCGTTTAAGTAGGGGTGCATTAGGAAGCCTCTTTGACCTGACTATCGGATTCTGGACTGCGCTCGAACGATTGTTCTGAGAACGAATAATACTCCTGCTCCTTGTATTATTTCCGGTCTCTTAGCTGATTCTGGTGCCACTGCCAACGTCTAAAAGGTAATGACACTAGATACATCATACGCCCAACTTGTTTTAAAATAAGTCACTGTACCTATCCTAGCTATCCTGAACGGTATTTTTTTTTTGAAAGCGACCTAATGTTTCAAAACTTTTCTTGCGAGGGCGTAGGAACATTAACGAAATTGAAATCTTTGGCTGACGTCGGTATATACCGTCGGGGGTATTTTCGCTGGTGAGTTTTTGGAACATGTCTTTGGAGTGGATCTTAAAATGCTGATAATATTCAACAAGGTGAAGTCTCTTTCTTCTCATGCAGTAATGGCTTTCTGTTTTAAAGATTCTGACGAAACGTTCTGCTTCTTCATTAGAAGCAGGATGAAATGGAGTAGAAGTTGAATGGTTTATTCCGTTCTGCTCCCAAGGAGTGCCAACAAAGTCTAAGTGTAATCGCTCCCATGTTCGTATAGGTATATGTTGAAAACTACTTGTGGCAGCTTCCACTGCGTAACTGTTTGGGGCACCAACAATACTCGTATTCCTGAATTGCTGTTCCTTCCGTGTAATACCCCAATGGCCACTGCGCATTAAGTCGAATACCTGACCTGACGGAATGACATTGCTAACAGATAACGTTTGATGAAGTAGTACGCCATTTTCTAAGTTTAATGCGGATCGACTGTCGAAATACTGTGTCAGATCTTTTTCTTCTAATCTGAGTTTCTGTGACCAGTCGTTGCCGGCAAAACTTTGAACTTTACTGTCTGGTATATGCGAGTTACAAGTTGGCAATTCGATCAGCATCTATCCCAGTACTTTCCGTAAATTGATTTGCAAGCATGTGTGTTCACTACAATCGAATTGGTCAGCTATGCAAATTGGCAACCACGACAACCGGGTCTCTATGCCGATCTATTAGTTTGTAACAAATACTAAAGCGATAGCCCATACGTAATAGTACCCAGCGTTGCAAGCGCTGTGATGTTAGTACCGGTAAATTTTTACTAATTGCTTATGGTCTGTGTACAGAATGAATCTGCGACCGTGCAAGTATAGATGTATTTTCTGAGTTCCGCAAATAAAAGAACTGTGTTTGGTTATAAAGTTTCTGATGAACATTTAATGGCTATTGGAATCTCTGAGCTGTCAGGATTTATCTGTGAAATAACTATTCGAATTCCATGGGAAGAGGCTTCGGTCGGTGGCTAGGAAAATGGGTATAAGGGGGACAGTAAAATATGAAAGTTTTTAGGGTTTAAAAAGCGTACTTTTGTTCTTCTTTCCACACATATGTATACTTTTCTGATGAAAAAAAAACTATCTGCTATAAATTTTTAATAAATGATTTTGTCAAGAGAAGTTCGCGAATCTTTTAGATTGAAAGGTCTTGAAAGCTGCATAATAGCACTGACATTTGATTCAGAGAGGCTCGTTCCTGACGATATAGTGGTTCTTTTCAGCTTTCAAGTTTATTTCCTCCGCTTTTATAACACAGTTTATCTGCGAACCTGGAGAAGATTGTCAGCAGAAGACTATTTACATAGCAATATTGACAGTAATTCCTCACAGTCCAATATACATATACCGCCTCGAACTTGGGTCGACACTCACAGACAGGTTCCCAGCTGAGTCAGCATATTATTTGCTTGCCGATATTCCCATGGAAGTTTATGCATTCGCAAGCTACTCGACACCGGATGAGATGCATGCGAAATATCAAAAGTGACGAGTCAGGAGATATCCATGGGAACATTTGGAAAGAGGAAAGGCTTTAGAGTTAGATGACAGTAGATTTAAAAGTCATTTGTAGTCGTAACGGCAACCAGATTAACTGTTTTAGATCAAAAGAGATTTTTATAACGTGTTCGGAATAATTTTTTCCTTTTTATGAGTCGAATAGTTGTATCGGCCTTCTGGGCTGACGTTCGCAGTTTTTTTCGAATCCTCTCAAAGGATATCCTTAACTTGTATGTGAGAGTTCAATAAATATTGATTTCATGTTTCTGTTTATTAATTTTCTCTTTTTTAACTTCCTGATAGGGAAGTTTTTGCATTCACTTCGAAAATTGAAAATATGATTTCTTTACGTTTTAAGGTTTCTACAATGTTTTAGACAGCTTTCAACAAAATAGGTTTTTTATGGTTGCGTCAAAGAATGTGCAATCTTCTAAATATACTAGTAGCCCGGGCTACTAGCATGTACAATTCGCAGACCTGAATAATCGATACCAGGAATACGCCTACGTACTACACCACATCCTAAACTCTTCAACCACTCTCCCCGCGTGACAGCCGTTAGGTATTACTTATATTCTAGTCTCTAGGGCATGAATGAGCAGGTCTCCATTTACTCGCCCTCTGATCCCGTCATGAGATTATCTATACGAGGTTATCTGGACTCGGCAGGTTTGCTCTATCTTCTGCAAAGCGTCTGCAGTAGAACACTGCATGCTCCGCAGCCTCCTTCTCATTTTGATATTCTGGACGCAGGGGCGAGCTATCGTGTCGAAATCTATGGATGTATTTCCGATAGCTGCCGTACCTGGACAGGAACAGTGTAAGGTGGTAGTTATAGTTCCCCCTCGCTCTCTGTGTCCATGATTCTATGGTGGAAATTAATCAAATTTTTGAATGAATTAAATTTTCTCCTATTTAATCCTTATCGCCTCTTTCCAGTTCGAGGGTCGCCTAAGGTATACCCTCTGCATCTCATCCGCAAAGATGTCAATGGGAACCATCCCAGCTACAACGCAGGCTGCTTCGTCGGATATAGTTCGGGAGCCGCTAATCGCTCTGATTACGCAGAGTCTGTAGGCTGATTATAGCTTTCTCCTACACTCATTTGTTGCCAGAGCACCCGCCCATATCGGGGAGGCGTATAGAAATACCGAGCTGACCACTCTGGACAGCAGGATCCTGCGGACCTATCTTGGCCCGCCGATGTTCGAGAGAATTCGGGACGCTGCTCCCTGTATCAGAGATGCCTTCTTACTGCAGTACTCGACGTGGGCTTTGAAGTGTAGTCTATTGTCGATCATGACTCTAAGGTACTTGAACAAAATAGCTGTGTATGTCCATATGTGTACGTATGCACGTATGTGTAAAATTTTTTGGCCTACAATAACTCGCGAACGAATAATGCTATCAATTTAACGTTTGTCGAATGATTTTAACCGAAACCCGCTGAAGACTTTTTAAGTTTCGCAAAATACAATTAATCTTTACTGGAGAGTAGAGGACTCTTTTGAAATGTTTACAGTACTAATCGTAATCTATTAATATAGCACACATTTCATGAAAATTTGACAAAAAATCGAGTCAGTCGTCAATGAAGTTATTATGTTTGAATCCCGATTTGAAACACCGATTCAAACAAGGAGAATTTTCCCCGAAGCAATGAGAAGAAAGAACGAAATTAGAAAAAGTAATAAAAAAATAGTTTAACCAGGTTACAGCGGCTCCTTTTGAGCTCGACAATTTATTTCTGTTACTTTAGCGGTTGAGAGTCCCGAATGAACAAAACGCTATTTAACGAGTCGCGTGTCACGTCTATTCTCGAGAATTTTAACGCACGCGAGTAACGTTTTACGTTGCGCAGCGAGATAAAAAGAAAACAACTTTCTTTTTTTCTCCCGGTCAATGGGGATAATTTTTATTTTCATTTTATTTACCAAAATCTTGATTTCAAAAATCAAAAAATCGGTGATGTTCCCCTTTCTGACACAGTTTCTTAGTCCTTTTGTTCCTCTACTCCTGTAGAATCTACAAAAAGACAAGAAAATTGAAAATTTCTCTTCACAGTAGCCAAGATTACAAACTTCAAACAAAAAAACCTTTGTTTGACTATTTCTGATAGCTGATCGTCACCAAAGTGATTTCCAATTTTTTTTTTTTTTTTTTTTTTTTGTCGCAAAACTCCCGCCAGACTCACACACACGTTGAACCCAACGACGTAGCTATTAGATACAACAGTAGCAACATTTGCTTGCAATTTTTTTGTGCCGCGGATCCGTAACTATCCCGGTGGATTGGTGGACAAGTTTGGGGGGAAAGGGGACTGACAATTAGCTTGTCAATCCTAACAATTATTTATTTATTTTATTAATTTGTTTGTTCTGCCCCATAGCCATGGCCAGTTTTGTACTCGTGATGTGGT
Source organism: Volucella inanis (assembly GCA_907269105.1). Lineage (NCBI taxonomy): Eukaryota > Metazoa > Arthropoda > Insecta > Diptera > Syrphidae > Volucella > Volucella inanis. The sequence goes on along the minus strand of OU026153.1, from coordinate 241,481,597 downwards.
TTGTTTAGTGTAATATTCCGCTCTTTGTTGTTATCGTTTATAGTTGCTAATTGTTGTTTTTGGTGTTCTTATTTGTATAAGTTTGTTGTTTAATGTTTGACGTCTACATGCCTCTCCTGATCCTTCGGCCCTTCATCGTTAGGGTGTTAGCTTAAAAAGTTAAAAAGGAGACGTCATCTCTTAACCCATCGAACAACTTGACTTTTAAAGTTAATGCGTCATCGGGATGTGCTGGATTTTGCTGGCCGTCCGCCTACGCACCACTGTTGCTCACTCAAGATGGTCGTTTCTTCACCCATCGATCGTTTGGCTTGGTGTTGTACCCACATCGGTTGCAGGATGTGGTGTTATTTAAGCCTCTGGTTACCTAGCTTTCGTTGGGCTGTTGGCTTTAGAGATCGTCTTCCTCCATCCATCATCGTCGTGTTGGGTTGTCTAGCTTGAAACGACCGTCCGTCGCCACCCATCGGTGACTTTCAGATGTCCTGCCTTATGCAGCCCGTTGTGGGTCTCCCATCTAGCATAAGGGCTCTTAGAATGGTCATACTGGTATACTTTTTTTTCGCACCTTGGGCTCCTGATTTGTCGTGAATCTCCCTACTGTCCTTAGGGCTTCACTGACTGAATCTCATCATTACCCTCTGCGTAGAAAACCACCTGTACAACCTATGTGGATTGTTTTTCGAAGTCTGCGGTTGATGGAAAACTGGCTGACGGGACCATGACTGCCCTCCACCTCTGCTTAAGCTCGTTGTTCTCACTCAAAGAAAAAGGTGCCGAAAGAACTAGCAGGGGAAAGAAAGTCAACCTTGTTGCGGGAAAATTCACCGCAACACAGTACTAACTACTTTTATGGGCAATCGGTTTCCTAAATTCTACTATGATAGGAAAAAATTATATCAATATGATTTTTGTGTTTTATTTTTGACAACTCACGCGTGATTCGTGCATGTAGTATAGCCAACCATGCTCAATTCGAACGACTTGCATCCGAACAATGCTTACAAATTATTGAGTTGTATAATCAAAATGTTTTTCGCGCACTTAGACCATTTTACGGTCGTCCTAATAATAGACAGTGTGACCAAATTTCGCACCAATCACGCTACTACTTAGGTGCGTAGAGTGTATATAGAGGAAAATATTGCTTCTGTATCCGCCAGGTTTAATGAAAACCCTGATTTGTCCATTCGTTGTCGTTCACAGCAATTGGGATTGTGATACTCGACTACGTGGAAGATTTTACCCAAGGATCTTGGACTAAAACTTAACAAAACACAGGCCGTGCGAAAGCCGGAGCTGAACCGGTGAGTTAGTCTTGGAAAAGCTTGAGAAAGATCCGCTTTTTTATTAAAAAATAAGCGACAAAGCTTATTTCTAGTTAAATGGGTACGTTAATAAACAAAACTGCTGTATTCAGTCCGACGATGATGGGCAACAATGATGAAGGCAAAGGGCTGATAATACACCCGGAATAATTGGCCCGTATTTTTTCAAAGTTGACCGTGAAGACAACGTTACCGTCAATGACGCCCGATATCCTTCAATTGCTTCGAACTTTTTTTTGCCCAAAATACACGAGCTGAACCTGGTCGACATATGGTTCCAGCAAGACGGTGCTACATGCCACAGAGTACGCGAATTGATGGACCAATTAAGAAATAACTTCGGTGAACAAATTTTTTTTCTGAATATTGGGACAGCTACATTGTATCTTCTTCGGCCGTATACGTCCCAGAAAAGTGAAATTTCGTATCCACTCGTCTTCTGGTTGCTGGGTTAGATTTTTGTATGTGCTGTCATCGTGGAAATTGAAATCACTTTCAGGGTATACAGTTGTTATATGTGGAGTAGTTTTATATCGTTCGAAATCTACTGCCTTTCGTAGTGAGTTCCTGGTTTTTTTGCATTCGGAAATATAGAGATTTAATACAATTTAGTTAAGAGACGTTAGGTGTGCAGGAACAGCTAAGGTGAAACATAACGTATGTAGTCTGGTACAGTTTTGTTGTCAGTGTTCTAATATAAAAATTTCACTTTAGATTATAGTCAAGAGTAACACCAAGATATTTAAACATTGATACATTCTCGATAATTGTTACACCGCTATCTTCCTTTTTTAAATTCCCGTGACATTTTGTAATATGTGGCGGTCGAATGTGTATGATCTCTGTCTTATAGAATCATGAGTTGGTCGTGACACCACGCTGTAACTCCGTTAAACTCCTTTTGCATTATCTCTGTCGTGTCGAATTTCCAGCTACTTACTCCTATAGCATAACCTGTATTTTTATTTGCACTGGAAGCAAATCAGCTTTGACTGTTTTGGACTCCGTATACAGTTTTTTCTTCATCAATATATCGGTCCTCAAGTAATACTTAAAAATTCCTTTTTTTCAAGAAACTATCAAACCACGACAAAAGAGACTTGTTCTATCTGTCGCAATATATTTACATGACTATACGTATCAAATGTCTTTGTAAAGCCAATAAATAGTACCACCGAGCTGTGATTTTTCTTAAGCCGATTTGCGAAGTCTCCAATTAACCGGTTTATGCTTTTGTACTTCTCAAACAACTACAACTCAACAGGTGAAGCAGAGCATATGGTAAGAAAATTCAACTACTCGCGTCAACCCAATACCCCAACAAGAATAATAATAACTATTTTGAAAAACAACTAGAAAACAAATAATAGTCCTAATAAAAATTCAATGCAAAGCCTATCTAACAAGAAAAATATATTTACCTAGCAAAGAACACTAGCTAATTCAAACAAACACAACCACAACGACCACGCAAAGTCCAAGGAACAAGAAATAAGGAATACCGAAGGGAAAAAACGCAGGAAAGAACACTCCTCAAGCCGTCTGGCCACCGCGAAGAACTCAGACCCCCTCCCACCAAATGAAAATCCCATCAAAATGAATATAAAGAAAAACATAAAAAAATAACGATAAAAGTAATCCAAATGGAAAAGATAAAAATAATGATAAAGATCAAAACAACCTATACTCAGAATAAAGCAAGAATAGAAATAATTTATACATACTCGTATGCACCTCTAACTCACATACCTTGAATGGAGAAGGCCGTCAAATCGCTCTGGATATGGAGCATACTTGGGATTGCGGAAACCCGAATCTTTGGCGGAAACCTAATAAAAAGAAGAGATGGCAACCTATTCGGCTATAAAGGTTAAACCAAAGAACTACACGGGGTAGACTTCTTGATAAGCAGCGAAATAAAGAACAAAACAGTCAAAATAAACTTCTTCAACGAAAAAATAGCTGCTTTTCAGGTAAAAGTCACCAAATCGAAGCCTTCCATTATTCAAGTAAATATATAAAAGTACTCGTAAGTATATTTATATAACATAAATTTAAAAGTGAACCTAAAATTTTTATTATCGGTTAAAAGAACAATTCATGGCGTCTACTTTTTGAAAATGATATCATGTAAATGTAAGGCACAAATACGTCTGAAGTGATCCATTCGGAAGGTCCAATTTTGGGCGACTCGTTCGAGCACAAGCACGTATAGCACGAGTAATGTTGGCTTTCAAAGCTTCAATCGTAGCTGGCTTATTCCTGAAGACTTGAGACTTTACATATCCCCAGAGAAAATAGTCCAAATGTATGAGATCGCACGATCTAGGCGGGCAATTTACCATAGCAAAACGTGAAATTAAGTGTTCACCAAAATGATTTCCCAACATGTCCACTGTTTCACGCGCTTTATGGCTGGTAGTGCCGTCTTGTTGAAACCAGAGCTCACCGAGACCATGTGCTTGAATTTCAGGAAGCACATAGTCCGTTAACAAAACATTATAACGGTTACCATTGACGGTAGCATTCTGATTTGCCTCATTTTTGAAGAAATATTGACCAATGCTTCCACCAGCCCATAAACCACACCATACCGTTGTTTTTAATGGATGTAATGGTAGCTCTTGGTACTCTTTGGGTTGCTCATCAGCCCCAACACAGAAATTTTGTGTATTAACGTATCCATTCAGCCAGAAATGGGCTTCATCACTGAACAAAATTTCACGATAAAACACCGGATTTTCATTGAGCCCATTCACTGAAAATATGGCGCAAATTCAACTCGTTTGGCTTCAATTCTTGCACAAGTTGAATTTTGTGCGCTTCGTGTACACTCTGAGCTACAGCTGCTATATGGTAGTCTTTTCACTACGTGCTAGATGTGGTCCAACCGGTCGAGTATCATCCACTAATGTAAGCTGGGACTCAAATTTGCGAATGGTATTGCTAATAGTGGTTTCAGTAGGTAGATTATGCGCACCGTAACATCCTCGAATCGCCTGAAAAACATCTCTCGCAGATCTCTGATTTTCGTAACATAGCTGAACAATTTGGAGACGCTCTTGTAGTGTGAGTGTTTTTATGATGACTTGCCAAACGAAACTGAACAAAAGTGACAAACCTGTTTGAATGAAGTCACTAGTGATCTGTCAAAAAGGGCCTATTGAAAGTCAAACCTCAAGATGAATCACCCCTTATATTGAAGCCAGATTAGAAGAGGTAAAATATTCCTTAGATCGCTTGATGATAGCTAGACATTTCGCAGCATTTTTAACGACATCAAATATGTGGTCGTTTTATTGACACACATGTCGAGAATGAAAAGTTTTTCGGATTCGACGATGCAAGTGCCTTTCATGGACAATGGCTGGGTATTAAAATTTCACTGTAACGACAACAGACAGCATTGAGTTTTGGAAGCATTCATTTCCACTCTGTGGAATAGATCCAATAGATCCTCAATTGGTTATGCTATTACATACGCTGTCGTTCCCGTTCTACAACCGACAGCAGTACTGTCATCAGCAAAGGAATATATTGGAATAGAAGTAGCAGACAAAAGATCATTGATGAAAGTTAAAACGAGAATCGGAAATACAACGGAACACTAAAGCACACCAGCATTTGTTTTGTGAATATCAGACTTAAAACCATTCAAGACAACTTGGATTGAACATTTTGAAAAGTCGTTTCTAATCCATTGAAGAAAAGAGTCATCGATTCCAAAAGGACGCTTTTTTGACAACAGAGCCTGATGCCAAACTCTTTCAAATGCCTTAGAAATATCAATTGCAAGTATGTTGCTTTCGCCAGATTGATGTAAACTTCAGTTTCACTTTTCGGTAAGACATGCCATCAGATCACCAGTGAACCTGTTGCTACGGAAATCATACTGTCGATCATAGTCAAGCATTCTTGTTTCGAGATATTTTATGATATGAGGGTTTATGATTGGAGGGAGTGAAGAAGATTCGCCTTTTTTAGGGACGGGTTGGATAAATGCTATTTTTCCTCTGTTCGGAAAGAATCCTAAAGATCAGGATTGAAGAAAGAGCTTACGCTGTGGTTTTGCAAGCGAAAAAGAACACCTCTTCAGAAAAACGAGTGAACTACCATCTACACCAGCAGATTAACGTAGATTAGGTACACGAGTGTAAAAGTGGATGCGCTCTATTGAAGATTCGACGCACTCTTAGGACGACGCACAATTTAGGATTGTTGAGCTGGCCGAAAAGTGTGCAGCAAGCAGATTGGCTTTGTCCAAAGAGCTGACAGCTGGAATGTCATTGTAAATGAGCGTTGGGATGGAAGATGAAGCAGATTTTCTAATGTTTTTGACGAACGACAAAAATTTTTTACTACATTTCGGACATTGTAGTATTTTTTTGCCTCAGTTTTTGGTCGTTTTAGGATTTCACATGCTTTAGAAAGACGCTGCAGTCATTCCTGGCTCATTTAAACTTTTTCGGTTTTCCTCTCTCGGGTTGGTGTTTTAGGACCAAAAAAAAATTTTTTCTCTAACCCTGGCAGCCTCTTTACAACTTGAATTGCACCACGCATTTTCTTTTGGTTTGACACTCTTCATCCGATGAGAGATAAACCATGTCATATCAACAGCTGCCTTCACGTCGCTCTCAATAAAACATAACGACTAGTTAAACTTTCTAGAAAAGTTGCTAATTCTGCTCGAATTGGCTTTCTTGTACTGCCATACGGTTGTTTTAGGAATCTTTTCTCTAACTTTGTGGTGGATGTGCGAGAAATTAGCTGATATGACACAATGGTTCGACGAAACTAGATGGCAAAGCACATCAACGGTGTACTTATCTGGCTGAGAGGTTAAAAATAACTCCAAGGTATCGGCGGCAGCGAAGATCTCAACATATGGTCCTTATGGTTTTGTCTGTAGAGAATGTCGAAGCCACCCAGAATTGTGTATATTAAAATCACCCGTAATAGCTATTTTAATGGAATCAGACAGCGCATTAAACTCGATAAAGGTCGAATTGATGTCTAGTTTCGGGCTTCTGTAAATAAGGCAGTAGTGAATAATTTTCTTACGAAGATGGTATTTTAACCACATGAAGTTGAATTTCAGATGGGAACATGGATCATATTGTGGTGGAGTTTAGTAAGCTTCATCACTATGTACATAAATTGCGAGACTGCGGTGAGAGATAATGACACAAATTCGTATCCAGGTAGCTTCAGATTAGAATAATCTGTGAGGTGTGGGCGGGGATCTACCTGTGTTTCGCTTAGTTCCAAAACTGCTGGCATGTACCCACAGACGGGATGTACGCAAAAGTAACTAACACAAAAAACACAAATACCAACGATTCTAAGCAAAGCTGCGAGGTGAGAATTTTGAAGTTGATTTACTGAATCAAATTGCTGTATGTATTTTGCTCTTACAACAATATGAAACAGTGCAACAACAAAACTCACATTCGCAATCCGCTATCAAAAAGGTGCAAAAGTATACACAGAATTAACAAAATGACTGAAAATACAAAAAAAAAAAATAAAATAAATAAATAATAATCGACGAAATAGAAGTCCTGGGCAAAAATATGACGCCCTAAACACCAAAAAAAAAAACATATATTCAAAAGAACTAAAAAAAACTATGTAAAAAAGAGATTAAAAAGGACATAAAAATATTTAATGATCGAACAGTCAAACAAATAATCGAGCAAAACAGATCTATTAAAAATGCAAACAAGGATAATAAAGCTAACAAAAAACAACAAAATAATAAATTCAAGAAAGATAGTCAATAAAGGAAACAGGTACCGAATTATTCGAGAAGCTTTATAAATCTGCTCTAAACAGAGAAGAGATTCTACGTGAATTACCTAACATACATGTCATTGAAGAGGCAACTCGGATCTTCCTGCTCAGCGGAATAAAAAAAGCAATAGATGAACTTTGGAAATGATTCGATAAAAGTCGAAATGCTCAAACTAGGAAAAAGGAAATTAACTTTATGTCTTATCAACTTGTTTAATAAAATTTTGGAGTCGGAGGAAATGCCAAATCAATGGAAAAAATCAACGTTATGCATACTTCACAAAGAAGGTGATAAACAAAATTTGAATAATTACAGAGCTTTAATCATCATCTCAACTATATTATATATACCCTATTTGCTGAATTCATTTTAAGATGAATAAAAACGGTCCTAGACGATTAACAGCCTAGAGAATAAGTAGGTTTACGGGAAGGCCTTCAAATTGGCGTTAAATCAGATGTTTGGCTTCTCTAGAAAGTCAACATGGATCGCGAGTTTCAAAAAACGGTGGCCATTAACTTTCCGGCCGTAGGCACTGTCTTCGTCTTTTCTGGAGCACGTTCACCGGGTAAAACCCATTGTTTCGATTGCTCTTTGGTCTCGGGTGTGTACCAATGTATCCATGTCTCATCGACGCACAGTGTGACGAATTGCTGATTTAGCTTGATTTAACCCATTATAGGCTGAGTTTTTTTGAGGTGTCGGATTTTCTTTCTTTTAAATATGTTTTTGATTATGGTTGTCTTAACAGTATATAAGCATTGATCTTGTGCTTAGTTTACACAAAAAATGCTGGTACCATATGGTACCACTAATCTGTTAAATATAGTCAAATATAAGTGTTACCTTTTTAATTGTAAATAAGTATATCGAACCACAAAAATAGGAATTAAATAGACAGATATAGTTTCAGAAAAGTATTATTTATTATTTTGAAAACAAATTGAAAAATTAAGTATGAAATTGGTAATAAAATGCAGCACATAACCCTACATTACATTTCCTACACTCCAATCTTGTTCGGGCTTTGCAGTTTTCTTGAGCACACCTACGTCGGCTCGAAGAAGGAACAAGCAAGTGATTTCGGCCGTCGAACCTTATGTCATCACTGACCCGATTGTCAGTACAAGAGTGCTTCGCAGACTTCGGCCCTCCTCCGCTAAGAGGAAGGTTTTGAAATCGAGTCAAATATGTCTGCGCTATGTGTCTGTGAAAATCCAATTGACTTTCAACATTTCCTGTTTTTCTTGATAGGACCCAAGCATTACAAATTTTGATCCATTAAATCAGTTCCACCCATAAATCGGTTGTATTTAGTAAATAATGCTGGTCGTGGATCACTCACCTTCTTTTTTTCCGCTGCGAACTTTGGAAATGTCGGAAAAGAGTTTCGGCAACGATTTTCTAAAAAAAAACCGGTCGTTTACCAGTGGCACGACGGTTCAAAAGTGGTCGTAAGTCAATCGAAGATGATGCACGCAGTGGCAGACCATCGACATCGAAAATCGACGAATACATTGGTGAAGTATAGGGTTTTCCAATAACGACTTGACAATTTAAATTTAAATAAAAGGCAAACCATTTAAGATATTTCAAAAACTTTATTATTGGCTTGAAGTACAATCAAAACATTTATGAATGGAACTCGACTGCGTTCATATGGTCACCGCGGGCACGTTTGCAGCGGTCGATTCATTGGACCCAATTTTCAACGACTCGGCCAAATATTTCGGCCGAAACGGCCGCTATATCGCGTTCAATGTTGGCTCTGAGCTTTTCCAACGCCGTCGGCGTGTTGGCATAAGCCAATGACTTTACGTAGCCACACAGAAAATAGTCAAGCGGAGTTAAATCGCACGTACGAGGCGGCCAATCGACTGGCCCATGTCTTGAGATAACACGCTCACCTTACTTACTCTTCAATAAATCGATTGTAGCGTGTGCTGTGTGGCTTGTGGCACCATCCTTTTGAAACCACATATACATTATTTTATAAAATAATCGGTGGTCATGGCGCGATAACGCTGACCATTCACAGTAACGTGACGATCATTATCGTCGACGAAAAAATATGGCCCAATAACGCCGCCGGCATGCAAACCGCACCAAACAGTTATTTTTTGTCGATGAAGTGATGATTCATGAAGCACATGTGGGTTTTCACCCGACCAATAACGCATATTTTGCTTATTGACGAACCCATTGAGCCAAAAATGAGCTTCGTCACTGAAGAAGATTTTGTGACTCCGAATATCTGTAGAAAATGTTTATAATTTGCAGACGTTGCTTGTTAGTGTACTTTACCATGATGAAATTGTTGAGTTTACTGAATAAATTGACAGTGACAGTTTAATGATTAGTGAAAGATTGCGTTCACAATTTAAATTCAAAGTTGTCGTTAATTGAAACAGCTGTGGTATAAAAATGAAGAATATTTGAACAACCTTAGATTCGTAAGCGACATCATACTTTTCGTTTCATTCACAACAGAAATGAAAGTTATGATTAATCCATTAGAAAATGCAAGTAAGACCGTAGGTCTGTCTATGAATGTTAAAAATCTTATGTCTATGTATAATTATATAAAAGAAGATATTACAGTAAATAATGGTAAAATCGAAAAATTACGAAAATTGTCACAAGAAATCCGACAAGAAAGGGAAATTGATATAGGAAAGCAAAAGGATGGAACCAGCACCAGTCCAACATATCCAGGACCTCAAGAGCATATGTATTTGACTCAACGATCTAACATATGGCTCACAAACATGGAGCTTAACAAGTGGCTGATGCCAGTGTTGATACACATTTGTGCCCTTTATATCGCATTTTCCACGAGTTTCCGTAAGATTTCCGATGAAAACTGTTCGCATTCCTGACGAATATTCTTCTTAAGGGCTGCGATTGTCTGAGGCTTGTTGGCATCAAACCGTGACATCAAGTAGCCCCAAAGAAAGAAGTCTGGGATGGTTAAATCGTGCGATCTTGCTGGTCATGCCAAATCGACGCGTGACCTGTCGTCTGGTTGATGTTTCCTCATTCTCAGCGACATCGGCAGCCAAAACCGTGGTATTCTCGACCGAACGACTAGTCCGATTTTGGCCACGTCATGCACGGTCTCCTGTGGTTCCACTATTTTCGAGTTGAGTAGCTTAGCGCCAGAATGTTTGCCTAGTTGGCGCGACACGATTAGGAAATCGACGTCGAAATTAACGCTGCGCTAACATCACCGACTGATTATTGGTCAAGAACATCGACACAATTATTCCACGCTCTTGCGGACTGTGTTTGTTTACTGCAGCTGTCTATCTCACAAATGTCCAATTTGATTGACGTACGATGTCAGTTGCAAAAATTATACCATCTTCCGTAGCGAGACTGCAAAATAACCGATGGATCCCAAAAACAACAGAATGGAACCAAAGGACGGCCTAGTAGACAACTTAAACGCTGACCTAGAAAAAATGGATAAAAGATGGAAACAGTAAGCCAAAGATAAAAATGAATGGCAAAATAGGGGGTGGCTTATATTCAAAGTTGAAATAGAATTAAATTATACCTTATAAACTTAATTATAATGTGTTCTGTACGATTATCATATTGGATGAATAAAGCTGTAATAATAAACTTTTAAAATCCGAACTACTCGTAGTTACTTCCTACAAGTTTGTATTTTTCCAGATAATTGTAGAGTCTTTTGTACAAAAACTTTCTGGCAGAAAAGATACTTATACTCAAAAGTGTGTATTTGTTTAGAATATTCTTAATTTCGTTCAGGTTACAACCTTTTTCATACCACTGAAAGTTGTTTACAAGTTTAGGAAAAATTCGATGATTATATAAATTTATGGTGTTGAATATTTTTGAAGTAAATGTTTTACCAAATTTATTTGCAAGATCACTTTTTACTTCTGTATCCGCAAAATTGTGTTGTATAAATTAGCTGATTTCTTTCCCAGGATGCTGTTTACGAGTTCTCATATTTCTTTAGATTTTGTTCTATTGTCTATAAATTGTCTTTATTGTCTGTAATAATGTGATTTTGCAAATTTGATTACTTTATTTATTTCAGTAGGAAATGTTTTGAATTGCCTATTGCTTTTAATTTTTTTGTAAAGCATGCCTCTTCCCCTGCATGCTTTCTTTAGATTGTTTGTCATTCCACATTTTTTATTTTGTCGTATCTTTGTGTTTATTAATATTGTAGATAAACTAAGAATTTAAGTAAGATTGTGACTAAAATTTTCATATGAACTATGTGCATCTGTGAATTCATTTAGGTCCCAATTGTGTTTGATTAGGTTTCGTGACGTACTATAATTTGTTGGTTTTCTGTTTTTCTTCCACTCTTTTTACGCAGCCAGATACAAGTGCTCTGTCAGATATGTTTAGTTCAATAACTGCAGATCTTACAATAACGTACACACTGAAGCTATTGTTGAATCTCTGATTGAGCTGGGAATAGTCAAATATCATTAGTCAATGGATAGGACAAGAACTATTCAGGCATCACTGGGCAGCAGCAACATAACCAAATTTGTCCATAGAGGAACGCCACAGGGTAGCGTCATCTCACCCCTACTATGGTTAATGGTTAAATACAAAATTCTGGTGAAACTAGACAGGGAACGGGTCAAAGTTGTCGCATACGCGGACGACGTAGTGATACTAGTGTCTGGGAAGTTTTCCACCGTAATTAGTGAAATTATGGGAGCGGCTCTAGACAAGGTAAGCACCTGGGCTGCAAGTTACGGCCTTGGCGTCAACTCGAGCAAAACTGAACTGATGCTGTTCACTACCAAAACCAAAATACCCGATTTTACCCTACCCCGTCTATCATCAATCAACTCACACTAAGTATTATGCTTGATCCAAAACTTAACTGGAAAGACAACATCGAACACACAAACCTTTGAAAAGAAGTGGGGACTTCAACCAAAGATAACCTTGTGGATGTACACAGCCGTAGTGCGTCTAATTCTCACGTATGGATTACTAGTATGGTGGCCTTATATTAGACTCAAGGAGTCTTGATGCTGGACTGCAAGGCCATATGGCCATAGTAACATCCTGGATTCGTTACCTAACGGCATGGCTCTGTCGTGGGGTGTGTTCTCACATTTTATCCTGGTGGTGGCGTTCAGCTGACAACTCGGACCTTCCTGACATAGAGTCGTCTCTGACTCCAGACTCAATCTCGTCCTCATCGTCGTCGTCAACCTCTGGTCCCAGTAAACACCATGGCTTCATTTTGTTGCTCATCATCACAGTTGAAAACTTTCGTTGTTGTCAGCCGGTCTCGATTCTACCCAGAACATTGCGATCCTATCGAAGACATTTCACCACAACGTATGGTCCTTTGTACTTCGGCTCCAATTTCTGCGATTCACCAGTGGGCGATGGAACACTTTCCACTACTACTGGGTCACCTTCGTTGTATGTTGTTGGATGTTTGTGTTTGGCGTCGAACCTCAGCTTGCATTTCTCCTTCTCCTCGTGGATCCTACGACACACATCTACTCGTCGCTGCTGCATGTTGACTGGCTCAAGGGCTTCCTCATCATGAATAGCCTTTAAGAAATGATTAACACCGATGTCCTTTAGCTTGAAGTCAAAAACTATTTCATTTGGACTGTATCCAGTTGTTGAATTTCGACCATTGTAGCTGCCGTAGATCTAAGTCCCAATTGTGCTGTTCATCGCTTGACATCCGGAAATACTGCAAAACACTTTGGTTGAGTCTTTCGATTGAGCCATTAGCCCTCGGCATCCGAACGGCGATCCGTATATGTCGAATTTCATTATCCCGACAAACGACCTCAAACTTTTTGGCAGTAAAAGCGCTTCCCTAATCGCTGATGATGACATCCAGCAAACCGAACGATCACAGACTTTATTCTCGTGTCTGAGAAAGCATCGGCAATACCGATTTTATAGGCTTTATCTCTTCGACTTCGTGGAAAAGGACGTGCATGCTTCCTTCTACCGCACCCGGCACTCTTTTGTGCTACATAACAGCATTCGATGCATGCGGATATGTAAGATTTAACGAAGTTCCGCATTCGTCTGAACCACAAGTTCTCTTTCATTCGTTGTAGAACCTTTTCCACACCGAAATGTAATATGTCGTCATGGAAATATGAAACTTGACGATTCGCCATCTTACGGCTGATGGCACGACCAGTTCCAGCTTTTCCTACCGACGACAACTTTTCTTCCGTCTTTACTTCGTCCTTGGTAAATTCCTTGAGATGTCAAGTTTTTTTTTTCGATGATAAGGAGCCGGTTGTCTTTGCATAGGATATCATTTCCAAGGAAGAGAGGATATGGCATCAACTCGTCTTTTACAATTATAAAACCGTGAGCCGCCTCTTCCTCATCTATTTCTACTTTCCGCCAGAGAAACCATTTAATGGGAAAGGATCGTGCGGTTGAATTTCAACGATGTTTTCTGCACCAAGTGTTTGTTTATTTGTGCGTCCTTCGTTCAGTTACTGCCATTAGCGTTATCGTTTGCGATACTTAGGCCGTTATCCTTTACTGCAACCTCCTTCTGGTCAATTGTTCTCCGAATACGTCGTCCTTCGGCAAATATTGCATCGCGTTTTCTTTAATGCAGTTGATGGATATATACCCGGTTTCGGAGCAGTTATAGCAGACCACTGGGGATGAAGAGTACCTGGCTGTTGTGATTGGTTGGCATTCCGATGCGATGGTCATTCTTGGCGAACCATTGGGTGAGTACTCAATCTATGAGGTGGTTTACCGGAGTCTGTTGGTTGAAGATCTTGTTGGACGATTGGCAAAAAAACGTTCGATGGAGTTGCGTAATTCGTTCAATTGCGTGAGGTGCATTACTGCCAGTGCTATTTGCAGCTCATTGTGGTTCATTCCGTAACGAATGTATCTGATTATAGACGGATCGCTTAATCGGTGCCAAGTGCCAGCATGCGATAGAAAAAGCCGATGCCATTTTCAGTCTGTTTCTGTATATTTGAAGATATTTTAAGATAGATGTCCGCCTCGTTTTCGCTAATGCCGAAGTCTTTAATGAATCGTCAAATGAAGTCTTGCCTCGATTGTATTTCTCCAAGCAGCGAGTCTGGACCTCGCATTTTCGTTTGTGTGACGTTAAAAACACTCCTTTCGTTCCAAGAGTACAGTGTTATGACGGTGTTAATTCGGTTGACGTATTGCTCTACTGTTGGGGAGAGCTCTTCCGATGGATGAAATTCGGAAATTAGGTTCGGTATTTCTGTTGTAGAAGTTGGCGTTGCGTTGATCATTATTAGTGACGGAGACGTTATTGCGTGTTGCAGTGCATTTGTGATTTCGACGTTGGTCGTTGTTGTCGACGTTGACCTGTTGGAATTCTGTGGAGATATATTCTCCACTACCCTTGTTAGCTGTTGCATGTTATGGTCGTCGGAGATCACCTCTTCTTAGTCATCTTCGATATTCCATAATGCGTTCCAGCAATAACGCTTTACGGCCAGATGTGTGTAAATTGTTGCAGCGTGTCGAATTTTATCGTTTGCATTGTTTCGATTAATTGGATAAATATCCCACTTCTAAAAAATATCGGCGTTTGTTTCGAGGAATAATACGATTCGTTATTTTCATTAAATTTTTATTTAAAATGCCAAAAATAAAACACAAAAAGAACAGAACAAGAACAATTAAAAAACCAACGGCTTATTTGCATGGCCCACCTCTATGAATTCCTTGATACTCGATCTAAGCGTCCCGTTGGCGCTCTTTTCGGTTGACAGCTCTGTCTTGGGGTGCGTTCTCATATTTTATACTGGTGGTGGCATTTAGCTGACAGGACTATTAGCAGCGCACCCTAGATTGAAGAGAGTGGAAGGCTGTTGTGTCTCAGGCAGATACTCTTCACGGGTTGAGAGCCTATTAAGTAGTTTAGCAAGCCTACGTCCTTCCTTGGGGTTCAAGCTATGTCCATACCCAATTTCATCAAAATCGGTTGGTAAAAATGTGACCGACGGACAGAGTTAAATTAGTATTTATTGTATTGGTCATACAAAAAGTCTCTCCGCGGTTTTTCGGTACATTTTTGAAAAAAAGTACATAATTCCATCAGTGTAGAACTTCTGTGGTCTATCAGCGAAAAACTTGGCCAAGTGATTTTCTATTGGCTCTTCGGTCGGCCAATTTTTTACCATCAAGAGAGTATTGTGAAGACCGAAACAAATGGTAATCAAATGGTGCAAGGTCTAGCTATATGGTGGACGCATCAAAACTTTCCAATTTGTTCCGGGTGGTCAAAGATGTGTGTGGCCTAGCATTGTCATGATCGAAGACAACTACCTTTCTGTTGGACAATTGTGGTCGATCTGTCTTAAAAGCTTCATTCAAACGGTTAAGTTGTGCAAAGTAGGGGATCAAATTGACCGTTTCGCCATGTTTAGCATCTCGTAATAGACAATTCCCTTCCAATCCCACCAAACACTCAACATAACCTTATTTGCAATCAATCCAGGCTTTCAAGTCGTTTGTATTTGGTCATAATGGATTGCATTGGATATTCTTGTATTTAATCCATTTTTCATCGCCCGTAATGAATCGCTTCATGGTTCCATTTAGTTACGTTTCAGCAGCGTTTCACTGATGGTTATACGGCCAATTAAATTTCTTTGCGTTAATTCATGTGACACCAAACATCGAACTTGATGTTGATGTTTAGTGCCTCCGCTATCTCCGGACATTTTCCGTGTCGGTCTTGCTCCATCAGTTGCAAAATTTCATCGACTTTTGCAGTGAGAGGCCGACCAGTGCGAGGTGCATCTTTTTCATCGAATATTCTGGGTCGGATTCGAACAATCCACTCTTGGGTCCGGCGTTCACTTAAAGCATTCTCACCATAAACTGCACAAATTTTTCGGCATGTTTTTGTAGCGTTTTCCCTTTTTTATAGTAAAAAAGCATCATATAGCGTATTTCTTCAGATATATCACTCATATTCAAATCAGTATAACTTTTAATACGAGCAACGATTTACACAGCTGTCTTCAAAAAAATGTAGCCTGCCACGTCACCTTTCAAACACGTGTTTGTTTGAAACAATCAGATTAGTGTTTCTAGTTAAATGAACACCAACACCATCTAGTGACATAAAACTGCGTAGACTTTTTATATAACCCAATATTAGTATACGAATGCATCCAGAATTCATCGAGCTCTGACATCGATATTTTTATCTGACACGTGAATGTATGGTATCAACAACTTTTCTTTTACTTCGCCGGTACTTCTTGACTTTGGGACATGGTCACGTATAGAGTACTTTTTATTAAATGTTAATGTGCCTCAGACTCATCCTAGTTGTGTAGTTGCTTTAACCTCTCTATGAAGTCGTCTTTTGCGACAAGTGTGGATTGAATTGCGGCAATGTTCTATATTGCTGCTCACAAGTGAAAGCGAACTTTAACCATTGTCGAGATTTCCAGAAACCGAGCTTACTGAAGCGGTATATTGAGTTTTCATGAATAATTTAAAATAATTAAAATTTTTTTATTATCTAGTATACGTATCTTCTTCCTTATGCAATTTGCTGGATGTCGTCAGCCCCCCCGAGTGTATGTATCAAACGTCATTTACTTCTTTCTCTACGCGAAAACAAATTGACGTGAGAAATTTAATTGTACTCTACACGTTCCTAGTAATTCAAGAATTTGTTCGTAAAAAAGCATATCCCACAAACTCGTCCGTATAAGAAAAAAAAAAAAAAAAAGAAGAAAAAGTTCAAAAAATCTGTAACCAACCTTAGGTGCTGGATGTTAAGCTTTGTTAGGTTAGATGTCTACCTCATACGGTAACCATAAAAAACGGAAAATAAAATGGAAAAACTCAGTCGCAATAGCTAGTGGCTGCCATCATGTTACTCATCAGCTGGTGAGTATTCCACTCGTCGAGGAATGATATTGAGGACAGACATCTGCAAAACGAGAATAGGTGCAAATTACATTCCGCATGCTAGCGCGTTTCAACTGTACCACAAGGATCCACAGTATACATTTCCTCTCATTTTAAAAGTATCTAAATCTGTGATATACTCGTATGTATGTTGATACTCGTATACTATCGTCAATTCTACGAACATGGTCATCCCCATACGGACCTGGCTGCTTCACTTAATGCTCTGAACTTTTTCTGCATTCCATGTCTGGCGCATAATGTCGGCGTTTCACATTCAGTTCTTTTGGAATATTCCTCCTAACATATTTGTTTGTTTGTTTTTTCTTTTTTTTTTTTTTTTGTACCTTGTCCTGGTTCTTTTTTTTGCTCCTTTTAATTACAGCGCTGTTATCTTGTGTTGTTCATCTTTCGTTTGGCCGGAACTCATCACACGATGAAGTGCCTTGATTTTCATGGTTGGACCTTGCATTGCTTCTTTATTCCGATGTGGTGAAGTGAGTTTGAGTGGATTTTTGTTTTGTTAGTACTCCAGCTCCATACTCCTCCTCATCGTCTACTATTCGATTGTGATTGTACGAGTATATCAGACCGAAACTGAATTGCCAGGCAAAGTGAGCGTGTGTAACTTGAAATGCCACAGAAAAACAACATCAATCGACAAAATGTGGCAACACTGGTCGCGGTAGTAGCAGTTTCAGTGGACTTTGAGTAAAGTGGGAAGCAACTGCACTGGTCAACTTGGTTGTTCCGTGTATATGAGCAAACAAGATAAGAGTCCTCGCGCAAACATCACATCATACATTTCGCCTGATAGTGAAGGACTTATTCTTCCTTCCTTGCTGAATGTTGTGTAGACTGAGGGCTGACTATACGAATACTATAGAGTATCTGATGAAATTTCATTTTTATTAAACAACAAGAACTCAGAATATTCATCTGTCCTGGCTGTGGAACCAGTAATTTCAGCAAAAAGAGACGAGCCAACCTCTGAAAAAAAGAAACGTGTTGCGGAAGCTCACTATATGAATACTCCAACTCTAAACGATGGAATAGAAAAAAAAAAAGGAAAAGAAAAAACGAATCACAAATCCTGACGTGACGAGGAGCTAAAGGAAGCAAACGGAAAAAAAGGAGATCTTCACAGTGCAACTCAGTCCTCTGGTGGTCACATGAAACACTGGTGTCATTAAATTGTAATTGCCTTATCACTTTTGCACATGTACGACGGGTGTTTGTGCCTGTGTATACTATGTTATCCTTGTTGGTTTAGGATTCGACGAATAACGCGATTTTTTTTTTTCTCACTCCAAAATCATCGTTCATGTGGCACAACAAACACGAACATTTTGTAGAATGGAGTGGATGGCCAGGAGAACAGGATCCAAGGGCCAGAAGCTAGGAGCTTATCTTCCATCGTCCTTCGTAATACTTTGCCACCCAGTTTTTTTTTTTTTATTTTTTAGTTATTTATAAACAGATTCTCATTTCTCGCTGTTTTTCGTCTTTTTGTTTTTTACTTTTTTTTTATTTGAGCTCCCTTGGCTCCTCGTTACTTTGATCCTTGTTTGTGTGGTCGTTTTGTTGGCTTGACTGTATTCTTAACGTGAATGCGAATAAAAAGCGGAAGCTGTCGACATGGAAACGTGATTTTGAATAGAAAATTAAAGAAAACGGACAAAATGAGACCAAGCAGGAGAAGTACCAGCAAAACTGAAGATAAAAATAAAAAAAAAAAAAGAAATTGGTAAATATCCTCTCTATATTCAGAGGCGAACGGATAGGAATAGACAAACGCCACGGCATGGATCAAGAACTACAAACTGCAACCGCCAAAGTGGACTCGACTCGCTGCTGTAAGTAAAACCATCTTCGTTGGAAATTAATTATCTGGAACATGCTCTGGCTTTTTGGTAAGGGTATGGATCTTGGAGAAACCCGACGATGCCGACCAGCGGCGACCAAAAATGCAGTGGCGAAGAAAATTGAATACGCTTCTGAGAATGAAATGAAAATTAAAAAAAAATAAAAACCGACGAGTAAGTAACAGCTGAGTTCTTAAATTGTACTAGAGTAGGTTAGATTATCCTGGTGTTAGAGCTTACACCCTTAAATTTGAATTTAAATTACCAAACCGAAGTAATTAGAAATAGATTCCAGAAGAAGACCAGACACGTGAGAAAATTAGACAATTCTTGGGTTCATAGCACCTTATAGTACTTTGAGCTTGGGTTTCGACTTTATCTTAGATCAATAGGTCTACGTATAATTGGTAAGAATGGTTATTCACTGGCATGGGCTTGTTTGTTTAGTGTAAAAATTCGTGAGGTATAGGGCATCAAAAATATCCCCGCGGCATTGTGTCAAATTGCTGGAACGTTTATTCATTCTATTGTATGCGTAATAGAGGCTATGATTCATTCCCAGAGACCTTCCTTTCTTTTCAATTCTTCTGTGCCAAGTTCTGTTGAAACTGCAAACAATTTTTTCAGCTTGGGTTGGTGGACTACATTGTGTTGTCATTAATTTTCTAGTTTTCGTTTACAACTCCCCTGCGGCGGCGTTAACTTCCTCGTTCGACCCGTACTTCTTTCCCGCAAGCGATCTTTTAATGTTTAAGAACAAAAAGAAGTTGCAGTGACCCAAATCGGGAGAATACGGTGGATGGGGGAGCAATTGGTAGTGCAATTCGACAAATTTTGCTGTAGCGACTGCGGATATGTTTTTCTTCGTCAAATGTGGTTTTCGACGTAGTATACTCCTATGATTGTTTTTCCCTTCTCAAAATAGTCAACATAGACCACACTTCGCGCGTTCCGAAAAACCGTGGCCATCACCTTTCCGGCCGAAGTCAAGGTCTTCACCTTCTTTGGAGCACATTTACCGGGTACAACCCATTATTTCGATTGTTCTTTAGTCTCTGGTGTATACCAATGAATCCATGTTTCATCGATGGTCACTAAATGACGCAGAAACTCTTCCGGATTTTGATTAAACAGGGCCAAGCATGTCTTTGAAATGGTCTCACGATTGCGCTTGTTATCCGGTGTGAACAATTGCTGCACCCATCGCGCGGACAGCTTTCTTATGCTCAAAATCTCATGCTGGATAAGGATAACGCATTCACTCAGTGGTCCGCCAATACGAGATCATGGATTTTGTTCACGATTTCCTCTATGGTAACCGTTTTTGGGCCACCTGGGAGCGGTGGCCGGTTTCCCGGTTGTACGGTAAAGTGGATGGTTCCCATACACACCATCGAGAATCGGCTTGATTTCCAATCAAAAACCAGAATACTTAATGATAGATGGTATTCAGACATCTGCGAGTATTTACAAAGGCTTATAGCGCCTTGCATTTGAGCAGAACTTTGCTCTTTAAGATTTTGGATAGAATAGTGGACGCTGCTTTGCTTTCTCATATCGATAGAAAAAAAAATCAGTTTTTAGCTGGAATCATTCTTCAATCTGTTTTCTTTGTCGTCTAAGCCATGGGCTGTTTGTTGTAAATTCATAATTTTATGCGGAAGCAAGCAGATATATAGTATTCGTTTTAGTCTATGTAATTGCTTTAATTCTCATTGCCCATTTTAATGGTTTTTTCTTGTTGGAGTTGTCTGGTGTACATTTTTTATAACTATCAGAAATACCAATGGTAATAACACACGGCCCCATTGCACTTCCTTCTGTCCTTCATAGTCTTTTAGCATCTTTCTTGTGTGGGACATGAAATATGTAAAACCCCTGATAAGCGCTTCAAATTTCTTGGAAATACCTATTTTTCGAAAGGCAGTTCAGAAAATGTTCTGATTAATTCTTCGGCTGCTTTATTGAAATCAGTAAATAATACATGAACGATTGTTCGATGATGATCCGCAGAGCACTTTCGAGTAAGTAACCGATGCTGAATAATCTAGCACGATAGCCTGCTTGTTCGGCATAAGTGTTCACTAAAAATGTTCTTTGACACGTTTTAGAATTTTTGTAGCTCTTGTCTTAAAAACGGCAGATGACACGTGGATACTTTTTCAGTTCCCGCATTCTTTGAGGTTACTTGTGTTCTTGAAGATTATCCTTTTCTTCCAGTTTAGGACATGGTATTCTGGAATATTTTACTCCGATTGAAAGATAACAGTACTCTTCTTAAATCCAACCGCATTTCTTGAGTGCTTTTGTTTTTTAACGAAATCCTCCTTTCATTTCCCATTTTGATTCTGATAGAAAGGAGAATACGTTCCATATTCTTCAATTTATGTTGAGTTGAAGCTACAATTCAAACTCTTCATCTTCAATTCATCCCCAAATATTTTCACAAAATCGCGTGCTGTGACTTTCTGTTTTATCACGACAAAATGTTCTGTACTAACCCAAAATTGATTTTCGCAGTTTTCCAATGCAAGGTGAAAAACTATGACAAGATGATAGTTCCATTCTTTGCCGATTTCGTAGCTTGTTTGATGTTTGTGTCAACATGATAACTTCTTGATTTCTAAGATCATCATCAGCGAGAGCGTGATGATAAGTATCCAAAGCATTATAGTCCTTCTCCTAATATTGGAATTTTGTATGTCACAGAAGGCTTACTATTGGTCTTATCTTGTTTGCAATTTCTGAACTTTCCTCCAGATAGTGCAAGATGGAAGAGGAAATTATAACATGGGCTGAAAAGTCTTAGAGAGGACACCAATTGAATTCAAATTTTCCGTTAGTACCAATATTCAAAAGACACGTGTATAAATTTGACAGCTGTCGGACTATTAGTTCTCGAGATATAGCGTTGTGAGTGAAGCAACTTTTGTTATTGTGAAAAAAAAAAAAATGGATTCAAAGCAATTAGGTGTGTGCAGCCGATGCAAAGAAATGGCTTGATAAGTGTTACCCGGACTCTGCACCATCCGAACGAGTCATTCGCAAGTGGATTGAAAAACTTAAAAGTGGTCATACAAGCACCGAAGGTGATGCACGCAGTGGACGTCCAAAAGAAGCTATTTCAAATGAAAACATAAAAAAAGTCCACAAAATGATTACGAATGATCGTAAAGTGAAGATGATCGAGATAGCTGAGGCTCTGAAGATATCAAAAGAGCGTGCTGGATATATCATACACGAATATTTGGACATGCGAAAGCTCTGTTCAAAGTAGGTCCAGCGTTTGCTCACAGTCGACCAAAAACAACAACGTGTTGAGGATTCAGAGGAGTGTTTAAAGCTGTTCAACCGCAATAAGGCCGAATTTTTGCATCGGTATGTGACAATGTGACTTGGCTCCATCACTTCACACCAGAGTCAAGTCGGCCGTCAGCTGAGTGGCGAGGAGGCGACGAACCTCGTCCAAAACGACCAAAAACTCAACAGTCGGCTGGCAAGTTTATGGCATCCGTATTTTGGAATACACATGGAATAATTTTCATCGACTATCTCCAAAGGGGCAGACTATCAATAGCGACTATTACATTGCGTTGTTGGAGCGTTTGAAGGACGAAATCGCAGAAAAACGGCCGCATTTGAAGAAAAAGAAAGCGCTGTTTCATCAAAACAATGCACCGTGTCACAAGTCGATGGCAAAATTGAATGAATTCGGCTACGAATTGCTTCCCCAACCACCGTATTCTCCAGATTTGGCCCCCAGCGATTATTTCCTGTTCGCAGACCTCAAAAAAATGCTCGCCGGAAAGAGATTTAAGACCGATGAAGAAGTAATCGCCGAAATAGAGGCCTATTTTGGGGCTAAACCGAAATCGTACTACAAAACTGGTATAGAAAGATTGAAAAATCGTTTCAATCAGTTTATCGCCCTCGAAGGCAAATATATTGATAAATAAAGTTGAATTTTGCAAAAATTTTGTGTTTTCCTATAAAACGGCACTGACTTTTCAGCCCATTTGTTAGTCTTACTAACAGAGCGTGTAGCATTCTCTATTTTGTGGACCAGAATTGAATGCTTAGTTAACCTACGGCAATAAACAGCTAAATTGTAATTTCCTTATAGCGACAATAAAGACAGAAGAATTATTTGATTACTGCGATGCCCAGGGCAGGATGGGTTTTTTTTTTTTTTTTTTTGCCTGACATAAAGTCAGTTAGATGTGAAATAATAGTCAAAAACCTTTTACCATGTTGATCAGTCTTCTGGACGCCCACATGGGCGAAGAGCATATGTGTACGAGATCACCAACATATGATGCCTACCATCCTACTTTCCCCAGCAATAGATTAAATGATTCCTAAATACGTCCATAACTATGATAGAAAGCAGTCTTCTCTAGGTGTGTACACAATCAAGAAAGACGAGCTGCAGAGTGATATATCAACCAAATCTGTGCGCCTAGACAGAATGACATTGGAAAACGCTCGCTGTTTTTAACCGTATGCTGAATAAAAAACATGCTACACAAAAAAATGCTTAAAATTTAGCTTAACTAACTTAATATTATCTTTCTCTAACTTACTGGCCCCATGCGGGCACTCTAAGTTAAATTTAATTCTTAAACTTTGGTTTTCAAGATTTTTCGATTTTTTTATATTTATTTAAACTAAAACTAAGAAAAAAATGTCTGTTATATGAAAAAACTTTGAATATGGACTATCTTTATAAAAACCTAAAACTAAAACTTAGAAACTATCTGCATATAAAGTCAAACTTATCTTACTTAAGCTACTTATGCTACCTTATTGTATTGTAAATATTATACAATTTGTATTTTCTTTTTTTGTTTGATGAATTACCCCTACTTTTAGAGAAGCTTTTACCCACCTCATTGTCTTTTTGTAATTGTTTGTATATTTTTTATTTACTTTTTTCTTAAATCTACCCTTAACCTACGTAAAACTACGTAAACATGCCACGGCTAATTAAATATACTGACGACCGAATTTGCTTTCTGGTGAAGCTATATTGTATTGGAGGAATTCGACGAAAGAGCTTCCTCTCCTTCCACAAGCCACCAAAATTGTTGGTGCTGTAGAGCAACATATCTCATGGCGCGGATCTCTAATGCCCTACTGCCCTACTGCCCTACTGCCCTACTGAACCGTCCGTACTGCCGTGTGCGCCGTCGCCGTCCCCAGACCTTTAGGAAGAGGAACACTTCTGGAGGAATAAAGCCGTCAAAACGAACTCTCCTATGATACATATGGTATAAATAGGGTAGAAAGCTCTGGAGTTCAGGTTGTTCGATGAGGTCATTGCTCTTGCAATGTGCCTTCGAGTCAACTTAACAACGAAATTGTCCACACTTATTAGGTTCGCCTTATTGTACAAGATCTCATTAGGATTTAATTTTATGTACTCAGACTCTGATGTTCTGTATAAGCGAAGACTAGCCGTAAGGCAAGCCCTCTAAAACACCCGAATCTTTTCCGATAAACTTGCTCTTACGTAGAACCACACGGGACATCCAAATGTAATCATGGGCCTGATAAGGTTCATGTAGCAGATCACCTTCACCCTCGCATCGAGTTGGTTGTTATAAAAAAGTTTCTTTGTAAGGGCAAAAGCACCTTAAGCCTTGGCCAGAGCAATATCTATATGTTTGTTTAGATATAGATATTGCTAGACAAATCCTAAGGTATCTAACTACATTTCGACAAACAGTGATGGAAAACTTTCGCCAATTCTTTCTAGTGTCCCTATAGGCCCCACAGAAAGGCGTCCTAAAAAAATGGTTTCCGATTTCTTAAAGTTTATTTTCAACTTCCAGTCATCGCAATATCGCTTAATTTTGTCAAATTCACGTTACAAAAGTGTATTAATGACCTCAATCTTTAGCCCTTATCTGTACGCGATTAAGTCGTCTGCGTACGCTATGGCATGTTGAAGTGAACCTAATAGATATCTTGTGTGAATGTCGAGTAGGATCGGCGAATTTTGCGCACCTTGTTGCAGACCGTTTTTAGTGTGAAATGTATCAGCAAAAGTCATATTGCCATTTTTTACGATGAACTGTCTATCTGTGAGCATAGAAGTGGTTTACTAATGCCCAGCCTGTCCAACTTGAAGAAAAGTCCCTCTTACTATACGGTATCAAAGGAGTTTTCCAAGTCAATTATTCAAGAAAAAGTGTACTGGTTCCATTGGATATCAGAAACCAATTTACACGCAGCAAGAATGATATCATGCAACGCCTTGAAACCGAATTGATTATCCGGGAAAAAAGTGTTTAATCCCAAGTGTGGTCACATCTGAGCTACTTATGCAAACTGTAGTGCATGAAGCCTAGAAATTCAAGGGAGAACGCTTCTAAGCATAACCATAGACTAATCCCAGTGGTAAGCAGCTAATAACGTTGCACTTACTCGCATCTTAAAGGTAGATACCAGTATTGAGCTTTAGATATTCAAGGTAATAAAAACAATGTTATTTAGGAGCTTGCCATGCCCATACAAAAGGCATTTAGGTGACTTTGGAGCATAAATTATCCTCTGCACTAGAAACTCATAAGTTTAAAAGTGATCATCGTCAGCAGATTGAAGAAAAACAAACGGATCGTACCCGAGAAATTCAAATCAACAAGAAGGCGAGATTTGTATTCAAGTAAATTGTATTTTTTTTGAATGCAACGATTTCCTTCTAAGTTCAAGCAAACCAAAAAGTTGTTATTCCATGCATACCATAAGCTGCGTCCGATATAAGACAAAAGAAGTGATTTTAATAAGTGCGACGTATATACAATATATATACATTGTATCAGGAGATACAATGATATCTCAGTATAACAGGTGAGCCAAGGGTAAGTGTGAAAATTTTTATTAAATTTTATACACATTTAATACAAAATTAATGTAAAATTTTATTGTTTAATAAAGATCGGTGCATGGCAATTATAAATTAAATACAACACAGTTCATCAGACTACCACAGCTTCTGTTGCAAGCGAACAACTGAAGGTTAAAATTAAAGATGACTATTTGAGTAATAAGTGGGTCAATGGCCACAATTTTAGTTTGGATGTTATGTTTGAGATCCTGAATTGTTGCTAGGTTATTGCGTCAGACCTTACTCTTTAAACAACCTCACAGAAAGAAGTCTAAAAGTGTCAAAAACAACTTCTCATCTAACCGCAATAATGCGATCAATTCGTACGCAATGAATTGATTGATTGAAGGCTTGTATGAGCAGTAGTCAAGCCCAATTGTTGACTTCGGCGACGAAATGAAGTGTCCGGCTGGTTTTGAACACTTTTGTTCATTACGCGAAATCCAGACTCACTAAGGCGATTATGTTGATCGAAAAAATTACAAATTTTACGAATCATTACTTTTATAGATCGCCCATTTTCGTAATAAATTTAAATAATAAAAATGCATCTTTGTACGATAAATTATTCTAGAAATAAAATTGCCAAAAATTGAGTGATATCCGTCAAAAATAAAGAAATACATTGAATTCAGCAAATGACAGTAATTTACCACCAACATCCATGCTATTAATTGGCTCACACTTTACCACCAAAAGTGGAACCACTCAATGGCCTCTAACGATAATTTACAACTTGACGGACTTGGTTAGTTTGATAGCATACATTATGTATGTTACTTCACCAACATTCCACGTAGTTAGGTAAAGAGATCTCGACGGAAAAAATTCTATCAGAGTTTGCGTTTTGTGTTTCCAAAGCCAAAGACCTTTATATAGGGTGATTCATCGTGAGTAAGTAAACTTAAAATTTTTATTTTCGGTTAAAAGAACAATTCATGGCACTTACAAGTCAAAAATGGTTTTATGTACCAGGTGTACCGGTATGAAGTGAGCGTTTTTTTGTGAAAATAAGACACTAATTTTTAATGGGAAATTAAAAAAACATTTTATTCAAAGTATTGGCAAGCTACAAATTTTTCCCATCTTTCAGGCAATTTATGGATTCCAAGCCAATAAAACTGTTCGTCTTTTGAAGCAAACTAAAAAGTCACCCAATTTTCGACTTCCTCGTAGGATTCAAAGTGCTGCTCAGCTAATGCGTGTCCCATCGATGAAAACAAATGGTAGTCGGAAGGAGCAAAGTCTTGTGAATACGGCATAGAAGCTCCCAGCCAATCGCTTTGGTTGTATCCTGAACCAGTTTTGCCTTGTATGCAGGTACATTGTCATGGAACAAAATTACCTTCCCGTGTCTTCTGGCCCATTCTGGTCGTTTTTCGATCAATGCATGATTCAAATTGATTATTTGTTGTCGGTAGCGATCTGTATAAACGGTTTCACAAGGTTTTAGAAGCTCGTGGTACATCACACCTTTGTGGTCCCACCAGACATACAGTATTGTCTTCTTGCCGATCTGGTTTTGCAGTCGAAGTTGATCGTTGTCCCGGATTAACCCATAATTTTTTCCGTCTAGTATTCTGAAAATAAATCCATTTTTCATCGCCAGTAACAATTCGATGAAAAACTGATTTCTTATCGTGTCTTTGAAGCAAAATTTCACAAGTGGTTTTTCGGTTTTTTATCTTTCCCATAGCTTTAAACGGTCAGAAATTGTTTGTTGTGCAACATTTAACATTTTTGCCATTTGTTTCTGACTCAAAGTGTCATCTTCAGCCAATATTGTTTGCAATTCAGCGTCTTCAAACTTTTTTGGTGGTCTGCCACGTTCTTCATTTCTCACATCAAAATCGCTATCTCTGAACCGTTGAAACCATCTTTTGCATGTTGCTTCTGATATAGCATGATCATCATATGCCTCGACAAGCATTCGATGCGACTCTGCAGTACTTTTCTTCAAATGAAAACAAAAAAATAAAACTTTCCCCAAGTCATCATTTTCTGGTATAAAATTCGACATTTTTAACACGATGAATATATATTATGTTGTTTGTTCAATGACTTGATGTATAATAAATATCTTTGGCAGGTGTCATAGCAACCAAACAAAAAAAAAAAAAAAAAAAAAAAAAAAAAATTACGGCCCGTTGACAATAAATATTTCCCATCGAGACATTTGTATTTTGACGCTCACTTTATACCAGTACACCTAGTAAATGTTGGCCACGACTAAGTCTGAGGTGGTCCATTCGGAAGGTTCAATTTTGGGCGACTCGTTCGAGCATAGGGACTGCTATCTCGCGGATAACACGAGTAATGTTGGCTTCCAAATCGTCAATCGAAGTTGGCTTATTTCTGAAGACTTTACATATGCCTAGAAACAAAATAGTCCAAAGGTGTGATATCGCACGATCTAGGCGGCTAATTTACTGTAGCAAAACGTGAAATTAAGTGCTCACCAAAATGATTTCTCAACAAGTCCATTGTTTTAAGTGCACGGTAAGTGCGGGAGTAGATACAGATACCTAACCAGAGGAGTGAAAGTTCAACGACTGAGGTGGCTGGGACATATAGAGCGGATGGACGTCAATGCTCCGGTCCGAAAAATCTTCAGATCCGCCCCCGAGGGACAGCGCAGTAGATGAAGACTGCGACTCAGGTCTTCCATAAATATGACATTGATTGAATAAAAAGCCTTAACTAGCTAACAATCCCATTTGTCATCAAAGTCTAAATACCTATGCAAAAGTCTTCAATATGACAAAGAGCCTCCTGCCCTTAATTTGCGCTAACACCTATCGTTTTCAAGGACATAAATACCATAAGTGAAATGCCTCAAAATTAATAGGAGTATATCCTTCAAAACACAATTGCCCTTAAAGGTACTTTATTTAAGCTGCTTGCGTGTGTCTCATCGAAAGCATTCACAACAAACACTTAACGCCTCCATCAATAATCATCCGACTTATTACCCCGCTATCTTAAAACGTTGCTTGGAAAACAATTTACTTTAACTTCGGAATCGCCTTTAACTTTCTGTGAATTTTAATCACCCCAAGAAGGCCAAACAAAAGAGAAAAAATCGAAAAAGGCCAAATTTAGAACAACGACAAAGAATATAAAAAAAAAAAAAAACGAAAAATCATCCTGTTTGGATTTGGTATTCCCTTGAAGGTAGGTTTAGCGGGTGCGTCACGCAACCATTTTTCTGTCCTGTCCCGATTATTACGAATCAGAGAAGCAGTGAGCAAATTAATATCGCTATTTAGGCCATAGGCTCAAGCCAAGTGCTTCTACATTGGCCAGGAACAAAAGTCTGAAAATAAAGAAAACAAAACGAAAGCCCAGGAAGCTTGGTGGAAGGACATTGTAATAAATCCTTTTTTTATATATTTTATGTTGCCGTATCCGCTGCTTAAATGTCCTTGGCGTTTTCTAATTTAATTGGTCATTTATTTTTGGTTTTGTTAACGGCTACCCGACAAAGTGTCGCACTCGACGATGTTGGGCCAGGACAAAAGAGGGATGAATACGGAAGCGAAAAGAAGACAATCGAACAGTGAAGGGGGTAGATTGAGGGGAGCAAACACTTTAAGGGTGCCACGAAGTTAATTGGAGAAGAAAAATATTTGCTGACAAGCGGACAAATAAAATTGTAGCGATCGATGTTTGCTGGGTGTCATTGAGGTGGTTAGGGTTATTATTTTCGGTCATTTGTCGTGTCTTTTCGTATTTCGCGCTTCACTACTAGAGTACTAGAGTGTTTACGGCGAGTTAATGGTTCTTTATGGTAATGTATTGCCGGTATAAGTTGCCCTTTTTTCCGGGTTTTTCGTGCTATAAAAATGTTAAGCCTTATTAAGGACTTGGAATTGATATACCCGATTGTTTGGGAAGGTTTTCGAATTATTAAATACAATTAATTAGCATACTAGAAAATAGAAATCCTCTCACTAAAATCGATACATGACACACGTTCTTTTTTTCACATTTTTTAAGGTCCAAAATTTTCTCCTTTCATAGTATTAATCATTGAAATTTGTAAGGTGCAGTGTATCATTATTAATGCTTACATAGGGTTTTCTAATAACGACTTGACAATTTTTTTTTAAATAAAAAGCAAACCATTTGAGATATTTCAAAAACTTTATTATTGGCTTGAAGTACAATCAAAACAAAACTGGATTCGTTGGATCCAATTTTCAACGACTCGGCCACACATTTAGGCCGAAACGGCCGCTATTTCGCGTTTAATGTTGGCTCTGAGCTCTTCCAACGTCGTCGGCGTGTTGGCATAAACCAATGACTTAACGTAGCCCCACAGAAAATAGTCAAGCGACTGGCCCATGTCTTTCTTCAATAAATCGATTGTAGCGTGTGCTGTGTGGCTTGTTTCACTATCCTGTTGAAACCACATGTCGTCCAGGTCCATATCTTCCAATTCGGGCCAAAAATAATCGGTGATCATGGCGCGATAACGCTGACCATTCACAGTAAAGTGACGATCGTTATCGTCGACGGAAAAATATGGCCCAATAACGCCGCCGGCATGCAAACCGCAACAAACAGTTATTTTTTGTGGATGAAGTGGTGATTCATGAAGCACATGTGGGTTTTCACCCGACCAAAACGCATATTTTGCTTATTGATGAACCCATTGAGCCAAAAATGAGCTTCGTCACTGAAGATGATTTTGCGATGAAATTCATTATCTTGGCGCATCTTCTCCAGAACCCAATCGGAGAACGTAGCTCGTTAGTGTACTTTACCATGATGAAAATGTTGAGTTTGCTGAATTAACTGACAGTGACATGATGATTAGTGAAAGAGTGCGTTCACAAATTTAATTCAAAGTTGTCAAGTCCCTTTTAGAAAACCCTATTTTTACTTCATTCTCCTTGTACATCACACAACACTGCACAAAGAATGTGAAAGTTGAAGGGACGACTGTCGTCAATAACAATTCTTAACGTTTAAGCGGCATTTTTCTTCGACTCATTCTGGTCGAAAAGAAATTCTTGCATATCATTCGAGAGCAACAGACTTTGTACACTGTGTTGGTTACCCCCAAACGTAACTTTTAATTCTCTAGATGTTCCCTATCGCAAGCGGGATTGCTAGGCTTGTAGGATTTCGAAAATTCTGGAGGTTCGTTCCCGTTATTAGGTTTTAAGATTACCCTTACTCCTCTCCAATTCAATTCAATATGTTCCAGTGTGGGATTGGCCTTGAATATTCGGATTTATGTCGAGGAGAATCTGTCGATACCTTTAGACAGGAGTGCTGGGATGATAGCGTTCAATTCCGGTAATTTGTAGTGTTTGCGTGAGATTTTTGCCCATTCTATCAGTTAACAATACAATCTTGATTACTGTGGATTCAAACTATCTTCGATGATTTTGCAACACGCCGCCTTGTGCTTGTTGTTCAGATAAGTTAGTCTTTCAATAAAAGAAGTGAGACCGAAGAAGTAGCTCCTATGTTTGCCTGAAGGAGCCTGTAAGGCCCACTTCAGGACCTGTCAATTTGTCTTTCAGTTTGTTTTGATAAGGACCTGTTGAATATTCCAAAAAAAATTCTTCCAGGTTACTTTTTCCGAAGTTTTTAAGCTTGTTGTTTCATCAGGGTACCCTTTTTATAGGGTATTTCTATTTCGATGTACAGCGTTCATGGTATGAATGGGCAGATTTTTGACTAACCCATCAATTTCATTGTTGTATTTAAGACTAGTGTTTAACAGCAAGTAGCTAGTACCCTCAAATAATATTTGCTAAAATATTGAAGACGCTGGTAACGATTTACGAACAACGATCTTCGGACCTGTACGTGGAATGATTGGACCCTTAACGGACCACGTGCAGCCAGAGACCCTCGACTGCTACAAAACAGACCTAATCGCCATTCAAGAAATTTACTGGAATAGACTAGACAAAAAGAAGATAAAAACTGTGATATTTGCTATGGAGTATGCACAGACACCCGGCGATTCACCGTAAGTGGAATATATAGGAAACAAGTGGTGAGCTTCAGCGATGTTGCCTGTCGCCCACACCCCGACATAGAAAAAGGACAACCTTAACAAAGACTGCTTCTACGTGTCCCTTGACCAAACTTTCAAGCAAGGTCCTGGTTTCTTATTTTGAAATGAAACATAGGCACGTAGGATGAAATAACAGTCAGATTACAAACATTATCCCACTTAACAACAACATTTATGTCTATCCGCTCAAAATAGTTCCAGTGCAGCGTTTTCCAAGCTAAATTCCAAAAAAGTTACCTAACCCGATGGCTTAACTTAACTGAGCTGCTTAAAGTAGCAAGTGATAATTGCATACGGAACGATGTATGTTCATCTTTGAAATCTGGACCAACGAATGTGTGCCCGACGAATTCATCCTCGGCTTTATTTGTCCGAACCTAATAACTCTCTGACCCCCTTCTACCACCCACAGTAAAAATAACTCAACAAACTTTTGACACAACACAATTTCGTTATGCATTTTCATTTCAACCATCCAACCCTACGCCCTCTCGAAATAATATTTCTCTTACTTTCTACTATCAAAACGTAATAGGACTGCGATCTAAAACCCGTGTTGTTTTTTTTTTTATAATTTTCGTACGCACAAAGGCTTTGACTACCCTTAAAATGCTTGTACACAGCGTTGGCGAAAGAAAATCGGGGAGGATGGAAAGAGAGGTGCCGATGAACGTTGGTTTAAAATGTTTGAATTTTATAATGACATTACGTCGGTGTTCAAGGTTGTCCATTGTATGGGTGATATTTTTATCAGTTATGAGTCTTATCGCACGGTTTTGAATACTATCTATGCGCACCCGACTAAATGTGGGCATTGTACTCCAATTTCGAGCAGATAAATGCCATGTTTATTGAGGCGAGATCAGAGGCGGTTAGGAATTTCTTACATCGCTTGAGAAATCCTAGATATTTCGCAGAATTTTTGAAGCAAAATACGTGGTCATTCTAACATAATTTGTCATTGACAAACATACTGAGAATAGAAAGTTTTTAGGTTTCGAAGATGCAAGTGCCATTCATGGACAATGGCTCTCCTGTTTAAGGTCTAAGCTCTGACAGAAACTAATCTAATTCCCGATATAAAGAAGCAGGAATTAGTCCCTCCTAGTTTCAATGTTTTTGGAGAAGACGTTATGTATTTTTAGTCCTACCGGCATAACATATAGAACGCTACCAACTATAGATGCAATTGATCAAATAATTAACTTACCTGATCCTCTTGTTGATATCATTGTATTCGGCGATTTCAATCTACCTTAACTGCACTGGACTTATTCAGATGGCAATTTTTTTTTTATCGCAAGCCCCTTACTAAAGAATACTTTTTCTTGGGTGGGCTTACAGACTCTACCTTATGCCAAGTTAGTGGGGTCTCCAACTTTAAGGTAAGGCCTCATTTTCACCATTTAGCCCATAAGCTCCTCTTTCTCATTCTATCCTCTTCTGTCTTCTTCTTTTTTTTCTTTCTCCTTTCCGCCACTCTCCTACCCAGGCTACCCCAGCTGCAGTTGCAACTTCTTACGGCATTCATAAAGTAAATTTGTGCAAAATTTACCCCAAAATTTAAGTAAGTGTGTTTTGGTTTCCTTAATTTGTCCCTTAACTGTGCTCTCTATATTTTCTACAGAGAACAAGTTAATTCATTTTTCTCGGTGTGCCCTTTTCGCGCAATTAAACGCTTCTACGAGCCCCTGTGGTATAGTTGTAGACTTTGCTCTTAACGTAACAAGAGAAACAAATTATAGGCAGTTTTTCTTCGATCCGTATTTTTCTCTGACTATTCAAACTACTTGGGTCATATCTCCAATTTGCCCAGCTTTATAAAGTTCAACCAGAAATTGATAGTGCGCAATCTAAGCTCATAAGCGATAGTAATTCTATCTACCAATTTGTTAACTACAAAAATAAAATAAAAATCTGGCGGTTTTTCTCCATCCCTCTCATACGAAGAAATATCATCAACCGATCCGCATACCATAGCCAACTTTTTTGCTACTTTTTTTAAGCATTCCTTTGCCGATAATTCCTTCGAAAAGGATCCCTAAAATTTCAAATACCTACTTAACCTACCCATTGGCCCCTCTATTTCTCAAAGTTTTGATCATACAATAATAGAAAATAAGTTACAACAACTTAATGATGAACACTTACGCGGCCCAGATGGCCTTCCATCCACGTTTCTTAAAAAGTGTTCCCCAAAACATTTCCACGCCCTTTCATATCATAGCTCAACTCTCACATATACACAAACTCCTCGAAAGCATTTTGTACAAAGCCATAAGCTTCCAGTGCAAATATCTTATCTCCCCTTATCAACATGGCTTGCTGAAAGGTAAATCAACTGCCAGTAATCTCGTCGAATTTGTATCCTCTGTTCTCTCAATCTTAAAAAGTGGCAAAGAAATTGACGTTATAACTACAGATTTCAGTAAGGCTTTTGATAAGATATCCCATAAACTAATCCTGGTCTTAAAATCCTTTTCGCTAAAATGGTTATCTTCTTACCTGGATAATCATTTTTATTGTGTTCGTTTTAGGTCTGTCCTATCGGCATTTTCCTTGGCCTCTTCTGATGTTCCTCAAGATAGTCACTTAGGTCCACTTTCTTCTTCTCAACTATAAACTATTTTGAAAGGCTCATTTAACACTAAGCACTTTCTCTCTATGATAATGATACCAAATTTTGTAAACCCATTTCCTCTAGCCTCCTTTCAATAGATCTAAATAGTTTTTTCACCTGGTGCATCAAGAACTGCTTGGAACTGAATCTCACCAAATGTAAATCGATTACCTTCTTCTCTTCCCCGAATATATGACACTTTCACCACGGCAAACCTATATCCTAAAAGACCTTGGCATATTATGCGACAGGGAGCTTAATTTCCGCTCGCAAATTCATCAAAAATTCTGCAAACCGTACGTGACCAGATCACTATACATCACTTTTGGTCGTCCCCTTCTCGAGTACCAGCCAAGGGTGATGTCCCTTTCAACGAGTTCATGTTTTCCGAATTAAAAACATCCAGCGTCGTTTTCTTCACTTTGTTCTTCATTAACGTGAATACCCCTGAAGAACGGATTGACGCAAAAGACATTCTTTTAATTCACCGACTCCTCTCAGGCTCCGTTGGTTGCACGTCGAATGCCCCCGTCTCTTTTATCTACCAATCCACCACATCACATATCGCTGTAACGAACGAATCTCCTGTATTCTACAAAAGATAAACTCCAAACTTTCTGTTTTCTATTTTAATCGCAGCACTCTCTCCCTCAAATTCGACCACCTTCACCAACCCTAGCTTTAAGTCTTAGTGATAAGATTTAGCTTCAAAGTTTAAGCCTTCGTTTTATAGGATTTAATTAAACAATAAACAATCGGAAATAAACATCAGATATAAAATCTTGTATCCCATATTATGTGAACGCCTAGAGTCTTTCGTCAGCCGTCTGAAAGACCCTTTACAGTGTGGTTTTACGACAGAAAAGTTCACCATATATCAAATTTTCAATAACAGCACATCTTGAACATGAACACAGACCAGCTCTTCATCGAATTCGAAGCCGCTTATTGGATCATATATAGAGATAAAAAGTTACGTCCAATTTTGACATCCCTTCCAAGTTCATTCGACTACTCGCTGACAAAACTAAGACTTTTAATGCCAGAAATGGCATTGTTATGTGATTTTTTCATAACATGAAAGGATTGCGCGAAATTCACAAGTCAACTCCCGAAGCACTATCTTCCACAAGTCTGTTCAGTAACTCTCATACGCAAGTGACATTGACATAATGAGAAGGACACAATTGTCAATTGAGATTTTGCGACTATTAGAGCAAAACCGACAGGTGGTAAAAGAGTGACACAGAACATCGATGCCTTGTTAATAAAGAAACGACACCAGTGAAGATTCATTCTAGCAAATCACTGCTCCTTTGGGCTTAGGAGGCATTTGAATAAATAAGCCCTCTCTCGAGGAAGACATTGTAAAGAACCCTGATCATCTTTTACTGGGGCGTTTCGGAAGAAAAGTTTTTCAGCTTAATTTCGGTAACAATAGCATCATAAGAGAATGGAGGGGGTGTTCTAGCAGCGTACAATACCGACTGCACAGCTAAGCCCAACTCGTCCGCGAAGCTTAGACCTCATCTTAGGCGGCGTACACAAGTGGAAGTGAATCATATCCAACTTATTGTGTGTTGTCCCTGGTGCACCCTTAACCCTAGTGCTATCTAAGTAAGTGAGTAAGCATAAGACTTTCCCAGCACGATGGAGCTTTTTTTTCCCCGATTAACATCTGATTCTCGCTTCTCGAAGGGGTCACTTTGTTTGACATTTTTTGCTGACTCACTACGAGTATAGTCATAGTTTATGGCTCAGCAAAGCATACAAGTCAAGTTGCAGAAATGTATACGCAATGCCATAAATTATTTGGCAGTCTTTAAAGTTTCATTTCAATGAACAAAGATGTACCTATGAACATAAGTTTCTCAACAAAGCGATATGACACTGCATAACCTTCCTTGGTGTCGTTCTCAAAATAATTTGTGTTTCGTTTGTTTATTTTATTTTAGAAATTCTCTTTAAGAAAATATTTTGAGATGCAACAATACTCGTAAAACCTGAGAGGAAGAAATTTACCTCTTATCGTTCAATGCCCTGTTGCCATCACAAAGAGATCAAAACCAAATGCCCTGAAAGATGAAAAATAAATATGGCATTCCTTTTGTTGTCATAAACTTGTCTCTTATATGAAAATGCCATACGAAAGCCTAGATTTGAATATTTGAAAAGTATGACGTACAATCAAAGCGTTTACAGAAGTTCATAACAGTTTCAGTTTTATTATCCATATTCTATTCCAATGAAACATAAATCATTTCACTACAAAGTATTGAAAGAATGTCCTCAAATATGTTATCCCATTAAACTTCATCGTCCATCATTCCCCAGATCCCAACAATTCTACTTTTTACCACACAGAGAAACACACATAAACAAACATTGAGAGACGACGAAAGCACCACATTTATCTCAATATCCCACATATCTTCTAAAAATCAATTTTAAATCCCTGTCAACCCTAAAAGCCTTGAAGTCCATTCTGTTCATTTTTATTTCGTGTTGTTTTTTTTTTTTATTTTTTATTTTTTTTTTTATTTATTTTCACTGTCCAAAAAATACCACAGAAGAGAACATGGATGCTACGAATCACCCAAAGAATTTAGTAAAACCTTTTGGCCAGCACCATCAAGAGGACAGGCACCCAGCAACATCCACCCAATCCAATCCAAAACTTCCGTCCCCCCAAAATACACGACCCAACGAGCGTTCATTCATTTATTCCTTTCCACAATCAAACGTTGTTCGAGAAATTAAGAAATCCGATTAAAACAAAGAAAGCATTTGGCTAGATCCTAGGACATCGAAAGGACATGGACCAACCGGCAGCATAGACGAACTAAACGAAACGAATGAATCACTCCAAAGGACCTGGGAGAAAAGATTTACCGTCGACCACTATAAAGGGGCATTTACCTCCCCTTTTTCTTATCCCAAAATCGACAGTTCAACATACATACATATATGCAGCAATACAGACATACCGGAAGGGGATATCTTCGAAAAAATTATGATGTGTTTGCTTTCGGTAGATTTTTTTTTCTCCCTTTTCTATGTTGTTTCTCCAGTTTCCTTTTTCCCTTTGCCTCCTCTCCGACTATCATCCATCAAAGGATTAGAATCAGTGTGGCCAGCTAAGATTACTTTTAAAGGATTTTGAGTATATAGGTTTTGGGTGGTATATGGGTATGTAGTAAAGGGCTTACAAGACTTTTCGTTACTGACTTGCTATTGACAAATTAAAGGTAGATAGTTTCATTTCTCACTATTAAATAATGAAAACATACTATAAAAGGACTCTTTATGATGGACATGTGGAAGTAGACAAGTGAATCACAACTTCATAACTACTTTGCAATCTAGTGACTCTCGCGATAGCAGAGGGCTTAGTTCTGCTGTTAAGAGCAGAAGTTGGTTAGTTTGGCTCTGTTGGATATACACCAATACTCTTTCGTCGGCCTTAACAAAACTCCAGCAGTGGCTCATTACTCAAAATGCAAATAAATGCTCGCCTTGGCTCTTCTAATGAACTATTCGTAGATGACTGGCCCAGTTTCTTGCCTTCTTCGACAGGGATTGAACTGGTTCTGGGCTATTTAGCGGTTCTTTCTTTAGCAGTCTTTCTTAGGTGGCGCTACAGCCCAGGATGAACCTGGGTCTCAATTAACAAGTGTCCCAATTTAGTTACCTCTTTCCCATTTGGAAAGAGACACATTAAATCCGGTCGTCCTCTATAGCGCCATTACTTTGGGCTTGACTCGTGGCGTCCATTCGCCCAACTTGATCCAGCGAACTCATTTATTAATCTGTAGATGCCTGACTTGACCGATTTTATTGTACAGCCCGTAAAGTCTCGCCTGAACCTTTACCACCATTCCATCGTTAATACAAACGGGATCAAAAATCACTCGCAATATATTTCTGTCGAAATGGCCAAGTACTTCTTCATTAGCTTCCGACACCGTTCAAGCCTCTTTGGTATAGAGCAGAACTATGAGGCTATGAGGGTCTCATATATAGCCAGTTTGTTCTAACGATATAGGGTTCTGTTCCTCATTTGCATGAAGAGTCCAAAGAAACCGCGATTTGCAAGAGTTATACATTATTTCTGCTTCATCGTCGACTCACTGCGTTCCTTCAATCACATCAATGTCATCCGCATGCGTCATTCGTTGTTGCATGATTCTTTCTACGGCGATATTAAAATAGTCACATGACAGCGCGTCGCCTTACCGTAATCCTTTCTTGGAATTTAAGTTCTCTGTTAATGCATTATCGAAATTGATAGAGCAGCAGGAAACACCCATAGTCATCCAATTCGTTCCTATGCACACTTTTATATGGTATGCTTCCCTGAAGCCAGGAAATAGAAGGTGATTGTCGATCTGAAATTTCCGGGTCTTTTCCAATATCTGCCAAAGAGTGATGGTGGACTTTCATGGCCTGAATATTGACCAATCAGATTGTTCATGAATGGCTTCAGATGCTCACTTAATACGTCAGAAGATAAATTATAAGCGATGCTTAGAAGACTAATTTCTCTACATATAATAGTCAAATGGTCTTCAGGCATGCTTTCCTATTACCATACCTTACAGATGAGATATTGCTTATTCTACTCCTATATTCGTAGACCACCACCCAATTACCAAGGCTTCACCCATCAATGAAGTTATCTAATAAAAAGCAGAGACAGAGCATGGGCTGTTACCGAAGGCTGCTACTATTTGACTAGCTAAAAGCTGCCGGTCATAGGTCTTGGTGGCAAGACGATCAGAGTCTCTAGGAGCACTTAAATTACGATAGTGTGGGAGTCAGGAGCCTCCCGGATTTCGGTCCGAGCCTGACATGTTGAGGTAGGTCCCCTTGTGGGAGTATCATGATGGCTGTGGTTTAAGCCCAAAATCGCGGGTCTTCCAGTTGATTTAGACCAAATGTAGAGTTGCAATAAGTACTGGGTGCTGAGACCTTAAGATTGCTGAGAGGTCTTAGATCAGCCTCAACTCATACCAAGGGGAGAACAGGTGGCTTCAACACAGTTGCGATTTTGTATTCATAATACAAAGTGTGTCCTTGCTCCCATGGATGAATGGGCATCTGGTGAACTTTAGTTTTTTCAGGGAGGTGTTCGTGCAAAACACGAGAGATGTTCTGTACATTCTCGTTGGGTATCAATGGATTGGTAGAGAATGATGGCAAGGCGTATCCTTGCTGCCATGAATGTGTGGGCATTCTGTGGTATTAAGGGCTATATTTTTCAGCAGTTCAGTTAAAACACACGAGACATCTGTACATTCTAATCGGTGTTTTGCGGTTTGTGAATGGGGATTAGAATTTTGACAGAGGTTGAGGTAAACCTAATCTGCAAAGATTCTAGCTTTTTCTTGTGGCTTGTCGACGTCGAAATTTTCTGGAAGCGATTACTTGGGGAGCAAAAATTGTTGGCCACCCAAGAATAGTTTCTTGGGCTTACTCCTTTTATCAAATTAAACAAGTATTTATTTCATACTATGAGTCGTCCCTTGAGGTCTACCGTCACTTTTCTGCGCCTCTCCAAAATGTCCACCATATTTTCTCAAATTAATTTCTCGTTAATAAGATGTCAAATATCGCTCTTGCATATCTTAAGAATCCTTTACTATAGGGACTACGAAAATCCCGGTACAATAGGTAAGTACGTACCTACGTGGCATAAGCCTTCGACTTCAAAAAAGTCCAACTGCGTTAAATAGAGAACTTGTTGTTGTTCCATAACCTATTCAGCGTAGTTTT
Source organism: Volucella inanis (assembly GCA_907269105.1). Classification (NCBI taxonomy): domain Eukaryota; kingdom Metazoa; phylum Arthropoda; class Insecta; order Diptera; family Syrphidae; genus Volucella; species Volucella inanis. The sequence continues at coordinate 241,441,353 of OU026153.1, read as the reverse complement.
TCGCTGTGCGTGTTCAGCAGGCTTCAGTTCTTGAGTCAATTTCGGTATAATTTATGTGCAAGAAGATGCAAATCTTTCGTGAGATACGCTATATACAGCTTTTCAAAATATTCAATTCTTGACAAAGATGCCGAACTCTCAGCATCACCTTAGCGAAGTGCTTCGATATTTTGTGTCGAATGACTTGCTGAAGAATGGCCAGACTGTCTAAGATCCCTAACTGATCCAGTCTCCATAAATTTCTGAATTAATCTCTGCACAGTTGATGAAGTTAAATCACTATTCCGTAGCTGCAAGACCTTCATTGTTTTTAAAATATTGCTTGAAAATAAAAACTTACTGTTCTTTCGAGTATTCTATTTTAAATAACCCTAAACTGTCAGCTATCATGCAGTCTTTTTTTTTAGTTGGCAACACTTTACAGCAAAAACAGCGCAAAATTTCAATCTTTCCTGAATTCTGGAACACCTTCTATTTGAATTCTTTGAATTGAAGGTAGCTCTCGAATCGTTTTCACTGCATTTACACAAATTGAGGCAGTACTTTACTTTGAGTAATCAGATAAATGAAATTTCGATAGATACTTGCATATGGAGGCCAAGTTCTTAGTATTATGACATCGTTATCCATAGGTTCAGGAGGTTAGACCAGGTACATATGGATATGCAAAGCCTTAATCGATCGCAAGAACCTAGATTTTCTGTTTATGTGATTGGAAGAATATGTAAGAAACAGTATGGGACTAATGACTGATTCTTGAGGCGCTTCTAAATTAACAATTTTCGTATAATTTCCATTTTAATTTTGATTTAATTAAAAAAAAAAAACACGAAAGCCTGCACGGAAAGATTAGCACAACATTTAGTTCCATCTAGATCTTTGTTAATAAAAATAAGACATTAAAAAGCCATCTGAAACCAAATTGCCGCGGCCAAAAAAAATTGATTTTATTAAGGTATTTCAGGAATCTGTTTCTAATGGATTTCTTAAAAACTTAAGGAATGGAAAACAATGGAGAAATCGGTCTGTAATTATTTTTATTATCCGGGTTGGGATAAGTTAGAATATCACTTATATTAAGAGCAACCTTTTAAAGGTTAATGTTCGAATGCCATTATTCTCGTATCTATAGGACTTTTGCAGTGAGTTGATGAGACCATATTTTCGAGAAAGAAACTGTTGCTGGACGGCAAATACTCTACAAAACTCTGGTACTGACTTCAAAACTTATCATAAATGCTAAAGAATGACAGTTGGCAAGAGGTAAAAAAAAATCGTTTATTGCATTTGCGACTGAAATAGAGTCATCAATATCATTACCTTCGTTACTAAGCGAAATAGAAATTGGGGTGTTGGAGATATTTCCATTCATGACATTATTGATGACTTTTTACTTCTTTTAAAGATTACTTATAGAGTTGTATTTAAGCGTGATGATAACTGTCAGGGTACAGCTTTATTTCTTTATTAATATGCTTACACATTTTTGTAAAGCGATTTCTTAAACTTGCGTTGCGTTGGATTCTTTTTAGATAAGGATCTGCCTACTCACGGTTTCAATCCTGATTTATGTTGCTGGAGTGTATAGGGATAATGGTTTATATAATAGTTTAATACTTAAAAAAAAAAAAAAAAAACATTTCAAATTCTATATTAGCATTACTTGTTTGGTCATAATTTATCTTACATTTTATTGGATGGCTATTATTTTTTTATCAAAATTTGAACGTTTATTTAAGAAAAACATGTACAATAGTATTATTCAAAGTATTGCCCATCTGAAGCTATGACCTTTTCTCATCTTTCTGGCAATTTGTGGATCCCATCCCAAAAAAACTGCGCCGGCTTGGCAGCAAAGAATGAATCAGATATTCTGCTCTGATGTGAACCGTATTTCAGTGAGGGCGTTCTGCATCGACCGGAACAAATGGTAGTCCGAAGGGGCAAGGTCTGGGCTATAAGGCGGGTGGGGTAAGACTTCCCATCCAGTGTTTTCCAAATAGTTCTTAACCGGAATAGCAACGTGGGGCCGAGTGTTGTCATGAGGGAAAATTATTGCTTCGTGTCTGGTCGCATATTCCGGGCGTTTTTCGGCTACTGCTCTCTTCAAACGGATTAATTGTGTTCGGCAGCGTTGTCCATTGAAGGTTTCACCCGGTTTTAGCAGCTCATAATACAGCATAAACATCTGATCCCACCAAATACAGAGCATTACCTTTGCGTCATGCATATTCGGCTTTGCCGTTGATTTGGCTAGTTAGCCGGGTTTCATATATGATTTTTTGCGCTTGAAGTTGTCGTAATGGATCCATTTTTCATCACCAGTAACAACCTATGCAAAAATGACTTCCTTTTGTGGCGTTCCAGCTGCATTTCGGACATGCAAAACCGCCTTTCGACGTCTCTCGGCTTAAGTTCATGTGGATCCCAATTTCCTTGCTTTTGAATATATCCAGCTGCTTTTAAACGTTTTGAAATGGCTGCTTGAGTGATACCCAAATATTCTGCGAGCTCTTCTTGTGTTTGGCAACAGTCTTCATAGAGTAATGCTTCCAGTTCTTCATCTTCAAACTTTTTTGGCTGCCCAGGACGTTCATCATCTTCCAAGCCCAAAACACCACTTTTAAATCGTGCAAACCACTTTTGGCACATTCGCTCAGCTAGCGCATGTTTACCATAAACTTCCACCAAAATACGATGACTTTCGGCAGCAGTTTTCTTCATATTAAAGTAATGAAGAAGAACTCCCCGCAAAAACACTTTTTCAAGCACAAAGTTCGACATATTTGAGTGAAAAAAAAAAATTGTTGCTTACGCTTCAAACGAATGACATATTCTGAAATGACGTACAATGACAGTAGCTTTCCAACTCATGTTCCAATGGAACAATAACAATGGAATAATACAAGTTACGCCATCTCTTAGCAAACCGATAGACCCAATATGTCGAATGATGTTTAAATTAGTATAGGGTGATTCATTGTAAAGTTTGATTTATAATATAAAATAAAACACAGAAATTTGAAACTAAATTTAAAATTTTTATTACTGGTAAAGAAGCAATTCATGGCATCTACTTTCTAAAAATGATATTATGCAAATGTTGGCCACAACTACGTCTGATCGAGCAAAGCTACTATCTCATAGCAAAGCTATGTATCTCGTGGATAACACAAGTAATATTGGCTTCCAAAGCGTCAATCGTACCTGGTTTATTCCTGAAGACCTGTGGCTTTACACATCCCCAGAGAAAATAGTCCAAAGATGTGATATGTGGCCAATTTACCGTGGCAAAACGTGAAATTAAGTGCTCACCAAAATGATTTCTCAACAAGTCCATCGTTTCACGCGCTGTATGGCTCGTAGTACCGTCTTGTTGAAACCAAAGCTCGCCTAGACCTTGTGCTTGAATTTCAGGAAGCACATAGTCCTTTAACAAGGTGCGATAATGGTTACCATTGACGATAACATTCTGATTTGCCTCATTTTTGGAGGAATATGGACCAATGATTTCACCAGCTCATAAACCACACCATACTGTTGTTTTTAATGGATGCTAGCTAGAATGGTAGCTCTTCGTACTCTTGGGGTAGCTCATCAGCCCAAATGCGGCAATTCCGTTTATTAACGTATCCATTGAGCCAGAAATGGGCTTCATCACTGAGCAAAATTTCACGATAAAACACCGGATTTTCATTGGGTTTTTCCAGAGCCCATTCACTGAAAATATGAAGAAAATTTAAGTCGCCTGGCACAAGTTAAATTTTGTACGCTTTTAGACCGAGATCCTCACGTAAAATACGCCAAGTAGACGAATATGCCAAGCCAAGCTGCTGAAAACGACGCCGAATCGATTCGTCACGGTCTTCGCGTACCCTCTTAGCTACAACTGCTATAGTTCCTTCACCACTTGCTGGATGTGGTCTAACCGGTCGAGTATCATTCATTATAGTTAACTGGGACCCGAATTTGGGAATGGTATTGTCAATAGTGGTTTCAGTAGGTCGATTATGCGCACCGTATGTTCCTCGAATCGCACGAAAAACATTTCTTACGAAACGCTGATTTTCGTAATACAGCTGAAGAATTTGTAGGCGCTGTTGTGGTGTGAGTCTTTCCATGACTTGCCAAACAAAACTGGAAAAAAAATGGTAAATCAGTTTGATAGAAGTCACGCGTGATCTGTGAAGAAAAGCCTATTGAAAATCAAACCTCAGGATGAACCATCCTATATTTATACCCTCATATTGGAAAAAAAAGGCTTTCGAAAAGTTATCTAAAGCAAGGCATGTGCCTTAACTAGGCCTTATTGGCATATTCATGAAGGGGGAAAACCCATGTTCAGCTGTAATTGCTAAATAAGGTAAATAAGTGTCAGGTTTCGATGACGATCTTAAGATTGATTTGATTATATGACCAGATATTATTAGGTGTGCAACTTAGTTCTCAATAGATGGCTCTTGCAAAATGACGTAAAACTAAGCATAGATATATGGTAAACAAACGTTTTTGACACATTAGTGATTTTGTTTTGGCGTCCTATACTTTTGGTTGTGTGAAAATGTCTGATTTTGTGCCAAATAATCATCATTTTCGGGAAGTGTTGATTTACTTCTTTCATTCGAGAGAGAGAGAGAGAGAGCTACTAAAAGTTTACGAAGATTCTGCTTTTAGTGAAGCAACGTGGCTGGTTTATTGGTTCCGTCGCTTCAATGACGGTGATTTCGATGTTGGCAGAAGTCCGCGTGAAGGAATGGCAAAATCCTTCGAAGACGCTGAATTGGAGACAATGCTCTATGAAGATATATGCCAAATGCAACAGGAGCTGTCTTCAGCATTAGGTGTTGCGCGCCAAGCCATTTTCAAGCGATTGCAAGCGTTGGGAATGATTCAAAAACAGGGAACTTGGGTTTCTTATGATATACAGCCAAGGGATGTTGAGCTGCGGCGAAATAGGAAGGGTTTTCTTCATCACATCGTGACGAGTGATGAAAAATGTATTCATTATAGTAATTCAAAGATAAGAAAGTCATGGGGACTGCTCGGTCATGCTTTTATGTCGTCGGCTCCGTCGAATATTCAAGTTGCGAAGGTTATGCAACGTATTTGGTGAGACCAGGTCGATATTGACTTTAATTGATGCGATTGAGCCGAGCACTGCGCGAAAAACGGCCACAATACGAACAGATGAACGAAGAAGTGATTCTACAGCATGAAAACACCCAGCCTCACGTTTCCAAACCCGTTAAAACCTATCTGGAAACCCTCAAATGGGGAGTCCTAACTCACCCGCAATACCCCCCAGATATTGCGCTGTCCGATTAGTACTTGTTCTGTGCAATGGCACATGGTCTGGCTGATCAGCAATTCCGCTCATATGAAGACATCAAAAAATGACCTGATTCGTGGATAGCCTCAAAAGATAAACACTTTTTTTGTAACGATAGTTTCTAAATTCTAAATTCAGTTTGATTAGTTCTTTTGACTTCTGTGTGCACTGTGGCCACCTAATCATAAGTACAAATATAAAATTTCAATACTAGGTTTCGCACGTGTGCAGTACTCTTTTCAGACTGGTACATCGCTTCGAAGTCGAACTCCTACCCTTGACCCACAATGGGCACAATTTCGAATCATAGTATAGCCTTACAGCCCGCGACGACCTTAAAATACCATATGAGCCCACAAGGTACATACTGTATCTGTTTAAGTTATCCATTATTGCTATAGTTTCGAATTTATATGAGTATCGATGGACAAGGCCATCGAATGCAGAGAGTTGTCTTCCTGGCTTAATTGAAGGTAGATTTCAGGCAAGCCGTGCCGCATGGATATATTTAGGTGTTGGAAATGCTGCAATATTCTGGGCTGTAGTTCTTCTCTGCTCACTCGATGGAGATATCTTGTTGATATTAATATATGCAAGAAACTACCCTGGCGAAAAGACTAGTTAAAATGGCATCCCATCATCAGTTTGCAGATGCCTTTAAATCTTTACTGAGTTCTTCGACACAGATCCGGTAGTAGACAAAACCCAGGTATATTGTGAAATATCTCCTCGTTACCTCGTTCAGTGCCCGATAGTCGATCCAAAATTTATTACTGCGATTCATTCTCTAAGCTTCTATAAGTCTTAGCGTCTAAGCAACCATCTCTCTGGTGAGATGTTTTTTTTTTTTAATTGGCGGTTTGTGCGGATACACAGAAACCGTTGCTATTGTCGTGAAGTCGGTTAAATACTCTCATACTCTCTCAGTCTCGATACACATTGATAAACTTAACAAGACTCTGCATATATCTCTATCATCAGCTTAAGCCCTCGGGAAATACGTCAGGTACCACTAGCGCTTGAAAAGTCAGCTGGGCTGTGAACCATTTGCATTGTGTGACCTTACAGTCTGTGCTTGAATCCAGTCAATTTCCTGTGACAGTCAACATGTTTAATTCATCCTTCATCCGTAATAGCTCAACGAATGGTGGCACAGTCAGTACTTAGGTCAATGAGTTCTTTGAATTTTCTTTGGTCTTTCTTATACAGAAGCTGCATTGGGTTTTCGGTCTCCTTATTGCACTGTTCGTTTTATGTGCAAACATTAGGTTAGTTAAAAAAAATGTTCATTTCCAATGAAGGCTTTCCTCGGCTAAGGATTACAGACCATCATTTTTTTTGAAAACCCTGGAGAGAACTCTGGATCAACATATTTGTAGATGAAAGCTCAATTTACACAATATATGTGGGTCTTAACCTTAAAAGAAAATCAGTAGAGACGGCACTGCACGAGTTTGTAGCTGCTATAGAAAACAATATACACTACAAAGAGTACATCATGACCATCGTCCTAAATATCGAAGGAGTTATTTAGTTATAGTTAAAATACCGAATCTATAAGAACGACCTTGAACAAGCTCCATATACAATATAAACAACTGTCGCACATGGAGTCGGTTTTGAATATACTCTCAAAATGGACAACACAAATTGTTTAAAGGATAAATCCATCAAAAATCGAAATAGTGTTGTTTACCTGAACCACAAAGTTAGAAAAGTTTAATCTTCCTAGAATCAACGGTGTTAGGCTACAACTTTCATCCGAAGCTAAATATGAGGGAATCATCCAACAGAGCAAACTCAATTGGAAGAGCAACATCGAAAAAAAGAACTAAAAAGCATTAGGAGCATTCTAAGATCTAAGGACTAAGATCATGTATAATATAGTACTTTGGATCTACATGGCCGTATTTAGACCTATACTTACCTATGGTGCACTGGTACGGTGAAAAGCCGTGGAAATAACTAATTATCCAAAAACACTCACACAAGTTCAAAGACTAGCGTGCGTCGATTAACAGGAGCGTTAAGGTATACTAATCAGGAAGAACTAGAAATAATGCTCAACCTCCGTCTCATAGACGAATTCCTTTAATGCATGACTTCCAAAAGCTCGATTAGACTAAAATAATAGGCGCTTTGCAATTTAGGATTGGAGTCTTTAATACAGGAGTACGAACAATCAAAACTGAAGTATTGTAGTGACTATATCGTGCCAAGCGTGGTCTTTGATGGGAGTGTCTCTACATCATTTCTTACCAGACAAGACTGGATAATTAACACTGTCATTTACTCTAAGAAAAGTCTAGGAATCTGGGTCTGTCTGGGACCAGTCTGGGTGCCTGGTCATACAAAAGTGAAAGGGATTGAAAAAGCGAATGAGCTAGGACCCCTGAAATGTAAAATGAAACTTATAGCCATAGATTGATCTAACAAAGCATGGATCTAGAGGAGTAACTATATCATTTCATCCCAACTTTGGCCAAACTTAAAGATCGGGAGAAAACGTACCCTCCCCGGACCCAACAAAGAAGACATCCCAATCGCTACAGGTATCCTTATTGGTCACTGTTTCATTGGCTGGATGGCCAGCAGAATAGAAGCCTCATCAAAAGATTATTGAAGAACACTATTTTTGAGGCAGCACTACTTGTTGGACTTTACGTCGTAGAGGCGGTATTTCACTTACATTTACACTTACATCATCAACACATTTGTTGCTAGGACGAACAACAGCTGAGTATTTTCTAAGACTTCGTTAAGGTTTAAGAGAAGAAATAAGAGCATCTGAATTAATATATCGCAACAGGTGATGGCTTCGTAGAACGTATCGCGCATCGATTGTCCGATCGACAAGAAAAGAAACCCAAACCATAGAGGCATCAATTTACACAAAAATTGCACTTGAGATCTCGTCTGTTATATTTTGTGAGCGACTATTTGTCACTGTTCTGATTGACTCCTACCAGTGCAAACTTAAGTTGGCTAAGTCCACACTTGACCAACTATTCATATAAGTCAGGATCGATACAAACAACTTATTTAGTGATTTCAATGCTGCATATCATAGCATCTATATCTATAAAATGCTGCCTTGTAAAGGTCGGAAAGAATCTTACCGTGACCTTTGATTTAAAAAAAAATAGTTTAGACAAGACGATGCGCTATTATGCGTCTTCTTTAACATATCATACTCGGAAAAGTTGTAAGCCAACACCAGAATCACAATTTTCCAAAATTCTTTGCAACCACTTGCACTCACTAACATCGATAGAACTCAGCGAGCTCCCACTACTGCGTTCGCAAGTATTGAGGCATAAGCTGATAGATAAGAATTAGTTATGAATGAGAGATGTACAAGCTGTCAAAATTAAGGGATCCACAACATAAACGAATCAGATAGAATGTCTCAGTTGGCAGCTAAAATTTAAAGATTTTTTTTAAGATTTTTTCTATCTCTACAAGACATATTCCAATTCAGCTCTACAGCATGGAAGCATCAATGTTAGAGAAGGCGAGTGAAGTTATTTTGGCTTTTTGAGTGTAGGATTCTTTGAACGACTTTCGATCTCATTCCCATTCATCATTATCATTCATGATATTTAAGGAAGGAGACATATCTTTCAAACTCTACGATCAGGAACTATATCTTTTAAGTAACTTAAGTAATTTTCTGTAAAGCTTTTTCCACCATTTCCCAGAAGAATCAATTAACAATAGATGAATCCGCCCTAGGTTGCTTTGAGGGAAACATTTCTTCGGCTGACCTTGGGTTCCATAATGTTATGGCCGAGACATATAGAGAGGATGCATACTATCTCTAAAGCAATCTGAATGGACGGTCTTTCAGTTACGCACACCAAGTTGGTTAAGATTACATGCCAACTGCGTGCGTGGTTAGGTTGGTGAACAGTAACCATTGGAAGAAAAACCAACCCACTTAGGCCTGTTGCCCCATTGTGATGCCAAGTGGATCTTTTTTATTTATTTTTTTTTTTTTATAACGAGTGCGCGCTGTGTACCTTTAAAATGTTTGTACACAGCACGTGCGAAGGAAATTTAGGGAAGAAAGATGTACATTGTTCTTAAATGTTAGCAAGTTATAACTACCAGGAAATAGAAAGCTCAGTAGGGATTTCTATAAGCGAGTTGTACTGCTTATTGATGAATCACCATATTTTAGGGATTGTATCCGAAAGAGATCTTGAGGGTATACTGATGCACTGGTGTACACCGCACTGTGATTCTCCTACTCGTAGAGCGAATTAAAGCTTGACGAAGCATAGCAGACTGTCTAAATTGTTTAGATCGCTTAAGTTATTGTAGAAAAAAGCTTCTAAGTGGAGTTCTCTTTTTGGGAGGGAGGTTTCGAAGAGTGTCGGTGGAAGATTGTCATCCTCCTATCCGCCTACACTCCGTCCATGTAGCTTATCCAGAAGTCATTTGTAAAAACGCGAAGCCTTCTTTCATGCTTGTCATAGTGTCCAGTGATGACACTTAAATTTATCTGAGAAAATATTGCCACCAGCCCCGCAAATTTGGAGCCTTTCATATACATAGAAATGAATTAACTTGACGTCCATGAAAGCATCTTCCTTCAAGAAATATCTAGAAGGATGCTTTCATGAAAAATTTTGGCAAACCATTGTTGGGGCACAATGTCCTCATATTCTCTGGTAGTACTCCCAATATATTATGAATGTTAGCGTGTAAAAATAGTTAATCTGTCTACTATGATATGCTGTCCTGTGGACTTTGCTTACTTCGCTGTAGTTGACTAAATTTTTTAGGCGATCCACCAGATAACCACTTTGTAGGGGAGGTGATGTAGGTCCTATTTGTTTTTTTGCAAGAGAATAAAGCTCCTTCAGCTTTTTTTTTAAAATTTATTGAATACTTGATTTCTAATTTAGTCTCCTGTCAAAAATAAGACCCAAATATCGGAAAAGACTAAGTTGATTGAGGCCGCCTTAGATTAGATATTCCTCTGATATTCCTCCCTCTGATGAAGAAGCGGAGATCCTTCGAGCTAGAGCACTACTTTCGTGCTGTCACATGACCTAGTTATTTTGAACAGTGTAAGTGAAGCCTGCTAACTGGATCCACGTCGTTGCAAAGTCAACATAGTTCTCAGTTATTCCTTTTCCTCCACGCCCCGCTAACGAAGACATCCCCAAATGCCGCACAAAAATTTTTTCGCCGAATGCAACTAAGAAAGTTTTCATCCGATTTCAGAGAGAGTCCATGTCCGTACATGAAGACTTGTATGTTGAAGGTCTTATAGACATGTACGAGTACATATCATACGTTGTCTTCTTCGTTGCGCAGGATAGGGGTTTGCTGCTCGATTTTATTTAAAGCCCGTAGAAACAGGAGTTGGCAGGAAGTTTTATTCCTTTAATTTTTGCGTTTATTTCATAGGTAGATAGCTGCCTTTAATACCTCAAAACTATAATTTCCTACTTGCCCTAGGCGTCGGTATTGATTGTTCTCTTTTGACGACAGCATATATATTTTTTTCTGTTTCCTTTAGTTCCTTTTGCCTCAATTGCCACAAAAGGCTACAAACACCCTGGTGGTTTTTGCCGACTACAAGTATTTGAGATTTGTTGTGCCCTACTTGAGACACTTTTTAACATTAAAAGTTTCGACAGAGCAGCGGCAGCTCTCAATCGACATCCAGCATAGTCGAACGAGTTCGGCATTATCATATGCAGAGTTATAAAAATTTGATTGTTTGTGGATGTACTATTTCTAACAATCAATCAGGTGGTTAGCGACAGGTTTAAGACGTTTACATAATATGGGAGCAAGGATCTTGTATGTGACGCTTAATAGACTTATGCCCCTATAGTTGGCTCTGTTTAGGGGCTCTTCTTTCTTCAAAACTAGACAGACGTTACTCATATTCCTTTCTCAGATCAAATTATACATATGATCCGATGCATGCTTCAAATTAGATCATTTTCTGCAGCTTTAAAGAGCTCTGACGCTATGCCGTTGGATCCCAAAAATTGGTATTGGATAAACTCAGCTTCACTTAGTTTTTCTCAGGTGAGCGGACGCGATCTTTGTCCGAATTGAAAGGTATATCATGTCTGATAGAGGTATTTTTGTCAACTTCGCCGTTTAACATTCTGCAAAAACGATTTTTGTATTATGTACTTAGTCGTTTTAGCATCTATCACTTGCGGCTTTGTTGACTTTTTTACGTTTTGGTAAAATATCCGAACCTCATTCCTAAAGGTTTGTGATCGATTTTTCTTCTCTGCTGGTAGGTGTCGTCAGCAGCTCTCGATTCGCATCTTGTTCTTCGGTTCGCTGTTGTACGGGACGCTTCTAATTGGGGTGGTATGGTTTTCTTGTTTTTAGTTGTCATATCAGAAGCGTTGCTTATAGTCATCCGCACTTGATGTTGTTGAAGCATTATTAGCGAGAAAGTTTAAAAGATACGCGGTAGGCGATTTCTTCCGATTTTGCCTGCTCTAGGTTAAAGTTTCTCACATCCTACTACTACCATCAACATTTATTTTCCAACTTTGGGTACCATTGCATAGGTAGTGGTGCGATTCAACGTTTCGACGGGATGCGTGTCTTTCCTTACTTAAACGTGATCAATTTGACTTAAGGCGGCTAAATGGACAAAGATCCGGGTATGGGGTTAATAGAAAGGAACCTTCACAAATAGATTAGTTTGTAATGTATTGAAACGTTGGTTCGTTGTAGTCGAGTTCTACTTCGAAGCATCGTACGAAGGAGGTAATCTTTTGATTCTTCTTTAAAATTGTTGGACAGAAGTAGAATCAGAGCTGAGTAGGTAGGTATGGTAAATACTCAACTAGAAAATGCTTACTACGGGTATTATGTATAATAAATTCTGTAGAAAACTTGTCAGTTATTGGTCACACTGTTTAGTATCGTGTTAAGGGCACATCTATGTAGGAACTGAAAGCCCATACATCTACGTATACGTGGTAAGCATCGAAGAAATGATTTAGAGATTTTCTCCGATGAAGTTAAAGTGAGAAAATTTGCAGCAGGAAGTGGCAACATAATTTCCTTCTACTGTACAACACCCGATGCACATTGCAAAATGTCTGTTTGTATATTTGTCTATACACATTCGAAGAAAATATACGACCAACTCTACCGTCTGATAGGTACACATGTCTATCTATGTACATATATGAGTACACTATATGCATGTGTTCGCAATGTCCTGTATTTGAGTTCCATTTTGATTTTTTCGGTTAAATTTTATAGATACTCTCTCGAATATATTTTCTGTTTATTTCTGTTGAATTTTCAGATCTCGGATTTTGTTTTTCAGTCCTTGGTCTTCGATTCTCGGGTCGTGGTTAAGGGGAAAAAAATATAAAAAAAAATAAAAAATAAAAAATTGCACAATAAGCACTCAGAACAGCGGTAGCAAGCAGCAAGCAGCTTGCTTTTATATTTTCCAATAAATTTTGCCCCACCTAACCTTTAGTACGTGTGTGATGCAAAAGGATACGAAAGGATTCCACTCTCTCTCTTTCTCTCTGTGGGGTTTTATTGTTCTATCGGTTAATTTTTTGTGGCTTTTTTTGTCTTTGTGCTTTTCCTCTTTTCTGTACACGAGATGCATCTGAATTTTTTCGATTCCACCCTTTCCGCATTTCTATAACCCATGAGTTGGTAAGGTAGCCTACATAGAAGGGGTTCCTTTAATGGTCGGCTTATGTTTATGTGTTGGGATGGGGTCAGGATTATATAAAAACTTTTAAGTCTAGAAGAAGTAAAAATAAAAGAACAAGAAGAAGTGCTTTAATTTGTGCTCACATTTGGCGATAGCGATTTTTATTCTTTGGAAGCATTTTCTCTTTTTGAATTATCACCGTAAATGTGCAAAGCCATTAGTTCAAGCAACTGTGAAACGTGAAATGATATAGGAGCCATCGAGCTGGTGGACGTTAGCAATTTTACCCAGTTTCAATACGTATGGTATGTGCAAGTAGGTGCAACCCATATAAGTTAATACAAACATATGTTATGTTTCAGTTCCCAACGAACGATTCAATAATGAATATGAATAGTGATGTTTGGTTTTCAGTTTCAAAATTGCACAATTATCTTCGCTCCATGCAGGTAGTTCTTGTTGTCAAAAATTAGAAAAATTAAGACCAGATCTAGTACAGGCCACTTTTGAGAACTAGTTAGGGGTCTACGTGCAAGGGTTACAGTGACCCCTATAATCAATGATCTACATGTGCTTTCCATCATGTGATTAATGCGGACTTTCGTAACCAGAAGTGCGCTGTTATATCTTCTCTTTCAAGGATTTTCAACAAAAGCGGGTCCAAGAATCAGTCAAGGAACTTTGCGTTCAAAATGACCGAACATAAGAGGTTGGCTGAAAAATTCGTAGGCTAACGTATTAGAAATTTTTTTTTTTTTTGTTAAAATTCGATTTTATTTTTCAACATAGTTGTCTTTGAGGGCAATATAACGATTATAGGGGTCATGCAATTTTTTAATACCATTTTATAGTAAATAAGCCTCAGTTTCAACGATTACTTCTTCATTAGTTCTATTTTTTTTTTTTTTCCAGTGAGCATTATTTTGAGGTCTGCAAACAGGAAAAAGTCACTAGGATCCAGATCTGGAGAATACCCCAATTCGTGCAATTTTGCCAAATCATTGGGCTGTTTTGCCCATAACAGCCGCTTTCGGGCATCCACTGCGTGCATTGTCTTCGGTGGTCATTTCGCTCCATTTAAATTTAGCAAACCACTTCTCAACAGCTGATTTTCCTGTTGCAGAATCCTAATAATGTTTAGCGAGCCAAGTCTTAGATTCAACAGTATATTTTATCGTTAAAAGGCAATGCTTTATTAACACACTCTTTTTTTTTTTCCTCATTTTGTTCACAATAACAAAAGTTGCTTGACTCACAATGCTACGATGACGGTCCAATCCGAACAAAGAAAACACAAAAATTTATTTATTTTTCAACATAATCGCCTTTCAGCTCTATACGATTCAAAAAGTTCGATACCTTTTTTATAATAAGAACTGTCTTGCTCCTCGAAATAGCCATTAATTGCCGACATCACTTCTTCATCGTTGGGAAATCTTTGAGCACTGAGCCATTTTTTCAAGTTTGAGAACAGAAAATAATCCTAGGGGGCTAAATATGGCGAAAAAGGTGCATGAGGTAGCAACTTAAACTTTAATTCATTAATTTTGGCCATTGCAATAACGGATTTGTGAGCTGGTGCATTGTCTTGATGAAGCAACACTTTCTTCGTAGCCAAATGCGGCTTGATTTCTTTGCTCAAACGTTGCAATAAGTTCCCGTAATACTGGCCGTTGATAGTTTTTCCTTTTTCAAGATAGTCAATGAAAATTATCCCACGCGCATCTCAAAAAATCGACTCCATGACCTTACCTGCAGATGAAACGGTCTTCGCCTTCATTGGAGCCTGTTCTCAATTTTGAATCCATTGTTTTGATTGTTCTTTTGTCTCAGGTGTAAAGTGATGGACCCATGTTTCATCCATTCTGCTTTGTTGCTGTGAAATTCCGCTAAACACTCAATTGAAACATATTCACGACACTGTTTTTGATCGAGTGAGCAAACGCGGCACTCATCTTGCACACAGCTTTCTCATATCTAAATTTTCAAATAATATGTGATGTACCGAACTTTTTGAAATACTTACAATGTCTGCTAGATCGCGCACTTTCAGTCGACGATCATCTAGTACCGCTTTGTGGATTTTCTTCACCATTTCTGGAGTCGTCACCTCATATGATCGACCACTGCGATGCTCGTCTTGGCAGCTCGTACGGCCTCGTTTAAGCTCAGCAACCCAAAATTTTACAGTTGTAAACGAAGGAGCAGACTCACTCAGAGTAGAATCCAGTTCAGCTTTTATATTGGTTGGGCTGAGGCCTTTCAAATAAAATTATTGTATCCCATAACGATGACCAATTTTCTGCATTTTCACAAATTCACTGACAACGTTCACTATTGATGGCTGCCAAACAAATACCAAACACTGGGCACTTTCAAACTTTAAACATATGCTTTATAGACTACGTACCTCCCAATACCGCCATGTCTTGGTCAGGCAGGGTACTTCCGGGACCGTCCTCGTATATCCCTAGAATTTTAAAGCTTGATTGGACTACTATGATGGTCTGGCCTATTCGTCGATACTTTATACATGATATACTTGATGTGAAGAGCCAAATACTTCCTCCCTAAGTCTTTTCCTTACAACAAATCTTCTGTCCTCTGTAGCAGTTATGTAGAATGTCGCAGTTTTTTATCTTCCTTTTGTCTGAATATCAGTGATACTAGTTTCAGTAACTTAGGGCCTCTGCAAGTTACGCCCTCAAGGTCTGAACTATTCATGTGTAGATCCAAAAATCGTTGTCCTTTTTTTAACTTAGGATGTCAACAATTAATTTTCCTCATTTGAGGCTCTGGGTTGCTACGCAGCATTAAAAAAGGGACTAATACTCTAGTTTCATTCACCAAAAAATCCAATTCTGATTGACCACAGCTTCAAATACATTGAAGTAGCTCATATAAGGTATCTGTTATGCTGACAACAATGTTGATTGAGTCCATTTGGTGGCTAAAACCAAGTCACAAGAGAGTGGCAGAGGATATACTCGTATATGTACACGTCTTATACGTCTTGACGTCTTAATTCACACAATCTTTGCAGATATGCTGTAAGTTTGTAAGTTCCATCTTTGCATAATGTTTGCCTTATAACTTAAAACACTGGTAGCTTTCATTATATCACCTTCTTTTAGGGCATAGAATCCTAAAGTTTTGTGTGCGGTGAATACTTTTTCTTAGAATGTCTTTCAGACCAATACTTTCTCGCATAATAAAAATAAAAACAACCCTCCATTGGAGTGTTTCCATTACAACGTTAATATCTTAAATCATTCTACGACTTTTCTAGCGTTCAAAGAGTTTTCTAAATTACATCTCTCTTGATATTTTTGAAAGCTCTTTCTATGTTTAAAACGGCTATTTTGAGAGGCCTTTTCGTAGCTTTCTTGTAATACTAATTTTATGACGAATATGTGGGGAAGTGTATTTTCAACAGTAATCCCAAGGTCTCTATACCAGAATTGGTCCGTATCTCTTTTATAAGCACAGTATACAGGGAATAAGTATTAAACGTGACCTACCCGATGTCTTTAAGAGAATACTTTGCAAAATTTTAGCTGTCATAGTTACCAATGGAATCCAGCTGTCAAAATATTCAGTAACATTTCCCATTTCATCATGCATAGTTTTATGCTTGCCGAACGTGCGGAAATTATTTAAAAATATTATCGAAAACCCGGCTCAGTTGTAAATACGCACAGTGAATTTCTCGTGAGGCTTCATAGCTTCAGTGTGCAGGCAATTGGTCTCATGAGTACACCCTATTGGATCTTAAGCCACAAACTAGAAAGATATAAATGCGAAATGAAGATTATGCTGACGCAAAAATTTAAGCCGAAAGACCAAAGACAACGGCGTGAGTTCGCTAATTGGGCGCTCGAAGTTGTAAAGAAAACATTTGGTGACTGGGTTATCTCGCGGCGAGCGTTCATCTGTTGGTCACCGCGGTCATGCAATTTGACACCACTCTATTATTTTCTTTGGAGCTAAGTCAAGTCCTTAGTCTACGCATATAAGCCAAACACTTTAAACGAGCTGAAGGCCAATATTCATCATAACGCCGCACATATATATTGGACCGAGTCATCAAAAATTCAATCGACTGCTTGAAGCACTGCCAGCGAATATATCTTCAAAACATATCCTACACCATTGTTGTTCTATTGAATTTTTTTTTTCTATCGTTCTTACCGGCTCACCCTTTAAAGGAATCGCCTAGACGAAAACTTTCCAATATGCCATTACCTTTCACAGACTTCAACAACATGTGGTCGTATTGCTGCACTTCCATCAAGGAGGTAGCTGGAAACACCTTAGGCTACCAACCACCCTAGAAAAGAAATCAGTAGTATGATGATGAATGTGCAAAAAAAGAAGGCAACAGATGTGGCAACACCTCACAAGAACAGCGCGGGGTGAGTATACTTAATGAAGAAGGGAGAGGAAAAGAAAAAGAGCATTTGCAGTCTCCCAGCTCACGAATATCAAAGATTTCTGGAAATGGAAAGACACTTGCAGCTTGAAAACGCATTTAAAGTACTTCGAAATTGCGAAAGTAATCTCGTCACTGACCAACAGGGAATTGTGAATGTATTTAAGCAACACTGCCAGCAGTTGGTTAATGGGATAGAGAACAGAACACATCTTTAGTATTAGTTCTCCCTCCCAGCTTAGAAGAAATCGACACAGCTATACATAAGCTAAAAAACAACAAAGCCGCTGGCTGAGATGGCCTGTCATCTGAGCTTTTTAAAACCGGAGGTAATGTTTTGACAAGGACAATGCACCAGATGATTTGCAAAGCATGGGAGGACGAAAGCAAAACTGACGTCTATCAGCTCCATCTGTCCCATCTACAAGAGACACACACCGCCTCTTCATCGACTTCAAAGTTGCATTCATCGCACTATGCTATATAATGCTATGAGCCATACAGTGTGGAAGTAGAGCCTCCGAATTATTAAAACCCTGCACTGGATTTAGGCAAGGAGACGCGATGTCGTGTGACTTTTTAT
Source organism: Volucella inanis (assembly GCA_907269105.1). Lineage (NCBI taxonomy): Eukaryota > Metazoa > Arthropoda > Insecta > Diptera > Syrphidae > Volucella > Volucella inanis. Next base: position 241,423,331 of record OU026153.1, on the reverse strand, counting down.
ATTTAGTACTTGAGCAGATAGTACGTCGAGAAAAAGTCAACACGGAAGGTACTATTTTCCCAAATCCGTCCAGCTTCTTTGATATGCGGACGATATTGATATAACCGCAAGTTTCTTACGTGCCACAATTGAAGTCTTTACGGCATTTAAAGAACGAGGTAAAGAGTTGGTTTAAAGTAAACGAGGAACAAATTAAATATATGCTGTCAACTTAAAACCATTCCGTCGCACATTTCACTATGGACAACTACAACTTTGAGGTAGTGAACGAGTTCACCTACCTCAGGGCAAATGTTAACTCCACAATTGACATCATGTTAGGGATTCGAAAAAGAGTAACCCAAGGCAACTGCTGATAGTTCAGTCAGTCGAAATAACTTAGGTCAAAACTCCTAACGCAAAGAATCAGAATCATGCTCTACAAAGCATTATTTTCTCCAGTCCTGCTTTACAGCGCCGAAAATTAAACGACAAGTACAATAGTTGATCAAATTTTAGGTTCTTTTAAAAGAAAAATTTTTCGTCGGATATTTGATCTTGTCTATGAGGAGGCATATGGATAAGAAGACATAACCGCGAACTCTATGAGCTGAACAAAGATATGGACATACTACGGAAGGTAAAAATCCGTTGACTTCACTGGCTCGGCCACTTCTAGCCGATGGACGATAATGCTCCAGCTAAGAGGCTCTTCGAACTCAAGCTACCAAGTTCGAGCTTGGTTTAATAGGTTTTTCCAACTGGAAGCAGCACAACCCGGAAAGGTTGTGAGCCTGAGAAGTAAGTAAGTCCTGCCATAAGTTCTGTTACAAATATAAAATTGAAAAAAAATGGATTTACTCGAAATGATTGCCTTTTGCTTTAACACAAGCTTCCAAACGGTGTGGCAATTGGGCTACAGCGGCACGTACGGTTCTCATTGAGATCGTTGACGCTGCTCTGGTTAATGATGTTTTAAGGCTTTCTAAATTTTTGTTGGGAGTCTTGCAGGCCATGTTCTGTAATTCTGACCACAAACCATAATCCAGTGAATTCAGATCCGGATTCCTTGACGACCAATCTTCTGCTGCTATAAAGCCAGAAATATTGACTGTCAGCCACTCCTGCGTGGTGTTGGCTTAGCGCGCTGGAGCAGAGTTCTGTTAGAAGATTCATCAATATCCATTGAAAAGGGTCTTTGTCAAACCCTTCACAACACTATCTAACACGTCTTCTTGGTAACCGTTTGCCCCAGTTTTTAGGCCTTTTTCACAGCAATGGAGAGATGTGACGTCATGGTGAGACACTCTCCACCAAACCATTATGGAAACGGAATGGTGTCCACGGTGAACCGTTTTTTCACTTTCTTAGATGAAGTGGCATAAATTTTGTCATTGTGCTTGGTAAAAATTTTCTCATCCGTAAAAAAAATATTTTCATGGCCACTGCAAAAGTAGATTGCATCTTTCCAATTTAATTTTTTTTAGTTGAGGAGTTAGAAGTTAACGTGTGCATCGACGATATTCTTTCATATGCAGATCATCCCGAATCAGCCAAGACATAGATCTGGTTGATATATCCAATTCCTTGGACATGATCTTCTGCTTCCTAAGGGGATTTCTCCGAATTCGTTCACGGATGGGCGACGCGCGGGCAATCACTTCTTGGCCTGTCCTCTACTCCAGACAAGTCACCGAAGCGCGCAATTGCCCGATAAATGAATATTTTCGATATTCCGAGTGGTTTCAGCAATTCCAAAATTGGCCAGCACTCCTGCTCTTATTATATTCATATTCATATTCTTACCCACCAACTGAAATGTTGGAATACAATAAAACTTGTCAGCATATTTCTAAGCTTCTTTAAAACCATATATACCAACGTACATACGAGTATTTGCAAACTTACATCATATTCACACTTAGAGTGTGATTCAATTTTTATATCCACCCAAACTATCATCACTTGTTGATAAGGACCAGTAGACCACAGTCACAAAAATCTGTGTACATCTATTAAGCAAGGACTGCTTCAAACTACCTGCACCTTTGGTACACTTAACTTCACGGATATCTTCCACTTACTTAGCCCATTAAGAAAGTCAACATACCTTTATGCGCTGCTGGTGCTCTCTTATTCCACTACCTTATACTTTCAGAGAATAAGGAAATCAGGTTAAGAAAAAAAAAAAAAAAAAAAAAAAACAACTTAACAACCTAAAATCATGTCCTTTTACTTAAGAGCCAAGTGCCAAAGTGAGTGCTGGTCTTTAACCTCCTTCAGGTGATGCACTGGCAACTTTCGTATGCGCGAATCCTTGGAGGTTACTTTTCTTCTTAGCGACATGAGAAAACCCCTTAAACCATCAAGGCACATCCCAACGACACAAAAAAAAAAAAAAAAAAAAATTGTAACAAATATTCACAAGCAAAATATAGTTACATTCCCATGTCCAAAATATACAAACTGACATTCGTGGGCATGTGTGAGCGATATAAAAGATAAAAAAAGGAAAGATACAGAAAAATAAAAATTCACATCTATGTAGTTCCAAGATGACTACGAATACGACGCAAAGCTTCTCTCCTCCATAGAGTTAGTTGTAGGTGCACTATAACTGAAAAAACCCATCAACCTAAAGACGGCTGATACAGTTACTCATTCGTACACCTCACATGTTGGTTGCAGGCTGAAGTGGCAACAGACGGAGTCTGCCTATGGACTCTTAAATGTAAACAACGCTGCAGGTGTTATTACTGACAGCATCAGTAGCAGTAGCAGTAGCAGTACCACTGACACAACTCCTGATAGATACTGTTGGTGTTTCAAGAGCCAGTGGTAGTGCTTCTACGTACATCCTAAAACATGCCAAAGCGAAGGTTACAGAAATAGAAACACTTGAGATATTCAAACATGGCAACCAGCACGTAGTGTTAGGGTTTGTGCACCTTGTATTAATCCTTAAGAGTCTATGTATATGCGCCAGCTGGTGTTGCCGCTGAGCTACTTTGTCGGCCATTTGGATTAGGAATAGTTTTTTTTTCTATTAAAATTGTCGTTGTGAAACACATTTTTCTTTAAAAAGTTGTCACTGAGAAAGTATTGAACGTTTGACTGACAGAGCGTGGTTATGTTTAGTTTGTAGTCTTAAATTGAATCTTAGACTCGTTGTGAAGCCAGTATGGAAAAGATGTGAAAACCAACTAATAACCTCGGATAAAAATGGATTCATTGCTGACGACCCTTGCAAACGTTTAAAGAACAACGAATTACGGTTCTGCACGTACAATGTTCGGACTCTTAACAGGCTACGCGCATCCGAGCAAATACCAGAGACGCTTGACTGCTATCACGCAAGAAAAAAAAAGAGATGGGATAGGCCGGAGGTATGAGTATGTAAGACTGTGAAATATTCACAGTATGGTGATTGCTATAGGGAAAAGAAATAGGCCTTATTTAGATGCGGATTTCTAATATGTGACTAAGGCAAGAAGTCTTGAACTTCTATCACATGACGAGATAAACCTAATATACAAAAATGCCCCCAAGGAAGACAAGGATGACGATATCAAGGCTTGTTTCTACGAGCTCCTTGACAAGAACTATGAGTTTCGTCCGAAGTATGACATTTCAAATTGTACCAGGCGATTTTAACGACAAGATAAGACAGGAGAACGCTTTGGTAGGACAGTTGTTAAATAAACATATACACGAAACACGTCTGGCAACGGGCAAAAACTTATTGAAATATTACTACAGCAGGCACACGGTTTCCTCATCTCAATATACACAAGGGAACACGGTGGTCTCGCATCATAAAAAGCTAAATAAAAATCATCACATTTCGAAGGATGTAAGGCTTGTGTTCAGTTTTTGTTAACTTGCATCACCACCTTGTTGTAGCGAACTGGATAGGATGACCAAAAATCCCGAAATCTCTCAACAAATCCTATGCCGCCAGCGTTAAGTACTAGTGGCTATGCCGCCAACGTGCGATCGGCGACTAAACAGCAGGCTATCGTGAGCTCCAGGAGTAAAAGAAACGGGAAGTATACCCACTTTTTCAGAAGAATAAAAAGGAACACGAAAAACGAAGCGAGGATAGCAGTATATAACCTGAAATCCAGCAACGCAGCTGCTGGAAATGACTTTGTGGAGAGTATGTATCAAGTCATTTCACAGATCTGGTGAGAAGAATGTATGTCTGATGAATGGAATCTCAGCACCGTTTTCCCGACCTACAAAAAAAGAGACCTCCTCTACTGCCTTAACTATAGAGATATAAATTTCCTTAACATTGCACAGAAGATCTGATCTGCTTGATTGGACAGATCATTACAACTTTAGTCAGAGGCTTTGCCTGTTTCGGCTCTGCTATAAGCTCTGCCAGCAACACCTCAGCAAAAATAAAATGAAAAATCACTCTTTCAAATCGCTGTTTTTTAAGGCTAAGAAGGCAATTGTGTAGTAAGATCCTATCCCGAATAATTAAGAAGACTCTATATAAGGTCTTGACTATACAAGTCTTACTTTTTAGCGCTGAGGCATGGACTCCATTAAAAACGGATGAAGATATCCTCAGTTGTTTCGAGGGAAAAATTTCTGGAGAGTCTCGCTAATTGAGGATCAGGTTCCACTCTTATTTAATTACACTTAAGTAAGTAAGTGAGAAAACAATTTTTTGGAGATATTTTAGAAAGTTTTACAAAATCGTGAAATTATCGGATGCAAACATTTGTTAATTCGTATAAGAACCCACGAAGTGAGGCCTGTTGCGACCGTACTCAAGGAATTCACTGTTAAAATGTTATCAGGCTTCTCTTCTTCACATATAGAGAACCTTGCAAATAATTTTGTCACTTATGTCTAGAATATTTTAGTCCTTAGTAAAGTGTAGTACCCCATTATGACGATAGTACCATTTTGCAGTCATTCTTATTGAGGAATAGCCATTGACTTTGGAAAAAAGCCAAGTAATAATGGAACCCCTAAACGAGGTTGCTTTTATATTATTGTAACTAGCCTTCAGCCTCCTATCGGAGAAGCCTTGCCTTCCCTAACTAACTTGTGTGCAGAGAGAAGGTGCAGCTAAGATCTAGCTAAGATCTGACTGCCGCTACAGACGTATGTGGATACAACTGGATGGCTTGCTTCATTTACAATATATTGTAGCTTACTATCATCAGGGCGGTGTATATGCTGATTGAAATGCATGCAAAGCTTGTTCTTACTGGGAGGAGAGTCAAAGTTGTTGTCTACTACGACGACGCCTACCGTAATATTCTAAAGTAAATACACTCTTTTATTGGGTTATATTTCGGTCGAAGTTATTCTTCAATACTTCTGGTATTGCTGCATCAGAAGTCATCTCAATTAACCCAGATTCAGAGGAGAGCTTTTCAGGACCCGAACTTATGTTGGGTCTGTCTGCGTTGTCGGTTGAAGGTTCCATAGACAGTTAACTTTGAAAGTTGCAGGCAGACCAAATTAAGGCATCTCGACGTCTCGAAGAGGTCAGCAGCCTTCCTCTTGTCCCTCAGTAGGAAAGACTTCTGGTGACTACGGACGTAACAATTATACTTTTGCAAAACACTTAAATGTGCTGGGCATATTGCAAGTGATACAACATTAAGCGATGTTTGCTATGAAAGCGATGACAACAATGCGGAGAACCAACTCCGTTCTTATCAAGCTGCAGGTAGTCGGCTTTGGCGTGATGGGTTTTGGTGCTGCAAGCACAAATTTCAAAAATAACTTAGAAATAGTACAATGGACTAGTCATATAGAATTGTTCCGACAGAAAAAAAAAAATATAATAAATTCAAAGTTTTACTAAAGACAAATTTATTTTTAAAAACAAGATGGATTTGAGAGCGCAGCCCATGGTTTTAATTTTAAGAAGAGTGGATTCATCAGCTCGTCTAGAGCAAAATCAAGCGTGCAGGCAAAATACCATATAGCATTGTTTGAGGTCTGGTGGAAGCACTGGCGAATTTGCGTGGAGAATTATTTTACTAAACTACTGACGCAATGACCAACCCCAAAAGAATGTTCAGATACATTTGCTTGGTTATAGACGAGACCAAGTTCCACAGCACTCCATAGAGATCGCCACCCTGCAATTGACCCTTAGATCAGCAACCAAGGTTCTGTATAAAAAAAAAACACTTTTACCCACACAAATTACACATGCCGCCAAAGATTTTGTTGTCAAAATTTTATTTTATTTTTAATAACGACTTGACAACTTTTTTTTTTAATAAAAGGCAAACCATTTGAGATATTTCAAAAACTTTATTATTGGCTTGAAGTACAATCAAAACATTTATGAATTGAACTCGACTTCGTTCATATGGCCACCGCGGGCACGTTTTCAGCGGTCGATTCGTTGGATCCAATTTTTAACGACTCGGCTAAACATTTCGGCCGAAACGGCCGCTATTTCGCGTCCAATGTTGGCTCTGAGCTCTTCCAACATCGTCGGCGTGTTGGCATAAACCAATGACTTAGCGTAGCCTAAGCTCACCATACTTACTCTTCAATAAATCGATTGTAGCGTGTGCTGTGTGGCTTGTGGCACCATCTTGTTGAAACCACATCTCGTCCAAGTCCATATCTTCCAAACATAATCGGTGATCATGGTGCGATAATGCTGACAATTCACAGTAACGTGACGATCGTTATCGTCGACGAAAAAATATGGCCCAATAACGCCGCCGGCATGCAAACCAAACCAAACAGTTATTTTTTGTGGATAAAGTGGTGATTCATGAAGCACATGTGGGTTTTCACCCGACCAATAACGCATATTTTGCTTATTAACGAACCCATTGAGCCAAAAATGAGCTTCGTCACTGAAGATGATTTTGCGATTAAATTCATCATCTTGGCGTATCTTCTCCAGAATCCAATTGGAGAACATAGCTCGTTAGTGTACTTTACCATGATGGAAATGTTCCTGAATAAATTGACAGTGACAGTTTGATGATTAGTGAAAGAGTGCGTTCACAAATTAAATTCAAAGTTGTCAAGTCCCTATTGGAAAACCCATTACTGTATCTGGAAGCTCACTTGCAGTTTCGGTGGTAGGAACTGTTTTACGAGCTGATTCTGACTGGGTTGCCTGCGAATTGAAGGTTCTATCAGATCTTCTGAGTGCTTCAAGTCGGTCTATTTTCCTAATAACAATTCTCGTAATAAATATTCCGAACATACCATATACGAGTACATTTTACTCTATAAGACCAAATAAGAACGATAGGATGGCCTTATTTTGAAGTTACATTCATGCCATAATATGTGAAATAGTACTTAAATCAAATGGCTACCTCGGCTTTGCTGGCATTGCTTCAAGCGGTTGGCCCATTTTTTGATGACTCGGTCCAATGTATGGTATGCGGCATTATTCCGGCAATAGCAGTAGTCGAATTCAATGGTCAAATGTTGGCCTCGAGCTTCTCCAAAGTGGTTGGCTTGTTAGCCTAGACAAATGATTTGACGTAGCCCCAGGGAAAATAATCATGTGGTGTCAAATAGCATGAGCGCGGCGGCCAATTGATGAATGCTAGCCGTGAGATGAGCTTGTATTGTATGTTGTCTTGTTGGAACCACAGCTCTAATATATCCATGTTGTCGAACTATGAATACAGAAAGTCGGTTAACATTGCTGTATACCTGAGACCATTGACGGTAACGGTGTTTCCTTCCTAATTTCGTCAATCTCTGTGGATTTGCCCAAGCGAACACTTGCCGCTGAGACAGATATCTCAGATTTTTTGGCCAAAATTCGGATTTCCATCCAACATTTCCAGCGCCAAATTTGCGAACTAACGACGTTTTGTATGTTCGTCCGGCTTCAATTCTTGTGCCAGCACAGTCTTATACGGATGCACTCCCAAATCCAACCGAAAAATAAGCCGGTTTGAATCTCTGGCGATGCCTTTTTCAGCTGGTTGGCGCCGAATCGACATTTCTGGGTCTTCTTCGATACTAGCCGCTACTGCGGCTATATTTTCTTCATTTTACACCAATCTCTGTCTCGTTGGTGGCTTAAGGTGCGACGAATTGTTTTCACACTGATAACGACCGACCTCACGACGAAATTTACTGACTAGATCCCATTCACAGGCTAGATCCCATGGTTGATCAACACAGTGTTTAGAATTGGCGTCGTTTAGAATGTTGCCTTTGTCAGCCTTTTCAATTCGAAAAAAAAAAATAGCGGCTATTTATAGGTAGGACGGTCTCTTTTATTTGGCGTTCATCCAGCGTGACGTCTAAATGCCATTAATGAGCACTGGTTTCAGTCAGATGTTATGTGCACGAAATCACCGGCCAGAATCGTAATTACACTGAAGGCATCGGTTTGTATTTGGTCAAAAGAATTAAGTAACTTTAGATGCGGTTAGTACTCAGATTGGAGGCTCAATTGAAATCGAATACCATCAGGCGTACTCTTAGCACTAGGAACTTAACATGAACCTTGTAAAACTCAGATACTATGTATTTAGCTTATTAAATACTGCCAAAATCTTATGTATATATTTAGATTTAATTACAAAGTAGAAATTAACTTTTCAAATACACAGTTAAGACTTTAGGCAAAGTTTGATAGTTTTGGCAAATGCTTTGTGTAAGCCCACATTAAGAGCTGTGGTTATGTTTGTTTTCCTAGCTTTTACTCTCCGCATGAGAACAAATGTTCCATTAATATTGCGACGAATTTGTATAATAGATAACATGATCCCCAGTGGGATAGACTCAAGTTTAAAGCTGAGTCTTTAAGAACCAGCTAGAGAATCCTTCCCACAAAAATCATACCGTCGCACCATTTACCAAATGTGGCAAATGTAGTCGTAACCATCAAGATCAATTTTAAATGGAGAAATTCGAATTTGCAAATATCTGTTCATGTTTAAACAATTTTTAAACCCCGAGAATTGTTATCGTAACATACTCGTATGTGGCACTAACTAAGGGGTGATTCATTGTGGGCTTTGATTTTTAATAGGCTTTCTTTGACAGATTACGCGTAAATCTATCAAATCGCTTTGTCATTTTTATTCAGTATCGTTTGGCAAGTTTGACAACGTCTCCAAATTGTTCAGCTGTATTACAAAAATAAGCGTTCTGTGAGAAATGTTTTTCATTCGATTCAAGGCACTTACGGTGAGCATAATCGACCTACTGAAACCACTATTACCAATACCATTCGCAAATTTGAGTCCCAGTTTATATAAGTAGATGATACTCTACCGGTTATATCACATCCAGCATGTAGTGAAGAGATTATAGCAGCTGTAGCTAAGGGTGTACGCGAAGACCGTGACGAATCGATTCGTCGTCGTTCTAAGCAGCTTGGCTTGGCGTATTCGATAACATGGCATATTTTACGTGGGAATCTCAGCACGAAAGTGTACAAAATTCAACGTGTGCAAGAATTGAAGCCAGGCGACTTAAATTTTCGTCATATTTTCAGTGAATGAGCTCTGGAAAAACTCAATGAAAATCCGGTGTTTTATAGTGAAATTTTGTTCAGTGATGAAGTCCATTTCTGGCTCAATGGATACGTTAATAAACGAAATTTTCCGTATTTGGGCTGATGAGCAATCGGAAGAGTACCAAGAATTACCATTACATCCATTGAAAACAACGATATGCTGTGGTTTATAGGCTTATCGAATCATTGGTCCATATTTCTTCAAAAATGAGGCAAATCAGAATGTTACCATCAATGGTAACCGTTATGGCGCCATTTTATTGGATTATGTGCTTCCTGAAATTCAAGCACATGGTCTCGGTGAACTCTGGTTTCAACAAGACGGCGATACGAGCCATACAGCGCGTGAAAAAATGGACTTGTTGAGAAATCATTTTGGTGAGTACTTAATTTCACGTTTTGCTACGGTAAATTGGCCGCCTAGATCGTGCGACATCACACCTTTTGACGTTTTTCTCTGGGGAGGTGTAAAGTCTCAGGTCTTCAGGAATAATCCAGCTGCGATTGACGCTTTGGAAGCCAATATTACTCATGCTATCCGCAAGATACCAGTCGCTATGCTCGAACTAGTCACCCAAAATTGAACCTTCCGAATGGACCACCTCAGATGTAGTCACGGCCAACATTTACATGATATCATTTTCAAAAACTAAATGCCATGAATTTTTCTTTTAACCAATGATAAAAAACTTAAGTCCACTTTCAAATTTATGTATTTTATTTAACATTATATATCAAACCGAACGATGAATCACCCTTTACATTGTCCAAGCGACAAATTTCATATCGGATGTCTAAGATGGTTAGGACATGTAACAAAGACTGGATGGATTCACCTTTCGGCTTCAAAAGTTTTTGATTTCAACGGAGTGTGTGGAGCAAATATGGGCTCCGGGGTGATTAGAAAAGGTTGCTAGTAAGAGATCAGTTTCACCCCTAATTTGTAGCGCTTCAAATGTATCATATAATTGAAAGGGTATTACTCGTGTTTCCTTAAAATACATCTTGTTAAAAACGGGGCACTTTTCTGTTTTAAGAATCCCTCCTGATGAAACTTTTTGAATTCATTCAGTGGCAACTCTTTTGCCTGCCACATATGCACTTAGATGCGCGTTTGTTGGTAAGCGAGTTAGTGCGGTAGAATAGTCAAGTTGTGGTTGCCCGATGAAATGGTAATATAATCGGTTTGTGGGAAGTTTTCTCTCCTTGTTGGTAACTGTGCCTTCAGAAAGGAAAAAAGGATTCATATTTTGTTTGCTTTATAAAAGGATATTTACTTTTAGTCCAAGTGTTGCTGAAGTGTATGTACATACAAACATACAAGAGCCTTCAAATGAATAATATTTCTGGTTCCCACGTGTTGAAAACCTTAAGAAAGTCTTTTTTTTATGTTTCGTACAGAAAGGAGAGGTGGTGAAACGAAAGATAAACATTCTCCTGAGGCTGAATGGATGCCAACATTTAGGGTAACAGTACCTATAGTGTGGCTTAGAAAAGGAGAGAATCGATTTCCAATGAGTGAATGTATGAATGGACTTTAAAAATATAAGCATCAGGAAAAGGAAGAGTTAAAAATAACACAAAGAGCCTTCAAGGTATTATTAAATAAAACGAAATATGGGCAAAAATGTGATTTTTGTGGTCTTTATAGAACCATTGTAGAGAAAATGCTAAGTCAGACTTACAGTAAAAGAAATTTAACATTTAAACGGATCTTATAATTCAGAAACTGACATATGGTAGAGGTACGAAAGATATACAAGTTAATCTATGCTTCACGCTTTTTGTTATGTGCTTACATATATATTTTCATCTAGCCTATGTGCTATAATGGTTAGTTAAAAATCAGGTGAGGAAGTAGAAGGAGCTGAAGCTGTTGATGGAACCCAGTCGATGCGCCATTGGTTAATGAGCAGGCCTTTATAAATAGAAAAGAGGCCCATTTTTTTAATGTGATGATAGTTGCGGGTCTTGGTTATCATATTTATGCAGATAATAACAATTACCCTTGCTCTGTACATTGTAGCCATGTTCTACATTGTAGCAGATTCCGCAAAAAATGGAACAGTGAAGGAAGACGCCCATATTCATTATTGGCGATTCCGGATATCTATTGCGAATTTGGCTATTTAATACTTATCCTCTAAATGGTATTGAAGAAAGCAGAGCCAAAAATAGCTTTTTTCAAAAAGTTCAAAACTTCTACAAATTGTAGAGTGCAGACTACCTTTAAAAAAAAAGTCAGTAAGTTGTTCAAGGGTTATAAATATACGTGAAACTGTGTATAACTTATGCCAGACCATGCTAATGATAAGGGCGATGAAAATGACCAAAACAATGAAGATGACATTAATCGTTTCAATAATTAGTTTTTGTTTTTGGTCTTGTATTAGGTGCGCAACTAAGTTCTCTGTCAAAAGAAGGCTTCAGCATTAAGTGCTGGTCGATTTCGACTTATCCAAAATGTCATGAAGCAACCTTAGACGTAAGGTAACAAAACGGTTTTGACACATAAGTGATTTTGTTTCGGCGTCATATACTTTTGGTTATGTGAAAATGTCTGATTTTGTGCCAAATAATTGTTATTTGCAGGAAGTGTTGATTTCCTTCCTTTGATTTGCAGACGATCAATTGGAGCCTTTGCTTGATGAAGATTCATGTCAAATGCAAGAATAGCTTACTACAGCATTAGGAGTTGCCAATCAAACCATTTATATACAAGCAATTGCATGCGTTGGTTTCTTATGAACCTTGAGTTCCTTGGGTTCTTATGATTGGGTTACTTGTGACTTGAACCCAAGGGATGCTTTATAAAGTAAAATAAAACACATAAATTTGAAAGCGAACTCAAATTTTTTATTATCGATTAAAAGAACAATTTATGACATTTATTTCTTGAATACGCTGTCATGTACATGTTGGCCATGACTACGTCTGAGGTGCTCCATTCGGAAGGTTCAATTTTGGGTAACTCGTTCGAGCATAGTGACTGGTATCATGCGGATAACACGAGTAATGTTGGCTTCCAAAGCTGGCTTATTCCTGAAGATCTGAGACTTTACATATTGCCAGAAGGAAATAGTCCAAAGGTGTGATATCGTACTATCTAGGGGGCCAATTTGCCGTAGCAAAACGTGAAATTAAGTGCTCACCAAAATGATTTCTCAACAAGTGCATTGTTTCACACGCTGTTTGCCTCGTAGCGTCGTCGTGCTTGAATTTTAGGAAGCACATAGTGCGTTAACATGGCGCGATAACGGTAACCATTGACGGTAACATTCTGATTTCCCTCATTTTTGAAGATTCTACCAGCTCATAAGCCACACCATACCGTTGTTTTTAATGGATGTAATGGTAGATCTTGGTACTCTTCGGATTGCTCATCAGCTCAAATACGGAAAATTTCGTTTATTAACGTTTTATGACGCAAATTCAATTCGTCTGGCTTCAATTCTTGCACAAGTTGAATTTTGTACGCTTTTATGCCGAGATCCTCACGTAAAATACGCCAAGTTGTCGAATACGATAAGAAGCTGCTGAGAACGACGACGAATTGATTCGTCATGGTCTTCGCGAACACTTTCAGCTACGGCTGCTATAGTCTCTTCACTACGTGCTGGATTCGGTCCAAGCGGTCGAGTATCATCCACTTATATAAACTGGGACTCAAATTTGCGAAGAGCATTGGCAATAGTGGTTTCAGTAGGTCGATTATGCGCACCGTAAGTTCCTCGAATCGCACGAAAAACATTTCTCACAGAACGGTGATTTTCGTAATACAGCTGAACAATTTAGAGACGCTGTTGAGGTTTGAGTCTTTCCATGATAATTTGCCAAATAATACTGAACAAAAATTACGAAGCAATTTGATAGGAGTCATTCGTGTTTTGTCAAAAGAGCCTATTGATTCTTAAAAGAAGACTTAATAAAAATCTTTATTAAAATCTGTTATTTTTAATTTAATTTTACAGAAGTAATTTTGGATAAACAATATTGTTTTCCTTCTGGTACGTACACGAAAAAATGAAGTTTCCAGTCTTGCTTCCCGTTTCTCTTCTCTTTCAAATGAATGGGTATTTTGTTAATGACTAGACTACCACACCAACTACCTAACCTTTGAGGGCGTGTGCGTAACAACTCACCAAAATTTCCCAAGAATCGGGTTAATGGTTTAGGAACGCATAGAGGACAAACAGATTTACAAAAATTCATTTTTATATACCATATATATAGGGTATTCCAATAGGGACTTGACAACTTTGAATTTAATTTGTGAACGCACTCTTTCACTAATTATCAAACTGTCACTGTCAATTTATTCAGTAAGCTCAACATTTTCGTCGTGGTAAAGTGCAGTAAAGAGCAACGCCTGCAAATTATAGAAAGTTTCTGCAGATATTCGGAGTCGCAAAATCATATTCAGTGACGAAGCTCATTTCTGGCTCAATGGGTTCGTCAATAAGCAAAATATGCGCTATTGGTCGGGTGAAAACCCACATGTGCTTCATGAATCACTGTTCGGTGCGGTTTGCATACATTTTTGGCACGAATTGGAAGATATGGACTTGGACGACATGTGGTTTCAACAGGATGGTGCCGCAAGAAACACAGCACACGCTACAATCGATTTATTGAAGAGTCGATTGGCCGCCTCGTTCGTGCGATTTATCGCCGCTTGACTATTTTCTGTGGGGCTACGTTAAGTCATTGGTTTATGCCAACACGCCGACGACGTTGGAAGAGCTCAGAGCCAATATTGAACGCGAAATAGAGGCCGTTTTGGCCGAAATGTGCGGCCGAGTCGTTGAAAATTGGGTCCAATGAATCGACCGCTGCAAATGTGCCCGCGGTGGCCATATGAACGAAGTTGAGTTCCATTCATAAATGTTTTGATTGTCCTTCAAGCCAATAGTAAAGTTTTTGAAATATTTCAAATGGTTTGCCTTTTATTTAAAAAAAAAAATATTGTCAAGGCGTTATTAGAAAACCCTTCATTGATCGCTAAATTCACCTTTGTCGGTTTTGCTTTAATAGTCGCAAATACTCAATTGACATTTTCCTGTGTTCTTTTGAATGTGTCTGCGTAACTGAAAAGACTTTTGAAAGATGATACCTCTGGAGATGACTTGCAAGTTTCGCACAATTCTTTTAAGAATGATGTTGAAAATCTCACATGACAACGCACCGCATTCTAGGTCTCGGTTTTGTCATCCTGAAGGGTCGAATAAGATTGGCAGGGAAGCCAAAAATAGACATGGCTGTCTATAAGTCATCTCTATATGATATATGTTCTCTTGAAAAAGTATTGTGTATCGGTTTTGAACTCTTGAATTTTTTCGAAGAAATTAATCTCCTAACGTCATCTTGATCGCGTTTACGGAAATGTCGTGTGTCTTCCTTCAGGTTGAATGGTTCATTATACCTCGCTCTGGGATATTGTTCGTGATCACCGTTGAAGGGCCTGCAGAAATAATATTTCCAGATTATCGGCACCAACTGTTCTACCAGCCTTGTATATTTTTGTTTGGGCTTTACAGCTTTGGCATGTTCATGATCGTTTTTGTTTTTGGTAACATCGAGCGCTTGACGTACTTTTTTTTTTTCTATGGACAGCCTGAGCTTGCGGGGACATCTTGTTCTTTTCTGCAGCACCGCTCATTTTTTTTTTTTTAGATATGGCTGTCTGCATTCGTGTTTCTCTGTTAAAACCCAATAAACCAGCTCTGTTTTGGCTGTTTGTGTTGGATGCTGGCGGCGACGTTGGAAGAGCTCAGACCCAACATTGAACGCGAAATAGCGGCTGTTTCGGCCGAAATGTGTGGCCGAGTCGTTGAAAATTGGGTCCAACGAATCGACCGCTGCAAACGTGCCAGCGGTGGCCATATGAACGAAGTCGAGTTTCATTCATAAATGTTTTGATTGTACTTCAAGCCAATAATAAAGTTTTTGAAATATCTCAAATGGTTTGCCTTTTATTTAAAAAAAAAAGTTGTCAAGTTGTTATTAGAGAACCCTACATATGGGTGTAGAGTGACTTGCCGAACACAGTGGTATTAACTTGCGATACATACGGTACCACTCCAAAAAACAGACCAATTAATGAATTACATGTAAACTTATTTTTTTCGTATTTGTACTTCACATTTACTTGTTAAAAAAAAAGAAATTACCTAAGACAACATAAAATTTATGTTCAAAATCATAACAGACATGGATAAGAGTTTCATGACAGACTTTGTGTACGGTGTCCCGTGTTTTACTTTATACTTTTGTAAATTACAATATTTTTAGCTTGTGAGGCAAGCCGCCTTACATGGGTTATTCTTTTTATTTTTCTCCTCTTCGCTAATATACAAAGATGTAGTGGATTGTGATACTGATATGTTCAACCGGAGTTCCATCTCTCTTATTTTTAAGCACTTCTCACAGCAACACAGCTTCATACGCACTCCAACTCATTTTTATTAAATTCTGCCGCTTTTGCGGATTTGGATTCTGGACAATCATCGTGTGGAAGTCTCGCGCGATGTCAAGTTTTTTGGAGCGTTCCACACAGGATAATATCTCGGTAGAAGTCGAGGGTTTGGATGAGTACATGGTGTGGAATTTCCATCAACACAAGTTGAGCTCGTCGAGCAACATGACAGATTCAGACGACGTTGTTGACACGAAGTGCGTAAAGGTACAAAATATCAATCAATAGAGGATATGTCTAGCGCAAGGAAAGTAACGAAGAAAGAGACCTGCGGAAACCTCGCAAGCAGAAGACGGTATTTCTTTGTAGATTAAGAAAATTTTCGATGTACTATACATGAGATAAATCATTTGTCTTTTGAATACAGCCTACCGCCCGATATAGATTTGGATTTGACAATTACGATGCAATGGCATCTGCGGGTAGAGTTTTAGGCAGTCGAATATAACTAAAAACTAAGCACAGGTCTGTAGGAGAACTTCTACGGCGAAAGGTCAGAATTGTTGCAAGGCGACATTCGAGGAGCCCAGGTATCGACCTCGATGAAATCTATACATTTGGCTACAGCATTGGCTGCCTAGTATATAATGAATATCCACCAATTCCATGGCATATTGATTAATCGAATGAATTTCTATGAACATCCCAGAAATGGCTGAGGAGACTGTTTAATACGTTACTCGAATTGAAAAGGGTGTGATGTTTAACAACATAGTCAAGAAAATGCTGGTGCTGGTACGAAAAGTTAGACCGGGAGCTACAAAGTCATGGATTGTGTTCTAGAAAATCTGATACCTTCTGATATCTACTGATTTAGGTAGATGATTTATTTGTGATCACGCACAAAGGACCGCCTATCGAAGACATTTGCGATCAAGGATATTGGTACGATTCAATGTTGTCTCAGATTAGAGTTAATAGTTATTGAGGACGTATTAGCAAAATTTGGAATAATCAGTTGATTAAATAGCAGTGAATATCCGAAGATCATTTTATTTACCTTGCAACGTTGTGGCCAAGCGTTTTATATATCATAAGATTTCGAAGTAACAGGGATGATCGACGCGGACTGGGGAAACTTCCCGGAAGATCGACGTGATTACGTATTTATTCTTTCAGGGGGAGCCATCACATGGAAGTCACGGAAACAACGATCTCATCCATTGAGGCGGGGTATATGAGCCTCTGTGAGCCTATAATTCATATTGTTAAGGAGGTCTTACAGATCAACAACCGAATCGAGCAGACGTGGTAGACAAGAGACTACCCGGTTCTAAATACAAGATGTTCATTGAAATCTTGTGCTTGCATTATTCAGACCGTCCACATGGTATCATCGTTCCGTATCAGATTGTGAAACCACACGAGGATTCACACACTGTGACATAATCGATTTTTTAGGCGCCTTTGTTCCAATAATTTCTCAATATTTCCAGGAATAGGATCAGTCCTTTCTGCGAGATAGCCCTCAGATCCTCTTCATGGATAAATTATATATTATGTTTAGAAATGTTACGCGTCTACGTGCTATTGACTGATAGGTGGTAATTAAATGTTCCACTGACTGGAAATGGCTCTCAAGATTTATAAGGAAAATTATTTCAAAAAGAAGGTATAATTCGGTTCTCTTTCAATTATAATTTAGTGATAACCTTGTTTAGGTTTTTTTTTCTCGATTTAAGTTTTTTCCAGGCCAACTTAGGCTTGGACAGGCTCCAATAAATGGAAGCCCTGGATATTTTTTTGTGGTCTGCCTTTTTATTGCTATCCTGACCCTCATGCTCTGGTATGTGAATGTTAAATATTTTTTGATATTCTAGGAATGCCTTTGATGGATATAAGTAGTTTAAGTCCTTGTTAAGTAGGTTGACTCCTTCATGTAGCTCACCTAGTAGAAACGTACAGCGTTTAATAAGATAATTAGTTCTGGCGAAAAATGGTGACATACATACTTAATGAAACGAATGGTGCATTCGAGGTCCTAACACTGATGTTCCTACGCCTATAGCCCATAGAAAACCTGGTGAACTACTGTGAGTGAATGTATCCAAGTATCCAATGAAGCTACTTTTTTGAAGTGTTTTCATGATATAGCTGGAGTGATGTGTGTAGCTGCTCTAGAGTTGTTAAATGAATCAGACCTACTTCTGATAACGCTTCCGTGCCTGCAGTTGGGATAGTTCCCATAGCCCCTGTAATTCGCAGATATGCAAGCCGGTGAATCCTGTATAGTTTCATTATTGTTGATGTTTGTTTGGCCTTGACTCACCAGTACCGTATAGTATGATTGGCTTCACCATTTGGTTATACAGGCAGTATGTCATTTTGGGCTTAATTTACCATATAGCTTTTTTGTGGTTCATAGGTAGGTATTTTATAACTTTGTTTGGTTTAAAGTTGACATATAGAACTATGTAGAGTTATACATAGAAACCTAAACTTTTCCTTTAAGTACACCACATCCCCATCTATAAATTTTTAAAGAATATAACAGTCAGATGCCTGAGCACATGTTAAATTTTTAGGAAAATGGGAAATAGAGAGAAAGATCGTGGTTATTTTACTCCATGGGTGGCATCCAACATTAAATGGGGAGACTAAACTACTCGTTTTAGTGTAATTCGATTTGTTGTATTCTATGAAACCACTCATCTCACCTGAATTTAGTTGCCTAAAATAAAAAGAGTGTCTTTCGATCGCGGCTGGTGTTGAATTACGAACTGTCTGATTTGGAAGCCAAGACACGACCTATTGGGTATGTAATTTAATTCGTGCGGTTGTTTTTCAAAATTTGAACGTTTATTTAAGAAAAATATGTACAATAGTATTATTCAAAGTATTGTTCATCTGAAGCTATGACTTTTTCCTATCTTTCTGGCAATTTGTCGATCCCATCCCAAAAGAACTGCGCCGCAGTTTCTGATATTCTGCTCTGATGTGAACAGTATTTCAGGGAGGGCGTTCTGCATCGACCGGAACAAATGGTAGTCAGAAGGAGCAAGGTCTGGGCTATAAGGCGGGTGGGGTAAGACTTCCCATCCACTGTTTTCCAAATAGTTCTTAACCGGAATAGCAACATGGGGCCGAGCGTTGTCATGATGGAAAATTATTGCCTCGTGTCTGGTCGCATATTCCGGGCGTTTTTCGGCTACTGCTTTCTTCAAGCGGATTAATTGTGTTCGGTAGCGTTGTCCGTTGATGGTTTCACCCGGTTTTAGCAGCTCATAATACAGCACACCCATCTGATCCCACCAAATACAGAGCATTACCTTCGAGCCATGGATATTCGGCTTTGCCGTTGATTTGGCTGGTTGGCTGGTTTTCACATATGATTTTTTGCGCTTGGGGTTGTCGTAATGGATCCATTATTCATCACCAGTAACAATCCGATGCAAAAATGACTTCCTTTTGTGGAGTTCCAGCAGCATTTCGGACATGCAAACCTCTTTCGACGTCTCTCGGCTTGAGTTCATATGGAACCCAATTTCCTTGCTTTTGAATATATCCAGCTGCTTTTAAACGTTTTGAAATGGCTGCTTGAGTGACACCCAAAGATTCTCTGAGCTCTTCTTGTGTTTGACAACCATCTTCATAGAGTGATGCTTCCAGTTCTTCATCTTCAAACTTTTTTGGCTGCCCAGGACGTTTATCGTCTTCCAAGCCAAAATCACCACTTTTAAATCATGCAAACCACTTTTGGCACGTTCGCTCAGCTAGCGCATGTTCACCATAAACTTCCACCAAAATACGGCAGCAGTTTTCTTCATATTAAAGTAATGAAGAAGAACTCCCCGCAAAAACACTTTTTCAGGCACAAAGTCCGACATATTTGAGTGAAAAAAAATTATTGTTGTTTACGCTTCAAATGAATGACACCATGTACGAATCTGGTTGCCCTTTTTTCATTTTGGAGGCTTATCAACTGCAGATCTGTCCTTATCGAAAGCTATTGGTAGAGTTATAGCAGAAGGCTCCTTTCGTGGCTTCCTGAGCAAGAGGAGGAGAATATTTCGCTTTGAGAATATGAGAGGTTATTCTCTTCAGTTATTTTGTGTAGAATTATCATATTTTCTTAAAAATTGACTAGGACAATTGAGACAAACAAAACCGTGTGTGGGTTTTTGTAGACACTACTTTAAATGGAGTATACACCTTTTCAATGATCGATTAGTCAAATGTCGCCATCAGTTATCATATTTACGTAGTTTTTGAGCTATGCATCATACTCTCGATAGACTCTATTCAGGTTCTATTCAAGGAATACCTAAAATTAGTTATTGTAAGTGCGATTCAATAGTATTTGATTAGATATAAAATCTTCGATTTTTTTTAATTTCTATAGTGTTTTTGCCTTCACTTTTTACACAGCGCGGGCAAAGGAAAATCAGGGAGGAGAAAAAGAGAAATACCAACATACATTGGTTTTAAATGTATGCAAGTTATAACGTCCAAGAAATACAGAGCTCGGCAGGGCATTCCATAAGCGGGTTGTACGTCCGAAAGCGAATGAGCATTCATAGCGAGACGGGTGTTCAAAGTTTGAATGGACGGATTTAATGGCATACTGGTCGTGGTAATAGTGATGAAACAAAGCAAAACAGGAAACATTGCGTCGGTGTTCGAGGTTGTCAATTGACTGATTAATATAAGTATCGCATGTAAGTTTTATCGCGCTGTTTTGAATCCTATCTAGCAGGGTTCGATATGTTTTAGAAGTACTTAAACAGATGTGGGCATTGTACTCCAATTTAGGTGCCTTAGGAAACCTAGACATTCCGCAGCATTTTTGGCGATATCAAATATGTGGTCATTCCACCGCACTGACATTTGTACATATAGAGAATGGAAAATTTTTCGTTTTCAACGATGTGAATGCCATTTATGGACAATGGATTGGTGTTTAAATTTCGCTTCAATGACAGCAGACAGCATTGTGCATTTAATGCATTAAATTCATTTCTGTTGATTGTCACTCAGTTGGTTATGCAATCGATACTGGAATATATTGAGCTTAACATACTTTGGCGTTCCCGTTTTACAGCCAAAGAGCAGGGACGTAACCCGGAAACGAGTGTAAAAAGCAGAGAGTACTGTCATTAGCAAAGGAATATATTGAAGTAAAAGTAACAGACAAGAGCTCATTTATGAAAATTAAAACGAGTGTCGGACACAGAAAGGAGCCCTGGGGCACACCAGAATTTATTTTGTGAATATGAGACTTGAAACCATCTAAGATTCGGAAAGGTTATTTCAAATCCATGAAAAAAGAGAGTCATCGATCCCAAAAGCATACATTTTCGACAAAAAACCTGCTGCTAAATGCCTTAGAAATATCAAGTGCAATTACCTTTGTTTCGACAGATTGATGTACGCTTTGGGTTCAGTTTTCAGTCAGACATG
The DNA here is from genome assembly GCA_907269105.1 of Volucella inanis. Classification (NCBI taxonomy): domain Eukaryota; kingdom Metazoa; phylum Arthropoda; class Insecta; order Diptera; family Syrphidae; genus Volucella; species Volucella inanis. Next base: position 241,401,978 of record OU026153.1, on the reverse strand, counting down.
CCATCAAATCACCAGTAAAGCCGTTGCTACGAAAACCGTACTATCGGTCATTGAGAAGTTTTCGTGTTTCGAGATATTTCATGGGCTGACGGTTTATCAACGTTATCATGACCTTGGAAATGTGGGACGTAAATGCAATGGGAGAGAATGAAGAGAGAAAATATTCGTCTTTTTTAGGGGTTTACAAATGCCAGCGAGGAAGAACACCTCTTCAGAATAAGAAGAGATATACCACCTGGACTAGATTATTTATGTAACATACCGTATATTAAGATCTTTTAGTACCCTTGCTTGAACACGAGTGCGAAAGTGGATATGTCCCATTGAAGGTTTCACGCACAAAGCACAATCTGTGAGTGTTATATGCAGGAAGTCGCAAATATGCAGGAAGCAGATTGGCCTTGTCCAAACAGTTGACAACTAGAATGTCGTTGTAAGTGAGCGAGGGGATGGAGGATGAACCAGAATTTCTAATGTTTTAGAAAAAAACCAACAATTTTTACGTCTAAACTTTTTTTTCGGTTACTTCGGCCGGGTTGGTCTTGTTAGACCAAAAAAAAACACTTCCTTAACCCTGACAGCCGTTTTTTTTGGTTTCAGATCTAAATCCGATGAGGGATAAAACATCTCATTCCAGAGAGGATAATATCATCTCAGCAACGGCATGCACGTCGTTATCGAGGAAACATAACGACAAGTTAAAATTCCTAAAGAAGCTTTTAAGTCCGCCCCAATTTAGGTTTTTTTAGGAATCTTTTCTCGATGTGCGAGAAATTAGCTAATATGACACAATGGTCCGACGAGCCCAAGGGAGATAGCACATTGACGTTGTATTTAGAAATTAAAAACAAGTTCAGGGTGTTGGCGGTAAGACTATCAACGTCTGGTATACGTGTGGGCTCAGTTACAAGCTGTGTCAAATTATTTTCCGCAGCGAAGATCTCAACACACCCTCCTTCGGGTGTTGTCCGTCCAGAATGTCGAAGCCACTCAGAATTGTGTATATTGAAGGCGCCCGTAATAGCAATTTCAGTATGCTGATACAGGAATAGAATTCTTTGAATAGAGTTAGACAGCGCTTTGAACTTGTTTATGGGCAAATTGCTGTCCAGTTTCGGGCTTCTGTAAGTAAGGCAGTAGTGGATAATTTGCTTGCGGAGATGGAATTTTAACCTAATGAAGTTGAATTCCGGATTGGAATACGGATCACATTTTGGTGGAGTTTGGTAAGCTACATCACTATGCACGTAAATGGTGTCACCGCGGTGAGAGATGAATAATGTCACTAAGTCCAAAATATTTGTCTATAAAAACAGATATGACCTATATTCACTCGCGTAACATGTCTCTCATAGCAGCATTTTCTACAAATTGTCTTTGTCCTTTAACCGTGTAATAAAACAAGGATCACAAGGAACTTTTATTGGGTCTGTAACTTAATTTGTGCGGTTTGTTAATAGATGGCGTAACATGTATTATTCCATTGTTATTATTCCATTTTAACATGCGTTGGAAAGCTACTGTCATTGTTCGTCATATCAGTTTATGTCATTCATTTGAAGAGTAAACAACAATCTTTTTTTTTCACTCATATATGTCGAACTTTGTGCCTGAAAAAGTGTTTTTGCGGGGAGTTCTTCTTCATTACTGAAAACTGATGCCGAAAGTCATCGTATTTTGGTGTAAGTTTATGGTGAACATGCGCTAGCTGATCGAACGTGCCAAAAGTGGTTTGCACGATTTAAAAGTGGTGATTTTGGCTTGGAAGACGATGAACGTCCTGGGCAGCCAAAAAAGTTTAAAAATGAAAAACTGGAAGCATTACTCTATGAAGACTGTTGCCAAACACAAGAAGAGCTCACAGAATCGTTGGGTGTCACTCAAACAGCCATTTCAAAACGTTTAAAAGCAGCTGGATATATTCAAAAGCAAGGAAATTTGGTTCCACATGAACTCAAACCGAGAGACGTCGAAAGGCGGTTTTGCATGTCCGAAATGCTGCTGGAACGCCACAAAAGGAAGTCATTTTTGCATCGGATTGTTACTGGTGATGAATAATGGATCCATTACGACAACCCCAAGCGCAAAAAGTCATATGTGAAACCCGGCCAACCAGCGAAATCAACGGCAAAGCCGAATATCCATGGCGCGAAGGTAATGCTCTGTATTTGGTGGGATCAGATGGGTGTGATGTACTATGAGCTACTAAAACCGAGTGAAACCATCACTAGACAATGCTACCGAACACAATTAATCCGTTTGAAGAGAGCAGTAGCCGAAAAACGGCCGGAATATGCGACCAGACACGAGGCAATAGTTTTCCATCATGACAACGCTCGGCCCCACGTTGCTATTCCGGTTAAGAACTATTTGGAAAACAGTGGTTGGGAAGTCTTACCCCATCCGCTTTATAGCCCAGACCTTACCCCTTCTGACTACCATTTGTTCCGGTCGATGCAGAACGCCCTCCCTGAAATACCGTTCACATCAGAGCAGAATATCAGAAACTGCGGCGCAGTTCTTTTGGGATGACATCCAAAAATTGCCAGAAAGATAGGAAAAAGTCATAGCTTCAGATGAACAATACTTTGAATAATACTATTGTACATGTTTTTTTTAAATAAACGTTCAAATTTTGAAAAAAAAAACCGCACGAATTAAATTACATATCCAATATAATATTTAACAATGGAATTTACTTCATTCAGATTTCACTTTATCAACGCCGCGATGCTGAATTTGTAGGTTTTTTTTTAAAAAGGAAATGGTTTTATTATTATTAGGCTATGACTATTCATCAGATCAATGGAGACAATTCATTTTTCATCTGTACGATTAGTACATGGTATCCGTATACGAGTAAAGTAAGCATATGCTAACATAAAAACTCGCTCGAGAAAATTTAGCACAACTGCCATTCTTGGAAAATATGTGCAGATCTTAAAGTTGTTGGCATATTGTTTGGATTGCGAGGAGGTTACACAGAATAAAGTTGGTTTTTTTCCAGCTGGATTGCAGGGTTAGAAGTTAGCACCGCATTAAATAAGAAATTCCAATAAGAACTAATTTCATTCCTGGACAAACATTTTTTTACTAAAAACGTCTTAGTAGAATCAATCAGCTCACATCCTTTACAGAGCAAATTATGCCTTATGAAAAACTTGGCGAAAGATATGGATAGAACTTTGTTTCTTAGAATGAGGGAAGTTAATAACGAATTTTTGTAGGGCCTAATATAAGCAAGGTCAAGAAGGATACCAATTTCATTCCAAAATTACAAAATGCATGGCTTTTTTTTTCGTGAAAATGGCAATAAATTTTTTCGGAAGTACAAACTCAGCAAACTACAAGGAGATGGTTTCAAAATTACTACAGTATTATAAAGTCTTGGGATGTAATATATCTTCCCATCAAGACTTTTTCCCAGAAAACTTAAGTGTGTAAGGGACGAGCACGCGGAGAGATTCCATCCAGACATCAAGGCGATGGAAAAAAGATACCAAGAAGAACGTTTATCGAGAATGCTCGTAGATTTTTATTGGACATTAACGAGATTATCCGTCAAAAAAAAAAAAAGAGACAAGCAAAACGAACAAAAAAGTCCTCAGAGTAATTTATTAAAATAAAATTTATTGCTTTCAAAAGTTAGTTATTATTTTCTTTTTTTGTGTTTCAATTTTTTTAAATACACCTATTTCAACTAATCTCATGCCAAGGTATGAGAAAAAATAAAACCAGTTGCGAACCACGGCAAAAAAAAACTAATTTTTTCAAAATCTAATGAAAGATAGGTTGGCAAGAGTTATCCTTTTCTTAATCTCCGCACCGGTATTATTGTCAAAGCTTTTTGCTGTATTTATTAGGTAAGCAAATATATACCACCTCATAATTATAGCTTTGCATTTTTATGATCACAAACCTTTTTAAAACATTTTCTGTCATAAACAAGTTTGGCGACGTTTCTTCCAATTTTAATGAACTACTCCTCTTCAACACCTTGCAAAACCGAGTGAGTTTGTCAGTAATGCCCAAACTTTACATAGACCAATACACACCGAATCTATAGTCGCCATCGAAAGTTATCATTAGATCGATAAAAAAAGATTGTGGGCATCTATTTAATATTGTTGGATGATCTGTTTCAGAACGATTGCAATTTCTCACTTCATTTTGGTTGAGTGAACGACTGATTTCGTACTCGACGATTTTAATGATCCATTCGACCTTTATGCAGCATACTGCCTGATAAAGGTACCTACTAATCAAAAAGTACCCAGAGTTCTTCCCGGAATATTTCCAGCAAAGTAAAATCCATTGCAACGAATACACATATTAAAACGCTTCCTCTAATCTTTCAAATACTTTTCACAGGCCGATTTTGGAATCACCTTCAGCTCGTTCTGTGAATTATTTTTTATCGTCTCAATCGTCTCAAAACGCCTTCCACGAAGTTGTAACTTGAATCGTGAGAATAGGAAAAAGTCACAAGGAGCTTTGTCAGGTGAATACGGAGTTTGTGGAAATAGTCGCGTACAAGGTTTTCAAATTCAAATCAACAAATTCAGCACTCTCGGCACAAACCGCACTTCAACACGTCTCATAACCAAAACATCTATCTGCACTAATCTAAACGAAACACCAAGATCGGCTGCTATCTCCATGATACTCACACGACGATCTGTAAGGACAAATGTGCTTAACGTTTTCGCCAGTCATACTGGTTAGATGGACGACCGGAACGAGGCAAATCATCAACTACAGTATGGCCCGTTTTAAACTCTTTGTGCCACCCGTATGCTTGTGTTTTCGTTAACATTTTCAAATTCGCAGAATACAACATAAGCTGACTTGCTTACAAAGCTTTCACCCAAAAACTTCCGACAAATGGCGCTTGAACAGATATTTGAGAGCCAGATGAAAGATGTATCACCCGAAAAGAAAACACCTTGGACAATATCTCAAGCGCGCTTTGTTAGAATGGGAAACTTCGGGTACTTTTTGATCAAAAGTTATATGACGTGCTACAGTTTCTAAAAAGTTTCTTCTAAATTCTCGTCATAAATTGAATCTTCATTATGATATTTCCTTAAATTTTCTGCAGTCTTTGATTCGAGTAATTTTGCGTGAAAGTATTGGGTAATATATTTTAAAAATTTGTGAGCCACATTTCTGCAGTAGCACTTCTTATCTCGATATCTCGATATCTCGATATTAACATCTCCGCATTTGCAGGAAAGCATATTAAAATAAAGTGTCCTCCTAAAGCAGGTTCTTTTTATTTTACCTACAAACATTATTTTCGTACTGTAAAGGGTGACCAGACAGCCAGACAGTTTTAGATGTTTTAGTAGTTGTCAAAGTAACCAACGACTTCTAACTGTGAAAATATTCAGTTAGTTTTGCCATTTCATCATGCATCGTCTTACGCTTGCTGAATATTATCAAAAGCCCGGCTCAGTTGTAAATACCCAACGTTAATTTCGTCGTCATCATGGTTTCAATGTGCAGGCAATTCGTCGCACCGTGGAAAAGTTTGAGCGTGAGTACAATCTTTTGTACTTTTGTACACCAACCAGACAGAGATTGGTACGAAATGAAGAAAACATAGAAACTGGCTGTAGCTGCCAGTATCGAAGAAACTCAGAAATGTCGATTTGGCACTGATCAGCTGAATTGAGCATTGCCAGAGATTTAATCCGGCGTTTTTGCGGTTGGATTTGGGCGTACATCCATATAAGATTGTGCTGACGCAAGAGTTGAAGCCAGCAATTCGCCATGGTGGTGGTCATAAAAAAAAACAGCAACATCAGCAGAAATGATTCGGAAAGTGAAGGCTCGAATTGAGCGAAATCCGCATCGAAGTGGAAGAAAAATGGCTCGTGAGCTCAAGATATCGTTAGAACGGGTGTAACACATACTGAAAAATGAGCTTGAGCTCAAGCCATTGAAGTTCCAAAAAGCACACCATCTTACACCGCAACAGAAAAAAGTTAGAGCCGAAAGAGCGTAGGAGTTGCTACGCTTGCACGAAAGTGGTGAGTTGCCGAATTTGGTTTTTCCGATGAGTTGCCATTTGTTATCGAGCAATATGTCAACAAACAAAATGACCGAATTTACTTGCCAGAGAGGTGCTTCGAAAATTTACACCTTTAGACGGCCAACTGAAAGCAGGCAGCACCGATGGTGATGGTTTGGGCCGTTATAATTGCCGATGGTCGCTCTCTGCTCGTATTTTTGGAACGTTGAACTGTTTTAAAATCAGTATTGAAGCCTTGGGTAAACAAACATTTCGGTCGGAGACCGTGGACATTTCACAAAGCGCGCGTCAACCAACATTGGTTAAAAAACAATGTTCCACACTTCATTTCTTCGACACAATGGATTGCAAATTCTCCGGATGAAAATCCGTTGGATTTCTCTGTCTGAGGTATTTTAAATTCGAAGGTTGGCACTAAGAAATACCGAAGCTTGAACTACCTCAAGCAAACACTTCGCCGGGAATGAGCCAAAATACCGCAGAGCGACTTGCGTGTAGCGTTGGAGGCTTTCTTCGGCCGTCTCAAGGCCATTATTTTCGCCAAAGGCGGACATATTGAAAACTACTGATACAATTTGAAAATTGATGCATTTTCTAACATTTTTTGCTTTAGCACAATAAAATTTATCAAAAAATAGAAAAATTATAGCATTTTAAAAAGTTGCAGTTCGAGTCAGTCACCCTGTAGAATCACCTATGACTTTGATCTCACGGTTTTGAATCCTATCTAGAAGGTGCACAGATGTTTTAAAAGCTCTTTACCAGATGTGGGCAATGTACGCTCTGAACGGATGAGTATTTATTACATCGTTTGAGGAGACCTAGATATTTCGCAGCATTTTTGACGACTCCGAATATATGGTCATTGCAACGTAAGTAGTCATTGACCCACATACCAAGAATGTAAAGCTTTTTGGTTTCGATAATGTAAGTACCATTCCTGGATAATGGCTGGGTGTTTAAATTTCGCTTAAATTACAGCAGATAGCATTGTGTTTTGGAAGCATTAAATTCTACTTTGTTGAAAGATACCAAATTAGTATTGGAGTTTAATGAGCTTAACACAAGCTGACGTTCTCGTTCTACGGCTTATGACCAAGGAGGTGAGTCAAAGAACGAATAAAAAAAGCAAAGAGTACTGTCGTTGGCAAAGTAATATATTGGATTAGAAGTAGCAGACAAGAAATCGTTGATGAAAATTACAACAATGTCTCAGACAGAATGGAGTCCTGGGTCACACCAACATTTATTTTGTGAACACTAGACTTGAAACCATGCAACACAATTTAAATTGAACGTTCCGAATGGTAGCTTCTAATTCATTGAGAAATAGAGTCATTGATTCCAAACGCACATATTTTTTTAAAAAAGAGTTTGATGACAAACTCTGTAAAATGCCTTAAAAATATCAAGTGCAACTATCTTTCTTTCACCATATTGATGTATGCTTTGGTTCCACTTTTCGATGAAACATCATATCAAGTCAAAAGTGGGGCTATTGCTGCGAAAACCGTGCTTCCAGTGATTGAGAAGTTTTCGTGTTTCGAGATGTTTCATGAGCTGACGGTTTGTCAGCGTTTCCATGACCTTGGAAAGGAGGAGGAGAGAGAAGAAGATTCGCCTTTTCTAGGGATGGACTGGACAAATGCTGTTTTCTATCTGCTCGGACAGAGTCCTAAAGAATAGAAATGATGGAAAGGCTTACGCAATGGATTTGCCAGCGAGGATGAACACCTTTTCAAAAGTACTAGACCTAACAAAGAAAATTTTTTGTAAAAAAAATTATTTTTCAACATTATCGTCTTTCATCTCTATACACTTTTCCCAGCGATGTTCAAAAAATTCGATACCCTTTTTAAATGGCTCAAAATAGCCATTAACTGCCGACATCACTTCCTTATCGTTGGAAAATCTTTGAGCACTGAGCCATTTTTTCAAGTTTGGGAACAGAAAATAATCCGAGGGGGCTAAACCTGGTGAATAGGTTGCATGAGGTAGCAATTCACACTTTAGTTCATTAATTTTGGCCATTGCAATAACGGATTTGTGAGCTGTCTTGATGATAGTTTGTTTGCTTGATAGTTTTTCCTTTTTCAAAATAGTCAATGAAAATTATCCCACGGGCACCCCAAAAAATCGACGCCATGACCTTGCCTGCAGATGAAACGGTCTTCGCCTTCGCTCTCCCTTTTGAATCCATTGTTTTGATTGTTCTTTTGTCTCGGGTGTGAAGTGATGGACCCGTGTTTCATCCATTGTTTTGAAACGGCGCAAAAATTCTGCTTTGTTGCTGTGAAACTTCGCTAAACACTCAACTGAAACATCTTCACGACACTGAAGGGGATATTAATACCCCTTTAATGGTTTTTTCCAGGACGCGGGCGGGTGGTGTAGTAGTTTGGAACTCAGGTGTATTAGGTTTCGATATTTTTCCCAGAGGCGGTTGTCAGACTGGACGGGATGAGCAAGTGCATCCTCAACCAATGGGTCTCAGTACGTGCTAGTTGTTTTTCGTTACATTTAGCCCAGCCAGCAACCACTCCAACATCAGTGTTATGCCTTCATGTCAGAGTTGACGCCGACGGGATTCTCATATAACTACATGCAAATTCTACGAAAAGACTTTTTCAGAGAATTGCCTCGCACGGGATTCGAACCCGCGACCCTTTGCTTGAGGAGTGTATGCATATACCACCACACCACGACCACTCCCGTGTGAGCAAACGCGGCACTCATCTTGCACACAGCTTTCTCATGTCCAAATTTCCAAATAATACGTGACGTACCGCACTTTTTGAAATACCTATAATATCTGCTAGTTCGCGTACTTTCAGTCGACGATCATCCAGTACCGCTTTATGGATTTTTTTCACCTTTTCTTGAGTGGTCATCTCATATGGCCAATCATTGCGATGCTCGTACTGGCAGCTCATACGGCCTCGTATAAATTCAGCAGCCCAAAATTTTGCTGTTGTAAACGAAGGAGCAGACTCACTCAGCGTAGAATTTAGTTCAGCTTTTATATTGGTTGGGGTGAGGCCTTTCAAATAAAAGTATTGTATCACATAACGATGACCAATTTTTCTACATTTTCACAAATTCACTGACAACGTTCAATATTGATGGCTGCCAAACAAAAACTAAACAACGTGGCGCGTTCAAACTTGAAACATATGCTTTATAGACTGCGTACTTTCCAATACAGTGATATTTTCAAACAACTACCTCCATGTCTTGGTTAGGCCGGGTACTTCCGGAACCGCCCTCGTATACCATCTTGATTTTTGTGTATTAAATTCTTAAAAATTTCTTGATACTACACGAGTGCGAAAGTGCATTTGTCACATTGAAGATTCGACGCACTCAAGTGTAAGTGTAGACAAAGCAGAATTGTCAACTAGCAAAATTACCGAACACAATTCAGAAAGATTGACTGCTTGGTCATCATCGACCTTGTTTCTTTCGAAATGAGGAACAAGATACCGTTACCGTCAAGTGTCAATTTCTGTGGTTAGAGCTCGATAATATCGATATATCCGAGCTTTGGTTCAAACAAAACGGCGCTGAATGTCGTACAAGTGATGCAACGGTCGAATTTGTGATGTAGAAATTTGGCGACTGGGTTATCTCACAGTATGTGTGATAATCAATTGGCCGCCTAGATTAAGTGACTTGACACCACTCGGTTAATTTATCTGAGTCTTCGCCAAGTCTGCTAACAAGCCAACCACTTTTGATGAGCTAGAGGCCAACATTCGACATGTTATTGCCGGAAAAACGCCGCGCATATTGGACCGAACGCTACCACTGCCAGCAAAGCCGAGGCGGCCATTTAAAGGATGTGCTATTCCACACATAATGACATGAATATGGCTTCAAAATAAAGCCAGCATCAATTTTATATCTCTCTCCGTTGTAGTTTTATTAATTTTTTTTTTCGTGCGATAGAAATCGCGATAGCGATTATTCAATTACAGCTGTTGACATTAGGGCTTATTGAGACCAGAGTGATAAAGTTGTTTTGAGAACGAGTGGTTTTAGGAGACAACTCTTATAAAACACCACCAACATTCCAAAACCCAAACACCAACGTCGAATGTCCATTCTATTTCGTTGCATACGATGCCTTTCCTCTTAAAAACAACATTATGCGACCATTCCCTGGAAGACTGTTATCGCCTAGACAATTTTTACCAGAAATTATCGAAAGCCCGGGTACGGATTTAGAAACTTTTGGTATTCTATCTGCATATGGAGTGTTCTTATTATTATTATTGTAATCAAGGGAACGATACTAATTAATTTGTAGGGTCCGGGATTTAACGCCGGGGTACTATGCCCATGTGGCGCGTTTTGTCAACAGCACGCAGAGTACTGAGTTTCCCACCTACGTACTAACCGCGCCCAACACTGCTTGATTTCGGTGATCTAGTGGGAACCGATGCTTTCAGTGTGGTAAGGCCGTTGACACGGGCTGGATATTTATATCGATATTGAGGGTGCTTTAGATAACGCAGATTTTGACGGCATGGGTAATTGTGCCAGTCAACACACGACGTAGACGAGTCAATAGTTTTGTGGGTAAAACAATGCTGGTGATTAATTGCAGATGCTGTAAATAGTAGTCACAGTGCACTCTAATTAGTAGTTACCCGGAAGACGGCGTTTAGTCTCCACTGTCATGGTGCATATTAGTCAACTCACTGCTCAATGCGATAAATATTAAGCATACGCGAATGATGTAACTACACTGTCTGTTGGACCGTGTCTAGTGCTCTAAAGTGCAGACAGCCCTAAAGGTGGTTTAGTCAACCCTCTTAGAATGAGGCTGCTCTCTTTATGAAAAGGGAGAATCTGACTGGTTTGACTCGTGACCATCCAATTCTCCAAAAAAGCTAAGTATTTGCATGTCTTTCTAGATAACAAACTTCTATGGACTAAACGTAATACCTTTGCAACCTCTAAGGTTTTCTGGCAGTGCAAAAAAAAAAGCTGTCGGCAAGATATGGAAATGGTTGGTATGAGTCTTCGATTTGATGTGAATTGGAGATTGTCTTTTAGATAGTTTTGACGTCAAGCATTGAATATTTTCTTGTTTTCTGTACATATGATATCCGGATCAACTTCGACATATCACATCACCATTATCTTTTCTGGCGGTAGAAGGTGCTTTGTCCTATTTGTAATGACCAATTTATTTCGCCTGTATGTTACCGTTCTTCAGTTATGTCATGTTGTCCCATTGTAGCCTGTCATCGTAAGAGCAGTACTTTCTCTTTGGTTTTCTCGCAAGTGCTTGTAAATATATCGGCTATATTTTATGCTTCCCGCGTCTATCCCATGAAGAAGATTGCCCGCATTTGCAAATCCAGTGTCACGACAAAATACCAAAGATATCACTGAAGGCTATCCTTTGTCTTTCTTTGACCTGACTTTTCTTTTTTTGGCTGACTTGTTATGGCAGGAAAGCTTAAGAGTTGAAGGTTCTAGGGTTCCGAGAAGAACACAAGTGAGACGTCGAACTAAGCGCCGTCTATACTAGACATAAAATAGTTAAAAGTATGGACGTGACCCACAAGAATTGTATTCTAAATCGTTGGTCTTCCAATGCCCATGGACTTAAGCGCTAACCCGGTAGTGACTAGAACACTGGGTTGCAATTGCACTGCGCATAGAGGCGGCAATTGTTATCGAGGGCGATAGTGCTAGTGCTAAATGCTTCACTTCTCCTCATGTGAAAGGCACGAGAAACAGGTCAGCGGAAGTGACCATCAAAGAAACCGATCAATCTTTCGGAAATGGGGAATGGAGTTGGCGGCACTACCTCTGTCTATGGATTTTTCCGCGTATGAAACTGGTATTGAAATCAAAAAATGAATGAATGAAAATGCTGGTAAAATTGTTAAAACTGTGTAATTTAAAATAATTTCATTAAAATTAACAACTATTAAATCCTAAAAATTATGTCGACAATTTTCGGAAATATATGAACTTATCAGAGGTAATTGGCGTAGAAAGTTAGTTCCCTGAGACAAACCAGTTTGTTTACCAGATACAACTCAAACTCAAAGACCTGCTACGCTGCTGTATGTGGTACTCTTGGCACCTTGGACATTGTTCGCACCTTAGATATTTGCGTTTAAACAACCTCAGCCATTTTAAAGAAACCACTTTCCGCAGATGTTGGAGTGCATGGCTATCGGGCTGCCAGAAGAAATGTGTCGGACATAAAGCTTTCGCTGTAAAAATTTCGAAATGAACTATTAACGAAAGGAAACGTTATCGTACGTATTTACATATTTTTCTCACACTTAGTTTGGGTTCGCGATAACTTGGGACAATTTCCACTTTTTCTGCGGAAGAACGTAGATTTTCGTTTTTAAGCTCCTTGTAGAATCCGTCCCTGAACTGTCTACACATATCCTTCAAAAAAAAAAAAAAAAAAAAAATTATAATAATATGGGTTCGTTAAAGATACTCTGTTTTTTTTTTACAAAGTGTGTGCAAATTTACCTGTATCGATAGCTCTTTAAAGGTTTTATAGTTCCTGTGTTTTTTATCGTACAAAAAAATATTTTTTCCTGACGAAGTCACTTAATGTCCACTGTATGGTAGGGATGATTAATATAAAATATGAAATAAATAATTTATTTTATTTATTTATTCGAAACAGTGTTCTCTAATTTTGCTCTAATTTAGATGCTTAGATGCAGGAAGTGTATATTTGCATTGAGAATAATATATGTCAGACGATTAGTTCTCGAGATAAAGCGTTGTGAATGAAGCAACTTTTGTTATTGTGAAAAAAAATGGACTCAAAGCAATTTCGTGTGTTGATTTATCATTGCTTTTTGATGGGAAAAAATGCAGCCAATGCAAAGAAATGGCTTGATAAGTGTTACCCGGACTCTGCACCAGCCGAACGAACCATTCGCAAGTGGATTGAAAAATTTAAAAGTGGTCATACAAGCACCGAAGATGATGCACGCAGTGGACGTCCAAAAGAGGCTGTTTCAGATGAAAACATCAAAAAAGTCTACGGAATGATCACGAATGAGCGTAAAGTGACGTTGATCGATATAGCTGAGGTTCTGAAGATATCAAAAGAACGTGTTGGGTATATCATACACGAATATTTTGGCATGCGAAAGCTCTGTTCAAAGTGGGTGCCGCGTTTGCTCACAGTCGACCAAAAACAACAACGTTTTGATGATTCAGAGGAGTGTTTAAAGCTGTTCAACCACAATAAAGCCGAATTTTCGCATCGGTATGTGACAATGGATGAAACTTGGCTCTATCACTTCACACCAGAGTCAAGTCGGTAGTCAGCTGAGTGGCGAGCAGGCGACGAACCTCGTCCAAAACGACCAAAAACTCAACATTCAGCTGGCAAGGTTATGACATCCGTATTTTGGGATACACATGGAATAATTTTCATCTCCAAAAGGGGCAGACAATCAACAGCGACTATTACATTGCATTTAGCATTAACTTGTGAAACCTAAGGTGACGTAAATTTTTTGGGAAAATAGGCAGGCTTTTCTTTCCCACAAGACTTATAGCTACTCTATTTTCCGAGACACATATTAGATCCAATTGCATGAATAAGATTTGCGTACACTCTGATACTAAACGGGAACTCATCTGGTCTGTCCTTTTAACGCTGCAATTCTCCCAGCAAATGCATTTTCAAATGTTCAACTAATGAAACATGTCCATCTCTTTGATACACCTCCAAAATACTAAACCGAGATTCATTCAAGAAGCACTTTTTCGTTGAAAAGGACCCTTGAATCCTCGAGAAACATACTGTTGAGCCGATTTCTACGAGCGAATATATAGCAAGTGATAATCCGCGTGTCTCCTGAATCGTAGTTTTGTTTTTTGTTTTTTTTTTTTAAATTTAAGTAATTAACTTTTCTTTTTGCTTTATAAAAAAAACAAAAACCTCTATTGTATAATCATTGTATCTTACTACATATTCCAGTAAATTTCTATCTACAAAACCAATACATACTATCAGTTCCACTTGACTAGCATACGTTTTCGGATTTAATACTCTTTTTCTTCACCCAGTGTCATCCATTTAAGGGTAATCTCTGCTGCCAAAAAAGCGATGTGCTCGTTGCAGTTCAGCTCCATAAACTTCTTCCCTCGGTAAAGTACACCGCTCAAGTCTTTTAACATCACTATCCCTTACACAGCTGGAAGGCATGCAAAAGAGAGTGAAGATATATTATTTTCATCGTACATTCGAAAGACGGCGACACAAAAAGGACTAAAAATAAAATACAAAGAACTGGGAAACCCCACGAAAATTGAATTGCATCCAAAAATCTATTCAAAAGCTTTGACTGACGGCACTGAACGATGCCAGGAAACTAGTAAAACCCCAAGAAATCCCCAAAAGCTCTTCGCTGAATACCAGCGCATTAAACCTAATCAATTTGAAAATTCATATACCCATGCATACAGATATACATATATACAAAGGACGAATAGAGTTGGTAAGTTGCTTTACTATCGGTTGACTGGAAATCTGTACAAATGCAAGGACTATCTAAATCGTCCACTTTGCATACGATGTTTTGAATTTCGAAACTGATTTCGTTAAATATTTATGCACTTGCAGATTTGTCAGGCTATTGTTATTACGTATATAAGAGTACATGTTCATCAGCATTCGAATGTGAGTATTAGCATCATGTGGTGATCTTGGATGGTTCTCGATTTCAAAAGGGATTTTTATCCAATATTTTAAAGTAAAGTTAAACTGTTTCGCTTCTGTTTCGGGAAATAAAAAAGATATTGTGCAGAAACAGAGTTCATAGCTCGAAGAGGATAGAGCGAATGCCATAAAACCTGAAGCCTCGATATATATATACTCTTTGTAAGAGATTTTAGCACGCATTTGCCACAAATCTAATCTGTTCTTAGCACTATCTAGGTATTGGAAACAGCCATTGCAACTCCTATAGAAGCTGTTCGGGTATATTTATTGTAGATCACAAACTTATAAGAGTTAACTAATCCCTGAAGGGGATTCATAAAAAAAGCGGACGGGGAGGCTGAGTCTCCCCTCAACGGTCCGACTTACTAACTCCAAACAATTTTATTATTTTTTTGACGTTCCTTTAATCGACCGAATTCTTACAAGTCATAACTTAGACTAGACTTAGAGCTACTTCGCTTCATATGGGAAGCCGCCATTCCCATCGCCCAGTATGCAGAGTCATCATTTTCATGTCGGCGCTTGTATCCGGAGCGACGCAACGTGGTCCTAGTGCGATGCAATACCATTCAGTTGTCGTAGGAACAAGATGCAGCTGAACAAACTGTATCAGCGATTCTCGTACAGTCTATTACCTTCCACTGGGTTCAGGGTCAATTGCGCCGTGTTAACTTAAGGCTTTCGAATTTGTGACGAAGGGCTAAAAACTTGTAAACACACCATCTGCGAATGCAATAAATACATTATCTATACGTTCATACACCTGCCTACAACAGTAAGATATGATAAAATGATTTACGATAAACTGAGTCAAAACATTAGAACTTGATTGGTCAAGGGCTCTGGAGTCTTGAAGAAGTTGAGAATGAAATATAGGGTGATTCATCGTGAGGTTTGATTTACAATAGGCTTTTTTGCTAGATTACGCGTGACTCCTATCAAACTCCTTCATTAATTTTGTTTAGTATCGTTTGGCAAGTAATCGTAGAAAGACCCACACCACAACAGCGTCTCCAAATCGTTCAGCTGTATTACGAAAATCAGCATTCTGTGAGAAATGTTTTTCGTGCGATTCGAGGAACTTACAGTGCGTGTAATCGACCTACTGAAACCATTATTGAAAATACCATTCGCAAATTTGAGTCCCATTTTACATAAATAGATGATACCAGTTAGATGAAATCCAGCACGTAGTGAAGAGACTATAGCAGCTGTAGCTGAGAGTGTACGAGAAGACCGTGACGAATCGATTAGTCGTCGGTCTCAGCACCTCGGCTTGGCGTATTCGACAACTTGGCGTATTTTACGTGAATATCTCTGTCTAAAACCGTACAAAATTCAACTTGTGCAAGAATTGAAGCCAGGTGACTTGAATTTGCGTCATATTTTCTGTGAATGGGCTCTTGAAAAATTCTATGAAAATCCGGTGTTTTATCGTGGAATTTTGTTCAGTGATGAAGCCCATTTCTGGCTCAATGAATACGTTTATAAACAAAATTGCCATATTTGGGCTGATGAGAAACCCGAAGGGTACCAAGAGCTACCATTACATGCATTAAAAACAACGGTTTTGTAAACAATGGTTTATGGCCTGGTGGAATTATTGGTCCATATTTCTTCAAAAATGAGGCAAATCAGAATGTTACCGTCAATGGTTACCGTTAACGCGCCATGTTAACGGACTATGTGCTTCCTGAAATTCGAGCACATGGTCTCGGTGAGTTCTGGTTTCAACACTTGTTGAGAAATCATATTGGAAAGCACTTAATTTCACGTTTTGATACGGTTAATTGGCCACCTAGATCGTGCGATATCTCACCTTTGGGCTATTTCCTTCTGGGGATATGCAAAGTCTCAGGTCTTCAGGACTAAGCCAGCTACGATTGACGCTTTGGAAGCCAATATTACATGTGTTATCTGCGAGATACCAGTCGCTATGCTAGAAGGAGTCACCCAAAATTGGACCTTCTGAATGGACCACCTCAGACGTAGTTATGGTTAATAGTTACATGATATCATAATAAAGATTTTAAGCTCATTTTCAAATTTATGTATTTTATTTTACATTATAAATCAAACCTCACAATGAATCAATTTTATTTGATCTGGAAAGCGCTGAGTTTTCCAGACCAAGTGATCTGTTGTCCATAGTAGATAGCTTCATATTTAAAATCTAAGTGCTCCTCGGTCTTTTCAGTTCCAAAATTCAGGAATCACTTATTTCTCCTTCTAACAGATCAGCAGTCTACACCATATAAAGGGCCAGCTAGCAATGTTATGTTTCAGCAGCTGTCAAAATATTCAGTAAGGTTTGCCATTTCATCATGCTTACCGAAAGTACAGAAATAATTAAAAAATACAACGCGAATTTTGTCGTAAGGTTGGTCATCATAATGAATTCAGTGTGCATGCAATTCGTCGTACCATGGAAAACTTAGAGCGTGAATACACTCTTTTGGACCTAAACGACTTCCAGTCTGCGTGATATAAGCTAATGTATCCTACTCCTTACAGTTTCGCCTATCTTGTATCCGTAATAAAATGGTCGGTGCTCCCATCCCCTTTTTGAATGCGACTATAATATATTTGTGTCTTTCATAGACCTCGTCGGTTACTTCAGAAACTATTGGTCGTGTGAAAATTGTTGAGACTTATGTATAGTTATGTATACCATATAAAGGGTGATTTTTTTGCTGTTTTGTGTTTTAGTGTTCTATTTTTGACAGCTCACGCATGATATGTGACACGTATTAAAGTCAAACATATACAGTTAGTATTGCCATTTTGTCTTGGTAATGACTAACATCCGAACAACGCTTACGAATTATTGAATTTTATTATCAAAAATTATGTTCTGTGAAAATTTTTTTTTCTCACGTTCGTCATAATCGACCAATTGAGCAAGCGATTCAAGTAAAAGTGAACAAATTTCGCGCCAATTTCTTGCTGTTGGACATCAAGCCAACTATCCGTATGTGTAGAATGAGTACAGAAGAAAATATTGCAATGTTGCTGCTGCAATTGGGATTGTATTACTCGACTACGTGGAAGATTTAACGTACGGATCTTGGTCCAGAACCTTAAAAAATACAGCTCGTGCAAGAGCTGAAGCCGAACGACCCTCCACGGTGTCGAATTTTCTGTGTGCGGGCGTTAGAAAAGCCGGAGGAAGATCCGCTCTTTTTATGCCAAAATTGTCTTCAGCGACGAAATTCATTTTGAGTTTAATGGGTATGTTAATAAATAAAACTACCGTATTTGGTATACTTAATGGAGCAAAAGTTATTTCCTAACTTCTTACAGATACAGATTCACAACAAGGGACTACCTCAAGCAGAAAAACACACTGCCATTCAGAAGAATACAGCCCCTAAATCTTGGACAAGTGCACGACCAAAACTGGTTGATGCAAGAACGTTAAAATAATTTGGAGCACAAAAAGCCCAAAAATTGTAGATTGCCAGTCTACAACAAAAAGATGCACAGATAACTCAATGAATGCTCAGTATCACCCAGCAATAAATAAAATGGAACTAAGGTGTATCCAGGTTAATCTACAACATTCTAGGACCGCCTCGGCAGTTTTAAGCCATAAATTTAACGAAGATCACTTAGACATCGCCATACATCCTTAAAAACCATATAGCTATTATATGGTTCCACTAACCCTGGAAACCCCAGAGCATGAGCATGCATCTTAACTAATGACAATACACAACTCTTTCCAATTGAAAAAGACACAAACAAGGATCTGGTAGCTGAGCTGCATACCAATACAGGTAAGACAGAAGCTGTTATATGTTCAGCTTACCTGCCCGATGACCCCAGTCACTTTGACTTCTTGCCATTGGTGGACTTCTGTGCTAAGAACCTGCAACAGACCCATCACACGGTCTGGAACAGCTCAAACATAACCAAACGTAGTGAGTCTCAGCCAAAATTTATTAATTCAAATAATTTAAAAACTCTAAACCAGGAAAGTAAGCCACTTTTACAAACAGCATTAGGACAGAAGTTCTAGATCTCACTCTAAGTACTAATTTTATAAAATTTTTTTTAAAGAACTGACGTGTCTCATCCAAAACCTCAATGTGTGACCATCGCCACATCCTACTTAACCTTGAACTAGGTACTATTATATCTGAAATATAAATCTAAAATCTACAAATCTACAGACCGATATTCCATATATACTGCCAGCAACTCATGGATAACCTGGGTAGATGTAACACAAACATCAGAGATATAGACTTCAACCGGGTAAAACATAATGGTGAATGGGAAATATACAGAAGAAGACTCAGACTCAGACTGTAGAAAATTCTGTCATACAATCGATGATACCAGAACTTGTGCCTGCATTCATAAAATACTCTCTAAGCAGCACATTAATTCTATCGGGTCAATGAAAAAATCGTATGCTACATACGCCGAAAACGGACTTCAGACGGAACACACTTCCCAGACACGACAAACAGTTCCTGAAGCTCAAGAAAACCCTACCCAGAACAGGATAAATTCATAGCTCAGAGAGGAATGGAAATTTTTCATGAAGGCAAAATAGTTTGGGCAATCAACTCTTTCCAACCCTTCAAAGTCCCTGGTGAGGATAGAATATTGCCAGCTTTACTACAAAAGGGCACCCCTCAATTGTTACCTGTACTAATTAACTTTTTCAGAGCTAACTTCGCGTGGGGATATTTACAAAAAAAAAAAAAATGGAAGGAGGTTACTGTCAAATACCAAAGGTAAGACGCAGACCGTTTGATCTATCAAAGTCATAAAGACCAATCAGCCTCACTTCCTTTTTCCTCAAAACTATGGAAAAAAATCCTAGACAAATATATTAGAGACGGCACACTTCAAATGAACCCTCTTCGCAAATATCAATATGCCTATCAACCTGGAAAATCAACCACATACGCCCTACAAAGTCTTAACAGAAGGATTGAAAAATCTCCCAGAGATAAATAGGTAGCGGTCGGTTGTTTCCTCGATATAAAAGAAGAATTTGACACAGAATTCTTCCAGATATATAGAGACATTAAAAACATTGGAGTTCACGACACCACATGTAAATGGATATTGGATACAATGTATGCTAGAGGTTAAAACAATAAAAATCTCATTATGCAGCAATAAACTCGGTGTACGGAAGAATGCCTTTGGGAGAAGTACTTTCACCCCTACTATGGTCCATCGTAGTAAATGGACTACTGATTATACATATCAATGATGGCTTCTATGTTCAAGGATATGCAGAAGACATTGCTATCACAGTTAGAGGTAGATTTGAGGCCACAATTTTGGATCGCCCGCAGAGGTCTTTGAACCTAATTGGTAAATAGTTCACCAAAGTTGGCCTCAAAGCCAATCCCAAAAAAACTCCATTGTTAAATTCACCAAGAGAAAAAGGCGAGGAAGACTCAGAAATGCCACTTTCTTCGGTGAAGAAAGTCAAATACCTAGGAATCACACTGGATGAAAAAATTTCGTGGAACTCTCATCTTTCTAAGACTATTGACAAGGCCAAAACCTCTTTATGGACCAGCAAAACATTTAGGTTATATTTCCAGACCGTCTTAACTGGGAACAGGAAAAACCAACATTTGCCAAGGACTCACATGTATGGTACCTCACATGTATGGTACACAGACATATAGTATTCAAAACAAATGAAGGAGTTGGAGCCGGAGTATATGGTCCTCGCACTAAGCCATCCAAACATGCCAACATGGATACTAGCAGCTCCGTATTTCAAGCTGAAATCCTTGCAGTAGAGCTTTGTATTCGAGAGATTCCAAACAGGCATATATATTAACAAACAAAAGCATTTATTTTCTCTCCGACAGCAGAGCAGCCCTATTTGCAATTAACGCCTTTGAAATAAAATCAAAACTGGTCTGTCAATGCCTTCAACTAGAACAAATAAAGTCCATCTGTTTGAGTGCCAGAATACAGTGGATATAAAGGCAATAAAAAAGCAGACGGACTAGCCATAAAGGATTCACATCTCAATTCATGATACCACGACCATTTCGTGGGCCAGCAGAAACTCGGCCAGAGAAAAAGAAGCTTCATTTTTGGAGAGAAGCCGAAGGAAACAGACAAGACATCAACATTATTTGCCACAAAAAATAAAATATCTACTACAACTAAGTAGAAGTCAGATTCGAGTGACCACAAGTTTTCTCGCAGGGCACTGCCGTTTGAAAAAAACATCTGATGACCATGGGCATAGCACAAGACAATACATGCAGACTGTACAACGAGAACGTGAAAATTGCAGAACACATACTATGTGACTGCCATGCTTTAATCAAAACACGCCAACGTTATCTTGGTAAATTCTAACTCGAAGCGGTAGCGATATCAACACGTGGCATCATGGATGAGCTCTTGATATAGTACGAGTATATAACAATAGACTCATCTGTAGCCGCAGTGAATTGGGATTCTTATTTTACCTTTGAATGGTTGAACTCGTATGAATAAATAATTCACAAAAATAAGAAACAAGATAGGTCCCAAGACTGAGCCCTTTGGAACCTCAATGTTTACAAATTTGTGCAAACTATATATAACTTTCGGAAGCAGTCATGAAGATTTCGCGTTGCTTTGTGTCACTATGCTGCCACGTGACTCATGGAACCAATTTGAGCTTATGATAAATCGCAGGAGACTGTTAATGTCTATATTCTTAAGATCGTTTAGATCATTGTAAAAGAAAGCGTCTAAGTGAAGTTTGAAGTTTCCTTTTGTGCGAGAAAGCTAGACATGTACAGAGTATGTGGAGGATTTCCTTCTCTCCCTCTTCGTGAATGCAGCTTCCCTATAAGGGATACCTATCAATGCGCTGAGATGTTTCCTGTTAAAAAGGTGCAGACTCTTAAAGCGATTCAGATCTAACTTTTGCCGAACTTGCTTGGTCGCTGGACATGTTAGTCCAACAGTCCACCTAAGGTTTGTTCTTTTATTAGACGGTTTTAGAATTTAATGAGACTGAGCTCCAGAGCCTGACTATCCGAAAAGATGCGGATATCCGTTCTTCTTCAGCCAGGACAGGGCTTCTTGAATCGCTAGAATTCTGAGTACCTTTGTAGCTCGATAGGTATAAGCAGACTTGTATGGTTTAAAGCTATTCAGCGCCCAAAGCAGTTTATTTCTTGTAATCAGTCCATGAATTTTGTTCACGGTTGCGGTAGTCCTGTTTAGGTTACTACTGGCCGCGAATAAGGAGCTACCTGGCAAATTTAGTGATTCATCCACTTGAGTTTGTCCAAACGCCTTGGGTTTTTTTTCAAACAACTAGACATCATAAGAATTGTAGAGAGGATTTTTCTTAGCCGCGATACCTCAGAGGTTTCTGTAATATTGTCACAGAATGATCTCCAGGATTGTCGCTTTGCCTTCCTCAGGTCTTTTTTATATGTTTTAAGGGATTGTTTGTATGAGTCCCAGTCAGTCATTTTTTTTGTGCTTTTTGCTAGGTTGAACAATTTTCCGGTGGTGTTGAGAGGTGCAAAGGTGTCAATACTAAATTACTATTGAGTCTATAACTTCGTGCGGTTTGCTAAGAGATGATGCAAATTGTACGTCATTTTAGAATATGTCATTCATTTGAAGCGTAAACAACAATCATTTTTTTTTTCACTCAAATATGTCGAATTTTGTGCCTGAAAAAGTATTTTTGCGGGGAGTTCTTCTTCATTACTTTAATATGAAGAGAACTGCTGCCGAAAGTCATTGTATTTTGGCGGAAGTTTATGGTTAACATGCGCTAGCTGAGCGAACGTGCCAAAAGTGGTTTGCACGATTTAAAAGTAGTGATTTTGGCTTGGAAGATGATGAACGTCCTGGGTAGCCAAAAAAGTTTGGAGATGAAGAACTGGAAGCATTACTCTATCGAGATTGTTGCCAAACACAAGAAGAGCTCGCAGAATCTTTAGGTGTCACTCAAGCAGCCATTTCAAAACGTTTAAAAGCAGCTGGATATATTCAAAAGCAAGGAAATTGGGTTCCACATGAACTCAAGCCGAGAGACGTCGAAAGGCGGTTATGCATGTCCGAAATGCTGCTGGAACGCCACAAAAGGAAGTCATTTTTGCATCGGATTGTTACTGGTGATGAAAAATGGATCAACTACGACAACCCCAAGCGCAAAAAATTATATGTGAAACCCAGCCAACCAGCCAAATCAACGGCAAAGCCGAATATCCATGGCGCGAAGGTAATGCTCTGTATTTGGTGAGATCAGATGGGTGTGCTGTATTATGAGCTGCTAAAACCGGGTGAAACCACCAATGGACGACGCTACCAAACACAATTTATCCGCTTGAAGAGAGCAGTAGCCGAAAAACTCCCGAAATATGCGACCAGACACGAGGCAATAATTTTCCATCATGACAACGCTCGGCTCCACGCTGCTATTCCGGTTAAGAACTATTTGGAAAACAGTAGATGGGAAGCCTTACGCCTTATAGCCCAGACCTTGCTCCTTCTGACTACCATTTGTTCCGGTCGATGCAGAACGCCCTTACTGAAATACAGTTCACATTAGAGCACAATATCAAAAATTGGCTTGATTCTTTCTTGGCTGCCAAGCCGGCGCAGTTCTTTTGGAGAGGGATCCACAAATTGCCGGAAAGATGGGAAAAAGTCATAGCTTCAGATGGGCACGAATTAAATTATATACCCAATAAATACTATAGTACGAGTGATCCAACATGAATGTATGCTGTATGTGTTATATAATAAATAAACAAGTATTAACCCTACAATAGCTACGACCTTCTCCCAAGCAAGCCTCAGCACGTGGCATAAAACATGCTTGTCCGCTTTCAACAGTGTGTGCGACCATTACCAGAAAACGTAGTCTGTATTAGACAAAGTTGGTTCTAAAACAATATGCCTCGTAGTTTCTACTCACATTTGCATTTCACGTAGTACGTGCCCTGTGAAAAGAAATCCAAGCACAGCTAGTACCATATAATACAAGAGAATCGAAAACATTTAAATTGGAAAAGTGTTACTACGTTGACTATATTGTTCGCATTAATTCTTTCTAAATTGACTTCACATGCCGAATAATTTGGGACCTGACGACGTTAAATAAAGTACAACTAATCAAAATGTTTTCTACTTCCATGAAATTGTAATTCTATCCAAACCAAAAAAATTTACGCCCCATTCAAGTTTCTTCGGTATCAGGTTACGTTTGTAACCCTTTTTTCTTTTTTTTTTTTTCTTCTTCTTCTTCTTTCGATGATCAAATTTCACGCAAAATATTTTGTTGCCTTTCCGAGCCAATTCACTATGTCAACGATATACCTCTTAGTGGAAAAAAGAAAAAGGGAAAAAGCTGGTATCCACCCAGACACCACCCCAATTTACGACACTGGATAAACTTGTATCTTGAACGCTGCCCACTTTTAGCACGACTAAGCCATAGCCAACGCCCACCGCCACAGCCCACAATTTACGAGTAAGAATGGTTACTCTACTAGCGCAAGTTTTGAAACACGTTTTGCATAATTCAGCATACTGTCACGCAATTACTGCTGCCATGTCATGTTGTTTGGGGGCGATATACGAATATGTAAGCGAGTGTGTATGCACTGTCAGATCTATCTTCGTTGACACATGTTTGTATACATATATCACTTTTGGAGAACTCACTGTACGCACAGTATGCAAATGCGTACTAGATGAAAAGGCAAGCATTTCAGTGCCATTCAACTCAGAACTCATTCCAAGTTGGCCAAAAGAAATACGAATAAGTTGAAACTATAGAGACAGAGTTGAGCTCCTATAACTGCCTCTAGACTCGATTCTATCTTTTATCCCCCATCCAATTGCTTCCACTCGATCCATGTTCATTACTGAAAAGGGACGCAGCAATGTCCTTCCTTCCTGTATACGACGACTACGACAACGGGGTGCTTCTGTTAACTGGTTGCTAGCTGATTGTTGCGTGCGTTCTACCGAAATACCAAACGCAGCAACTGGAAGAACAGAATTAAAGGAGTTAGGCTAGAGTTGTGGTAGCGGTTCGGGTGGTATAATAATTTACCATGTCGGGCACGTACAATGACGATTTGTCACAAAATAATTTTTACGACTTCATTTCCAATGACGCTTTCGGAAAAACGTCGGTTTTTGGGGTTGACTCTTCTGAACGATGAATAGGATTACGGTAGCAAGTAAGTAACTTAGTCCCTCTACCATTTGGCCGGCTTACTTACCCCTTTTTAAAACAATTTGAAAGTTTCAGCCTTAGTCGAAGGAAACGGACACAACGGACAAGGATACAAGGACAGGGACAACATTCCACTCATTCTATGCACGACTATGTGAGTATATACTCGTAAGACCACCACTGGTGTCGAGTGAATTAAACTAAATGGTTTCGCCTTGGTCTTTGCTTTCATAGTTTCTTTTTTTTTCCAGCTATTTACAGTCAAGTGGAAGCTACAGCGACGACGATTGTCGAATTCAAATGATTTGTCATCCCCCTTGAAAATGTCCTAAAATGACAAATGCGTTGTACTCGACTGTCGTTCTAGTCATAGTCATAGTCATAGTTATATGTAGTCATAGTCCTAGTCCAACTTCTAGTCGTGGACGGAGGAACTGGAACAACTTGTCGTCGTCGTCGTCGTCGTCGTCCCTCGAATGAATAAAACAATAAAAATGATAAAGGGGGCGGGAATGAGGGCAGTTAAGAAGGACAACAACTGGAATAGGAAGGACAGCTAAAACGAGTGAGTGGTGTCACAGAACGCTTGGCATGTGTTTTTGTTTAATTTTCAAAAGTGCTGAACTGTGAAATTCATGCACGCACATCGGGTAAGCAGCAGGCCAACACTATGGATAAAAGGAGCGAGCCAACACTGTTTCGAGCTATCGGGTACCGGGCGGGTGTGTGATTTAGAAGTGTGTACGCACATAGTTTTGAATTTTAAGGGAACGCAAGTGAAATGGTTCGTGAAAGAAGGGTTAAATGTTGTCCACAACTGTTATGGTATATTACAACTAGAGTGGCAGATAGCTGTAGCAAAAAGAATAAAACAAATACCTTCTGACATAGCTGACATAGACATGTCTGTAATTTTTGGAATTAGGTGAAGGGTTGGATTTCAAATGGAAGGCCGTTTTGTTTAGTCATACATACACACATACAAACATACATTTATATTAAATACAAATGAGTGTGAGATAAGTTTGCATAGAGATGTGGAAAGTTACTGATGCCGAAATAGGTATTTCAGGAAACGTATTTTCTATTTACTTGAAATTATTCAACAGATAAGGGACCATTTAGAAATGAAAATGAATTAGTACTCGTACCAAGAGCAACCTTCTCATATTTTTGTCACTTTTTTGGTTGAAGCTTTTATGGAAAAGGGATGAATATTCTGCTTTAAGTAAAAGATATTTTCATAATAAATGTTTAAAGACAAATTCGACAAAAGGGTTCATGTGTTCTGTCATGATCCTTTTCACCGGTACTTGTGGGGAATGTTTTAGGTATTTACAAGATTCAAGCTGATAAGCAAAGAGAAACAACGTTTTAAAATTTACTAATAGATTGCCAATGAATTTTAAAGTATAGATGTCATGCACCCATATGCATACTCTATCACTGGGTAGGTTACTCTTGTAAGCAGCACCTTAACATCAATCTTTTATGCCGACGATGTATTGAAACTATTCCTTCATTCAAATTGTTTGCTCATCAGAAATTTATTCTTTGGTATTTAACGGTAAATCTTCATTGCAGTAGGACTAGATCCTAAACTCTGGTTACAAACTACTTAGAATTAATCGCTCCATATTCCTTCCACAACATCGTTTTTTTCGTGTACATATATCCACTTTCAATTCATCAATGTGTCATAACAACCACATCGAGGATTTGACTGGCTGAAAGCTCAGTTTTAAAAGAGGTTAACTACCAGCCATGTTTCCTTAACCGAAAAATCCGAAAACTCTTATTGTCACAACATCTGACAGCCCTGAAACTGACAAGACCTGCAAGGTTAAAGAGCATCTGCTAAGCCTCGATCTTGGCAGTGTTGTCAATGTCTTCTCAATTCTGTCAGACGAGCACAGCGGAAAAAAAACTTTTTACCAGTGATGCATTACGCGGATCAACCTGCATTCGAAGGTTTAGCTGGCGAATTACCCCAGGGCATTTATGTTCTGCCGTCGCATGTTAAACTGTTATTGTAAGAAGGCAGGAATGGATCTAACTTTGTAGAGAGCTACTCGTTTCTTTGTGCCACTTCGGGTTGAGAAAACTCACACTGGACTTAAAAGAAACACTCATCAAAAAACTTCACTAGGTTCCTTCCAATCATGCTGTAAATGTTAAGACAAAATTCTGATATGTGTTTTCAGGAACACGGGAAAGAGTATGTCAGCGCCCGTAGCTCTAAAGAGGCGCAGAATTATTGACGAGATACTCAAACTGTTAAAACTGCTTTCGGCATGTAATGTGTCTCTAAGGACATGCCCCCTTCTTCAAAGATGCTGGTTTGGCAATAAGCTAAGCTACAGGAGCCAACACCCAACACTTAATTTGAGCTTTTTGATTCTGAAATAATAATGAAGATCTTGGGATGTCAAAACCCAGAGTAGTCCTCGATTAAGGACTATAACCAGCCGAGCTCATTCCTTTGCTTCGTAAGAACTTCATCATGTGTTGAGAAAGCTGTTTGAGAATAAGAAAGATTCCGTGATACTTCGAGGCTTACCAAGGTATAATCCCTCTCACCAAAGGAGACATCAATCAAAAGATCTGAAGGACATCATCGAAAAAGTATCTCTAATGTCTTACTGCCGACCTATAGGTTTTACAGTCTCGCTGTTTCAAATCTCACCATCCATGTCATCAAGAGCGGTGACAACAAGAGCCCGAACAGCGTCTCTGGAAAATTTGCTCTCATACTGAAGACACCAAACTGCCACATATTTTACCAGGCAAGAAAAAAAAAAGGTTTATCCTTGGCGGAATAAAGTGCGATCTCTTTTTTTTAGTTTAAAACAGCAACATACATACAACATTGCGGTAATATTGCTCTAAGGGCAACAAAACTACATGGTGCTCATCTGCGTATCTGCTCTATGTGGATAATGAATCTGCACAATTCAAAAACTTCTAAAAGCTTATTGATTAAGTGGCCCGCAGTCAGGACGAAATCGTGCCGGGCTGCAAGGAAACTCCACAGCACAATTCTTTGGATAATATAGGCACTAACCCCAGGGGTTTGTTTATCCTTGTACATCAAGTAGGTACTGGAGTTTCTAACTTAACAGAGATATGGACCCCATATCTCTCGGAACTGTGCTGTAAGTATTGAAGAAATTTAAATATTTCTGATTATCTGCTTGAAAATGTTCGCCCGTTATTTTAGGCATGAAAAAGCTGTGCCACGTTAACTCACACCGGAGAACAACCGCAATAGTGAGGCCACTTCAAAAACGTGTTTGGACCTCTTTAATCAAAATCTGGAGGAGTTTCTGCTTCGTTTGATGCGATCGTCGATTAGATATGGATTCAATGATAAACACCAGAGACCAAAAAACAATCGAAACAATTGGTTTTACACGGTGAACGTGCTCCAATGATCGCGAAGTCCGT
Organism: Volucella inanis; assembly: GCA_907269105.1. NCBI lineage: Eukaryota > Metazoa > Arthropoda > Insecta > Diptera > Syrphidae > Volucella > Volucella inanis. Next base: position 241,373,565 of record OU026153.1, on the reverse strand, counting down.
GCCTTCGGCCGGAAAGGTGATCTTTGTTGACTAGTTAAGGAAAGGAAAAAAAATCACAGGAGCATACTATTTCGATTTATTGGACCGATTCAATACAATTTGAAGAAAAAACTACCACATTTGGCGAAGAAAAAAGTGCTCTTGTATCACGATAATGCACCGGCTCGCACCTCCGCAGTCGATACAGGTGGAATTGCACTACGAATTGCTCCACTTTCCTCCCTATTGTGACTTCTTTATGTTCCCAAACCTTAAAAGAAGCCTCGCCGGAAAGAAGTACGGATCGAACGAAGAAGTCAATGTCGCCGCGGAGGAGTATTTTGCAGGCCAACAAAAGTCCTACTATACGGAGGGGTTAAAAAAAAGTTGCACCACCGCTGGAAATAGTGTATTATATTGAAAAATAAATTGTCAAAACCTAAAAAAGTTGCGTTGTCATTTCTCGCCTTCGTAACGCGATCCTTACTTCGTTTTGGTCAGGTAGACGAAAGCTTTGGCCGTCATCGTGTAAGTTGAATTGTCTATACAGTCTGTAGAAAAGTTTTCTATATTCTCAGCACCGACTGTGATTCTACTACAAGATTTTCTATTTCTCTCTACAGGCTTCTGTACAGACCTTTTTACTCTTACATCGTCTTTTTACCTGTTGGTAAAACTTCCGTACGTAAGTCCTAGAATACAACTTCTCAATACCTTCGATCGCGCATTTTAGGTGCTTTTTTCTGTTATTTTGAAAAAGGCGATGTTCTTTCAGTCTTTTCTGCTTGTAGAACTTGCGAGCGGCTCTCGTTCTCGCAGTAATTCTTCATAAAATTAACGATTTCTTCTTCGTGGCCGAGTAAAACCCGGAGCGTAAGTTGGGACGTTGGCAGTTTTGCCGCTGGTCTTTGATGTACGTACTTAATGCTGGCGGAACAAAAGTTGTTGAGAGATTTCGCAATACGCATTCGACGAAGAATCTGGCAGTGTTGTGTGACTGCTGCTTTTAAACGGAAATCCGCATTCGGACGTCCAGAATACTGGAGGCATGCCTCACGTCTATCGCGATGTCACCTGTTTATTGAAATGAAGGAATCGTGTGATATTTCGTCCCTCCGCAAAGTCAATAAGCCTAAGTCCGTTACTTGTTGTATCGTGTAGGCTATTCTTACTAACTGTCCTACCAAAAATGTCTTTCGTTCCAATCCCCCGGTTATACTTCTGACATTACTAACATGTCTTATCCATAAACTCATAGAAACATTTAACTTTGTTCCTCTTACTGCTGGAGTAGCTGCAATTGGATAGGGAATTTAGTGATCCTTCTCCAGGTATTCTAAGAAAGCCACATCCGTGTGATAGGCCTACAGATTTAAAAATATTTTTCACACCTCTCTAAGTACAATATTTTGAAGATTGTTTGCATACCTCGTACAAGATGGTTGACGGGACCGTTTTCCTGTTTATGTTATAAATACGTTTTTTGACGATATTATGTGGTCTCGAAATTACCGCTTAAGCAGCTGGAATGTAGCTATGATAAAGTTATTATCTTATGCCGTTCCTATATAGGTGACTGATGGCAAAATGGTCAAATTTTCTTCAGGATTCTCCTGTGTCACCAAACTAATTTTTTGACAAATCGTATACTAAAATATGGTGATATCGACGACAAGGCGGGAGCCATTACAAGAACGGACAAAGTCTTGCAAATTGTCATTTCGTTCGTCAAAGCCTTGCTTACCGACAAAATGTTTGATTTTATGGTTTCTGTTGCCTATGAAGGCAATTAAGTCATCCATCATCATAACGATGGCTTCGTTTATGGTAATATTCTGTTGAAAACAATGGCCAAGAATACGTCCCATCTGACAAGAGATCGGTGAGAAAGTGTATAATCTAGAGCTTTTCGCGTAGGCGACTGATACGAGTACTTTTCCAAATCTCCCATTCTGGTGATCTATACTAATTGAGTCGGGAATTGCCCTTACACTTCAAAAACTTCACGTATTCTTAGCACATATAAGATAACCAAAAGTCTTCAACATTATATATGTAAATTTCCTTATCCGAGGCGAAATTTCGGCTTTATTAGCATGTAGAATTCGGTAACGCAAAGTGCTTACCTAATCGTACAATACCAACAGTATATTTCGCATTTGGAATTAAAGCATAAGAGTAGTTGTTACCAGGTACCGCCTGGTAAGCAAGCACTTGTTACGAACAGGATTATTAGTCAGCAGTTTGCCGATCAATAGCCCCAAAAGTGGCATATGCATGAGCACTTACACATGTGATAACGTAAGCAAATTTTGGTCTTTGTGTATTGCTTCTTTTGAACGAGAAACTATTTCCGCTTGAGGAAAGCAAGGTTAAAGAAAAGCAAACGGTCGACTTCATTGCAGAATCATCCAATTAGTATTCAATACTATTGGAATCCAAATGACCGCGTTAATATTGACCAAAGGTAACCTTCAGAATGCATTTCCTCTGTTGGGCAACTGCGATATATATTTCTTGCCTTCGAAACGAATCATTGGCCAAAACACTGGCCGTCGACCGATAGTCTGACCGCCTATTGCGTCATGGCTGTGTAGTTGATTAAAGGTATAACATAGATCATCAACTAGGTCTATGCGAGGGAAGCAACTTTGGCAAACTATTCTACAAAATCATATCCATCAAGCATACACAACCGAAACCAAAATTGAAGATTATTATCTGGAGAATGTTTGGTTAGCCATTGTTTTCCCAAAAACCGGTTCTGTTTTCCAAATACCTACCACGTATGCATATACATCGATACCTGTACAAATATGTATGTACCCGGATATGAGTCTCCCACTCATAGGTTCTTTTTTAAGGGCAGTTAGTGTTTGTGTATCCTGTACGACAACGATGTGATTGCAATTCCGTAAGAAAACGCAATAACGTTTATCCCGTGTGCTTTAGTATCAAGGTTTGAGGTAGAACTTTTCGTGTTTTGCTGCACTAGGATATGACAGGGACAGAAATGTACTGAAGTTGTGTTATCTGAGAGACAAACTGCATTAAATGGTGAAATAATTGGGAAAACACTCGATCTTGGGTCGTCTCTTTTGGTCTTTCCGAAAACTATCAATGCCTCGAATACAACAATAGCAACGGAATGGAACAACTGTGAGACCGAGAGACAACGAAAAGTCAACAAATCCAACAGCAACGACCGTGATGAGGAAGATGATGCTGATGACGATGCGAATAATATGCCTCCGATGAACTGAACCAAACTTGTACGTAAACCGCATGCTTTTTCCTTTCAAAGTCAGTTAGAAATATATTTGTATATGGAAAGATAGGTCTTAAGCACTTGAACATTTATTCAAGTTCTACCTAACCTGAAATATAGGAAGCTTCAGAATTGTTCCAGAGATACAGGCGATGATTTGCTTTTTCGAAGGATCTCGCTACACCGAGGTATCCTCGTATGCCCACCTCATTCTTTGATTCTATTGTACGAGTATGAATATTTCATATAATTTCAAGCGCTTGCTTTGGGCAACTTTTACCCTTTTCGCTACAATGTTACATCGATCTTCAGGATATGGATGAAATGATATTCAATCGGCACTGGAGAATTCGGCATTTGAAGTACTCGTATCTATATTTTCCATTACATCTGGGTAGGTGTATCTTTCTTTTACATACCCTTGGTTTGTTTTTCTTTTCAAAAGTATAAGCTCATATTTTGTTCGGGTAACTCTATGGAAATTGTATTTTATTTCAAAAATTTTCAGGCATGTATCCATTCCAAACTGATAGCTTATGATCATAGTACTTGCAGTTGTACCAGCACTGTTGCTGGATATTTTGCTTCAATCAAAATTCCTTCTCAGAGTTGTGGATTTGTATTTTTGTGGTAGTTTTAGGTCCGGGCTTTTTGAATGAACCAATATAATCGTACTACGTAGTATCCAAAATATCCTGTGTTTCCGAAATTATGTGGTAATAAAAAACCTTTTCCGATGTGGTTTCAGTTTTTCGGTAAGCCACGTGAAAGTTTTTCCATGGTAAATTACTGCTTCACGGATCATCAACAGGTTTAAACAGTGAGATGGATTCTAAATGAATTTTAATTTTTTTGTTTAATATGAGAATGGAAAACAAAAGGGGGATTTATGTTGAATAGAGAGTATATTAGAGCTCTGTGTTTTTGAGTTGATGAGTTAACATTTATTCGGGTTTTATTTCTGAATCCCATTAGAAATCCCAAAAATAATACTACCCGTTGCACAAATGGCTAACCATTTCAGTTAACTTCAAACCAATCATGTTTTTCTAAGATTTTTGAGAAAGTTATTACAAGGCAGGTACTTCGACACTTTTCACTTCATCAGCTACGAGTCCAAAGTTATAGTTAACATTCTCGAAGAGATTCAACAATGACATCCTTTGCTAGAAACAGAGGAATTTTTCTAGTTTCCTCTCAGTCAGGCTGCAATTAGTTACATTATATTCAGCGAAAAACTTTTAGCTTTAAAATTCATTTCACAGGGGGTACCTCAGGGGTAGCGATTGGGACCTATCATATTGTATCTTTTTATCAGTGACCAACAATCTTTCTTAAAAACCCATAAGTACATTTATTTGCGAATAAAGTTCAGTTTTATTTGGCCCGTCCAATGAAAGGTCTATAAGAACTCGGTTTCCGCTTTAATGAGGATCTATAAAGGACACATAGGTGGTCGGTGATAAATGGAATACCATGCGGCAACAGCTTTTAGAATGTTGCCAAAGTGCACTCCCTTGCTTTAAGGCGGCTAAGTGTAGAAAAGTCATACTCAGACACTTTAACACTTAAGATGAGATTGCGGCTCACCTACATTTTATGATACTTCCCAAAGTCTGTATGCGTGATTAGGTTCCAATATCTAGAGACTGCCGGTTTGGCAAAAGTCGCATACGCATTCATACATTTATGCATACATGGATGAGAGAAGAATAGTACGAAACAAAGTATCATAAAGGTAAACGCATATGAATTAATTATAATTCCAGGCATACAACTGAGGAGTGTTCCGGACTGAATATAAATATCCATGTCAGAGCTCAATGATTTCCGGGGGCAAGCTGGAACGTCGAGACGATGACGGGCAAATGATTGAAACTAGAAAAAGTATAAGTTAAATCTATATAGGGTGTCCACTAACTTCGTGGAAAGGTTTGAGCGTAAGTACACTCTTTTGAGTCTAAAGCCATAAACCAGACAGGGATTAGTGCGAAATGAAGAAAACATATCCGCCGTAGTGGCCAATATCGAACAAGACCCAGAAATGTCGATTTGGCGCCGATCAACTAAGTTGGACATCGCCAAAGAGTTAACTCAGCTTAGATTGCGGCCTACATCCGTATAAGATTCTTCTGACGCAAGAATCGAAGCCAGACGACCATAGACAACGCCGTGAGTTTGCTAATTGTACGCTGGAAATGCTGGCCGGAGATCTCGATTTTGGCCAATCATTTTCTTGGACGAGGCCCATTTTTGATTTAGCGGTTATATCAAGAAGCAAAATAGCTGCTGTTGGAGCGAACACAATCTACATGCGTTCGGCAAAACATCGATGCATCCACAAAGATTGACTATTTTTGTTGAGGTTTATATCATGGTAGCATCATCGAAAGAAATAAGGAAGCAAACACCATTACCGGTAAAAGTCTTAGGTATAGAGCGAAATTAACCAAATTTCTGTGATTAGAGCTGAAAACCATCGAATATCCCAGCTGTGGTTCTAACAAAACGGCGTATACAAGCGACGCTACGCTCAAAGTTGTGAAGCAGAAATTTGAATACCTTGTCATCTCATGGCGAGCGTTCATCAATTGACCGCCGCGATCATGTGATATGATACCACTCGATTATCTTCTCTGGGTTTACGTCAAGTCCTTAGTCTATCATATGCTAACAAGCCAACGAGTTTTGACAAACTAACAAATCAATGAATTTTATTATCAAAATACGTGCTCTTTGAAAAGTATTTTTCGCGCACAGAGTAAAAGGATCGCCGCAGTGCATACCTTGAAGAAGAGCAAATCGAAGAAAACAGCACTGGATTCCTTCGATTCTCATACTTGACTGGCTTACTCTAGGAGGGGGCCAAAAATGGTATAATAGAGATACCTAGTTAATTATGGGTTGATGGATTCTTTGGATTATCGTTTTACAAAACCAGGTGCAGAGCTGACTTTAATAATTATCCCATCCATATGTAAACGGAAGTTGAGCTCTCTATCACACAAGGACCTGCCGAGGTCCCGAGATCATTAACCCTGGGAGATAAGTTGGTTGTGGAGAAGGAACAGTCTGGGAGGAAATTGATGCCGCTTATGTGAAAAGATAATGTATTGGCATTTGGCGATATTAAGTTCAAAACAATTTTTGAGGCACCAGATCAAAAAACTACCAAGGTCTTGTTAAAGGAGGAAGGAGTCATGGGGAGATGGTTTTGAAAAATTTGGTATTGTCGGCGTAAAGGGAGACAAACGAGTGTTTGATGATTCTATCGAGATCATTTATAGTTAATATAAAAAGAAGGGGACCGAAATGGCTGCCTTGTGAAACAAGCATAAAATTGTGCCGAGTGAGCTGACCTAAAACAAACACTGTAGAAACGATTTTTAAGGAAAGAGGATTTCCATTTTAATAGAATGGGTTCAAAGCCGAAGCCAGACAATTTGAAGAGTAATAATCGATGAGAAATTTTATCGAATGCTTTGCTAAAATCGATTGCAACTACATCGACATCGTTGCCATTCTCTAAGGCAGCGAGGGAAAAGAATACGAATTCAACGAAATTTGTTATGGCTGGCCTACCCTTTAGGAAGCCATGTTGTCTAGTGGAAATAAGTGATTTGCATTGGAAGTTTAGAGCTTCATACAAAATATTTTCGAAGAGTTTAGCGATGTGACGATAGTTGGTTACTTCATTCTTTGATCCTATTTTGTGGATCGGGTTATGAAGGAGGTTTTCCAAGTCTGAAGAAATTCTTCTTGAAAAAGGGATAGACGAAAGGGAAAGGGCAAGGGAAAGGGAGGAAGACCATTTTTTTAAGAAATATGGCAGGGAGGCCATTTGGGCCGAGTGTAAATTCGTCACTAAGTTGGCGTAATTTAATTCGATATAAGACGGGTCCAAGATGTGAGAGAGAAGTGGGCCGTTTGAGAAGTTTAGTAGGTAACTAAGATAAGATGTATCTGGTACAAAGGAGTCGTTGGCGAAGGATTGTTTAAAAAAGGTAGCAAATAGTTTGGCAATGGTGAGTGAATCGGTTGATGACTTGTTGTTAAAAGAGAGGGAAGGAGGGTAATCATTGGACTTTATTTCGTATTTAAAAAAATGGAAAAAGACTTAAGGTAATTTATAAGTTTGACTTGCGCATTGTTAAGGTAGAGCTGGTAAAGGAAATCGTAAAGTTCGGTGAAATGAAGATAAGCACCAAGATAGTTGGAATAGTCGGAAAAGGATCTAGTACGCACTAAAACAGTCCATAAATTGTTTTTCTTATGTCATAAGAAACGAAACCTGCGTTTATACAGTGGGGGATTAGTAGAACTACAAGAAGCTGAACGACCTGACACAGCGTCGATTTTGCGGTGAGTAGGCTTTAGAAAGTCTTGGAAAAAATCCGCTTTTTATCGATACATATAAAGCTGCCAATACACCTTAAAAGATGCACTGTTTGATGAGATTTATGATCAGCCGGAATCATTGGCACGTACCATATGTTTTCAACGATGCCCGTAAGAACAACGATACCGTCAATGGCGCCCGCTATTATTCAATGATTTCGATCTTTTTTTTTTACCCAAAAAAAAAAACTAGACCCGCAACACAGCACGCGAATCGTTGGATTGAGAATTGAGTTCGGTGAGCAATTAATCTCTCGTTGGATTGGACCGGTGAGTTGATTGGTTAGATCGTGCAATTTGACGCATTAAGACTACTTTTTATAGATGTACGTCAAATCACTCATCTATGCCGATAAACCAGCGTCAATTGAAGCCCTTAAAGACAACATTACACGTGTTAATAGCGAGATACCATGATCTTTAACAGATAATCCTTCATACTGATCTTACGGTTAAACGAGACAACATCTCCATCGTATCTGATATCAGCCAGCCTTAGGCGTGACCGATGATGTTTGTCGTAGAAATGAGTTTTTAGTCAATTTTCCCAAACCAAGGTTGTTTTTTTTACGAGAAGGAGAAAGCTGGACTGTATGACTGATCCAGGATATCACAATTTGTTTTTCCAAAAAAAAAAAAAACCAAGTGGTAAGACTATGGTGACTTTTAAAGTTTCGCGGGCAACGTACATTCGATTATCGTGTTTTTTTTTTTTTTTTTTTGATTCTCCGCAACCTTGACAAGAGCACTCTCCTTGAACACGCTCAACCCACCGTCCAACAGGAATTTGTCAAGCGAGGAGATCGACAAGTACCTAAAACGAATGCACGAGACCATAAAACAAACTATGAAAAGTACAATATCGCGGTATCAACGTACGACTAACGAAGACCTGTTCCGCAATCCTACTATTGACGCACTGCACCGACAGAAAAGTAGGCTTTTATCAAGACTCAAAAACCTGTACAGACAGTTAACTGACAGACAAGACTCGGAGATTAGATTAAAAATATTCAAACGCTAATAAAAGAGAATTACAGAATTTCTGTAAGTTTGTATTGGAACAACAAAGTTCGGGCTGTAAACACCAGCAACCCGAATATGTTCCCGCAAATATATAAACTATTTCGGAGAAAACATCAAAATGACCTTCAGTGTCTTAAAATAGCACAGACCACAGACAACAAACGGGTACTGACAATAGTAGGTATTGATCCAAATGAGGCCGCTGATGATGACGACTTCTTTGTGATCGAAGATCCATGGTAGAAGGTTAAGGCCATAGGGGCGACTTTCCAATGATACAATTTGCTCTAATTATGACCTGGCAGTCGCGTCTTAGTACACAACGTCTACATTCAAAATGAAGTAGAGAACTGGCCATCCGAGGGCTCTGGATTCACCCAGTTCAGCGATGAAAATATGGCAAATAATCGCATTGCCAGAGAGGATGACCTTCCCCCGTTCATTTCGAAGGAAGAACTCCATGAGATTTTCGATACAATTAGGATTAAGAAATTCGTTGGGACCGATCTAGAAGCGATCTTCCTCTAGAAGCGGTGGACATTTACACCGCTCTGTTTAATAATGCAATGAATAATGCACATTATCCAGCGCATTGGAAAACGGCGGTGGTTCAACCCATCCCCAACAAGGGAAAGGATATATCCAATCCGACGAATCTCCGGTCGATAAGTCTTCTTTCGAATATCAGCAAAGTGTTTGAAAAGATAATCAACAGAGCTCTGACGACGTGGGTTGACGACAAACATATAGTTCCGGATAATCAATTCGGTTTTAAGGCTGGACATTATATCTCACATACCGCGTCTAAGCTGGTGCCCGATATCCAATGGAATAAAGGCAAGAATCAATGTACTGGTGCCTGGCTTATTGACTTGGAGAAGGCCTTCGACACCATATGGTTAGAGGGTCTTTTCTATAAGTTGACTAGGCTGGGGATCAGCAAACCACTCTTGTACATTCTTTACAATATGCTAACCAACAGACAGTTCATCGTGAAAAATGGTGATGTGACTTCTGTTGGAATATTTCAAAATAAAAATTGTCTTCAACAGGGCGGGTTCAAATCGCCGATCCTATTCAATATTTATACAAGCGGCTTCATAGGTTCACTTCCCCATACATTGGCGTACGCAGACGATTTGATAGCGTACAGAACAGGTCCAAGAATCGAGGTCATTAATACTCTCGTGCAGCGGGAATTCGATAAGATAAGACGATTTTGCGATAACTGGAAGTTGAAAATCAATTTTTTTAAAATTCAGAAATCATTCTCTTTAGGACGCCGTTGTCTCGAGCCTCTAGGTATACCAGAAAAAATTGGCGAAAGTTCTCAATCATTGGACAACACGGACAGCCTCTTGCCTGTCGAAAGGTAGTCAGATACTTTGAGATCTGGCTAGATCATTTTCTGTATTTTGACAAAAATGTAGATGCTGCTCTGGCCAGAGCTAAAGGAGCTTTTGCCCTTACAAAGAGACTGTTTTATAGCAGCCAACTGGATGCGAGGGTAAAGGTAATCTGTTACATGGCCCTTATCAGGCCCATGCTGATATTTGAATGTCCCGTGTGGTTTAATGTACGAGCAAGCTTAATGGAAAAGATTCGGTTGTTTGAGAGGGCTTGCCTTCGCTTGTACAGAACACCAGAGTCGGAGTGCAAACAATTTTATCCTAGAGGACAACTTCGTAATTAAGCTAACTCGAAGGCACAATGACCTCGACGAATAACCTGATATCTGGAGCTTTCTACCCCAATTACCTTTACCACGAGAGTGTGCGCTCTGATTGCTTCGTTCCGCCGGAAGAATTTCTCTATCTAGATCAGATAGTGTCGATTCAGGATAGAGCAGCGATCCCATTAATCTTCAATGTATCTCGGACAGCTGGAGACAGGCAACTCAATTACAACAGAGACGTCGCACATAGCAGTGTGGATCGGCTCAGGTTCAGTAGGGCGGTGGGGAATCGCGATAAGAGGGATGTCGTTCGGCAGCACCAGCATCTCTGGTGGTTAAATGATGGAGAAGATGGTTCGTCGTCGTTTCCGTCAATTACGGACCAGCCTCACTAATGAGGCGGAGCAGACCAGTCTATTTGCACTGTAAATAACAATGGCCAGCTTACATAAGCTTAGGTTAACCTTTAAAAAATATATACAGGTATGGGAATATATATAAAGGTATATAGTAGTATATGTTTACTATTTTGTATAATGTCTAGATGTGTGTATGTGTCTATTGTGTATGTAGGTTAGGTAAACTAAGGTTTATTTTAAGTTAGATATTAGGTTTTTATACAAATTTAAAAATAATGTCCATATGCTAAGTTTTTTGTTAAAATTTTTTTTCTCAGAAAATAAATATTAAAAAATAAAATAAAAAGTAAATTAAGTCGAAAGACATAGATATAGGAGTTCAGAGTGGCTTAGAGTCTGTGTGTCGCCAGTAAGTTAGTGTTTTCTAATACCGACTTGACAACTTTTTTTTTAAATAAAAGGCAAACCATTTGAGATATTTCAAAAACTTTATTATTAGCTTGAAGTACAATCAAAACATTTATGAATGTAACTCGACTTCGTTCATATGGTCACCGCGGGCACGTTTGCAACGATCGATTGGTTGGACCCAATTTTCAACGACTCGGCCGCACATTTCGGCTGAAACGGCCGCTATTTCCCGTTCAATGTTGGCTCATAAACCAATGACTTAACGCAGCAACACAGAAAATAGTCAAGCGGCGTTAAATCACACGACCGAGGCGGCCAATCGACTAGCCCATGTCTTGAGATAACACGCTCACCATACTTACTCTTCAATAAATCGTTTGTAGCGTGTGCTGTGTGTGCTGTCTGTGCTGGTACCATCCTGTTGAAGCCACATGTCGTCCAAGTCCATATCTTCCAATTCGAGCCAATAATGGTCGGTGATCATGGCGCGATAACGCTGACCATTCACAGTAACGTGACGATCGTTATCATCGACGAAAAAATATGGTCTAATAACGCCGCCGGCATGCAAACCGCACCAAACAGTTATTTTTTGTGGATGAAGTGGTGATTCATGAAGCACATGTGGGTTTTCACCCGACCAATAACGCATATTTTGCTTATTGACGAATCCATTGAGCCAAAAATGAGCTTCGTCACTGAAGATAATTTTGCGATGAAATTCATCATCTTGGCGCATCTTCTTCAGAACCCAATCGGAGAACGTACGTCGCTTCAAATGGTCCATCGGCTTCAATTCTTGAGTCAGTTTAATCTTGTATGGGTGTAAACCAAAATCTTTACGCAAAATACTCCATAATGTGGTCTGAGCGATGCCCAATTCTGGAAAACGCCGTGGAATTGACTGATTTGGATCGTTTGCTACGGACGTCTGAACGGCAGCGATATTTTCTACACTTCGACCAATCCGTTGTCTCACTGACACCGAAATATCACAGAACGAATATGTAGATTCAAATTTTTGGACTAAACTTGTTATTACCTGTCTACTAGGGCGAGAATTACGACCGAAAATTGGAGTTAACGCTCTTAAAGTTTCAGTCACCGACTCCGAATATTTGTAGAAAATTTTTATTATTTGCAGACGTTGCTCATTAGTGTACTTTACCACGATGGAAATGTTGAGTTTACTGAATAAATTGACAGTGACAGTTTGATGATTAGTGAAAGAGTGTGTTCACAAATTAAATTCAAAGTTGTCAAGTTCCTATTGGAAAACCCTATATAAGATTGTTAACTAATCTTAAGCTAGCATTTAAACATTTTTTGTTAGTATGTAACAGTTAATAGTTAATAATAAACTAAATAGATTACGTTAGTAAACGTTTTAGATCAGTTAATTTTTTAAAATCATAAAATAGGATAAGAAACAGGAAAAAAATTGGCAACCTCGCACATTTAGGTGTTTAAAACATAAGCTCCATGACCCTACATCTGAGGTACCTAATTACGAACACGTGTTTTCCACCTACTTTACAAGTATGCTAAGCCTTCCTTCAAAAAGAACTTCCGGTCTGCAGTCACCTTTTGTCATATACTTTTAGATACTCGTACATATTCGCATGTTTTTATATTCATTCGTACCGTTGGCACAACAAATAGGAATACGCACACAAAATTACCATGCATAAACTTTTGCTTAAATAAGCTGGCACATCGTCCTTGAAACACATTCTGAAGTTAGGTAGTAGTTCTACCTACTGGGGCTTGTATGCCAACTGATTCCCCATTCCGCCTTCATAATCTAACACCTGTCGTTTATGCAATAAAACATATATTACCGGTATTTTCAGAATTATAATATGAATCCTAAACAGCCTGTGGGCGACAAGTTCTTCGATAAACAAAGCACATATGACACACTACCACCACTTAAATAGGATAACACAACACAAACGTAACAAGGACGCAGAGGTAGTACTTATACATATCTGTGTCCATAACCTATAGCAAAACTGTGAAGACTGAAGAAGAGTGTTCGTTTCTTTGCCGACTATACTTGTACGTAAAGAATGGAAATACCCTTGAAGGAATAATAAAATAATAAAAGCACAAATGATAGAGACATATTGAATTGACTTGTCAGAAGTCTGCAGGGTATGTACGAGTATGTAGGTAAATATCATAGAGAAGCGTGGATTATTTCTGCATGTATGCGTTGAAATGTACTTCATTAGCGTTTCATGACTTCTAGTTATCTGAAAGAGATTCTATCCCGGCTTGTAACATGGCCATGTTCTACCCTTTGGACTAGAGGGTAGAAAATGTCGATGTATCACCTAGGAGCTTTTGTTTTCTAAGAACATTGAATATTTATGAAAATTCCTCGCAAATCATTCGCGCATCTTTTGTCTGTCATCAGCTTGTCAGCGGCTATGAAGAAAGACGCTGCACCGGATGTTAATCTTATAAATAACCTCGATCCATCATCGAAGCCAAAATAACGTCAGAAAACAGAGATATATGTAGGTACATCCATTCACAGCAATACATTCCCAGAAACAGCAGTTAAAGACCATGCTCGAGAAAATCAACTTATACGAACCTTTCATGTTAGTGGGAGGAAGCAAATCGAAGAACCACAAAAGCCACATAGACGCAATCATCTTTGCAGTTCTATTAGAAAGGATGTTTGCCAGATGAAAGGACGAAATGGCTGATGGTGTATAGAAGAGTATATATAGTCGTAGCATCACCTCTTCTGCGAGTAAAGCCACTACCAAATCATAAATAACGAAGAGTTATGAGCTGGAGTGTTGTTCTGGTGCTAGTTTTGGTTAAGTCCTTGTTTTCAAGTCTCATCCCATGCATTTGGAAGATGGTTTTGCATAGTGCTTTTGCGGATTTGGTCATTGTCAGTGGAATCCCTGTTGTGCGCTTTTTCCCGGTTACAGATCTTTTAGATTCGCTTTGTTTTCTTTATTACCATGTCGAGCGTATAAAATCATTTTGACATGAAGAAATATCAAGCCGACATTACAATGAGAGTCCTGCATATGAAATTAAAGAACTAGATATGGTGCAATGAATAATTCAGTTTCAAAAAGTTAAACTCTAAATTATCAAATTATGTGTGGCGCAAAATAACATCATCTTATACCTCCATATGGTGCCTCCTGGATATGTAACGATGAGAGTTTGCCACATATCTGCGTACAGTAACTACGTTTGTCTTTGGTTACAGAAGAATTCTTGTTCACCTGTCCGACTTCTATAATATCAGTCAGTTGACTATGAATAAAAGCTGGGTTGATCCGTTCATTATGTCGTCCTTGAGCCACGGAGGTTTATACGTTTGTAAAAGGATGCTGTAAATTATGGTAAGTTTGCTAACTTTTGAATGAAGATTTCAAAAAATCATACTCGACGTGCTGAACGTATGCCTGCAACACCAATTCTGATTGTATAAACCTCGCATATTTTCGATAGATTCTAATGTCGATCTCAATATCCAAGAGTATCAGAAATGCGAAAAGTATTGAAAAAAAGTCACATCTAAATGATAATCAACATCTTGATCAAACATTCAAGCAAATAGCAATAACCGACATAGATCACTAGAATACTAAACTGATTATATAAACAATTCGTCGATTACTTCGCTTCTATTGTCGGTTTTCATTTGACAACAATTACGTAATTCCTGGTTAAGGATAAAGGAAAAATCGATGAAAAATGCTCCCGAAAAATGCAAGCTCGAAGAATGGATGGGCAACGGATTGGGTGACAGAAAAAGGGGCAGAGCGTGGATTATCTAAGGCAATGACAGAAAACGAGGTTTTGAATTACTGGGGATTTGAAAGAAATTGTTAAGCAGACTAATTTCTCCGCTGTATAGAAGCAAGAACCATTGATGGCACTCGAAAAATAATTCAGCCTCTGATCTATTAGTAATGACGCCAGTTAAGAGATACTAAACACGTTAAGGTCATATTTTATTGGTTTGGTCAAAGAAGATAGGATATCCCTTTAGTCGTGCTCTACTAGTACATTCCGTAAAGAGTACCTTCTTCGTTGGGACGTTGTTGCTCATTGTCTCAAAATGAGCCAACGAGCACTATTGTTGCGTTTTACGTTTTTCTTGCTATCGTTGTTCTTCATCGTATTTTGCCTTGTAGCATTTGCTGGTAAGATTTATTTTTCGTGTGATATAAAAGCTTACAAGAATCACAATAGACAACTACGACGTTAGGGAAGTTAGGAAAATTTTCTATTAACTCTGATAATGGAAACTCCTCAGAGATGAAATAAAGAACTATGTGCACTTGCAATACAGTTTTTTTGGTTTAAGAAGGAAATTTAGTAGTAAGACCTTGTCAAGCTCCATATAAACCTCTTATCATGCTAATCCCACTCTTCGACGCAAGATCATTGACGTAATCGAGATTGCTTTTTGGTTGCATAGACATTACCAGCCTTTGGGATGATCTCGTAACAGCAAACCTTATGAAGAATACAGCGATATTGACCTAGTCCGAGAAATGTGTATCATCCTATCCAGAGGAAAAACGCAGCAGGGGAAGAACTTGATTTCGGTGGCGCGCACCAGCATGTATATGTCTGTGTCTGTCTACTGAATCTCTCACCTATTCATCTCCACATACAGAAAGAAAGTTTTTCAAACGCTTCACTCAATTTTTCAAAACACTTCATAGGACCAACAGAGTCTATTTAATATGGGCACCAGACCACAGTGGTTATGATGTTAATGAAAGAACAAACGAATTGGCCAGAAAATTTCAGATTCAATATTCATATTTCCATGACTATTCTGCTGGTTATCAACTAGCTCCATAAACAACTACATAAACAACTGCCTACAGGCCAAGACACTCCATCATGTGATGAAAACTGAAGGTAACAGGCATGCCAACAAAGTTTTACCAATCTATTTCCTTAAGAGAACAAAACAACTCCTATGCACAGCTTTCTAAAGGTTAGATTTACACAGGAACTGAATTCATAGCGGTCCACAGCTGAGTTTAAATACATCTTATGACTATGGAAATAGCTTAAGACAATAACAGCGCATATCTGATCACAAATCAACAATCAAACCGGCACTGCTTCTACTCTCTAGAGCAATCAACATGGCGCAGTCTTTTATCCTTCTTTTGCAAGGGGCAAATTATCTCATTTTTGTCAGTCATATCCGAGAGGTGTCTTCAAGAATAAGTGTTTTACGAGCTCATCCTACATAATCTCAGCTTACATACTATATGCAGACAATGACCCTGACTTACGTTGAATAAAGAAAAAACAAAAACAGAGAAAAAATTCTCTACTTAATAATCACAAACGTGTATGCTCAAATATATGTATGTTAATCAGATCTTCAAGAGAGGAGACTCCTTGAACTGCGCCAACTACAGCGGCGAAGATGTGTTTAAACATCAACAAAGGCAAGAAAAAGTATATGCTATCAACCAAAGACTACACCCAACACTGACGTCCCGAATAGAATGTCACCCTCGACAGATATGAGGTAGTTAAAGATTTTGTCTACCTAGGCTCTGATATTAATTCAGACGGCAACAGCGTTGAGATCAAACGAAGAATAACTCTTATCAATCGCTGCCTCTGTGGGCTAAGATGGTAATTGGTTAGCAAAGCCCTCTTTCGAAAGACAAATGTTAGACCTTAATAATCCCAGTCCTGCTCTGTGGCGCATAGGTATGAGCTTTATCAAAAATGGATGGGGCTGCTTTGATAGGGTGATTCCGGTCCCATCTGCATAGACGGTGAGCGGAGATACGCAACATGAATTTCGTGTAAAAGTTTGGCATCGCTAGAGAGTATAAGATTGTGGTAATGCAAGAATTGAAACCGGATGACCACATACTATGCCGTGAGCTCGCTAAGTGGTCGCTGGAAATGTTGGCCGGACAACCGAATTTTGACAAAAAAATTATTTTCTCGAACGAGGAACATTTTTGGCTCAGGAGCTATGTCAATAAGCAATATTTCTGTTATTGAAGCTAACACAATCCACAAGTGTTAGTCTTTACATCAATGCATCTACAAAAATTGTTTGTAGTCGATTTTTCAGGCAGAATTGTTTGCACCGCATTACTGTTTACTACAAGTGGCGAATAAATGCAGCCATGCCACACTTATTTACTTGTGCATTGCTGCGAACGTTAAGTTCTTTTATACCTTATGTAAGACATGACATTTACCGCCATCAGAGGTTGCCTTTATAATAGCCACTAGTTTGTTTCGTATGACTATCCTGCGTGCCATATGCTATTGGGTCTATAACTTAATTCATGCGGTTTGCTAAGAAACGGCGTAACTTGTATTATTTCATTATTATTATTCCATTGGAACATGCGTTGGAAGCTACTTTCATTGTACGTCATTTCAGTATGTCATTCATCTGAAGCGTAGACAACAATAATTTTTTTCACTCAAATATGTCGAACTTTGTGCCTGAAAAAGTGTTTTTGCGGGGAGTTTTTTCTTCATTACTTTAATATGAAGAAAACTGCTGCCGAAAGTCATCGTATTTTGGTGGAAGCTTATGGTGAACATGCGCTAGCTGAGCGAACGGTGACTTTGGCTTGGAAGACGATGAACGTACTGGGCAGCCAAAAAAGCTTGAAGATGAAGAACTGAAAGCATTACTCTATGAAGATTGTTGCCAATCATTGTTGTTGTTGTTGGTGAAATCATCAATGGACAACGCTACCGAACACAATGAATCCGTTTGAAGAGAGCAGTAACCGAAAAACGCCCGAGATATGCGACCAGACACAAGGCAATAATTTTTCATCATGACAACGCTCGGCCCCACGTTGCTATTCCGGTTAAGAACTATTTGGAAAACAGTGGATGGGAAGTCTTACCTCACCCGCCTTATAGCCCATACATTGCCCCTTCTGACTACCATTTGTTCCGGTCGATGCAGAACGCCATCACTGAAATACGATTCACATCAGAGCAGAATATCAAAAATTGGCTAGATTCATTCTTAGCTGAGAAGCTAGCGCAGTTCTTTTGGAATGGGATCCACAAATTGCCAAAAACATAGGAAAAAGCCATAGCTTCAGATGGGCAATACTTTGAATAATACTATTGTACATGTTTTTCTTAAATAAACGTTCAAATTTTGAAAAAAAAAAACCCACGAATTAAATTACATACCCAATATATAGATTCAAACTATTGAAGACCTTCTCGAAATCAATGAATGACTTAAGTAGCAGAGGTCAGTACTCCATACTTTGTGGACCAAGCTGGTGATGCCAATTCCAAGAGGATCCAGTTCCCGTGAGCATTGGTCCCCAAAAATTTCTGATTCAAATTCAATAAATCAACGTCTAGTCTTCATCTAGTTTCATCGCCCTTAGTGACTAGTGCGAAGATATTGTGCTTGTCTGCCTGAGAATACGCAGCGCTCTTCTGTTTGGGGCGTTTAACCGCTGAAGAACTTGCCATCCATTCATTTAGGTCAAAACGTTCATCGATCCGTTTTTGGGTGTCTGCTGTTAGGCATGCGCATTGCATTTGTGATTTTATGGCAGACCTTGTGGTATAACGTGTGCCTTCAACAGCCAGGCAGTTGACTTTGTAAAAGTCGACAAACATTTCGTCGTTGCCATTTTTAGTGTCTCCGATGTCGTGTGAGTGCAGCACGTTGTTGAACATGTGACTGTCGTTGCATACCTACTTGTCAAAGTCTCCTATCACGATTACCATATCTTCGTTACGCGCTTAGTTGATGGCTGCTCTCTGTACGCTGTAGAAATATGGTAGTCCTTGTCATCCTTATTCGCGTAGTGTATTGGATAATTGTTATTCTCCTGACTTTAATATCACATTTATTACAAAACACTAAGTTACATTGGTTACATTGTTTCGTTAGTCAATTAAAGCAACTTATTAGCTCAAACAGTCTTTGATGTATATGATTTCCTATCTTGAAATCAATGCAATTTATTTAGTATAGATACTTTTGCATAATCAAAAAAGCAACTCAAAGAGCGAAACCGGTTTTTGTTTTGTTTTTTGTTTTTTTTTTAATTTTCAGTTCCTTTCTTTATGCAGCCCAAAAGTAAACACATGAAGCAAATTAAACGCATGATGAGCTCAGGTTTGGCTATTACCTTTTTGCGGCCCCTTTTAACTGACGTAAATGCTGCATAAAACATATCTACTCAAAAGGGTAGATTCAGGGTGGAATTGTCTTGCATGATGATAATAAATATGCGAATACATCCAACACGTCACCTCGGGCAGGCTTCTCTGAGTTATCTCAGCCTTCGTTAAACTGACCGTCTCCATGCATATGTGTCTGTATGGTCAACAATGTCCTCCCGCAATGTCCTCGTATGCAAAATGTTTAACATTTGGATAAGGGAAGCGGTAGTCGACAGTGATGGCAAAGTGAAACGCAGGCATATACGCCATTCAACTGGGTAAATTGTGAACTTTTGGCCGAGAAATTTATTTCGCTTGTTAATGTGCCTTGGGGAATGTGGTGAGCGGTTTGTGGAGGCTACTGTTGTTGCCTTTGCAATGCGGAACATATCGTTACCAAAGAAGAGAAGATCTTTTGATGGTAGAAACTTCTTTCTTGTTTTTTTTTTTTTGTTTTTTTTTTTTTTTGCATGGCTAGTTGCTTTAGCTTGGCTGGAGAACAATGGGTGTCTGTCTGTATGGAGCTTTTCGCTTGGAAAAGTGGTTTTTGCGAAACTGAGCTCGCTTTAGACATGCTTACAGCGTTCGCTTTATGTGGTCAGCTCATGAGGAGTGCATTAATATAATATTCTCTTTAGATCCTCTGCTGATGCATAGTCCTTTGGTTGCTGGCAGATTTATTGGAGGGAAAAACCATGTTATGCTGGAAGAGACAGACTTTAGTTATCTGATGAATTTAATTTTTATATCGTATTTTTTTTTTTTTTTTTGCTTTTTTTATAGTTGGTAGCTTTTTACGGTCGATGTCCTTGAAAACATGTTTAGCTTAATTCATTTTCCTTTGAAGTGCAACGGCTTAGTGTACCATCTGCATCCATTAGGACTGTGAAGCTGAGAGAAGGGAATACGAATCAGTGAGTCATAAAGAGATGAAACTGAAAACTGATATCATTAAAGCATTTTCTCCAATAACGAGGTTTTGTTTTCATTAACGGTCTTGAACGCCATACATTAATATAATTGTTTTCATCTTTAACAAATCAAAATATCTAGCAATACATCCAAAAAATGCTTCAAACAAATGTCTTATAGAAAATAACGATGCTCTTTAACGAACTTCTTCCTTCTTCCGAACATATAATATATACAGGGTGTACCAGTTTAGGTTTTCGTCCTGATAGCTGAAGATTCCTGAAGTTATGGCGACCAAAATATTGCAGTTATAGGCCGTTAAAGTGAGGAATTTCTGATCTCGAGGTAAAACTTCTTAAAAGGCCGTAGCTTTCTAACAGATGCAGCATAAGAATTCGTTATGCACATTTTTGAAAGAGAATTTCAGTGTGCATAAAATATAGGGTGATTCATCGTGGGGTTTGATTTATATTGTATAATAAAACACATAAATTTGAAAGTAAACTTTTTATTGTCGGTTAGAAGAACAATTCATGGTATTTACTTTTTGAATTGATATATAAATGTTGGCCACGAGTACGTCTAAGTTAGTCCGTTCGGAAGGTCCAATTTTGGCGATTTGTTCAAGCATAGTGACTAGTATCTCGCAGATAACAAGATTATTGTTGGCTTCCAAAGCGTCAATCGTAGCTGGCTTATTCCTAAAGACTTGAGACTTTACATATTCCCAGAAAAAATAGTTCAAAGGCGTGATATCGCATGATCTACGCAGCCAATTTACCTTAGAAAAATGTGAAATTAAGTGCTAACCAAAATGATTTCTCAACAAGTCCATTGTTTAACGCGCTGTATGGCCCGTATCGCCGTCTTGTTGAAACCAGATCTTACCGAGATCATGCGCTTGAATTTCAAGAAGCACAAAGTCCGCTCAGATAGCGCGATAACGGCTACCATTGACGGTAACATTCTGATTTGCCTCATTTTTGAAGGAATATGGACCAATGATTCCACCCACTCATAAACCACACCATACCGTTGTTTTTAATGGATGTAATGGTAGCTCTTGGTACTCTTCGGGTTGCTCATCAGCCCAAATACGGCAATTTTGTTTATTAACGTATCCATTGAGCTAGAAATGGGCTTCATCATTGAAAAACATTTTTCACAGAACGCTGATTTTCGTAATACAGCTGAACAATTTGGAGACGCTGTTGTAATGTGAGTCTTTCCATGATGATTTGCCAAACGATACTGAATAAGACTGACAAAGCAGTGATCTGTCAAAAAAGCCTATTGAAAATCACAAATCACGATGAATCAGCCTATACAATGATTTCGTCCAGTTCGATGAACGCCAGCCAAAATTATGGCTTTTTAAAACTAATATTTTGAAAAATCATTGGACCAATTTCATCAGAAAAATGCGTTTATCTCGAAATTTTCAACTCTTAATTTAACTTTTTTTTATCAAAGCTTTTGTCTTCCCTTCATTATCTACGATTTTTATGTACCGCCTTGATCCCGGAATTTATTTATAAAATAAAATAAAAAGGTTTATTTATATAAATCTATATTTTCCACTTTAAAGTAATCCATATCGACTGCAACACACTTATGCCAGCGCTAGATCCAATCCTCGAAACATTTTTTTATATTCGGAGCCAGATCAGGTGAATTCGGTGGCTGTTGGATGGTATTTGTTGCATTCGTTGTCAAAAAATTACGAATAATGATGGCATTGTGCGACGGAGCGTTATCATGGTGCAAAATCCACGAGTTTTCTGCCCACAATTCTGGTCTCAAGAGATTTGAGCAATGTCCGAAGTATGACAATAAAATCGTATTAGGCGATATCAATATACACAAGCGGACGTGGCGTTCCTGAATCATGAGACCCTTAAGCAAATTTACCATTTTGCAATAAACGTAAGGCATGTCTCCAGTATTCTATATATTCGAAAGTTCCGGTCAATCAAAATTTACCTAGATCAACACTTTGTTGCAGCCAATATGCGTATGTAGATTTCCAAGTACTACAACAACCTGTGCCTCCAGCATTTAGTTTCGAAGATCAGTGGTAACGCTATCAATGGGTCACAGACCAATCCCTGGTTTGTCTGTAAAAGTGCTAGCCTACAAAGCAGCGCTGCAATGAACGACTAGAACTGCTCTTGAGCTCGATGAGTAGAAGTAACGAGAAGGACGGCTTCCCCAGAAAAAGAAAAACGAGCACGAGAGGCGTGATGATGGTGATGATGCAAGATACTAAGAAGTTGTACTCCAGGAACAACGTCCGTAAGTTTTACAAACAGGAAAGAGGAAAGTATCAAGGCAGGGAGACACGTTAAGAAGCCTCTAGAGATGAAGAAGGAAACCTTGTAGTATTTCAGTCAATCAGTCAGTCTGTCTGTACTGAGAACATGGACAAACTTTTTCTGCATACTGTATAGCAGCGGAGAAGCCCAAAATCCCGCCATCAGGCAGAATATATCACTCAACTTACAAAAGATGATGATGACCAAAACTTCGGTCCATCTGTCCAAAACGAAGTACAGATACCAATATCTTAGCTAAAATCTAAGAAATCAGCTGACGGCTTACCGGTCGAGGTATTCAAAACTGCTGTTAATGACTTTTTGGAGAGCATGCTTCATCATTTTCCAGAACTGGTAAGAAGAATCTATGCTTTTTGAATCAGTAGCGTCCATCCGATCTACAAAAAAAAAAGAGGCCCCCTCAACATCGCATAAAAGATCTTAAATATCATATTATGTGAAAGTCTGAAATATTTCGCTAACAACCTGAGTAGCGCCTGTCAGTTCAATTCTAGACCAGGAAATCTCTTTGACCAAAACTCAGGAAGCTCAAATCTTTACCCATCACCTTTTCAAAGATTTTAAGTAACAATTACAGAGTAGAGCTATATAGAACCATGTCTAGTTTCAGCACCCCTGCCAAATTCGTCCTTCCGTGCAGAATGATGGATGGAGAATGCAAGCTACTTCGTCAAAGTCGGTAACGACTCATCCAAGGTTTTAAGCAAGGTGACGCGGTGTAATGTGATTTTTTAAAAATCCTTCGTGAAAAAATTGTGCGGAATACGCAAGCGAACACCGGAGCCACAATCATCTAAAGTTCACCGATCATATTGATATAATTGCCGGAACATAGCCGCACTACCTAATATATGCTGTATGTTAACAACAAGAAGGAACACACAACATCGACGAACTGCACAAAACGTCACATTTGAACACTTTTACCTTGTAGTAGTAAGGAATTTTGTCACTCTTGCAATCGCTGTTTCTTGCTGTTAAGAAGGCAATTGGGTAGTAAGACTAAATAGACTCTACGAGTATATTAGAACGTCGTCATCCCTGTCCTTCTTTATGGCGTTGAAGCATTGTTTCGAGAGAAAAATCATTCAAAAAATATTCGGTCCCGTTTGCATTGACGGGCTTAGGAGAAAAAGATTCAATGACGAATTCAAACCTGCGCATCAGTCATCTGAGATAACTAGGACATGTAGAAGAATGCTCCGGACCGCAGGGTTTTGAATCTAATACGGAATGACAACGCAGTAAAGGAAGACCTTACCTTAGGTGGCGTACACAAGTTAAAGAGGATCTCAACCGAATTGGAGTGCGCAATTGGAGGCAGTTACATAGTTAAAGTGACAGATAACCGCTTTTTTAGATGAGAAAACCGTGAAAGATCCACATCCATTGCCGATTATTAGAGACCTACTGCATTTTTAATTTTTTGCTGAAGATTCACGGGAATGAATAGGTATACACCTTTTGTTACTTCTGATAAAGATAATGAATTCTACAGGATATCGTTTGGACTCTTAAATGCACATTCGTGCTTCCCACGGATGATGAACAGCATAAAACAAAAACTAAAATCTGATCGATTTATTTTACATATACACATTCACATCCCATGACATTCTTATTCCATGTGAGAATTTTTTGGGATGCAAACTTTCCATCTTAAAACTTTTTTATCGCTTTAAAATGATGACGGTTTAACGCTCGAGCTGAATAAGTCATTATTTTTTTTAAAATAGATTTTCTTGGATACATATGAGATGTCTTTCGCTGGTATGTTAGAAAAACTGATTCAGTTTCAAATTTTCCTCAGCCAAAAACTGAAACAATATTTGGAACCTACCAGTTCACTCAGCTGACGAGAAAAAATTTAGAATTCAAGCGGAGGAAATTTCATCAAAAATGCTTTTTGAATTTAACGGAGGTATTGTTGTCTAGGCCGGTGCTTTTCTTATACCGTAATCAATTTGGCCACTGATACGAGCGCTTCTGGCATTGATAGTATTTTGCTGCTGAAAATTGTAGATCTCCAACTTCGACCGGTAGGATATTCTAGCAGGCAAACACATGAATACGAAAAGAATTAGCACAGCTGCGGATCGGACGTTAATGGTTGCGGCTGATGGAGTTCGATTTTAAAATCTACAACAGTGTGATATTGTAGATGTGGACGTGTTTGCAAATGAAATCAACACCGAAAACTAGTCGATGACTGTTCAAATCCATATCCGCAAATTACGTGAAATTGTCAACACCCTGACTGACTCGAACTGTAACTTTTTAAAATGCTATATTTTTTTTTATTTTTTAATAAATTTTATTGTACCAAAGCAAAAAATGTTGGAAAATACATCAGTTTTCAAATTGTATCAGTAGTTTTCAATATGTCCACCTTTGGAGCGAATAATGGCCTTGAGACGGCCGAAAAAAACATTGAGCGCTACACGCAAGTGGCTCTGCGGTATTTTGGCCCATTCCCGGCAAAGTGTTTGTTTGAGGTAGTCCAAACTTTAGTATTTTTTAGTGCCAACCTCTTCAAAATACCCTAGACAGAGAAATCCAACGGATTTGCACCCGGAGAATTTGCAATCCATTGTGTCGAAGAAATGAAGTGTGGAACATTGTTTTGTAACCAAAGAGAAAGAGAGAGCGCCCATCGGCGGTTATGGCGGCCCAAACCATCACCGTAAATTTTCGAAGGACCTCTCTAGCAAGTAAACTCGGTCATTTTGTTTATTGACATATTGCTCGATAACAAATGGCGACTCATCGGAAAAAACCAAATTCGGCAACTCACCACTTTCGTGGAAGCGTAGCAACTCCTTCGCTCTTTCGACTCTAACTTTTCTTTTGCATTTTTTTGAAAGCCATTTTTCTTGAACTTCGACATGAATTTCGCTCAATTCGAGCCTTCACTTTGCGAACCATTTCTGCCGATGTTGCTGTTTTTTTATGACCACCTCCATGGCGTTTTGCAACGCTGCCAGTAACACGGTAACGAGCTATGGTTCAAGACACAAATGATTTATTCACGTTGAGGTTCTGGAGGACTCTAACGATAGTTACTTGTGGTTTTCCAGCCAAATATAAAGCAATCACGCTATCACGTTTGAATTCCATCGCGGGTAAAAATTTTTCAACACAACTGAGACGCAAATCGTTTAAAGGGCTTGTAAATAATACAGTTATCTGTCATGTGTCAACATGACGGTTTGGAAATTATAGCAGTCTGAAGTCGGTTGCAGTTCGAGTCTGTCAGGGTATATAGCAACATAGACAAGTCTCTGAAATGGGTAGTTCCAAAATCTGCTGTTTGGCAGATAATAAGGACTTGTCATGACGAGGTAGCTCATTATGCAATAGAATGAACATTAAATCTTTTGCAAGGTGATTACAGAATTCCCCACATGAGAACAAAAGCATACTACGAGCAACCCTCTGGTAAAGAGGAAGAAGAATTGTTTTTGCGTAGAATCTCTCCCTTGCCGTATTACATTCTTCGTCATTTATATTTAGGCCCTCAGAGTAATGCACATATTACTGACTGGTTAACGAAATACGTGATTTAAAAACCTGTCAAACACAGACTTACGAAATCGGTTATCCGCATATTAAAGGAGATTTCATCAAGTTTTGGTAGTATAGTCGGAATCATTTCTGACAGAGGAATGGCCCAAGGGAATTCGAGAAATATTGTTCTACTAATATATTTTGATAGCAGTGTGAACTCCAAGGGTGAATAGCTAAATAGATCGACGTAATCGTACCTTAATCCATGCATTGACTACTTTGTCGACCAAAAATACTAATTGTATATAATTATATACATCGGGGAATGAATCGGGAATGAACGAATCCACAAAACCAACACCGCACAGTTTATTGTTTGGGTTTCAACCTCGAGACCTGCTTGGATATATGTATTTACAGACGCTACATGACGAAAATTAACACGTATACGCTTGGATCTGTACGCCAACAGGCGAAAGCAGTCATAATCAAATCTCAAACAAAACAGAAGCAACGACCTGACACGCATCATAAAACTTCGTATTTGTACGAGAAGGATAATCTAGCCCTCATTGAGAGCCCATCGGTATCTGTCAGAGAATCGCCTAAGTTAGACCCAAAATATATAGGCCTAGATCATAGCAGATACATGATAGAGTACATCTCAGGAGCTCAAAGGACACGGCGAAAACTTTAATCAGACACAATGAAAGCTTGGTTTCAAAACTTGGTCGACGATATGTTATCTGTGATACGGAAATGGAGTATAACTCTAAAGTTCAGGAAAGTCGAGTTGTTACCTTCTAAAATTTTTTCGTACCATTAATCAACATCGTTAATGTATTTTGTTTGGAAAATGGTTTCCTATCTCATATGTAACTTTTTTAGTTGGGACACTTCGGGTCGCATATCTTAAGCTCTTTAATAGAGGGTGACCAGATAAGAACGATGTGATGATATAAAATTGATGTTGGCTTTATTTTGAAGTCACGTTCATGTCATTAAATGTGGAAAAGAACATCATTCAAATAGCCGTCTCGACTTGGCTTGCACTGGTTTAAGCGGTTGGTCCAATTTTTGATGACTCGGTGCAATATGTGCGGCGTTATTAAAAAATGTATGTACAGTGACTCAACTTTTTGATCACATGATCAGAGCAAAGTATAATTTTTAATTGTAACCCTTCAAGTTTAACAGTTAGAGCAATTTAATTTTAACTCAAAATAAATGTAGTGATTATGAATCAGCACAGCAAAAGCAAACGAGAATCCACTGTTATTTTGTAAGAATTTGTAAAAGTTCTTAGGCAACGCATGTGATCAATTTGTTGACAATGTCGCAGTTGCATATTGTGAGTAGAAAGTTTGGCCAAGTATTAAGTTTTCTCTGTGCTTTTTGTTAAAAATAAAAATATTTAAAGTATTAAAATCAGAATCTTACATAAAGTATGTTGTATTTAAATTTTAGTTTAAACAATTAAGATAATTCTTTTAAATTTGATGGTAGATGAAAGAACTTGGTATCTCCAAAATTAAGGAAATTTCTTAATTTCTCGAAAACTAGGAGTTTCAGTGGGAGTTGTATCCAAAATACAAAAAAAATTGAAGCTTGACGCTAAAAAAAAAAATAAGTCTGGAAGGAAACCAATTTTAAATTCAACTATACAAAGGCGTGTTGTGTGGCAGAGTATATGTAAATCTGGTCCAGATAAATAAGGCATTAAACCAAAACGATGGGATTAATGTAGCAACTGAGGCTGTACGAACAATTTTGGGCAGATAGTTTTCATGAATGCTCTAAAATTAAAAAGCCCCTATTGACTGGCCGCCATAAGAAATTAAATCTTCAATTCAGCCAAAAATATAAGGGTTATTGGGCAAGGTAATTTGGTAGGATGAAACAAAAATAAACCATCTTGGGTCCGATGGTCATCAATGGATCTGGAAAAGGCCAGGTGAGCCAATCAGCGATCGCCATATTAACAATATTAAAATTTGGAGGAAGATATCTTATGATTTGGGAATGCATGTGCATGGAAGGGGTTGGTGAATGCATTATAGTGGTGGGTCGCATAAATGCCACTCATTACATCACCATCCGTGTAGCTTGGAAAAGTGGCATAAGGATTGTCGGATATTATCTTCCAGCAAGATATTGATCCGAAACACACAGCTAAAATAACAAAAGCGTGGCAGCAAAATTAGCAATTTCAAATACTTGATTGGTCACAACAATCTCCAGGCCTCAATCCGATCGGACATCTTTGGGTTGAGGTTAAACTTGCTATTTCGGATTTGCCTGCAGGTTGTCCGCATTTGCATGAATTATGTCACCACACTTCATCTGCTTGGCAAAATATTACCACAAGTCAATATAAAAAGTTAATAGAATCCATGCCAAGAAGAATTAAAGTAATCCTTAAAGCAAAAGGAAGCCATACGAAGTACTAAGTAGGAACAACAAATTGATCAAATGCTCTATTCTTACTTGTTGTATTAAATAATGTTAAAGGATGAATTTGATAATTATTATTTTTTATACTGGATTATAATATTTTTTTATTTTATTTTTTTCAAAATTTCGTTGTATTATAAGTACAAATAAAAAGTTACGAACAAAAGCCTTTTATTCTGCTAATCATGTGATCAAAAAGTTGAGTCACTGTATGTATCTATAGATACAATAATGATATTCTGTATTTGTCATTTATAAGTGTAGGTAAATTTAAGTTTTATAAATTAAGGTTTTATTAATTTGCAGTTTCATTTATAAACTAATTCTGGTGGATAATTGTTCTGACTACGGATGCATCGCGCCTCGGGTTTAAAAAAGAACTGCCTCCCCAAGTCCGCTGTCTTCATTTTTATACTTTTAGCTTGACCTATCACAGCGACCAGAGGTTCCATTCGCACAATGCTCCGGTTGTCATCTGAACTTCATCCAATTTGTCATCTTTGCTTACTTAATGTTGTTGGCCTAGGCCTTCGTGTTTATATTTAGTTCATAAGTGGGTCATCTACAGCAATGGTCAGCGACTTATTGTTTATCATCATTCGAGTTGGGAATTCGACCCCCATGAACTGTATATTACTGAAGTGAAGACATCGAACAAGCAAAACAAACAATCATATAATTTTGAGACGGCGACAATGCATCAGCGGCTTATATTGTCTTAGTGCTACATGCAATTGCAACTGATAATTTATCTTAAAAGAAAAAGAGCATTAGGAAAAAAAGATACAGCAAAAACAGAGTTAAAACTAAGACAAAATATCAAAAATAATTGATTCAAGGCTAGTATAACTGATATCGAGCAACCACAATTTTATTTGCTAAGTAAACACTTCCGGTATTGGCTGTAAAAGCTTACTGAAAAGTCCACATGATCACACAGAGAAAAAATTACGAAATGCAGTAGTACGGTAATTGTTTATAAGGTTGGATATCAAACGAAAATTACGATTTCCTGATAGCATGAGAAATGTTTTTAACACGGTCAACGGCCTCGCCACACTGAAAGCATCGATTCCCACTAGATCACCTAAATCAAGCAGTATTGGGCGCTGTAAGTACGTAGGTGGAGGACCACATGGGAACTCAGTACTCCGCGTGCTGTTGACAAAACGCGCCACATGGGCATAGTACCTCGGCGTTAAATCCCGGACCCTAAAAATTAATTTTTATATCGTTCCCTTGATAATAATAATAATAATAATAATAAAAATGTTTTTCACAACTTGAAGCAAATATAAATGGCGAACTGGAAGGATTTTTAGGTCAACAAACAATGAGAAACTAGGATATCTAATACGTAAATGGCAAATAACAGAAATGAAGGAGGGTGCTACGGAGAGACTTCCTCAAAAATTCTATGTGATTCGAGAAACACATTATATTCGTCTACAGCAGCTTGTATCTTTTGCATTCCAGTGCGTGAAAATAAATATCAGACTCTAGATTTTGCGTAGAAGACAAACTGAAAAATATAACTTTAGTTTTGCAACTAAAAACCAATTATATTCATATAACCAGGTTCGTAGTAAATAAACATCCCAATTTAAGTCAAACTGTAGGTCCAATGGACTAATAAAGACATAACAAAAGCCTACATCATCAGCGAAATCAGTTAGAGTACCATTAAAATTTAGTTTAAAAAAGGGAACAAGACTGGTCCCAAAATAGAACCTTGGGGAACACCCAAATTAATAAAATTAATTTAACTTCTTACATCATCTATTTACACTCTTTGGGATCTATTTCTAAGACCAATCAAGAAAGAATCCACGAAATCCAGCTTTTCCCAGTTTCTTCAAGAAGACAACGTGATTGACCATGTCAAAAGCCTTGGTGATGTTAATAAATAAACCAGACGTAGTTTACGATTATTTTGAAACAAAACTGTAGATTGGCATCTTGCCATGATTTTCCTTTACAAAATCCAAATTGGATTTGACTTATATCCGACTTTTCACAAGTTACATTTTTTACAAGAAGAGAGATGGGCCTATAATTGCACATTTCAGCATAAGCTCGTCTGCAATAGCACCATCAACAACACAACAATTAAAAATGTGTGCTAAAACATCCACAACTACGTATACAATTTTTTTAAGAAGCAGATTTAAAATTTCGTGAGCCCCACACATATGGATTTTAACACCTCCAAGGAAGCAATTAACACAAAACTATTTCTTTTCCAAATTACAGCAGCACAGTCAACGAAGCGGAAACAACGATTACTGCAAAGTAAATGCATCTTCAATAAGAAACTTGTCAGAGACTACGGTTCCATTAATAATTATTGCCATGGGTTGTTTATCATAGAAGCAGCTGATTTATTAAAGATGGTGTTTACATTTCTTTCAAGCAACATACAGCAGGCAATAGTGTATCGAATTTTGGTCACGAGCTCGTCACAAGTGGTTGGCTCTTTAGCGTAGACTAAGGACTTGACGTAGCCTAACAAAAAAAATTCGAGTGGTGTCAAATTGCATGATCGTGGCGGCCAATTAATGAACGCTTGCCGTGAGATAACCCGAATTTCTCCTTCACAACTTCAAGCATTACTTCGGTTGTATGGCATGTAGCATGTATGTATGGCAAGGCGTATCTAAAAACACAGAATTCTCCCAGATATTGTATATAGAGGCATTGATAACATGGGAGTTAACGACACCACATGTAAATGGATAAAATGCATGTTAGAGGACAAAACAATTTAAACCTCATTACGCAGCAATAAACTCAAAGTGATAGCTAGAAAAGGATGCCCTCAGGAAGGAGTACTATCACCCTTACTATGGTCCATCGTAGCTAATGAACTACTGATTATTCACAGCAACGGTGGCTTCTATGTCTAAGGATATGCAGACAACATTGATATCCCAGGCAGAGGGAATTCGAAGACAGAATCTCGGATCGCCTCCAGAAGGCTTTGAACCTAGTTGCTGAGTGGTGCACCAAAGTAGTCCTCAAAGCCAACCCCAAGAAAAACACCATTGTTAAATTCACCAAGAAACGGAGGCGAGAGGGACTCAGAAATATCTAGGAATCACACTGTATGAAAAGCTCACGTAGAACCCTCATATTTATTTATATACATTTGCTGGTCCATATAGAGGTCCTGGCCTTGACAATAAGACTATTGTCAAAAAAAATTGGGGACTAAATCCTAAAATAACCTTATGATTGTACACGACAATAACAAGACCTATCATCACGTATGCAGCCTGGTGGCAGAAAGTATTGTATCACAGACGTCTACACAGGCAAAACTCAACAAATTGTAGAGACTAGCCTGTGTCTGAACTGGTGCAATGAAAACCACAACAACAACTGCGCTGGAAGTTATCCTAAACATCCCACGACTTTATCTAGAAATCATCAAAGAAGCAATAGTAAATGTCTACATGCTAATCACAGTAGATGAATCCAATTCCAAAATAGTTCATGCTACAATTCTTCATGAATTCAAAAAAGATGAACTACTTGGAAAACATCTAATAGACAAATGTCTACCAAGATATAACTTTGGCATAACTTTAAAGTTACAATTCCAGACCGTCTTAACTGGGAACAGGAAAAACCAACATTTGCCAAGGACACACATGTATGATACACAGATGGATCCAAAATAAATGAAGGAGGTGTATGAGGAGGTGTATGTCAGTATGGATACAAGCAGCTCCGTATTTCAGCCTAAAATCCATGCAATAGAGCTTAACATTCGAGAGAATTTACACAGGTATACTCGTATAGCAAACAAAAGCATTTATATTCTCTTCGACAGCAGAGCAGCCTCACTTGTAATCAACGCCTTTGAGATAAAATCAAAACTGGTCTAGAATTGTCTTCATCTCCCACAACTACTTGACACCATAAATAAAGTTCATTTGATTTGGGTGCCAGGACATTGCGGACATGAAAGGCAACGAAGAAGCAGACAAACCAGCCAGGAAAGGATAGGCATTTCAATTTATGATGCCAAGACCATTCTGAGAGCTATCAGATAATACAATAAAATCTAGCTAGAGGAAAAGAAGCTTCATTTTTGGAGAGCTGTTGCCACAAAAAAACAAAACAACTACTACAACTTAGTAGAAGTCAGATTCGAGTGACTACAAGTTTTTTCACAGGATAATGCCGTGTTAAAAAACACAATATGACCATGGGCATAAACTGTTCAACGAGTAAGTGGAAACTGCAGAGCACATATTATGTTATTTCAATGGTCTCACAGAGCTGCTGGCTCACCTAAAGATGTAGCTGCCTTCTTAACAAACTGCGTCATGAATGAGCTCTTAATGGAGGATACCACAATAGTCCTCTCTATACCACCTCTCACAATAATCTAACCTATTCTAAAGTGGCATGCAGCGTAGTCTTCTTGGAACCACAGCTCGAATATATCGATGTTGTTGAGCTCTGATCACAGAAAGTCGGTAACAGTTTCTCCTTCCACATTTCGAATGAAATAATCTCCGATGATGGCGCCATGTCATAAACCGCACCAAATAGTCAACCATTGTTAATGCATTGCTGACTGGATTGTGTTCGCTCCATTAATGGCAGTTTTACTTGTAGACGTTGCTACTAAGCCAAAAAAGGGCCTCGTCCGAGAACATAGTTTTCTGGCCAAAATTCGGATCTCCGGCCAACATTTCCAGCACCCAATTAGCTAACTCACGGCATTTTTTATGGTCGTTTGGCTTTACTTCTTTCGTCAACACAATCTTATATGGATGTAGGCCTAGATCCTTATGCAAAATAAGCCGGGTTGGCTATTTGTCAATGCCCAATTCAGCTGATCAGAGCCGATTCAACATTTATGGGTCTTCTTCGATACTGGCTATGTTTTCTTCCTTTCGCACCAATCTCTGTCTGGTTGGTGGATTAATATCCAAAAAAGTGTCCTCACGCTCAAACTTTTCCACGGCAAACGAATTGCCTGCAAACTAAGGCAATGATGACAACCGACCTCACGAAGAAATTGGCGTTGGGTATTTACATTTAAGCCGGAATTTCGGTAATATTTTTTAATAATTTCCGCTCATTTGGCAAGTGTAAAACAATGCGTGATGAAATGGCAAACCCTAATTAATATTTTGGCAGCCAAAACATAACAATTCAAAAAACTATCATTGCTATCTAGTCACCCTATAAATTAGTACTTTAGAAATACCATCGTTGAAACTTAAGTGGTTTTTACGCAATTAAAATCGAATAATAATAGTAAGTTGTCCTTATTAATTCATCATTGAACATTGAGTCAAGGTTCTTTCTTTCCCAACAGAATCGAGGTGGACCTTCAATGTCCTTTATTGGATTCCGAAGGATCCGCAATGCTTTTAAGAGACAAAAAGTGCCTATACGGCTTCTATGAGAAGAAACAGTCACTATTATCGTACATTTTGAAGCAATGCTCCAAATTGAGTCACCTTATTCGTAGCTCTTTTATGATGATGACTTTTGTTGAGGACAATATCGTAAACGCATAAAGTTCTCTCGTTCCCTGTCATTTACATTTTTATGTCACAGATTACTCAAACTGATATGACCGCACATATACCCAAAACCTAAAGTACAATAACATGTAAAATAAAAAAACAAAAACAAAAAAAACAAAAAAAAGATATACGAACAAACAGAAAAAACTTACATAATAAAATACCAACACTCGTAAAACAATTTATCAAAAAATCTGTCATAAAACTTAATTGCTCTGAATGAAGGAAATTCATCTGTCTGAAGCTCTGGCAAAAATTAATTATTCTGTTAAGCTCGTATAGTCTCTGCGTGAAGTAAAACTTTGCGTTGTACGATAGTTATCCTTGAAAACTTTTACCCAGAGGAAAAATACTATTCGGCGGTTGTAGTTTGTGAATTTTGCATCGATTAAACATATTCTTCCACCACTAAATTCATTTAATATCACCCCGTTTATTAATTTATCTTTTCCAATAGTATGCTACGCCCATAATCACAAAAAATGTGGTTAGATTTGTAAGCGACCCTAACATGGTTTTTTATTTCTTGTTTCAACATTTCTGTGTTATTTGTTTCTTCCTTGGGTCGTGAATCATTTTTACTGTCAACAAAAGCGAACAATAACACGCGCCGACTATGCCATGAATAATATTCTGGACACAATTAGTGCGCTTAAAATATCGAAGGACAATATCTGCCTGAGGAATTTCTCAAAAGCCTTCATATGGTATACACATATCTACATACTCATATATAAAATTGTAAAAAAAAAAAAAAAAATTACATATAAACACAAACATTAATTCCAGCACTCCTGTTTAATGGCAGTTTGTCATGATTTTTTACCTTCAAAGTGCACTGAAAGAGGAAGAATAATATAGTCCTTGACCTAGTTTCAGAGTAGAGCCAGTCATATAGTCGTTGCACTAAACAAATCGACTTGATGCAAAATCACAAAAACACACAGCAAATATCAAAACTTCACATTATACTCGTAATATACATGAATAAATTATTGGAAATCCTTTTTAAATCCTTTAATCAATCAGACAATCAAAATCAGGCATCGTCACATATACTCACGAATACATATAATACACAAATCCTTCCAAGAAACGAGGAAGGATGGACAAAACTCAATCATATTCAATTCCTCTGATCAAAGCAATTCGATTGCTCGCCTTTCCTTAATTATTCGCCATCCCATTGAATGTGGTCCTGTTTAACCCACTCCAACTCAATGTTACCATGCTCGTTTGTTTATTCAATCAGCCCTGCTGGTCTTACCAAAAATCGTGCCTCAATTAAACCAAAAACTCATGGTTGTGCTTGTGCCGTTTTACCGTGCCACATAGTTCGTCTTTCGTTTCGTTTCGTTTCGTCTTCGAACACAGCAAATGGTTCTGCGACTCCTGCTCTGACTCCTACTCAAACTACAGCTCCAACTTTTGCTTTGGGTCTGGGTTTTGTTCCTTTTCCTGGCTGCGGCCCTAGTGGCTCCTTTCCCCAAAAAGCTAATCAATTACATTCAATTAATGTAAAAATAAACAAAGGTTTTTCGGTTCAATGCCACCACCCTTATTGTCTCTCCTTTTGCAATTGTGTGTGTTTGTAAGAGGGCCCTCATGCCCTCGCATTAGATTGACGTTATCAACTTCGTAACAGGCAACAAGGTTTGTTTGTTTGCCTTAACGATGGTGGTGGCGGCGTTGGCAATAAGTTGGATGAAGGAATTTGCCACAACATGGGCCAAACAGTTGCATTGGCATACAGAAGAAATGAAAAACAAATAGAGGAAATAGAAAAATATAATCTCTCACAGTTTCGACAGGCAGTCCGTATCCTGAGACAGCATCCATTTGGAACACCCCCCCCCCCCCCCCCCAAACACAAAACAGATAATTTCATATTTTGGGATCTTCTCTGATTTTTATCCTGGGAGCCAAAATTATCAACATCATCGGTGTTGGATTGTTTTTTTTCTTCCGTTGTTGCACCACCCTGTAGGAAAATGGTTAGATTTAGAAAGGAAACCAAGCCTACAAAGGGAACAATAAATTAGGAATCACAGTGCGCCACCTATCATCAGACATTCATGGTATGATTGAGATGAAGGAATTGGAAGAGAATAACAAAAATTGGCAACAGAATAAAACGAAACAACTTCGTATACTCGTACGTAACGAAACAAAAGCATGAACTTCGTTTTGCGTGATTGGAATTCATAAAAGACTTTTGAAAGAGTTACACACATATATACGTATTCGTATACGTTTGTAGATGGTGTTGGACAAAAGGATATCATCAAAACTAAGGTCCGCTTTACCTTTTCTAACATTTTGTTGGGGTGCCATGTACGGATATGTGGCTAAATTTGGGGGTGCTCTAAGGGTGATTACGTGTAAGAACAAAAGATTGAAGAGATACAATTTTCCTTTATCGATAGCTAGAATAGTGTAGGTGGTGCCCAAAATTCGAACATCGATAGTCATTAAGTGCAACACCTATTGGGTTGTTTAGTTTTTTAAAGCACAGCTTGTTCCGGTGTGGGATTTGTTTCGGATTTTCAAAGCTTAAGTATGAACTTGGGTATTTTTGGGGGAGAAAATTTATTGGGGTTAAGGTCGGAAGGATTTCCTATTTATCCGTCCTGGAAAAAGACAAGGTGGAATGGCATGAAAATACGTTTTGTTAGATGTACAAGTATTTGTAATGTGTTGAGCTTTGTTTACCATAAATTGTTGATTGTGATTCTGAAAAAAAAGGGACAAAGTAGACTGAAATCGACAGAAGATACTCATATAAAGTCACAATACTGCAAAGCGGCTGGATTCTACTTAAGTGAGGAAAACTCTTGCACTGACACTGGAATAGGTGAGCATATAAAAGGCTCATTCACATCAATTTCAACCTTTCGAGGCTATGGATATCGAGTCGAAGAGAAATAAAAAACGAGAAGAGACGCGGCAAAAAATGTCTTCTCAAAGCATATCTTCAAAAGCAGAGATGGGGGAATAAGGTAAAAAGATTTTAAAATAGTCCCTTACCATAACCGAACAATAGAGCAATTACAGAATTAAAAATGTCAGAATTATTTTTGTATATTTGATCAAAACTCCGTTCTTGTGTCCACCCAAAACGAACTAAGGAAACCTAGCTATATCTAAACTTGAGTCAAACAAAACCGTTATAGCTGACCCAACTGCCGAGCTTTTTAAATATCTTGGATGGAAGCTGGAAGAAAGCGGAGACCAATCCATTTGAGAAACATGGTAAAATAGAAGTACTATGAGCAGAGCGCGAGCATTATTTTCCCGATGAGCAAGAAAGGAGACTATTTAAACTGCTCAAACTATAAACAACTTCGCCTACATTCCTTTTCTGTCAGAAAAGAGATATACTGACTGCGTCAGAGAAGCTAATTATTCCCGAACTAGCTCGAATGTGGGAAGAATGATCAGTAGGACTTACATCTACCCTTCAGACATTCTTCACTAAATAGTTTATTGCCATCAGATTAACGTAAATTTCTGATTGGAAGATCAGACGCTAGTTTACTAAACAACCTGTGAATTCTAAGGTTACTGTTCTCCATAAAGACATCCTAATTAGTCCTGAGGACAACTACATTCCCTTCCTGCCTTAGAAACTGACCAAAACAATTCCTTAGTACAGGAAAATTCGAATTGGTACTTTCACGTCAACAGGATTTCTACCAAAACTGTACATGTTGGTTGAAAGACCAATTATTTTTAAGATAGGTTTATGTGTACAGCCCATTTTATAAGTATCAACAAAAGAGTGATTTGTCTGTTTCGCCTATAGTAGTACCTCAACGCAGCCGAGGCATCGGGAAATATCAGCAGTGATGTGTTTTCTTGAAGGATTCTTCTATTAAACAACCAAAGCATGGTTATATCTGGTCTTATTAGAGCAATGAACATCCAAAGGGCTCTGCAAATACTATGTTTTGCCAAAATTTCATTTACATTGCCAGAAACCTGATAGCGCCTTATAGGCTTTCGAGAGGACCTGTTAGGTCCAGAGAAGTTTGTTATCCAAAATGACACCCAAATACTAAGATTGGATGGGCTTTAGTTACTAGACGTCCCACACCTCTAAACTTCCTCCTTCCCGTAAGGAAAACAGCTCTACTTTTTGTAGGATTGACGGAAAGCCCATTTTTAATGCATCAATCGTTGATGACGTCGTACAATACATAAGCACTGACAGAAAATTATACGATAGTAAAGGATGACCAGATACCAATACTAGTTTTTCCAATTGTTATGTTTCAGCAGCTGTCAAAGCTGCCAATAAAATCCAGCTTTCAAAATATTCGAATAACAAAATTCGGGCTCAATTCTAAATACGCAACGTGAATTTCGTTGTGAGGTCGGTCGTCATCATGGCTTCAATGTGGAAGCAATTCGTCGCATGAGTACACTCTTTTCGATTTTAATCCACCAGTCAGACAGAGATTGTTGCGAAATTAGGAAAACATAGACGTCGTAGCGGCCAGTATCGAAGAAGACCCAGAAAGTTCGATTTGCCGCCGAGTAGTTGAATTGAGCATTGACAGAGAATCAACCCGGCTTATTTTGCGGTTTGATTTACGCCCACATCCATATAAGATTGTGCTGACACAAGAATTGAAGCCGAAGAACCATTGACAGGCTAGTTAATTAAGCGCTGGAGATATTTGCCGCAGATCTGGATTTTGGCAAAAAAATTTTCTTTTCCGACGAAACCCATTTTTCGCACAGCGGTTATGTCAACAAACCAAATTGTCGTTACTGGAGCGAACATAATTCACAAAGGTTCAACCAAGCATCAATCCACAAAGATTGACCATTTAATGAGGTTTATGTCAGTGCGGCATCATCAGATCTTATTTCTTTCGAAATGAGGAAGAAGACACTGTTATCGTCAACGGTCTCAGTTATAAAGAGATGTTAACCAAAATTTTGTGGTCAAAGCACGACAACATCGATATATCCAAGCTATGGTTCCAACAAGGCGATACATGCCATACAAGCGACGTAACACTCGTAGTTGTAAAGGAGATTATTTGGTGGCTGGATCATATCACGGCGAGCGTTCATCAATTGGCCGCCGCGATCATGCCATTTGACACTACTCGATTGTTTTTCCTAGGGCTACGTCAAATTAGTCTTCGCTAACAAGCCAACCAAACACAGGGCCAACATTTCATTTTTGCTTACCTGAAAAAAAAAAACTCCAACTTATCACCTCAAAAACTAAACCACAATTTCGACAGGCGCTTCCAGTACTTACGCAGTTGTCGAAGTTGTCTACGATTACAATGTCACCAGATTTAGGGTTCATGATGGTAGAGGTCTTTTGTCAGATAAGCTAAATCTAAGCCTCTACTTCCGTCTTCCAAGTCATTGTAGCGTGTTCAAGCCGGAAATTCTAGCGATTTAAGAAGCTCTATCCTTGCTGAAGAAAAACGTGATATCTGAAAAGGATATCCGTCTTTTTTCGGATAGCCAGGCCGCTATCAAGTCCCTGGACGCGGTCTCACTAAATTCTAAAACCGCCCTTGAATGCCGATCATCTTTTACGGAGATGGCAGAGCAATTCAACCTTCACCTCAGACCAACATGTCTAGCGACTAAACAGATCTTGCCGAAGCTGAATCTGAATCGCTCTAAGAGTCTGATTCTTCTAAATAGGGAATATCTCAGCGCAATCATAGGTGTCATCACTGGACACTGCCTTATAGGCAAGCATGCAAGAAGGCTTGGCGCTTTTTCAAACTTTTTCTATAGAAGCTGCATGGACGAGGAGGAAGAGAAGAGAATCCTCCACCATCTCTGTACATGTCCAGCTCTCTCCTAGGAAGAAAAATTCCACCTAGAAGCCTTCTTCTACAACGATTTAAACGATATAAAAAATATAGACGTTAACAGTCTTCTGAACTTCTTATGATGAAATTGGTTCCATGAGTAAGAGGTTCAAAGATCCACGTGGCACCACAACGGGCCACTTGGCCTAAGTGAGTTGATTTTCCAGCCGCCACTCTAACTCAACCTAACCTAGGGTTCAGGATTAGGGCAAAGATTTTAAAACAACCTCATGGTATCTACTACAGTACTCCGCCTAGGTTTCTTGAGCTCCAATAGCTCCAATAGCTGAGCCAATTATTTGCTCATGTACACCTCGAGGAGTAAATAGTTTGCCGGTATTTGAAAATCCCATAGGTTAAGGGCCTATTACTTTGTTAATTAAATATCGACTACGTGTTTATTTTAAATCGATAAATAACAAGGATTATCACAAGGAACTGAAAATACACATTTTACCCTGTAGCATCTGTAGCACACTTGGCTGTTGGAGAATTTTGTAGCTTCATGCGTCATATCCGGACGACATCCGAATACGATAAAGCGTCTATCAGAGGCTTGTTTACTACTAGTACACCGGCCTGGTTTGAAACAATATCATTTGTTTTTATTATCAGAGTATTGATCTATTTGATCGAATTAATTATTTAAATTTTAATAAAACTACACTTTAATCAAAACCAGTGAAGAAACTAAAATCGCTTTTGCCGTTAAACTTTCAACCTTATCTGTAGCCATGTTAACAGATTCGACAAGATTTCCCAAATTAATTGCGCCCATTTTAGTTAAGCAACTCATACAGTCGAGGCGTTAGCGTTGCATGTTGAAATTACATAAATTCCTACCAACGAGATTTCGTCTAATTAAATACCATTGCACCTGGTTCATGCTCACGATTCAAAGGTTTCATAAGATAAAGCGTATCTCTACTACGGCTTGCTACTAATAACAAGTACGGTTTAGTATGCGATTTAAGTGGATAATACAGCCGCCTCATTCACCTCATTTTCCAAAAAACAAAAACCAAGCCACTGCAAGTCATAGCGTGTTGAAGTCAGAAGCGTAAAAAGAAATCTCTTACAAACTACTCCGACACTGACACCGACACCAAGACTACATATACCTACTCGGTACTCGTATTTCCACCTCATGTGCAAGTCCTCGGTAGTTAGTGACTGGCGCTTGGCGCTTGGTGCTCGTTGCACCCTGTACCATGCTTGCTCTCCAAAAATATAACAAAAAGTATTTCGGTAATGCAAGCGCTCCTGATGAAGTACTCCAAGCACTACCAACATCCGACAAGAAATCCCAGGCTAAGCCTTATGTAGTGGTAATTAAACGTGAACCGAAAATGTTTCACGTTACTTCACGGCCGTCCTGTGTCGGTCGCCATCATCGCTAGTCTAGAATCTGGATTCTATTGTATAGGTAGAGATAGCTGCGGCAATGTTATGTGATCTGTGTGTCTCATACTGCAGCTTCGTTAAGCTAATCTCCACAAAAAAAAAATATATATATATATATAAAAATTCAAACACACAAAAACCAAACGAAAGGATACACTTTCTGCAAGTAGATACCTCCGAGTACACTAAAACTGTAGTAAATTTTCGACTTTTCTCCAACTCTCCACCTTACGAAGATGAGTGCCACGGGTATATCTGCAGAAGGTGCTTCATCTACAGTTGCCAGAGTATTAAGAACGTTAAGCTGCTGATGTGCAGTTGATTTTATATTATTCCTCCTTTTTTTCTGTGTTTAGTTATATTTCTTTGTTTGTATCCTTTGCAGGATAATATTTTATTTTGTTATTGTTATTATTTTTATTTAGTCTATACTTATTCTTGGCACCTTACTCATACTCCACATTTTGGTTGTTAAGGATAATCCAGTGGAGAATTTCGAGATTGTATTCGCAAGAGATAGCCAGTTAATACCCATACTTATGCTTAGCTTACGAGAATACAAACTAAAATTATCTTTGTAAGCTGCAAAGGATTTCCTTTGGAGTTTGGAAATTAAAATGACGAGCTTTCCGGTATCTACTTCCTTCCACTTTTTTTTTTTTTTTATAACGACGAGATATAACAAAATTTAGGTATGTAAGCTTATTGTTGTAAAAGATACTTTGTACCTTATGATATATAAATCAGTTAATTTCCGTTTGATGATAGACATCATTGCCCTGACCTTTATTGTCAACGGAAGTTACCTGAGATCTTGGAAATCTTGAAAACTGAAGAAGAAACTCTGATTTATAGGTACAACTATGTATATACAATGACTGTATTTCAAGCATGTGGCACGTAGTAAGGTAGATTAACAATTTAGTTGTTGTGCTTGGGAAATTCGGGTATTAATATTGGAAACATCGTATATTACTTTCATCTTGCCCGTAGGTCTAATTGTAATGTTATTTGTTGCGTCAAAAATAATTTAAAAAAAAAAAAAACCTATATTTCAGGAAGACTTAGGAAAGCTTAAGAAAAGTGGGTCCATACCGAACGAAACATTTTAGAATTCACAATCTTCTCTGATTTCGCCGGTCTAATTTAAGTCATTTCAAGTCATTTATAATCCAATGCACTGAAATATGCAAGCAAGGTAGCAGTCTAAGCTGTGCCCAAAGATACAGGTATTTCAATAAAACCAAACACGAATTATGCCTTAGTACAAGTTTATCTTTTCTTGTACTCATTGTACATATGTTCCTTTTACCCAAAATCTTTCGTAAAAAATGAGTCAGTCTATCAGTAATGAAGTACCAAGAGTACGAGTACTAGCAACCACCACATCAGCGTCGAGTAAATGTTGTTATAACATTGGATCTTGTGTTACTTATACGCAGCAGCAACCTTAAGAACCTGTTCCCACTAGATTGCCGAAATTGAGTAGCATTAAGCACGGTAAATACTTAAATGGGGTACCGCATGGGAACTCGGTACCAATCCCGAGCGTTGTTGAGATTAAGAACACACTGAGTACAGTGGACCAGTCCTGTGATTATTTGGGCGAAAACGCACTAAACTAACAAAATGCTTTAGGAGCCTTGAATTTTACCACACGGTGCAGCAGTGCAAGAACGAGAAAAATCGCTCAAAGCAGTGTAGAAGATGTGGAGAGGAAGTTCACATAGACAAGAACTGTACAAAGGACCCAATATGTTTTTGTTACAAAATGACCCACCCGAAGAACGCTGGGCACATAGCTGGTAGTACCAGATGTTCGGTATTTCGCATTGCCCTAGGTAGCAAACAGTGATGTAGGGTATGCAGATAAATCCTAACCACTGTGCGGCCGCACAGGATCTGCTTACTCAAATGACGAGGGAAAAGAAAGTTGATATTGCCATTATCAACGAACCGTATAAATTATTGAATGGTTGTTGCTGGCTAGATGACAACTCTAAATAAGCAGCGATATGGACCTGTGGACACCACGCTCTGCAAAAAATCGAGGGTACGGCAAATTACTTCGTAACAGCTAGAGTTAACGGCATCTACTTCTACAACTGCTACGCATCCCCTAGTCTTATAAGCGATGACTACTTGAAGCTGGTGGAAGAAATTTTAGCTAATGCTAGAGGAAAACACCCAGTGGTTATTGGTGGTGACTTCAACGCATGGGCTATAGAATGAGACAACAGGAATGCGGACACAATAGGCAAAACTCTTCTCAAAGCATTTGTATCACTCAACATTACTTCAGCGAACAACGCCTCAAAAAGCACATTTCGTACAGCAGGCAAGGGGTCCATCATTGATATCAACTTCATGAGAAACTCACTTCTGCATAAAACAAAATAGTGGGTAAGCGAAGAATATACGCACAGTGACCACCAGGCGATAATATTCAACGTTACAAACAAGAAGCCCACGCACCGCCCCAAACCAAGCATCATTCGACAAAGGCGCGTTCGAGGAAATGATGGACATTGACCTTTCAGATAATTGTGCCCTATCGCGTTATCTGACCCAAGAAATCACCATAGCGTGTGATGCAGCTATGCCCAGAAGGACATAGAGCGGAAGGGGTGAACCTTGCTACTGGTGGAATAACGAAATCAGAGCACTTAGAGCAAACTGCCTTCGGACCCGGCGCAGATCGCAACGTTCAAGGGGTAGGCCGGAGTTCGAGGAACGTTTATCTACGTTTAGATTGGTGAGACGCGATATCGAAAAAGCCATCAAGGAGAGCGGGGCAAGATGCAAGAACAACTATGTAACCAAGCAGATCTTGATACCTGGTGACAATAGTTGATAGACAATAGTTGAGCATCTATTCCCCCATAGACCAACTACGCAACGCATCCCCATGCGGGCAACAAACCCGGAACATATAAAAGAAATTACAGCGGATGAGCTATACGAAGAATACAGGAAAATAGGTGACAATAAAGCGCCTGTACCCGACGGCATTCCAAGTATGGCTGTCAAGGCAGCAGTCCATAAGAGACCGGCCGTTTTTATAGCAACGATGCAAAAGTGCCTTGAGGAGGGTATCTTCCCTGAACCATGAAAACTCCAGCTTCTGGGATTGTTATCTAAGGAAAATAAACCACCCGAGGAACATTCGTCCAATGCCTGCTGGATACATTGTAAAAAATCCCAGAACGCATCATATACAGCAGACTGCAAGCAGCAGCAGAAAATAGAGGAGGTTTGTCGGACGTCCAGTATGGCTTCAGAAAATCATGTTCTACCTTCGATGCCATAAAGACGGTAGTAGATACATCAGCAAAAGCAATACAAGGGAGGAGATGGAGAGGAGGCACCAAGAAAACGCCTTTAACTCTGCAAACTGGACATATATTTGACAGATCACTGGCCAGATTGAATTCACCAGGCTATTTATT
Source organism: Volucella inanis (assembly GCA_907269105.1). Lineage (NCBI taxonomy): Eukaryota > Metazoa > Arthropoda > Insecta > Diptera > Syrphidae > Volucella > Volucella inanis. The sequence goes on along the minus strand of OU026153.1, from coordinate 241,328,781 downwards.
AAAGATAGTCACATACTATCTTACCGACAGGAAACTAAGATATCAGACGTACGATGGCGTTAAGTACTACAATATCACCGCGGGAGTTCCGTAGAGGTCTGCCCTAGGACCACTTCTGTGCAATATCATGTACGACTGTGTTTTGCGCCTAACGCTACCGCAAGGAGTTAAAGTGATCTGTTTTGCTGACGATACTGCCGTGGTGACTGTGGTCAAGCATATCCACGAGAATCCATGGATGAAGAACTCGCCATGAACAAAAACTAGCTTGACTCGTCCGGCCTTGAACTAGTTGACCACAAAGCTGAAGCTGTCCTAATAATCAGCAGAAAGACTGTTTTTGGGTTGGGAACTATACAATCCGGTCTAAAATACTTGGGGGTCATACTCGACAATAGGCTGAAATTTAAAATACATGTCGCGTATTCTAGTAAAAAGGCGTCACAGCGCTTTCTCGGATGCTGCAAATCTTTGGGGGGCTGGATATGCAAGGAGAATTCTGCTATCCAGAGTGGTAAGCTCTATCCTTTTGTAAGCTGCTCCAGTTTGCCCATCTGCAGTCAAAAAACGAAAACGGCGTACAGCTTTGCGCAATCAGAAAAATTTGCAGTTTCCGAACTATTTCGGACGAAGAAATGCAAAGGATTTACATTAGGCTTATCGCGAACAGACAAGATACTAGACTTACCAGGATGGTAAAGGAGGAAGAAAGATCAACATCTGTAGCACACTGGAACAACTCCACCAAAGGTTGATGGACCTACCAGCTGATTCCCAACAATGAAACTTGGAAAAAAAGAACGCACGGGGACTTTACTTATCATCTTACGCGGTTCTTGTCTGGGCATGATCGCTATAGAAAATACCTCCACAGATTTGGGTACTACAGCTCGCCCTTTTGCCCAGAATTCCCTGAAGAGGAGGAAGACTCGGAGCACGTTATGTTTCAGTGCAGACGCTTCACAAGTGGCATAGCGAATCTAAGAAGCCTGTCTAATAGACCTCATGATGGGGTCAGGGACGCCTGGTTGGAGATCTGTTCCGTCATAACGGCCGTGCAGATTAAACTACATAGATTAGAAGCATTTAGAAGGGCAGGGGAGGCAAATAGAGACAATAAAGTATAAAACGCTACCCAGCCCCAGTGTGTAGGGTATGTGTTTAGTACGTGGGCATCGATTACTCAGGTTTGCGAACCGTGCATGGTAATAAAATTCGGGCTCTTGATTGCGTATTCAAAAATTGAGCTGCGAATCATCCAAGTATCGCATTGAAGTAACTGCATCCATCTACTCTTTGATTTGATAAATAATAGGTGCAGGTTGGAATTGTCAAACGCCTCTGGGAGAAAGAAATGGCTTGGCATTTTTCTGTGTTGAGCTCGAGAACCTATTAAGATCATCTTGTAAATGTTGGGAGTCAGAGAGGCTTGAAAGCTGTCTATAGATTTTCATATCATCAAGTCAAGATAAAAATTAATAGACCAAGATATACCAAGCCTTGTGGAACAGAAAAGAAGGAACAAAAATGGACGAGATAGTAGCGGTTTTTAATGTAGGCATGAATCGAAGAGGTCAGTCAACATTCGAAACCAAGAGCTTTGAGTTTAAATAGAAATAACTTGTGAGATGTTATCAAAGTCCACACTGAAATCCGTGGCGAGTACATCAATTTCTTTCCTTTGCTCTAGGGCACACAGTGTACTAGAAACAAATATAATGAGGTTGGTGAGCATTGATCTGCTTTTAAGAGAACCATGTTGGTTGGCTGAAAATATACACTCACATCGAGAGTATAGTGCATCATAAACAATACTTTCAAAAACTCTGAGGATGTAGGATAGTTTAGCAATGGGGCGATAATTGGTGATATCGTGCTTTGACCCATATTATGGGAATAGGGGTAATAAAAACGCTTTTACAGAGACGAGGACAGAGCCCTTTAGACAAAGATAGTTTGAAAAAACTGAGGGGATGAATAAGATTATCAACAAATTTTTTTTTTAAGACAACTGCGGGCAATCCATCAGGACCTGGACTTTGTTTATGTATTTTGTCTGGTAACTGCGCTGAAGTAATTTCAACTGACGAATGATATATTTGACAACAGTTGCTCAGGTAATAAAAGTATTCAGGATCAATTATATCTGATTGGGCCGCAAGCGATTGAATAAAGAAGCTCGCAAATATGGTATATAGATTAGTGATGATTGTTGAGTCATCCAAGACATATTAGAAAATTTGAGAGTTGATGGACAGCAATCAGATTTTTTTTTTGTGTTAATAAATTGATAGAAATTTTAAGTGTCTGAGTTAATGGTAGATTGCATTTGACTGAGATATCTTTGGTAAAGTTATGCAGCAACTAGGGAGAAATGATTGGAAAATATATAAATTTTCGAGAGATACTCGAATAAGACTACCATTGTAGGGTCTCTTTTCGTCTCTCTACCACAATAAACCTTACTCAGACGGACTTTCTAGACTTCTCCAGAGTTATTCCCTGGATTCGGTTCCTAGTGTTAACGCTAACATCTGTTTATGTGAGATCTGTTTCATCCAATGGGTCTCGACCTAATGTTTTCCCAAGATCCCCATTCTTTTGCCAGCCAAAGCTGGACAGTGACACAGTATATGTGCCGCTGTCTCAGATTCCTCCAGGCATAGCTTATAAGTGTCACCTTCTCTAAGGCCCATCTTCCTTAAATGATACCCAAGATTACAATGACCTGTAGTTAACGCCACCCCCCATTTCAAGGTTCGACTCGAATCTTTGAGTGGAGCAGATCGACCATTGTATTGCCATTTTAGCTTGTCTACATTGTGCCACGGTTGACCACCTTCTCAGGTGTTCTGCCGTGATCCATTTGTGAAACAGTTATTCTACCATTCCTATACTAACTGAAGAGAATGGTTCTGGTCCCAGCACCATTTCAGTTGACCCCTGTTTTGCAAGGGAGTCCGCCTTTTCGTTGCCGCCTATCCCTATGTGTCCTCGTACCCAAGTCAATGTAACCTGATTTTTAGATGAACATTAATTGAGCTTGAAAACACATTCCAGTTCCAATGATGGTTGTCCGTTTTATGCATCTAATCACCGCCTGAGTGTCCAGTGCTACTAGGATATTTCTTCTTTTCACCTGACCCTCAAGCAGGTAATCCAACGCATGCAGCAAAGCAATAATGTCAGCCTGGTATACCGAAGTGTGCTTCCCGAGGCTTATGTGACGGATTAGTTCCAGATCTTCTGAAAAGATACCGGCCCCCGCTGCGCCATCTATCATGGATCCATCTTTGAAAATCACGATTTCACCATTCCTCTCTTCTGTAAGTAATCCATTCTCAATACGAGTTTTGTGAATCCCTTCCATAATAACCACCTTTGTTATACCATCAATAGGCATGTTCAGTTCCCTTATCTCGTTTTGGACAAGTTCCAGGATCCTCCTGTGCCCATAGATAGTACCCCTATTGTGCTATTTCGCATCTCGATGCAGACGTAGTGCTGTTAGGGCCGCTGTTTTCTTAATAAATAAGTCTAGCGGTAGAATCCCTAAGATCACTTCTAATGCGCATGTTGGTGTTGTGCGTATTACATCTGTAATTCCTAAACATGCTAAACATTGTACCCTATCCAGGTACTTCTAAGCAGACTTATGGGAAACTTTCGTTAACCATACAACCGAAGCGTAGGTGATAATGGGTCTAGTAATCATCGTATACATCCAGTATGCTGACCTAGGGGAGAGTCTCCACCTCTGTCCCCATACACGTTTGCGCTGATGTAGTACCTTTTTTGCCTTCCATACTTTCTCCTCAACATGGTAGTTCCAAGTAAATCCAGTATCTAGGTATACTCTCAGATACTCAAACTTCTTGGTCGTTGTTAGTTTCGATCGGAAAAGTGTTAAAGGCTGAAAAATTCCAGATTTTCCCTCTTCCTAGTGAAGATTATTAGATATGTTTTCTCCACATTAATGGAGAGCCCTTGTCACAGACACCACCGCTTTACCCCTTTGAATGCACTCTTCATGATATCTGCTGTGACGTATATGATTTGCCACTTGACATTATTGCCATGTCGTCGGCATATCCCACTGTGTGCATGCCCGTTGCCTCAAGTCTGCCGAGAAGTGATTCCACAGTGATATTCCACAGTGTAGGTGAAAGAACACCCCCTTGTGGGAAACCTCTGCTGACCCTTCCTAGGAGTTTTGAGGGTCTCGTCTGAATAGTTATCGCCCTTGTATTTAACATATTGTCCACCAATCTTACCACCAGTGGGTTAACCCTACGTTTTTACGAGACTTGTTTCAGACTTTCAAAGCATATCTTATCCATTATAGTGGTCATTGAAATGCCTCCGGTACTTAGCTCTTCCTCCGCAGGGTGTACTACTTGATGTAGCGCTGTTTCTTTAGACATACCTGCCCTATAGGCATGTTGTCTACTATTGAACCACCACTCTTTCCATTGTTTTTTACAGAAAGGATGTTAGGCTGACCGGTCTGAAGGACTTTGCCTCGGTGTAATCCTTTTTTCCCGGTTTAGGAAGGAAGAGAAATGATTGTAAGCTAGGAGGTAGTTTTGTTGATCAAAGTCAGAACCAGATTTAACGTGTTGGTGACATAACCTGTTCCTCTCATAACAAAGTGCACGAAGTTCTTTTTTATGTCAAGGAGATGACGAAGGATTTTTGCGTTGAATAAGAGGAGTAGCCTTATACATACTAAAGCAGAATATGCGATTACGTTACTAATGTGTAGAAAACTTAACATTTTTTCGAAGATTGTTGAGTTTAGTGGAATTGGTTTTACTGAAATCGAAGTGGAAGGAAGTTTCTGAAAGCCTCAACGAATTATTGTTATCATCTGAGTAAATAACGAGGGGAGGTGATTGGAGACGGTCTAATTTGGAAAGAAATTATGGTGTCGAATGTAAAGATCAGATCTAGTTTCTGATACATGATGTTAGAAACTGGGTTTATTTCTTTGTCAGAAGCTGCATTTGTGGCAACAAGATATAATTCTGTATTCGAGTGAGTCCAATTAAGATGGGGGCCAAGAACAATGATTTCATCACAGGGATCTGTATTTTCAAAGAGGGAATCGAATACAGTCCCGATCTGATAACTATGTATTGGTTGGGAGGAGCGAACATAACAGCATAGGATATAAAGTTTGTGTTTGGAGGGAATAACTTTAACACAAATGAATTCGAAATCGGCAATAGATGGTTTTTTGATGAGCTCAGGGCTCAAGAGAACTTTTATTGCCAGAAGGACAACTCATCCTATGGAATCATCATACTTTTCACGTCAACCGTCACGAAATAAAAGCAATTCAGGTGTGAATAGTTCCGAATCCTTGATATTAGATATTGAATTAGTTTCGGTTAGGGCAAAAAGATCATACGGAAGCTTTTGAGAGTTGAGATAAATAGAAAATGTTTTTGAACGTAGCCCCCTCACATTTTGGGAGGAGAGTGATAAACGATTGTTTGTGGGATTATGGTGTGTGTTACAATAGACGTCTGGAAGGGACATGAGGGACGTATAAGAAGAGATCGTTATCGACGTCTGCAGAAGATATATTGAAATTTTTGTGAAAATCGACAAAAATCCGTCGAAGATCTTTCGGATCAGTCCTTCCTGTTGGATTGAAACTTTGTGATTTATACGAGTTATATTGTAATATCGATGCAAATTGAATCGAGCTTATCGTGCAAGTAAGCAAGGTAAAGTCGCATGTGTTGATATAGCCGGTATAACAGATGACACAGGCACTCATTACCCAGGTTTGGGTCCTGAATAGTTTTTCTCTGAGTATTTCCTAGCTATGATCATCGGCAATATAATTTTCCGTAATCGTTAGCCAAGCAAGATTCAGTGTATTCAGCCCTTCGGGTGTAGTTTAGTCGTGAAAAAGCCACACAGATGCAGATGTCTTGCTGCGATCACCGATTCCTCGCAGTTCGTTGTTCATTGTCGTCAGAATTGTTTACATCTCCGGGTGAAAGACAAACACAAGTTTTCCTAACGAGGAATAATATCATCCGTTAAGATCCGACTGGATATGTTTTCTGACTCTAATTCTGGCCGAAACCATTCATCCATTGGAAAAGTAAAAGTCTCTTCCGATTTTGAATTTTTATGATGCAATTTTATCAGCTAGGACCTGATTGGATCATAATCCGAGAAGCAGTCGAAGTGCAATATCATCGAAACTCAGTGTGAGTGATACCAAATATTACTTCAGGCTAAAGGCTTATTCCACCAGACAACTGACTTTAAGCCAACAAGACCTCTAACTTTTTTAACCATGGAACAGGCTCTAAACAGCCACCTATCTTTTGTTTTATGCTGATATCAGGGAGAACATTATTAGAAATGTTGATCTATTCGTTACAACTTTTCTTCAACAACTCTGAGACTTGATTTCCAGTAATCTCCTAAGCATACCTATTAAATAACGTGAATACGATTTGTTGGCAACCAACAATGTTGACAACCAAGCCAAATGGTTTTATGAAATCCAGAAGATGATTATCTCCTAGTTACTTTTGCTACTGCCCCAAAAAGTATTGTTCAAGGGCTGTTTGATAAGTACACGAATGGCGCTAATGAGTGTACCATTATTTAGCACACCTGTCAAAATTTGGTGACAATCCCACGCTTAGTTTTGTTTTGACTTCATTTCAAGACATCGTGTTGGTGTTATTTGCGACCATGGACAAAGATCAGTATCGCTTCGTTATCCGATTCTTGTTTTTGAGTGGCAAAACCTGCGAAGAAATCAAGCCTATTCTCGATGGTGTGTATGAGATCAATTCACTTTCCCGTACAACCGTTTACCAGCCCTGTTTAATCAAAATCCGGAGAATTTCTAACCATCGTTTCGTGACTATCGATGAGACATGAATTTATTGGTACACACCAGAGACCAAAGTCGAAATGATGGGTTTTACCCGGTGAAAGTAGTCCAAAGGCGAAAGACCGTCTCACACCTTCGTATGTGCTACCGCCAAATTGGTCGAATTGCACTACAAATTACTCTCTCTCTGCGACTTCTTTTTGTTCCCAAACCTTAAATGATCTGTTACTGCTTTTGATGGTTGTGCTAGAACCGAACCATGGGAAAAATAGGCTGACACAACAACGAATTCATACAATTATTCGTTCGGTTTGTGGCTTACGTTTGCAGCAACAAAATGTTGGTTCTAAAATTGCCCAAGATTAGGTGATGAAAGTGAATTCGGAACAAAACGTCAGGTTTTTGGCCCTTACGGTCCCTCCTCAGATAGTGATGTAAAAGACCTTAAACATTCAAAACCACAAACTCCACTCTTATGGTTTCTGAATAGATAGTAAAGAGTGAGCCTGAAGCTAGTGTGAAGGTTCGCATTAAATTAAACAGAGTAGAATACAACATCGTTCATGTGACCAGCACGGCTTCTATTGCAAGCGACTATCCAAAGGTCAAAATTATCGATGAATAATTGGGTCAATGGCCGCAATTTTAGTATGGATGTTATGTTTGAGATCCTGAAATGTTTCTGGTTTATTGACTAACCCCACAGGAAGAAGTCTGGAGGTGTAAGAACTTGGAGGCCAATCAACTCATTCTCTAACCGAAATTGCTTGATTGGTGGCTTGTATGGACGGTAGCACGATCCTGTTGAAACCAGAGATCGTACAGTCCCAATTCATTCAATTTTGAAAAAAAAAAAAAATAGGCGGTCAACATGTTGTGGTAACATTCTTCCTTCAGTGCAATTGTTTCTCCAGCCTCATCTTCGAAGAAATGATGCCGCCAACCCATAATCCGCACCATACAGTGACTTTTTTGTGATGCATTGGTTTTTTGTGAATCTTGTATGGTCCCCAGTTGCCTCAATTTTTTTTTTTTATTTACGTAACCATCCATCCAAAAATGGTTTTCATCAGAAAAGATCAAATTCAATGACAAATTGTCCTGGCGATCCAACATTCTGTTAACAAATCGGCGACGTTATAGATAATCCAAAGGCTTCAATTTTTGTGTAGTTTGTATTTTATAGGCACGCAGATGAAGATCAACTTTTAAAATTCGCCGTAAAAGGTGTAAAAGGGGTGGCCGTGGTGTAGTGGTATATGCATACACTCCTCAAGCAGAGGGTCGCGGGTTCGAATCCCTACGAAAAATTGTTTTCGTAGAATTTGCATGTAGTTATATGAGAATCCCGTCGGCATCAACTCTGACATGAAGGCATAATACTGATGTTGGAGTGGTTGCTGGCTGGGCTAAATGTAACGAACTAACAACTATCACGTACTGATACCCATTGGTTGAGGATGCACATGTTCGTTCAGTCCAGTTTGACAACCACCTCTGGGAAAAATATCGAAACCTAATACACCTGAGTTTCAAACTACTACACTACCCGCCCGCGGCCTGAAGAAAACCAGTAAAAGGGTATTCATATCCCCTTGGTGCACGCGCGGGTTGACTTCGGCGACGAATTGAGTTGCTAAACATTTTCACTCACAATGGTGATATTTTGGCTGACTGAGCATCCTAATATGAAGTTTGACCCGATACCGAACCAGTTTCTCCAAAATATTTCACCATTGCACGAATTTCGGATTCACTAGGGCAATTATGTTGACCAAAAAATTCACGAATTTTACGAAAATTCACAATTTTACAGATCGCTTGTTTTCGAATTAAGATTGAAGAACGAATGTGCGTTGTTGCGTGGTAAACGACTCCATGACTACAATAATTTTATGCCATTACTAATGAAATATGAGTTTGAACACATGGACAGCTCGAGAGCATCTTCTAATTTTTGGAAACCTTTTTCTAGCATTTAAGGCCGTATCTTACGAGGCTAATACTGGAGTCGTTGTTGGCTTGTCCGCATAGACCAACAACCATACAGCCGGTGCCGATATTTTTATCTCTGCACACTCTGCGCACCTGTGTCAGTGGCGTTGAGTTGACCACATCTTTTAAGTGTACGTTGCTATTGTGAGCATAAAGCCCATTACATCTATGTGATTACGACTAATTTTGTTTTATATGCTTACCGTCTTAGGTGTACTTAAATCAAGCACGTTGCGAAACTTTTGGTCGGAATGGAGATCAACAAGCTTCAGAACCTAGATCGAAATCGGGCAGGTTGCTTGCAGATACTGCTTTGCTCAATTGCTACATACTGAACGACTAAGAAATATTTTCCTTTATTTTACATCTCCTTCCTAATTACTTTATTCCACAAAGTCTGAGATACACACAAATTAAATATCCTCGTTAGCAATTTATTTTATATGCAGAAATTACTTTTCGTCGTAATAAATTTATGATATAGATTTTCCAAACAACATAACTAATTACAAATTTCATTTAGTAAACCAAAAATACAAACTGGCATCCGGAAACTTAATTAATTATGAAGCAAATCATTCATTTGAAAACAGTTTAATTCGCCCAAAATAGTCGGTAGGTAATCAAAATGACGCACCACTTGGAGATTTACTGTATGTTTTTGTAAATACGATGAAAATTCCTTCATCCTGACAGGATATCTTTGTATTTAAATTGCATAAAAGACAATGAAACGAAATTATTGTTAATTGCAATGCAAAAGTAGTCTGCAGTGAGAGATTAGAATAAAGAGACAATGGGTCCCGGCAACAAAGTCATCATCATCATCATCAAGGGAGTCCAACCAACCGACATGTCGATCAATTTAGTTTATAGTAAAGCACAACCCGTGTCCCTTCTAAAAAGTCCTTATTTTCTCACATAACTTAGCCCTAGGTCATTAGATACTGCTGCTGCTGTAGCTGCTCCTGCTGCTGCGAATATAAACTTAGCAATGCTGTGGCTACTCCTTCTACTGTGGCTCCTTTAAACGAAAATAGCATTCCAAACTACGAAGTACGATAGTACTACAACCTACTGACAAAGGCTTTCGCAATTATTTAATGCCTAAGGATATTTACAATTATTATCCACAATGTGGATTCTTTTTTGTTTATGTAGAAAGAGGGCGAGCAAACTAATGGGTTCGTAGAATGTGACCCTCTGCAAAATGGAAGGTTCGTAGATTGTATTTTATTTTGTAGAATTTAAAATTTTTTTTTTTATTTTTTTGTTCTTTCTCAAAACTGAAAAGGGTCCGTTAGTTTGGTGTACGTTTTTATTGTATTATATTTCTATTTTTTGTTTGTTTCAAAGTTCTTTGTTAGGAAATTTTAATTGAACGTCCAAATGTTGAATAAAATTCGAAGAATAGTCCTTTTATGGTTTTGAAGTTCCGAGTTAATTAAATTTGTGGTTCATGAAAAAATTTTGAATGCAAGGATAAACCGAATTTTACCTTTTCTCTCTGTTAAAGATAAAATTCGGTAACCCATTTAGCTTACTATACAACTTTTAGCCAGTGGAAGGTAAGAGTGGCTGTTGGAAAGACCAGCTAAGACTTATTTACCCATTGTTACGTCACGTGGATCTGTGATCATCATACTCCTATTTGAGGTTCTGGAGAAGCGAAGGAGACTGCTTACGTATACATATATTGTTTAGATCGCTTAGAAGAAGGCTCTTAAGCCGAGTTTCTTCATTAGAGGAGCGCTGGTGGTGGTGGATTGTCTCCTCCTCTTCCTCGTCCATGCAGCTTCTGCAGAAGTCGTTTATAAAAACGTCAGGCTCTCTTACATATTTACCCATAAGGCAGAGTCCAGTGATGACTCCTATGAAAGCACTGAGATGTTTGCTATTTAGACAGATCAATCTCTTAGAGCGGATCAGATCTAGTTTTGGCCATATTTGCTTGGTCCTTACACATGTTGACCTAACAGTCTATTTAAGATTTCATCGTAATAATATAGCATCCAGCCTTAGTTACAGTTTTCACGTAGCGAATGGTATACCGGTAACACTTTTTCAGGTAGGATTAGTAGAGCGGTTTCAATTTTGGCGAGTTTGCCTGCCTTACAATCCCCTGGAATATCTCTGTGGCCCGTAGGTGAATGCTGAATGACTCTGATCTGCCAGGTGATTGCTTATTAATGGCGGTTATACAATTTTGTGAGACTGAGTCCAAGGATTTGGTAGCGGTCTGACTGTCTGAAAAGATGCGTTTCAACCAGGACAGGACTTCTTTAATCGTTAAAATTACACTTGGGCTACGCTATAGTGAATTGGAAAACGCAAAAAGAGGCTCAGGCTAAGGATTCATCTGTGTAAACATGGGTTGACTTGCCGTCCATAAAAACATCTTTTTACTGGATAGATGTAGAAGGAACGTTTATAGGAGATCTTTTTGTCAAATCTATGATGATGCATTAATAGTCAATGTATTCTGGAAGTATTCCTAGTGTAGTAAGATTATAAGCGTGCCCAAAACAGCTCACTATTTAAAAAATGTTCAGTTTGCTGCAACCTCTAAGGCCGTCCATCATATAACCACCCCTCAGTTGAGTGTAGGTCTTACCAAGATGTATAGACATAACTAGGGAATTCAAAGTGGATAGGTAGATTCACGCACACTCTTCTCAGATCACTCTGAGCTAAATATACCTGACTACGAATTAGTATCATTATTCTTCTCTCACCGCGGTCTTGCCATTTACGTGCGTAGTGATGTTGCTTACGAAACTTCACCACAATATTATCCTGGAAATCAATTTCATGTGTCAAAATTACATCTCCCAAAAGCAAATTATGCACAATTGCTTTGTTAACAGAAGCCCCAAGCTGAACAGTAATTCGACCTTTAACGAGTTCGATGCGCTGTCTGACTCCATACAAAGAATTACATCTCTGCATCCACATACTAAAGTCGTTATTACGGGCGATTTCAATATAAAGAAAACAATAGTATGACAATACGAAAACGCAGTTGGAGCGGAGTTAACAGCTTCTTTAGGAATTTTAGCTGGTCGCTATATTTTGCTGATAGCGACGTGTATTCCGCCTCTGATATGAACTCAGACTCTATTTTTTTTTGAAATGAGATGCTTTATTCCTCACCAAACCAAAAAGCGTGGTAAGACTCGAGCTCTAAAAAGGCCTTCAAGGTTAGAGAATTATTTGTTCGGTTCTATAGTACAAGACCAACATGACACAGAAAACTGAAAAAAGTTTAAACGAGCCAAGAATGCCTGCAACGCCTTTTTTAAGTGTGTGAAATCCTAAAACGACCAAAAACTGAGGAAGAAAATACTTCAAAATTCTACCTCATTCTCCATCTCAATGCTTTTTAAAAATTACATTCCAGTTGTCAGCTCTTTAGACAAGGCCAAACTGCTTCCTGCACACTTTGCGGCCAGCTCAATACTTCTAGATTGTGCTTTGTCCTCATCTACAATTGAGTGCATCGAATTTTTAATAGCATGAATCTAATTTCGCACTCATGTAGTAGCAAAAATACTTAAAGTTCTTAATATACACTAATCCGCGGGTCAAGGTGGTATATATCCCCTTCTTCTGAACAGGTATTTTTTCTCGCTGGCAAAACGACTACATTTGGGATTCTTTTCGAGCAGATAGAAACTCCTACAGACCCATTGCAAGTAAGTCTTTTCTTTCCAAGGTCATGGAAACGCTAATAAACCGTCAGCTCATGAAATATCTGTTGATGAAATATTTCTTAATGACCGGCAATATGGTTTTTGTAGCAACAGGTTTACATGTATCACCAAGTTGACCAAAACGTGTATCAATTTGGCTAAAGCAAAATAGTAATGTTTGATATTTCTAACTCATTTGACACAGTCTGGCTGGCATCAGGTATTTCTGACTGCATGCATTTGGGCTCGATGAATCTGTTCTTAAATAGATTGGAAACTACCTTTCAGATTAATTTAAATTGTCTTGGATGGTTTCAAGTCTAATATCCACAAAATAAATGCTGGTGTGCCCCCGTTTTGTTTCCGATACTCCTTTTAGTTTTCATCAATAATATCCTATCTGCTACTTCTAATACAATATATTCCTTTGTTGACGACAATACTCTCTGTTTTTCATAATTGTTCACGGACTCACGGCTCTTCGGGTGTAGAACGGAACCGCCAGCGTAGGTTAAGCTTAGAAAAAAACAGATATTAACAGCATTACAATTTGGGAAACCATTAACAGAGTAGAATATAATTCTTCCAATACACAATACTGTCTGGTATTATTAAAGCAAAATTTAAACACCCAGCCATTGTCATACTTGGCACTTCCATCGTCGAAACTGAAAAATGTTCCATTCTCGGTATGTGTGTCCATGATAACTTACATTAGAGTGACCACATATTCGGTGTAGTGAAAAAAACTAGTATAGGTCTTGGACCTCTTAAGCGATAGAAATACTTTAGCCCCTTTAACCTGGCCTCAATATATAAGGTATTTATCCTCTCAAAATTGGAGTACAGAGATATGTGACGGGTGCGCCCAAAACTTCTCTGCTAGAAAAAAAATTTAAGCCGTCCGTTAAAACTCATAGATGATACTAATATCACACAGACAATGGGCACTGTCGAACACCGACGTAATATCTCTTCCCTGATTTTTCTTTGGCCGCGTTGTGTGCAAGCTCTTAAAGGGTACTTAAAACCCTTGAGAGCTGGCAAATTATAAAAAAATGTTTCTTTTCTTAGGCGAACTGTAAGAGTTCGCATTGTCGTTGTGAATAATGATCTTAGTTTGGGGGTTACCTTTTTTTATTTCTCCAAAGACTTCTGGCAAACAAATTGCACGGTACCATTCTGAACTGACCGTTCTACGTTGCTCTGTGGCAGGTCCGGATTCCATTTGCTTCGAAGTGCTTCGTGCGTTAACAACTTTTATCAGACTTGGCTGGTCTTGAAAACCCCATACAGTCGACTGCTGCTTAGTTTCATACTCATATATAGGTTGAATTATCGTGAGGTTTGATTTATAATGTAAACTAAAACACATAAATTTGATAAGTGAACTTAAAATTTTTATTATCGGTTAAAGGAACAATTTTATTTATTTTTATTTTTTATTTCCTTTTTAAAAATGATATCATGTAAATATTGGCCACGACTACGTCTGAAGTTGTCCATTCGAAAGGTCTAATTTTAGGCGACTCGTTCGAGCATAGCGACTAGTATCTCGCGGACAACACGAGTCATTTTGGCTGGCTTATTTCTGAAGACCTGAGACCTTACATATCCCGAGAGAAAATAGTCCAAAGGCGTGATATCGCACGATCTAGACGGCCAATTTACTGTAGCAAAATTTGAAATTAAATGCTCACCAAAATTATTTCTTAACAAGTGCATTGTTTCACGCTCTGTATAGATCGTAGTGCTGTCTTGTTGAAAACACGACAAGACAGCCCAAATACGGCAATTTTGTTTATTAACGTATCCATTGAGCCAGAAATGGGCTTTATCACTCAACAAAATTTCACGATAAAACACCGGATTTTCATTGAGTGTTTCCAGAGCCCATTCACTGAAAATATGACGCAAAGTCCAGTCGCCTGGATTCAATTCTTACACAAGTTGAATTTTGTACGCTTTTAGGCCGAGATCCTCACGTAAAATACGCCAAGTTATCGAATACGCCAAGTTATCGAATACGCCAAGCCAAGCTGCTGAGAACGGCGACGAATCGATACGTCACGGTCTTCGTGTACACTCTCAGCTACAGATGCTATGGTCTCTTCACTACCTGTTGGATGTGGTCTAATCGGTCGAGTATCATCCACTAATGTAAACTGGGACTCAAGTTTGCGAATGTCATTGGCAATAGTGGTTTCAGTAGGTCGATTATGCGCACTGCAAGTTCCTCGAATCGCACGAAAAACATTTCTCATAGAACGCAGATTTTCGTAATACAGCTGAACAATTTTGAGACACTATTGTGGTGTAAGTCTCTTTATGAAGATTTGCCAAACGATACTGAACAAAAATAATAAAGCAGTTTGATAAAAGTCATGCGTGATCTGTCAAAGAAGGCCTATTAAAAATCAAACCCCACGATGAATCACCGTATACAATGATCCATGAATTTTCGCCTGTCACAATCTCATAAAGATCCTTCGAATCACCACGATTAAATTTTTTCAATATTTTGCCTATTTTTGAGCGATTGTCAAATTATATCCAACCGAATGTTCATGTAATGTTAAATGCATTCAAGTAGAACTAACACCCAAGCATGCCACAACTTCACAATAAGTCACATGAACATCTTGCAATATCAGTTCCGATTTTCACAATAACCGATTTTTGATGACCGCCACAAAATACGTTCTAAAATAAACTTTAACCAAATTAGGTAAGGAAATTCCTAAAATATTATGTGAAACTGTTCCAAGCGCACGACCGCACCGAGCGCAGACGTTTGGCTGTTAGACTAGTTTACTACTTGCCCATCCTTTGTTGGCTTTGCGAGAAAGATAAATGTTATTGCTGTGTTTACGGCAATAAGTTCGTAGGTGAAATGTAAAGTGAGTGGGAGTGACGTAGAATCTTGCGAATCTAGGTGAAGAGGGCTCGGATTTAAAGTTGAGATAAATTGCAAGTCCTGTACGCCAACAGAAATCACGTCATGGCCGTTAATCCAAATTACATACGAAGTTGATCGTCGATTTATTTTTGCGATGCATTTGCTTCAAGTGTTATTGGCTGGCGTAGAGACATTTTGTGCTTTCATGGACTTGCCGCGCTATTTTTAAATCTTTTTACGAGACCATTATGAAACAGATGCGTGATACTACGGAATCTATAAAGACAATGGCATTCAAACTAGTTGGTGAAAAACAAAATAATATAAGCCGTCGATAAGTGTGGAAAAGCAAATGGATTGACAGTTTCTGGTGATGGAACTTGGCGCAAACACGGTGATATTTGTGTGAAATCTTCATACTGTAAGGCATGTGCTTTGTGGAGAGGCAAAACTGATTCAGAGGAATATCAAAATTGGCTAGAAGACCATTCTGAATCTTATTACGCAAATCATGTCAGTTGTGCAGGTAAAATGGGAACTGATACTATGCTTGAAATTTGCCAAAGAGCGGGGTAATTACACGTAACTAAATACGTTAATTATATCGGGGACGACGATCCGAAAACTTATACCAAAATCCAGCAAGTTCTTCCTTGTGGTGTGAGGAAAAAATTATGTGTCAACCATGTTCATGGGAACAAGATTGCGAAATTATTAAAAAGAGAATAAGAGCCTCAATGGAAAGGGAAAGCTGACTGGAAAGCTCATTGGAGAATTAACTGCATTCTATGATCTTGCAATTAGTCGGGGTAGTGATTCATTGGAAGATGTGAAAAAAGCTGTCTTGGCAACATTCTATCAAAAATGTTCCACAGACGAGAGTCTCTAATATGTATGTATATTGCCCCGAAAGAGAAAACTTGTGGTGTTCGTGGCAGCAGGCGAATTCCAAAAGAACTTTGAACGATAATATGCATACTCCTTCATTGCCTGCAAATGTCATTGAGGAAATAAAACCATAAACACGAGCTTCTTGAACGATTTTTAGGCGCGTTTCACCAGAATATTGACGAGTGTTTCAACTCTGTTATATAGAAATTTGCGCCAAAGACGCAGACCCACAGTTGAAACTACCGCTGATATTGCTTCAATACTTTTCCAGAATGGTCATATTGACCTCATTAATGTATTGTGTAGACATTGATGAAAAGCGAATATGCGATGCCGAGCACGAAAAAATTATGAGTCTCTGGATGCTGAGGAGCTGTACTATGGTCCAAAAATAGCTGACACATGCGTTTGCCTAGATATGAACCGATATTGCACATTTTTTGTTATATTGCATATATGCAAAGCAATGCATTTAATCCTAATTATTAATAATTTTCAGGGCACTAAATGATTATGATATTGAGCATATAACACATGGACTGAAAAGTCAGTGCCGTTTTATAGTAATACACAACATTTTCGCAAAATTCAACTTTATTTATCAATATATTTGCCTTCGAGGGCGATACACTGATTGAAACGATTTTTCAATCTTTCGATACCAGTTTTGTAGTACGATTTCGGATTAACCTCAAAATAGGCCTCTGTTTCAGCGATTACTTCTTCATCGGTCTTAAATCTCTTTTCGGCGAGCATTCTTTTTAGGTTTGAGAACAGGAAATAGTTGCTGGGGGCCAAATCTGGGGAATATGGTGGGTGGGAAAGCCGAATTCATTCAATTTGGCTATCGCTTTCATCGACTTGTGTAACGGTGCATTGTCTTGATGAAACAGCACTTTCTTTTTCTTCAAATGCGGCCGTTTTTCTGCGATTTCTTCCTTCAAACGCTCCAACAACGCAATGTAATAGTCGCTATTGATAGTCTGCCCCTTTTGGAGATAGTCGATGAAAATCCATGTGTATCCCAAACTACGGATGCATAAACTTGCCAGCCGACTGTTGAGTTTTTGTTCGTTTTGGACTAGGTTTATCGCCTGCTCGCCACTCACCTGACTGCCGACTTGGCTCTGGTGTGAAGTGAAGGAGCCAAGTTTCATCCATTGTCACATACCGAAGCAAAAATTCGGCTTTATTGCGGTTGAACAGCTTTAAACACTCCTCTGAATCATCTACACGTTGTTGTTTTTGGTCGACTGTGAGCAAACGCGGCACCTACTTTGAACAGAGCTTTCGCATGTCCAAATATTTGTGTATGATATATATAGCACGCTCTTTTGATATCTTCAGAGCCTCAGCTATCTCGATCAACTTCGCCTCTTTTGGACGTCCACTGCGTGCATCATCTTCGGTGCTTGTAAATTAAAACTTTCAATCCACTTGCGAATGGTTCGTTCGGCTGACGCAGAGTCCGGGTAATATTTATTAAGCCATTTCTTTGCATCGGCTGCATTTTTTCCCATCAAAATCCAATGATAAATCAACACACGAAATTGCTTTGAATCCATTTTTTTCACAATAACAAAAATTGCTTCACTCACAACGCTATATCTCGAGAACTAATAGTCTCTAATCTAATTTATACACTTATCTTTTGAAGGTTGGTACTAACTGAAAATGGTAAGGATTTAATTCAAGTGGTGCCCTCTCTTAGATACGGCACTGACTTTTCAGCCCATGTATTAATCGCTATAGAAACTTGGGAGGAAAACGAGGACGATATTGAATTCAACTTATATCGATGTCACATAATAGACAATGATGCTGATGTTGAAGAAAAGACAAGTGAAGCAGAGGATTGATAGTATATATAGTAGAAATATTTGGAAGCAAAAAGCATTTGATACGAGTATAGATGCACATTTTAAGGGCAGTGAAGAACTTCCAGAACGGTTTTGGATTTTAGCGGACTATGTAGTGCTTTCAAATACTTTTTTTCTGACCAACTTATAAATTCTATCGTGTACCAATCCAATTTACATGTTTGTCAAAAAAATCCCAACAATCAAGAACAGATTGATAATTTGGATTTACAAAATTTTTTGGGCATATGTGTTATGATGTCAGTGATTCAAATTCCAAGCTCACACCGGTATTGGGCAGCTATTGTGGAAAATAAGCTAGTACAGGAGACAATGTCGCTGAATAGGTTTGAAAGAATTATGTCTATTCTGCATATCAATAACAACGATGACATGAAGCTAAATAATGACTCTAATTTCGTTCGCCTTTTTAAAAGACGCCCTATTGTTAAAAATTTGGTTGGAAAATTTAAATCGGTTACATTTGAAAGCTGCCTTTCTGTGGATGTGGATTCATGCACGTCCTTTTTAAAATAGTACCTTTCAATGAAACCACACAAATGGGGATTTTAAATGTATGTTCTGTCCGAAATATCTGAATATGACTATGTATAATTTCGAAATACTAGGTGGAGTGAAAAGTAACCTCTTTGACCGCCAGAATGCGCTGCCAGAATGCGGTGCCTTGAAGTCCGTTCATATTTAGGCAGACATGCCAAATTTCAGTGCGATACTGTAATTAGTTTTGTTTCGACAGCTGATTGTTTTTGACGTGTTTGACATCATTTTGAGTATGGACAAAAACGATTTTCATTCTCTCATAAGACATTATTTTTTGAGAGGCAAAATGGCGAAGGAAACAAAAGAAAAGTTGGATAAATATTATGGAGCTAGTGCACCGCCAGATTACACCGTCAAATATTGGTTTCGAGAGTTTCGTGGTGGCCGCAACTCCACTACAGATCAAGTCCGCAGCGGCAGGCCCTGCGATGCGGTTACAGAAGACAATGTCAAAAAAATACATAAAATGGTGTTCGGTGACCGGAAAGTGAAGGTGCGCGAGCTAGCAGATACCACAGAGATTAGTAGAGAGCGCACACGCCATAGTTTGGGCATATGAAAAAGTTATCCTGCCGCTGGGTGCCGCACATACTCACTCCTGACCAAAAACACGAACGCAAGAGCACTTCAAAAGAGTGTTTGGACTTGCTGATGCGGAATTGGGCCGACTTTTAGCATCGATTGGTAACTGTTGAACACCAGAAAACAGAATGAATGGCCGGCAATGGACTGAAGCCGAAGCGGCCGAGGGAGGCTCGATGGGTCGGAAAGGTTATGGCGTCGGTTTTCTGGGACTGTCATGGCATACTCTTCGTGGACTACCTCGAAAAAGGAAAAACCATCAACAAAGAATATTACTGTGCATTATTGGAGCGATTGAAGGCCGAAATCGCTGCAAAACGGCCTCACATGAAGCGAAAGAAAATTTTGTTTTTGCAACCATGGCTAACATCAATAACTTACGGCTCCAATTACTGTCGCATCCACCGTTGTCACCAGATTTGGCTCCCTCGGACAATTATCTCTTCCCAAACCTCAAAAGATGGCTCATCAATAAAAAATTCAGCTCACGCAAGGAAATCATCGACGCGACGGAGGAGTATTTTGCAGACCTTCCGGATAATTACTTTTTGGACGGGATCAAGAAGTTGAAAAATCGCTAGAATAAGAGTGTCAAACTAAAAGGGAACTAACATATATTGAATGAAATAAAAAAAAAAAATTGTTTTTTCATTCCCAAGGTAGTTACTCTTCACCCCATCTAGTATATACGGGCTAAGAGAACAAGTCTGTGCATAGGCTTCCTGATTAAGACTGATTTGGGGTCAAGTGATAATATTGTAGTAAGATTATTGCGAAATGTTCCTGCCCAAAAAAACTATAAAGTTTATTATGTAATTACTATACATCTTTGCCACTAATGCTTACGAGGAATTTATTCATTAGGAACAATCCGCCGGAATAGAATTCCAAACCTGAAACTTGTGGATTACAAAATTCTGATGAAGAGACCACGTGAAGAATCCTCTGATAATATTGATGTATCTGTAGTTTCATCGAGGGATAACAAGATTGTCAATTTGATGTCAAATTATTGTGGAAAATATCCTGAAGTAACCGTTGAAAGATTTAACAAAAAATTAAGGAGCAAAATAACCGTTGCTTGCCCAACATTTTTTTCAGAGTACAATAAATTCATGGGTGGGGTCGATTTACTAGACTCTTTTATAAGGTGATACAAAATAAAAATGTGCTCAAAAAAATGGTACCTACGCCTCTTTTTCCATTTAGTAGACATCGCCTTGGTCTTATATAAACGAGCTGAAGCAACAACTGTAAGGATAGTTTGGCTAATTTTAGATTAAAAGTAGGTGAAACGCTGTGTAAAATTTAAAAGATATTATTATCACGCGGAAGGCCTTCAAAAGTGACAAGAAGTCTTGCTCTTAAACCATTTATGCCCACTACTATTTTTGTTGGAATATTTTGTTTATTTTTACAGGGTTGTATAGGAAATATGCGCACGTTAATGACCCGCTGGGCATATTAACACCAAATAATACGATAACTCAAAAACAAAAAAAAAGTACAATGAAAATTAATAACTACAGGTTTACTTGCATGCTATATTTGTATAATTATTTGAAAAATAAAATTTTTAATGATAGTCCTTAAAGCATTTATCGTGGAGTGGAATTTCACACCTTTCGCAAGCTTTCGTGGTTTTATTCGAACATACACTACATCTTCTTCTTTGAACACCAGTAATAATTAAATATTGTGATGATGTGGATGGAGGAGGAACTACTGCAGTGCTTTGAGGTCTAGTAGAGCGGGGTGGTTTGTCGTAGTTGGACAACAAAGTTCGGACTATATGTCTTCGAAATTCTAAATTGCTCTCCTTATAGTCAAATTGTCGTGCAAGTGTCCAGGCATTTGTAACAGCGACATCCAGCTTCCAGAGCCATATTGGAAAATACCATTTTTTTCCTCTTATTTTCATTCTATAATTTGAGATGTTATTGTCCATTAAATCTACTTCGCCCATAAATTGTTATACTGCGCTATTACAAATGGCTTTTCTATTTGAATTTTTGCTTTTCTTGCTTTTTGTATTGGATGGCTCATGGGGTTGGCTAATTTGATAATACAGTGACAACATTATTATTATTTTTTCCATTTGACAGCTGCAATTTTATTTAACTTTTCAAAAGAAAAACAGAAGTAACCTCTTACCTTTTTGATCATTTTATCTTCAAAAGGACATTTTACTGTCCTGTTTTCGCAAACAGTTCCAGTGCCACAAAATCCCTTATCACTAATTGCGGATAACAATTTCATACTTGTAAAAAAGTTGTCAAAATATTGGGAAAACTTTATATCTGTAAAAGAACTTTGTTAAATATTTGCGAAATTAATAAAATTTCTGTCACCACTAGGTGACCAACTTTGGTAAAAAAATTTAGGCAATAACCATTAGGTAATGCAATAACACACGCTTTATAACCAAATCTAATTGGCTTGCCTCGAATAAATTGTTTGCATCCATTTAGGACCATAATAGGGAATCATTGATTCATCAATAGAAATTTCCTTTCCAATAGGAAAGTTAGAAACTAGTTAGACCTCTAACTTTGGCTAATTTATCCTTTGGTTGTTGTCTGCTGCGTACAAGAATCTAAATATTTCCTCAAATCTATTGCTCATAGACTTTGAGACCAAAATGTTACGTGTGTCATCAGAGTTTTCCCAATACATTCTGCGTTTTTGAAGTGGAACACATAAAACTCTTCATTTTCAACAGAAATGTTAAGATTTTTCATAGCACCATAATTATTTCTTTCACCAGGTATTCAATTATATCTCTGCTAATGAATGATTCAAAGAACTCAATAGGATTACTTTCAGATGAATGCGTCAAAACTGGCGATTTGGGTGGTCCAAAAACCCAATGTCGGTAGATTTATAACGTTGGACCAGTTTCGAGTTGCCTGTTTCCGTCTTTTTAAAGGACACTGATCTTCTAACTCCGTTTCATCGCTTTCTATATTTTTTTTATCTCCCTGATACTGAACTTCAGCATAGGTATTTAGTTGACCTCTATTCAGTCTATCGGGATCATTAAACTCTTCGTCTCCAGAATCAGAATCTGTTTCCCAGCCACTATTGTCAGGAGGCATATGTCATATACACCCTGCCTGACTCGAACTGCAACCAACTTCAGACTGCCATAATTTCCAAACCGTTTATGACAGTGAGCTTAAATTTCGACACTTGACAGATAATTTTATTATTTACAAGCTTTTTAAACTATTTACGTCTCAGTTGTTTTGAAAAATTTTTACCCGCGATGGAATTCAAACGTGATAGCGTGATTGCTTTATATTTGGCTAGAAAACCACAAGTATCTGTCGTTAGAGCAATCCAGCAGCTCAACCTAAATAAATAATTTGTTTCCCGAATCATAGCTCGTTACCGTGATTCTGGCAGCGTTGCAAAACGCCATGGAGGTGGTCATAAAAAAACAGTAACATCAGCAGAAATGCTTCGGAAAGTGAATGTTCGTATTGAGCGAAATCCGCGTCGAAGTGGAGGAAAAATGGCTCGTGAGCTCAACATATCGTTGGAACGGATGCAACACATACTGAAAAACGAGCTTGGCCTCAAGTCATTGATATTCCAAAAAGCACACGTCCGTACACCACAACAGAAAAAAGTTAGAGTCGAAAGAGCGAAGGAGTTGCTACGCTTGCACGAAAGTGGTGAGTTGCCGAATTTGGTTTTTTCCGATGAGTGGCCATTTGTTATCGAGCAATATGTCAACAAACAAAATGACTGAGTTTACTTGTCAGAGAGGTCCTTCGAAAATTTACACCTTCGGACGGCCAACAGAAAGCAGGCAGCACCGATGGTGATGGTTTGGGCCGCCATAAATGCCGATGGTCGTTCTCCGCTCGTATTTTTGGACCGTGGCGTCAAAATGAATGCGATCGTATACCGTGAAACTGTCTTAGAGGCAGTATTGAAGCCTTAGCCAAACAAACATTTCGGTCGGCGACAGTGGACATTTCAACAAGACTCGGCACCTTCTCTCTCAAGCGCGCGTCAACCAAGATTGGTTAAAAAACAATGTTCCACACTTCATTTCTTCGACACAATGGATTGCAAATTCTCCGGATGCAAATCCATTGGATTTCTCCGTCTGGGGTATTTTGAAGGCGAAGGTTGGTACTTAAGAATACTAAAGTTTGGACCAACTCAAACAAGCACTTCGCCGGGAATGGGCAAAAATACCGCAGAGCCACTTGCGTGTAGCGTTCGATGCTTTCTTCGGCCGTCTCAAATCCATTTTTCGCTCCAAAGGCGGACATATTTAAAACTACTAATACAATTTGAAAATTGATGCATTTTCCAACATTTTTTGCTTTAGCACAATAAAATTTATCAAAAAATAAAAAAAATTATAGCATTTTGAAAAGTTACGGTTCGAGTCAGGTAGGGTGTATATATCATCTGACACATCCTCACCATTTTCAATCGATTCTATTTCTTCCAAAATTTCTGCAGCGGTTAGTTTTTTGTTCCTAAGAAATTTACAAATTGCGTGCTCAACGGGTCGTTAACGACCAACAAACAAATGATGAAAAATTTTTCGGACATGTGAAAAGTAACCTCCTTGGGTATGAAAAAAAATTTTTTTTTTAAATGTTTTTTTATTTTATTCAATATAGTCCCCTTTTAGTTTGTTACACTTATTCTAGCGATTTTCCAACTTCTTGATCCCGTCCGAAAAGTAATTTTCCGGAAGGTCTGCAAAATACTCGTCCGTGGCGTCGATAATTTCCTCGCCTAAGCTGAATTTTTTAGTGATAAGTCATCTTTTTAGGTTTGGGAAGAGATAATACTTTGAGGGAGCCAAGTCAGGCGAATACAGTGGATGCGACAACAATTGGATCCGTAAATCATTGATTTTAGCCGTGGTTGCGATGCTCTTGTGCGCCGGTGCATTGTCTTGCAATTAAAAAAATTTTTTTTATCTTCATGTGAGGCCGTTTTGCAGCGATTTCGGCCTTCAATCGCCGTTGATGGTTTTTCCTTTTTCGAGGTAGTCCACGAAGAGTATGCCATGACAACCCCAGAAAACCGACACCAAAAGGTCGGTCCGATTCCGCGTCAGCAAGTCCAAACACTCTTTCGAAGTGCTCTCTCGTTTGTGTTTTTGGTCAGGAGTGAGTATGCTCGGCACCCAGCAGCATGATAACTTTTTCATATGCAGAATATTGCACAAAATATGGCGTGTGCGCTCAGTACTAATCTTCGTGATATCTGCTAGCTCGCGCACCTTCACTTTCCGGTCAGGCAACACCATTTCATGAATTTTTGACGGTGTAATCTGACGGAGCATGAGCCCCATAATATTTATCCAACTTCTCATTTGTTTCCTTCGCCATTTTGCTTCCCAAAAAATAATATTTTATGAGAGAACGAAAATCGTGTTTGTCCATACTCAACATGATGGCCAACATGTTAACAACAATCAGCTGTCAAAACAAAACTAAAGACAGTATCGCACTGAAATTTGACATGTCTGCCTAAATATGAACGGACTGAAAGGCACTATAACCATTTTTGCAGTAGCAGCGCATTTTGGTAGCCAAGGAGGTTACTTCTCACCCCACCTAGTAAATTTTATTCAAATTTTAAAATAAAATGATACTACAATTTGTGTTTGAACAAAAAAATGATTAAAGTGTACTTACAATTTTTTCAATGAAGCCATTATTCGTTCGTTGCAAAAATGTTAAGTTATGTATACACTTTGTGAACTATGAGAGAGAAATAAACACTTTGTCACAGCCAAAAGTTATTGACTGGAATGTACAGTAATGATGGCAACAACAAGCAAGTTAAAGACATGTGCCCCAACGACCCGTTGGGCATAAATGAGTTAATGTACAAATTGTTATCGTATTGTATTTTAACAATTTTGCAAGATAACTTTTTAGTCTTAAATTGAATAGAAAACACCAAAGAAGTTTGCCAATTTCCCAAAACTAAGTTCGGTTAGACCATATGGATATGTGAAAAGTGTGATATTAGTTTATGTTTAAATAAGTCCAGAAACTGCTTTAAAAAAATTTCATTCGGCATTAATTATAAAGAAAATATAAATATGAATTAAAAGGAAAGCTTTTGATTAATTCAAATTGATTTCATCTAACAATTTTATATCAGTAATTTTAATCTAAAAAAAATGTTCAAACACAAAAGCTTTTTAAGACTTTTTATAGATTTCCTGCATGAAATTGCATTTATGCAATGTTACTCAACTTTAGTTCTTGCACATAATATTGTATTTGTACGAAATTCTATTTTCAATTTTCTATTTTTTCTATATAAAAAGAATAATTTATGCAACGAAGGGTTAAATGCGAGGGTCAGAGTACGCGTGGTAGCTATGGATCTTTATATAGAGAAAAATGTTAGGTACAACAAGCTTTGGAAAATGTGCTTCGCTCAACGATTCAAACCTTACCGATAATTTATGGAGAAATATGACTCTGGGAAAAATTTGCAAGATATCTTCATTAGGAAAATGCGTGTGTTACAGTTACCAGAGAAAAAACCTCAGTAAGTTCCTACGATGTACGGTTTCAGAAGAATGTTATGCGATATATACGATGAAGCCAAAATGAAAGTAAATTGCTTATCGAGATTAATAGAAAAATTCGAAGTTAAAGTTAGAAAGCAGCGTTGGTTTTAAACTGTTGTGATAAAAAGTCAAACATTGTAAAGTGTAGAACGACTTTTTTTTTGCCACGATGGCTGCTCCTAATAACTGAATAAAGGCGTTGAATGACAGCGGCCTATAAATCATTCGTACAAATTTATAAATGTAAAAATATGGCATATGGAGTTAGTGGTTGGTTTATTTAATGGGGAAGATATTTGCGGCAGAAAAATTCCACATACTCTTTATGTCTTTAACATGCTCATCGAAGTGTTGTTCTATGTACGAGAAGTAAAATAAGTTGACGCATAGATATTCTAATAGGGATCAGTTTCAAAACGTGTCGTCAGTCACATCCTTAAAGATTTATGTCTGACACATCATCATGAATAGACTTAGATCCGAAAAGCGCTCCCGTTTTGTTACAACTTTTTTTTTTGAAATTTGGCCTTTATTTTACGAAACGTACGGCAAATTTTTTGATTTTATCAACTATCATGTTTTAGATAAATTATCATAGAATATTCTAAATATCATGTAAAATACAAAAGAAACTGAAAGCGCTGTGAGTAAAAGTGTGGCAGAATATCTAAGCGGACCATGGACATATCCGGACGATATGTGGTTTCAAACCGAAAACTCGATTTGAATTCAACATTGTATTGCGGGTCTGGAAGTCGTGCGATCTTTTGTATAACCAGACAGACTGAAAACTAATCAGGTCTTTTAACCAAATTTTCATCGCGTTATTGGTAAGATAGAGTCCTTAATGCTTAAAAGAGTGCCCACAATTTGACCGACCAGACCAAGGCTTCAACAAAGCAGTACCTAAAGTTGTGACCAATACATAGTGTCGTGAAGCGTTCTTCCTAATGAATTAAAATTTTTTGATCAAGTTCAACTTCCGTCATTGTTGCCTAAAAAGAAGCACCTTGGGCAAACCAATTAGGTTGAATATATTATGGGTAAATCATCATCATCCCATTCGTACACAAAGTGTTACGACCGGCTGACCTTCGAATACACAAAACACAATACCTTTCAAGGATATCATACCGCATTCATACACTCATATACTATATACGAGAGCCACTTTTTCCTTTAATTCTGATTGGAATGATTATAATCACAATTCGACGTGATTTTGAGTGACCTTGTTTTTCTTTTCTGAAGGTTTTTCCATTTATTACCCAAAAATGCTCTCTTCTTTAAGCGAAAACATTTGCACGCAAAATTTCGCTTCAATGCTAATATATCCAGAGCGCTATTGGCTCTAAAATTGTTGAGCACTCTCGAGTTAATCTCCTTAGCATTTGATTAGCAATGCATGACAGTGTACATTAATGAAAATCGAAACCATTTACATGGCTTACCGAAGCAAAAGCCATCAAATTTAAAATCAGCTCCAACTCAAAAATTTTCATAATGAAAAAATCTCTCCACGTAAACCACTTGAAAGCATATCTCTTTCGATAACAGGGAATGGTATCAATTCGAAACCGACTAAAATTGCTTTAAGGCACTCTCACACGCACCGCACAAGAAACACAAACGACCGACGTTCACAAATCCAACCGACAATCTACCACAATCGACTGGTATCCCATTCAACCAGATGCACTTTGACGTTATCCTTGTCAGTAGATATAACCCCTGGAAATGAATATTCGCTTTCAATGAAATCGTGTATGTATGTATGTCTTTCGTTGACCACTTTTGCAGTATGTTGGCAAAGGATAATCACTACTTCTGCTTAACGATGCCGTTGGGTGAATGTACTCGTATGTACCTATAGAGTTGACTGCTTGATTGCTACCCTCGTGGTTAACGCAAGACTCAAGCATCTTCTTCGATTAAGTGTATTTTGGCCTAATCCATCGAATCAGAGTTTTGGCTGTGAGGTAATAATTATAATTCTCGTGACTCTTACTTTTGCCACCACAAAAGCCACTATCGAATGCTGGCTTCATTAGCGGCATCACTATGTTCGTTGGCTGTAGTTACTTTACCACCATCGGCCAATTGAAAACTGCGATCAATCCATTATGCAAAGATCTCTCTTGGTACAAGTCCTCTAGGACGTAATTCCGCAGAATTGACGCCAAGTCATTAACTTTGAAGGATAACAAATTGGTTTGTTCCTCCATCAGGAGTTGTCTTAATGTCGCTGCCCAACTTACCCGTATCACATTGAACAGAACATGGTTGGTAGGGGGGTACTGATAGAGAGCAGTGAAAAGTGACTTTCGAAGAAATATGCACGGGGACGTACTACATACCTAAGCAAACGGTCTCTATCGG
Organism: Volucella inanis; assembly: GCA_907269105.1. NCBI lineage: Eukaryota > Metazoa > Arthropoda > Insecta > Diptera > Syrphidae > Volucella > Volucella inanis. Next base: position 241,300,481 of record OU026153.1, on the reverse strand, counting down.
ATCGTGACCGGAATGAAAGGATTTTAACTTCTTTTCGACGTTAAGTTTTGCGGATAAGATTCAATTTGCATTCGTTGTGTGCCAACCCGGGGATGTGTCCTTTTTTTTCGTGGTGATTCGCCTTTTACTCTACCATCCAAAATAAATGGCGAATTCTTATGGGTGTGACCTTCCTCATTGACAACAGAGAAGAATGAGCAAAAAAAAAAAAAAAACCCACTTCGACATCCCGACAATGTGACATGTCACTTAATGTTTGCAGTTAACTTGGTTGGTTACAGAAGCAATCATCCCTCGCGATGGTATGGTTTGGGGTACTTCTTGTCTTTGGCATTCAGCCGCACCACCATCCTTTGGATGTGCAAACACTTTTGATTCGCAAAGCGTTTCCATTTTAGGATAATTGATATTCACTACGGCTTGAACATTGAAGACGAAGAAGCACCAGAAGAAGAAGAAGAAGTAGGTTACGTCGAGAACCTTGAATGTCATTGCAAAAACAACGAGATGACTTTTGTAAGGACGACAGAAACGACTTGTGGCGACAAATTAACATTTGTGGCGACTTAAGCTCTCGCAGACAAAAGGATCACCAAGGCATTGAGTCCGGAAAAATAAAATTCCTACTTGCCTCGAAGTGAATGCCTGTCGGCTGGCACAGGGTGAGAAAGAAATCAAATTATAGCACGTCCTCGTACTGGTATACTTGAGGATCTTCCCAATGATTTTTCTCTCTGGTTGTGTGTAAACGGAGAAGCAAAAGTAAGCATGTGAATATGTATGCAATTTGTAGCAGGATTATCGCATTTAATAGCGAAGGCTACTTAATTCATTCAATTGACTGTAGTTGTACATATGTGTACGACACGCAGTTGAAATTTCACCATCGGATATGTTTCATTTGGTGGGGCCGAAAACGTTCACGTACCACAGATAAAGTGGTAATTTGAATGCAAGTACGAGCACGAGCACGAGTTTATATCCCTAAAGCAAATCAAATCAAATTCGCGTTCTCCACGATTTGCGTTGTCATTTTTATAAAATATGTAAACGAATCACAAAATGCGAAAGGCCATTTACGTTCACAAATGCTACTTCTGTCAACCTTATTACTTTTATAGGACCGAGTATCTTGTGTATCATTGAAAGTGTGTGAACCAATTCAGTTTCATACATCAATTAATGATTATGGCTACGAATGCAAGCTGCACATACCATATGTGCAATAGAACGAGATTGAATTAAGCCAAGAGTAGGAGTCAAAAAGTCCTAAGGAGAATTATACGTATCAATTCTATGCTGAGTCCACGTTTGGTGAAAAGATTTGCTTCTAGTGCAATGCAAGTTATGTTGACTCGCTTACACTATATAGCTATCGTATTATGACGATCGAGGTCTCTACCTTGACAGTATTGTAGTCTTTTGATGACACTCAGCTAATCTAATAGAAGTTCTAATGCGATCTTGCGTTAATTCTCTAGCAAGAACCTTAAAAACAAAAGCGGCAATTTGGTTACACTTTTCCAGGAAATAGCGCTATCCGTCGGATTTTGGAGAGCACCTGGTTCCCTAAAGTGGTTTTAAAACTAGATTTAATTTTTTCGTTCCGCTCATTTAATTTACGCATTTGAGTTCTTTTTTTCTTTTTTTTTTTTTGTTTCTTTCAGTCGGAACAGTGAAATCATATAAAGGAATGTCCATTTCACTCTTTGTATATTCCTTTTACTGAAATTTCTCAATCTTTCATAGGAAGAAGTGATAAAGTTTCTACTGTACAAGCAACCACCACTGTCGCTGGCTACCTACGGTCCGATGAGAATGGCGGCCGCATTCCATCCACTCTAAATGACCCAGCCACTTCAGGCGTTGAACCTTCACTCTTCTGGCTTAATCGATGTCGCTGTACAGCTAGGGCAGTTCATCGTTGTATCTCCTCCTCAACTCACCGTCTATGCAAACGGGACCTAAAATCACTAGAAGAGCCAAGAGCACCTCCATCCATTTCTGAAGAATTCCATACCCCTATGACTGGGATTAATAAAGTCTTACATAGGATCACTTTTGTTGTTCGAGAGAGGACTTTACTAGTCAATTGCCTTTATAGCCCAGCGAAGTATTGATTGTCAGGAGTTATTATTCGTTTGATCTGAACACTGGTGTCGTTATCTGAACTGGTAGCGAAGCTTAGGTAGACAAAGTCCTTAACAACGACGTCCGAGACGTCGGTGTTGTATGTTCTTTCTTGTTGGCAGAATATACTTGATCTTGCCTTAATTGATCATGAAATCCATCTTCGCTAATTTTGCCTCAATACTCGCGAAGAAGACAGTGACATCACGCTGCTTTCTTTCGATTTTGTCAATATCATCGGCGTTTGGGAGTATTTAGAACGACCTTTAAAAAATGATGCCTCTTGCGTTGGCGTATTTTGCACTATTGTTTCAAGGATGATGTTGAAGAAATCCTGTGACAGCGTAGTCGTAGAGTACTAAAACTAGAGATAAGTCTGTATAGCTCATCTCTTAAGGGTCGAAGAAACAATGCTGCGGTTTCATTCGTCCAGCATACTTTCATCGAATGATCGCTTTGCAATTTGTTGGATTTCATTCAGGTCGGGTGGACGAAGTTGTTGGTCTATATCGTCAAGGTTGAAAGATTCATTCTGCCTAACAGCAGTATTTAGTTCGTCATCTGTTATACGAATACAGTCTTCAGAAATGCTTTTATAAATTCCCCAGCATCGACTTTGACTGTACATCGAGATGACTCCCTTGTTCGTCTCTACAGACTTCGGTTCTGGGTTTGTGTAAGTGGCACTCTTGCAACTAAAAAAAACTAAAACTTTCGAATCTCATTCATGGAATAGCATCTTTCAATTTCCTTCACCGCGCAATTTCCTTCATTTTCCCTCAGAGAAGGCAATGTGCGTCTCTCCTCCTTCATAACCAGCTTTAGTCCTTTTATGGAGAGCTGCATTCTATGCCTATTGTTTAGCTGCATATGCTTGCCGACACCCATCGTCAAAAAAAGGGTTTCGTTGTGGTGACCTAGCATATCAGTGGCGGTATCTCTGATGGCTTTTTCCCAATGTTTCCATTTCGATATGATGCTGGCGGCATAGCACCTCTTACGAGATTAAGCATTTTTCAATCCCTTGCGGTTGTAGCCCACCGACGTCAAACTTTCTTACAGTATTAGCTGCCCTTGCGATGTTCGAGATATTCGCAACCCTACCTTGGGTACAATAAGGTAATGGTCCGAGTCGATTTCAGGCCCTCGGAGCGTTCAGACATCTATTGTGGTGTAATAGTTTGAAACTCAGGTGTATTAGGTTTCGATATTTTTCCCAAAAGTGGTTGCCAAACTTTTTTACAGAATTGCCTGGCACGGGATTCGAACCCGCGACCCTCTGCTTAAGGAGTCTATGCATATACCACTTCACCACGGTCACCCCTAAGTGCATTACGTAGATCGCAATCTGGCTGACAATTAAATAATCAGGAATTTTCCAAGACCCCTTATACGGAAACCACGTGCTAAGACAAGATTTCACCCCGCCACAAATTCAATCAAAGTCAATTAGCCTGAAACCTTTTTTAGGAGATGGTCTCGTAAACGCTTTATCTTCCGACTAGTACTACTCTTCTTAGCTTTGCTCTTATTATAGATTGTTACGAAGCGCTCTTTAACATGACAGAAACTCATGACTTCTTGTCTAAGTCTGCCTTCAACAACAAATTTGCATCCAAGTAAGTGCTGCATTTGTTTGTCGATAACAATCACCGTAGTAGATCTCCCAGTTTTTCATCCTCTTTTTGACCGGTGCATCCAATCGCATTTCTTGGATGGCGGTAACATCTGCTTTGCAGCAGTCCAAGACCACCGCTAGTTATTCGGCTGCACGTGACATATTAAGGGACCTAACACCCCACATGCAGATGCAAAGGTCGTTATTCTTATGTCGTTTGGGAGGGCTGTCACCAGTCTTGTTTTAATTTCCATGGCCGGGCAGTTACCCCGGCGGCACAACCCGCAATCTGGATGGTCATTTCCATTATAGATACCTCTTGGACTAGAGTACAATTAGACCAGGAATCAGTTTGAATATGCGCTGTCGTTAAACCAGTAAGAACTCATCTTCCAGCCTTACCGGTCTGATCTCAAAAATATGTCAGAGAAGCCCGGATAACGTCTTATGGTGTTTGCTTAGCTCAGTCCCGTCCCGTCACTGTCCCGTTAAAGTGCTACTTATTTTTGTCTGCTGATCAGCAACCACGCTTCTAAGCTTGTCAAGTCGAGTCCGGAAGGACATCTACCAGTACCCCATTGTTACTAGGAGCTATTATAAAATAAGCACGATTGATTCGCATTTGTAATAACATTGTTTCAGAACGCTGTTTTGAATTCACTACTTACTTACTAAAAATACCAGCGACCTCCAAATGCCAGGTGCGATTACTTAACCTTATTCACTTACAGGAAAGTCGTTTCGTAACACTTCAATGCTCAGAAGGTAACCAGTTTAATTCGAAAACTCAAACCAAAAGGATTCCATCGTGATCCAATGTTTGACATTGACAAAGAGATATTCGAATTACTGACTGGCGTCCTTTTTCCAACACCTACTCAATCTGCCGCACAAAAAGTGATGAGAACTAGCAAGGGTATAACGAAAGAGTAAACTATTACTGTACTCCATGAAATCCAAAGTAATTCTCAAAACCGTTTTTCCCTGTGACTTTCTATCCGATCTAAAGGCGCGGCAGTGGCGGTTCTCCTGTGTCGATGTTACTTGACGAAATGAAATTTATCCAACAGAAGCTCGTTGGATAAGCCACCAAAACCTTCTTTTATTCCCCTATACTGGAGGGGGAGGTAGTTGGTTTACTATAGCATAGGGCCCGAAAATGGTAACAGTATGCCTCAGCCTCTTCTACAAAGTGGAATGAGTTGCGACGACGGAAGCAAAGTATAGTACCCCTGTGGGAAATTGAAAATGTTACATAATTCCCAGATTGTTATATGAGAGAGTGTCGTCTGAATAAGGAGATACCAAACCAACACTCTGTCGACGTTGTACTCTTTTACCCTGCCCAAGATGGATCATGATGATGATTCAGTGGTGGACTGGTTTCAGTCGTCATGTTTCAACATTAAATCTATCCTAGCTACTAACTCGTCGAAAGGATACATAGATATTGGGGTGTGGTACGCGCCCTTGGGTTGACTGTCATGTTTGCGGAAGTATCTCTAAATACACACACACACATATATACGTATATAAATAATAGTGTGGTATTTATCTAACTATGTAGCCGTAAAGCATCATTCCGTTCTATCTGACATGGAACGCTCTATCCTTAAAGCTAGGTCGTGGCGTTTCTGACTTTGAGACTCCAGACAACCGACTCCACACAGGAGAGTCATCTTGCACGGTATCGTTTGTCGTACTCGTTGTCATCCTTGTCGCCGTCGTCATAGTTCTCGTCGGTAAAGTCGTCGTCTTGAGGTAAATTTACTTAGATGCTGCTGCTATCAGATAATTTTATTTGTCAATATCGGGCCATTTGCCAAGTAATGAAAAGTGAATTTTCCTCCTCTGTGCTGAGTGTGTTTCCTATTTGAAGTTTTTTCGATATTTTTTTTTTTTTTTTTTTTTTTTTTCTATTATTTCTTGTGATTCGTCCTTTTACCCTGTATGTGTGCGTGTTTTGTCATTTAGCCATGGGGATATAAGGTGATCTTTTTATTTATTTTTGTTTTTTTTTTTCTTCTTCTTCTTCTTCTTCTTATCCTTGTGCAGGTAGTCCTTTTTGCTTTTGGTCTCTAGTGAGTAAAGTAAAGGGTTGCTGTGTTACTGTGGGGATAATTTTCGATTATTGCCCTGAGATAAGACGAACTGGGTTTTCCTTTGTTGGACGGGATTTATTGGGGAGTCTCTTGTATTTTTATTTCTTGTGACAATCACCTTTCCGTTTGCCCGAGGGGCCTTTGGCAGAGAGAAGCTAATCTAATGACAGAGAAGCTGTTTCTTAAAGGTACGATATGTCACTTAACCTGAAATGAGCTTATCTCTGTTGAGAAATGGAATTCCAATTCCAACGAAGTGAAAGTGTTGATGGGTAAAAAGAAGATATTGCATGGGGTAAGAAAGCATCCACATTATGTTCTATTAGTACGAGAGACGAACACACATAGAATTGGTACGAAATTATATAATATATCAGAAGTTGTTTAAATAGATGGTAATAAAAGTCGAACGGCTCGCACATACAGTATTGTCACCTTTTTGTCTTAGAGATTGTTTAAAGATTTTATGTTCATTGATTAAGTGATTTGCCAAGCAGAGCAAATATTCTTCAGCTCTCTAAACAGACGCAAGTCTGTAAGTCAAGACCGCAATCAATCGAATAAGCGCCGAATAAACGGCTTTGTAATTAAGTAAAATTGCCACATTTAATCAAGCGAATAGCCGTAAATTTTCTTCTTTTTGTATTTTGGAATACAAAAAAATTGACTATTTGCTGCGGTTTCCGTTCTCGAGGTTGGTTAGAGTCAGCGGAAATCGCTGTCGCAATAGATCGGGATTTGCAGAGTATGAAGTTTAAGAAGGATGGTGGCTCTTGCCACAATCGACTTGTTAAAGACGAGCTTCAGTGATCGTCTTATGTCAACTGATAACTGGGAGCCCCGATTTTTGGATAAAATTCCCTTCGACCCTTTCATTTAGTTCTAATTTTCGAAACGAAGAACTCAGACAAAGACCTTACCCATTGTACTCCTTGAATATATCTTTTAATGAAATTTCGCAGTCTTTCAAAGAAATATGAATAACGCGTTAGTCAATAAAGTAATTAGAGTTGCAGCACGCAACCGGAAACTCACTGAGGTATTTCTCTGCGGTATAGTTTTCATTTTTACAATACGCATTACAGGATATTCAACCACTTACTCATATATCTAGCACACTGAAGTGCCAAGTAAGGCGTATTAATCCGTCACGATGCTAGTAAGCATCCCACCATACAAGACTTAATTTTCGTTTCGAAGAATTTTCGTTTGGAAGAGTTTCAAGAGTTTTGGGATCATCAAACTTGTAAAAATATTGTTCTAAATGGTGATTTTAACATTAATATATTGTCTCACTCAATTGATGTTGATAATTTCTAAACGACTCTTTTCTGACCTACGTAGCCGTTGTAATTCGTGCTTAGACCTTATATTTGTTAGGGTTAAAACTACATCATTTGATCTTTAAATAACAGACCATTGCTTAACAAGTATTCAATTAATAGATAATAATGTTCTGCGATCTCAATCAACTGTGACCAAAGTTTTTGGCAAAATAATTTACAATATTCTAAAAAACATCCGTATAATTCCAGACTCAAGCAAAATTATAAAAAACTAAATAATAAACTTAAGATTGATATCCATTTTCACAGAGATACTTATCGTAGAAAGATAACAAGTTTTTGTAATCCCAAAAAAGAAAGACGTGTTGCTGATGAAAACCTTAATAGGAAAACTCCGGAAACGGATATAACACATTTGCAGAAATGTCCGTGCCGTTTTATAGTAAAACACAAAATTTTTGCAAAATTCAACTTTTTTTATCAATATAGTTGCCTTCGAGGGTGATACTCTGATTGAAACTATTTTTCAATCTTTCGATACCAGTTTTGTAGTACGATTTCGGTTTAGCCTTAAAATAGGTCTCTGTTTCGGCGATTACTTCTTCATCGGTCTTAAATCTCTTTCCGGCGAGCATTCTTTTGAGGTCTGCAAACAGGAAATAGTCTCTGGGGGTCAAATCTGGAGAATACGGTGGGTGGGGAAGCAATTCGTAGTCGATTTCATTCAATTTTGCCATCGTTTTCATCGACTTGTGACACGGTGCATTGTCTTGATGAAACATCACTTTCTTTTTCTTCAAATGCGGCCGTTTTTCTGCGATTTCGTCCTTCGAACGCTCCAACAAAGCAATGTTATAGTCGCTGTTGATAGTCTGCCCCTTTTGGAGATAGTCGATGAAAATTATTCCGTGTGTATCCCAAAATACGGATGCTATAACCTTGCCAGCCGACTGTTGAGGCTGACTGCCGACTTGACGCTGGTGTGAAATGATGGAGCCAAGTTTTATCCATTGTCACATACCGACGCAAAAATTCGGCTTTATTGCGGTTGAACAGCTTTAAACACTCCTCTGAATCATCAACACGTTGTTGTTTTTGGTCGACTGTGAGCAAACGTATACATATTCGTGTATGATACATCCAACACGCGCTTTTGATATTTTCACAGCCTCAGCTATCTCGATCAACTTTACTTTACAGACATTCGTAATTATTTTGTGGACTTTTTTGATGTTTTCATCTGAAACAGCCTCTTTTGGACGTCCACTGCGTGCATCATCTTCAGTGCTTGTCCGACCACTTTTAAATTTTTCAATCCACTTGCGAATGGTTCGTTTGGCTGGTGCAGAGTCCGGGTAATACTTATCAAGCCATTTCTTTACATCAGTTACATTTTTTTCCATCAAAAGGCAATGATAAATCAACACACGAAATTGCTTTGAATCCATCCAAAAGTTGCTTCACTTACAACGCTATATCTCGAGAACTAATCGTCCGACAACTCTCTAATTTATACACTTATCTTTTGAAGGTCGGTACTAACTGAAAATGGTATGGATTTAATTCAAGTGGTACCTTCTCCTATCCTCTGGAAATCGCAAATTCTTTTATTGAATTCCTTTGTAATATTAGTTCTTCTCAGAACTCAACCAATATTAATCCATTCAGTCCTTTTGAGATATACTATATAAATTAATTGCTCTCTTAAAACATCTAAGGTCACGTCTTATGACACAATCACAAGTTGTCTGCTAAAAAATAGTTCATTTCATATTGCTGAAGTCTTATGTCATATCTTTAATATAGGTATACATATGGGAATCTTCCCTCAAGCATTAAAAATTGGCAATAGGATTACCTCTTCATAAAAAGAACGATAAGACATTGTTGAATAATTATCGACCTACTATATATCTCTGCTCTCTGTATTTTCAAAAATGAAATGAAAGAATGATATCATTTTTAGAAAGAAGGCACTTTTTTAGTAATTGCCAATTTGGATTCAGAAGTGGAATGTCTACTGAAGCTGCTTTATTAAAATTAACTGGAGAGTTATACCAAAGTGGTGGATCACTCAATATTATTAGAAAAACTTTTTCATTCTGGAAATCATCCAAAGATCTGCATGGAGCAACACTTCCTTTCGAACAAGAGGAATAAAACACGGAAAGTAAATATACGCGCCCGATATAGAAGGCCTCCTACGAGAAAATCACATGCGCCTCTGCATAAATCCTATTTGAACCGCCTATAAAATAAGCTAAAGCAAATGCTGCAAGAATATAAGAACCGTGAGAATTCTAATTACCTCGAAGGCTTGACAGCGGGCAAGTGTTCCAATTATGCGCTCTGGAAAGCCGTGAAGTCGACAAAGAAACCTGTAATGCAATTGGCACCAATAAAAATAGTCGACGGCGAATGGCAAAAGGAGACAAAGAGAAAGCGAATTTGTTTGCCGACCACTTGAAAGAAACATTCAAACCATTCGAGGGACGTAAATTGGTCCAATAACTTAATCTCAGAACAGGTCCGACAACTACAATATAAAATCCGTATCACTGTCTGAGCTACAACAAACAATAAAAAACCTAAAAATTTATAAGGCTCCAGGATACGATTTGAATACAAGTGAAATTCTAAAGGAGCTACCTCGAAAAGCGTTTGTCAAGCTCCTCCACATTACAAATGCTTACATGTAATGTTCCAAGACCGGGGAAAAGTCCAAACGACAAAAAAGTCATACAGACCCATTTCGCTCCTGCCGATGATTTCAAAAGTCCTCAAAATTCTTCTGCTTAAACGTTTAAAACCGATAACTGAAGAAAGACGATTGATCTTGGATCACCAGTTCGGCTTTAGGGTCAAACATTCCACAATCGATCAGGTCTATCGGATAACAAATGTAGTTGAAGTCGCGCCAGAGGTAAAAAAGATATGTTCAAGCGTTTTTCTCGATGTATCGCTAGCCTTCGACAAGGTATGGTACGGGGGCTTGAAGAATAAGCTACAAGAAATTTCACCGAGAGAAATGAATAGAATACTCGAATCTTATCTTGAAAATAGAATGTTTCGGATTAGATATGGGATTGAGTACTCTGAATTCGAGAAAATTCAAGCTGTCATTCCAAAAGGAAGCGTTCTGTGGCCATACCTATTCTTACTGTACACTAGAGACATACCTCTAGATGAAGAGACGTTCCGTAGCGTTCAACGAGTTCTGAACAAAAAACATTTGAGTGAACGAAGAGCTGGCGAATCGTGTTCAACGAGACTTAGTCAACACACGTCAATTTCACGTGCAGAAAGATAAGCAACTTACCGTTATTCATCAACTCGGTACAAGTACCGTATGCAAACGAGACAAAATATTTGGGAATGACCCTAGATGCAAAACTGAAGTGGAAATTACACGTTAAAAAGAAATGTGAAGAGCTCGAAATCATGCTAAGGGTAATGAATTGGCTTATCGGAATGTACTCTAAACTAAGCAATATATTGTAACAAGCTGCTTATATACATATAAGCAAGCGCTAAAACCTTCGTGGACTTATGGTATACAACTATGGGGTTGTACCAAACCAAACAATATGTTTGTCGTAGAGACCTTCCAAAACAAAGCGCTTAGAGCTTAGAGCTTCCTTATATAAACTTCCATGGTATATAAGGAATAGCGATATTCACCGCGATCTGGGAGTTGCACGCGTGATAGACGAAGTAACAAGCTTTGCTCGTAAACTTTGCACTCGTCTTTTCACTCGTCGTTTCATTGCAACCAGGAAATAGTTCGGATATTGGACGAGACAAATCTTTTGCGGCGACTTCAAAGAACAAGACCGTTCAAAACCGTATGAAATAACGGTAATAGTAGATGCCTTCGCTGGAAAGCTACCCTCCAAACGCGTAAAACAACAGAAGAAGGAGCTACTTGTTAAGAAAACTAAGTCAGTCTTATATCGGGCTTTCCAATAACGACTTGACAACTTTTTTTTTAAATAAAAGGCAAACCATTTGAGATATTTCAAAAACTTCATTATTGGCTTGAAGTACAATCAAAACATTTATGAATGGGTTTTGACTTCGTTCATATAGCCACCGCGGGCGTCGTCGTCGGCCTCACTGAAAATAGTCAAGCGGCGTTAAATCGCACGAACGAGGCGGCCAATCGACTGGTCCAAGTCTTGAGATAACACGCTTACCATACTTACTCTTCAATAAATCGATTGTAGCGTGTGCTGTGTGGCTTGTGGCACCATCCTCTTGAAACCACATGTCGTCCAAGTCCATATCTTCTAATTCGGGCCAAACATAATCGGTGATCATGGCGCGCGATAATGCTGTCCATTCACAGTAACGTGACGATCGTTATCGTCGACGAAAAAATATGGCCCAATAACGCCGCCGGCATGCAAACCGCACCAAACAGTTATTTCTTGTGGATGAAGTGGTGACTCATGAAGCACATGTGGGTTTTCACCCTACCAATAACGCATATTTTGCTTATTGACGAACCCATTGAGCCAAAATGAACTTCGTCACTGAAGATGATCTTGCGATGAAATTCATCATCTTGGCGCATCTTCTCCAGAAAACAATCGGAGAACGTACGTCGCTTCAAATGGTCCATCGGCTTCAATTCTTGAGTCAACTTGATCTTGTATGGGTGTAAGCCAAGATTCTTACGCAAAATACGCCATAATGTGGTCTGAGCGATGCCCAATTCTTGAAAACGCCGTGGAATTGACTGATTTGGATCGTTTTCTACACTTCGACCAACCCGTTGTCTCACTGACACCGCAACACCATACAACGAATATGTAGACTCAAATTTTTGCACTTAACTTATTATTGCCTGTCTACTAGGGCGAGAATTACGACCGAAAATTGGAGTTAACGCTCTTAAAGTTGCAGACGTTGCTCGTTAGTGTACCTTACCATGATGAAAATGTTGAGTTTACTGAATAAATTGACAGTGACAGTTTGATGATTAGTGAAAGAGTGCGTTCACAAATTAAATTCAAATTTGCCAAGTCCCTATTGGAGTACCCTTTAGAAAATGGGAAGTTTTTTAATGAGTAAGAATCTCACACTACCATGAGCGCGTGCTTATGGTGGGTGGTGGTGGTGTAATGGTGGTGCTCTTATGAGCTATAAATGTTTTTACCAGAACACGGAAAAAAAAAATCTTTTTTAAGAGGTAATATGCATATCTGGTTTTCTTCATATTTGGATAATCGGCAGCAATTAGTGAGATTAAACAATATTTACAGCTCTCTAAAAAAATATTACGACCGGTGTTCCAGAAGGAAAAGTTCTAGGTCCCATTTTGTTTCTGATTTATGTGAACTCCTTGTTTTCTCTACCATTTAATGGTAAAATACCTGCATTTGCTGCTGATACTGCTATTTCATACTCAAGCAAAAGATTTGCAGTTCATAAACTCATTATCAGTGATAGAACAAAATTCATGATATTTAATACTAATAATATATATTTTGACGATTTGTCATTATGCTATCACTTTCAGGGCTGTTCCGGCTTTCTGTTATTAAATATTTATTTTGATTATCATGTTGTAATAACTGCTTCAAGATAGAATGTGCTGAAAGCTTTAAATACCTGGGCATTATCTTGAATAATAATAAGCTCAATTAGGACAATCATACACATAATCTAAGACAATATGTTAACAGAGTAGTAAGACAATTGTATCATCTTGGTCCTTATTGTACCCATTCAACTCTAAATAAAATGAAAATTGAAAATTGGAATATAGTATCATCTGTTGGGGTGGTGCTTACTTAACAAAAACCGAGCCTCTATTGATTAAGCAAAAACATGCAATCAGAATTTAATGTAAGGTAAACCGCAGAAGTCCAAGTCTTAATCTGTTCAGCAACCTTAAGACTCTTCCGTTAAGGCATCTGTATGTTATAAAATCCTCAAAGTATTTTTTCAAAAATTCGGGTTGTTACACAGTTCGAAACACCGATAATTATAATTTGCGAGAAATTTTTTTTGTAGTACCACCAGTTCATAAAGTCAACCTTGGACGCTTTTATCTTGTTTCAACATCCGTCTGTTCAATATACTTCCAGATTTCCTAAGATGTGAGAGATTGAAAAATGTATTTATGAATGGTATTATGAAATGGCTCTTGTCTTTTAACTATTCTAATATTAATAAATAAATAAAATAATGAATTTTGTTCTTTTCATGCTGAATAGTGGATTTATATTGCTTACACATTGAATTCTCCCCTCAACAGCAATAATTTTATTTGTTATGAATTCTTACCTTCTGTTGTATAAACAGTACATTCACCAATTACCACTTAGGCAATAGAATTTACTTAACTATTTTTTGAATTGAAATATGAATTATTGTAATTTATATACGAGTAATTTAATATTTTGTATTGTAAACTAAATTGGATAGTTGAAATAAAGTTTAAATTAAAATAATAAAAAAAAAAAAGGAAAGTCGCTGACCTCCTAAGGACGAAGAGAAGGATCCGTTTGGTCTGGCGGCAACTTGAAGAATCACGCCATTTGGAGTTATAATTACAAGGTATGTACAAAAAGTAAGGTGACTTTTGAAATTTCGCGGGTAGCGTACATTCGATTATCGATTGTTTTTTTTATGTGTTGGTACGCATGTGCCGAACATATATTCACAGTTTGTTTTTGACATATAGAAAGGTAAAACGTGTTTACTTGTGCTCACGTTTTTTCGATTATTATAAAAAAAATGAAGCAAAAAATTTGCATCAAATTTAGTGTAATAAATGGAATCAAGTGCTCTAAAACACTTGAAATGTTGACTGCTTTTTACTGCTCTAAGTAAAAAAAAATGTTTGCAAGTGCTACAAGCTCTTCCCTAGCACATCAAGAAAAGGTGATAGTATCAAGCTGTGAAGAAAATTGTTTAGGTAAGTCGTCGATTACCATAAAAGAAGTTGCATTTCGGTCGGCTCGGTCATATAATTTTTTCAGATGTGTTGGTCATGAGACTTGTGTCAGTAAAGTTGTTCCGAAAGTTCTTAATTTTGATCAGAAGAACCGTCGCATGAGATTCGCTCAGGAACTCTTGAATGACGTCAATGATGATTCTGACTTGCTCAAAAGGATCATAACTGATGACGAATCACGGGTATATGGATTTAGCTTTGAACCAAAGCCCAATTGTCTAAATAGGCTCAAGCACACAATGGTCAAAACCGAAAGAAACACGCCAAAATCTATCATATGTCAAAGTTTTAATCACTGTTTTCTTCGATTACTGTGGCGTAGTTCATCAGGCGTAGTTCATAAGGAATATTATCTTAAAGTAATGCACCGTTTGCGAGAAGTAATACGAAAAAACCATCCGGAATTGTTGAAAAACAATTCATGGGTTTTGCATTCATCGATGTTTGCGCTAGATTTTTTTGGCTAAAAACAACACGACAATCATGCATCAGCCACCAAATTTACCAGATTTGGCCCCATACCAAAAAGTCCTTATGAGAAGTTTTGCGTGGATTGGAAAAAGCGTTTGCATTATTTGTTTGTGTATTATATCTGAGGGGATTTGCTTTAGTTTTCTAGCTAAACATGTCAGTTCAAAGCAAATGGTGAGGGTATCCTTCATTTTCTGAACAGCTTCCTCTAGCTTTTGTTTTGTTGGAAGCTTAGGAGTGACATTAAAAAACTTGCTGATTTCCTCCTTGAAACGTGTCCAGTTGATCAAATTCTGAATTCGATGAACTTATAATTTGACATGGCGACCTCTAGCTGGGAACCTCCTCGGCGTACATTGGATAGCTTTAGGTCGAATACTTGATGTCTTACTTTCCTAACAAATGTTGAGTGGGAGCAAACATAGTTGACATAGCATGAGATCCAGGAGATGCTGGCCTCTTAACTTCCAACTGCTCCAGAAAGTATTTTGATGCACCACAGCATACGACAAGTCTCATTTTGTGATGTCGCAGGTGCCGAATCACAGGGAAAATAAGCTGACACAGCGATGAATTTGTGCTTTCCGTTTGTTCTGTAGCTCATGCTTTCAGCAACTTTATTTTTATAGCAAAAATAGCCCAAGGTTAGATGGTCAGAGCGAATTCGGCACAAAAGGACAAGTTCTCGGTCTTGCTGGTAATACCAGGTGTATGCATCATTTTTTTCCTGTTTTTTTAGAAAAAAAACCTAATTTAATTAATTTTTTTTTTATTCAAAATATTGGACATCGACTTCTTCAAATTCAGCCCATTTTTCAGGTAATTTATAATTAGCATGGCAGAAAAGCTGCTTGTTTTATGCGGCAAACCATTCATCGACCCATTTTCCGACTTATTCGAAATCGTTGGAGCGCGTGCCCTGTTGATGCGAAGGAGTGACACTCATTTGGTGCCACGTCTGGGGAGTACGGCGGGTGCAGAAGGATGTCACATCCAAGCGATTTCAATGTGTCATTCACTAGTTTTTCTGTGTGACATGGCGCGTTGTTGTGTAACAAAATCACTTTGCCATGTGTTCTGGCTCATTCCGGTCGTCTTTTGATTACAGTGTGGCTTAAATAAATCATTCAAACAGCGGTTTTTACGAAAGCCGAAGCTAGCGAAGATGTAAGAAGTATGTAAGTTGACAACGAAATATCTCGTAAGTCCCTGGCAGTCAAAATGGTTTTGTGGGAGGTAAGTCGACATGTGACGCGATTTATAGTTAACGAGTTATGACAGAAAAATATCGAGCATGTTTGAATGATCTCCGTGTCATCTTCATCGACTTGGGAATAGAGTTCAACTGAGTTCCTAGAGTCCTTATGTGAACGGCGCTAAGATTTTAATTTTAACATTGTATAGGGGGCCAACTTTGCCCAAATTTTTATCAATATATATCCTGTAGAAATTTCTTACTCATTTTGTACCAAATATTTCCTTGCAAATAGTTGTAAATAAGGTAGGAGCTAAATTGTATGATTCATAATTTTTTAACTACCATTTTATGTGTTGAAAACTTTTAATTTTCATTAAGAATTGCTTCGCTATTTTAACAAGAAATTCATATTAATCATATGAATCAAATTAAATGGTGACCAGATACACAACGGTGTGAGATATAAAATTATTTTGGCTTTATTTTGAAACCACGTTCATGCCCTTATTTGTGAAAAAGGGCGTCATTCAAATAGCCGCCTTCGCTGGCAGTGTTTCAAGCAGTCGGTTAAATTTTTAATGAGTCGGTCCAATAATTGCGGCGCTGTTCCCGCAATAGCGTGTCGAATGTTGGTCTTGAGCTCTTCCAAAGTGGTTGGCTTGTTAGCGTTGACTAAGAACTTGACGTAGCCTTAGAGAAAATAATCGAATGGTGTTAAATCGCATGATCGCGTTGGCCAATTGATGAACGCTCTCCGTGAAATGACCCACTCCTTTCTTTACAATTTTTAGCGCTGCGTTGCTTGTATTGCATGTAGCGTCACTTTTTTGGAACCACAGATCAGATATATCGATATTGTCGAACCCTAACCACAGAAAGTCGGTTTACATCGCTCTATACCTGACACTAGTGACGGCCCTAGTGTCCCCTTCCTCATTTCGGATTAAATAAGGTCCGACGATGCCGCCATGCCATAAGCCGCACCAAATATTCAATCTTTGTGGATGCATTTATGAAAAGACTAACACATTTGGATTGTGTTTACACCAATAAAAGCAAAATTGCTTGTTGACATAGCCCCTGAGCCAAAAATGATCCTCGTTCGAGAATATGATTTTTTTTACCAAAATCCGAATCTCCGGCCAACATTTCCAGCGCCCACTTAGCTTTTATGGCGTGTAGCGCCATCTTGTTGGGATTACTGCTCGAATATATCGATGTTGTCGAGCTCTGACCAAAGAAATTCGCTTAACTTCGCTCTATAGCTGAGACCATTGACGGTAACGGTGTCTTCTTCCTCATTTCGCAAGAAATAAAGTCCCATGTCGTCGCCATGCCATAAACCACACCAAACAGTCAATCTTTGTGGATGCATTGATGCTTGGCCAAACACATATCTATTGTATTCGTTCCAATAATGGCAATTTTGCTTATTGACATGGCCGCAGAGCCAAAAATGGGCCTTATCTGAGAAGTTGATTTTTTAGCAAATTCCGGATCTCCAGCCATTATTTTTAGCGCCCAATTAACGAACTCACGAGGTTGTCTGTGGTCGTCTTGTGCTTCAATTTAGCACAATATCAATCGGATGTAAGCCAAAATTCAACCACAAAATAAGGCGATGCCAAATTCAGCTGCTCGGCGCCGAATCGACATTTCTGGGTCCTCTTCGATACTCCTTCGGCTATTTTTACCTTATTTTGCACAAATCTCTATCTGATTGATGGCTTCAGATTTGAAACTTTTCCACGGTGAAGGGAATTGCCCGCATTCCGAAGCCATGATAACAACCGACCTTCACGACTAAATTCACGTTGCTTATTTACAACTGAGCCGGAGTTACGATAATATTTTTTGATAATTTCCACACGGAATATTTTGACAGCTGGATGTCATTTTTAACTTTGACAGCTTCCAAAAAATAACAATTGTAAAAACCATCATCAAATACACATATGTTTCAGCGAAACAGCTGTATCTGTTGGTGATCTAACGAGTGCACATATATATGTACGAAAGGTGTTCAAAAAGTAATGTGACTTTATATTTTAATAAAAAAAATATTTATTTTTTCATCAATACAAATGTTGTTCCCTTCAAAGTAATACCCCTCAGATATAATACACTTGTGTCAACGCATTTTCAAATCCTCGAAACACTTCTCATAAGCACTTTTTGGTAAAGCTTTGAGATGCCGATTTTATTTTTTTCAGTCGGTGAAAACCTCCGTCCTTTTATTAGACTCTTCAGTTTTGGGAACAGGAAAAAGTCGCATGGGGCCAAATCCAATGATTATGGTGGTTGTGGCATCATTGTTGTGTGCACAGGTGAATGAGCAGGTGCATTATCGTGATCCAAAACCCATGAATTGTTTTTCCACAATTCCGGATGTTTGTTTTTTCGTATTTCTTCTCGCAAACGGCGCATTACTTCAAGATAATACTTCTTATTGATCGTACGACCTTGGGGTCTTGATGCACTACACCACTGTAATCGAAGAAAACAGTGATCAAAACTTTGACATATGATCGCATTTGGCGTGCTTCTTTCGGTCTTTGCTCCCCTGGGTGCTTGAGACGATTGGGCTTTGGTTTTGACGTTAAAACCATATACCCATTCGTCATTCGTCACCAGTTACGACCCTTTTAAACCTTTCAGAATCATCATTGACGTCATTCAAGAGCTCCTGAGCGATGCGATTTTATGATAACTCGACGAGTTTCCAAAACAATTTTCTTCACAGCTTTGACACTATCATCTCTTCTTGTTGTGCTAGGGCGTCCAGAGCGAGGTTTATCATTGGCTCTTCTCCGCCTTCATGAAAGAGCTTGTACCACTTTTGTACCACACTTGTTTTAGAGCATTCATTTCCATTTTTTGCACAAAATTTGATGCAAATAATTGAAAATCGCCGGGCAAAATAGATACATCTAACCATTCTATCTGTCCAAAACAAACTAATTATGCTATATACTTGTTGGAGACATGTGTATCCATACAGCAAAAAAAAAAAAAATAAAAAAATCGAATGTACGTTGCCTGCAAAACTTCGAAAGTCACCTTACTTTTTGAGCACACCTCGTATGTGTACTTCGAAACTCAACGCCAAGTAAAGTTTTCACTGAATGCTACAGCAGTTCTCTCTTATTTTGCGAAAGATCTTTTATCAAAGCTATCCGAGAAGGACTTTTCGGAATTCAAGTAATGATGATGGATCTGTAAGTGAAAAATAAAGAGCGCACCCCTCGACGAACAGCGTGTTAAAAAAAATATTGAAGAGGTTGTTCTACAAACGGACGTAAGTGCTATTGATAGTCGATTTGAACAAAAATGGTCGCACAAAAATATGGCAAAGGTGCAAGTTGCTCAAGAGGCCTTAAGTAAAGAGATATTATATTAGATAAGGGTATTTTGAAAGCATTTCTTCAATATCCGCATATTTATTTTTGGAACTATACAGCGTTCTAGACCAAGTTGTATTCTTACCAGCAATACCATATAACCTGCAAAGTATTAATACATCCGAAGTGGAGCTCATAATTGTATAACAAAGAAGAGATTTTCCTTTCTAAGGAACTGCTTTTCAAGATGGACTCTAGAAAGTACGTTCCTTTATTTTGTGCATAAAAAAAAAAAAAAAAAAACATTCGCTTCCATATGTTCATAGAATAAGGAAATGATTGCTTTCAATGGTAAATGTCCACATCGTTCCTTCTAAGCCAAACCCAGTGGGTCTAAAGAACTTCGTAATGGTAGCACTAGACGCAGTCGTCATTGTTTTCAAAATTTACACAGAAAAAGGTTGTTTACCAGAAGCTCTCATGAAAGAGATTGGCTTAGGTGATTCTGTTGTAAAGGAGCTGAGAGCACAATCAACGAAACAGCACATAACAGACCTCCTGTTATGAGAAACTGTTATGGGAAACAGAATAAGACCAGATCAAATTCGAATGCGCTGTGCATACTGCTTCTGAGATTTAGCTCGTGCTTGTAAGTTTGCTCATAGCAGCACTGACATCGACTGTTTGACGAAAATTTTATGCTTTGCGTACGACACTCAGAATGACGGGATCACGACTTCCCGCAGAGAAACTTAAGCGCTAATGAAACTTAATTCATTCGCTATTATGATTCCAACTCTTTACTGAATTCATCAAAATTTTCTGAGTTTAATAGCAGTCGTGCATATCTATAACCAGCAATTCCAAGTCATCGTTAGACATTCCGGACGAAAGAGGCCTTAATTATTTATTTCAACAATTTAAAATAATAATGAGCGAGATGTGCTTGAAATTACACACCTAAAACTATTTTCGAAAAAAAACTAACTAATTTTTGTTTTTTGAAATGTGTTGATGCAGCTCATGAAGATATTTGCTGAGTCTAAGTTGCCTAAGAATATATTTATATAGGATGATTCATCGTGAGCCCTGATTTATAATGTTAAATAAAACACATTAATTTGAAAGTAAACTTAAAATTTTTACTTTTTCTTAAAAGGTCAATTAATGGCATTTACTTTTTAAAAACGATATTATGCAAATGGTGGTCACGACTACGTCTGAGGTGGTCCATTCGGAAAGTTCAATTTTGGGCGACTCGTTCGAACAAAGCGACGGGTATCTTGCGAATAACACGAATTACTTGCTGACTTCAAAAGCGTCAATCGTAGCTGGCTTTTTCCTGAAGACATGAGACTTTATATATCCCAAGAGAAAACAGTTCAAAGGTGTGATATCGCACGATCCAGGCGTCCAATTTACCGAGAAAAACGTGAAATTAAGTGCTCACCAAAATAATTTTTCAACAAATCGATTTTTTGACGCGCTGTATGGCTCGTAGCGTCATTGAAACCAGAGCTCACCGAGAAAATGTGCTTAAATTTTAGGAAGTACTTAATCAGTTATCATGGCGCGATAACGGTTACTATTGACGGTAACATTCTGATTTGCCTCATTTTTGAAGAAATATGGACCAATGATTCCACCATCTCATAAACCACACCATACCGTTGTTTTTAATGGATGTAATGGTGGCTCTTGGTACTCTTCGGGTTGATGATCAGTCCAAATACGGAAATTTTGTATATTAACGTATCCATTGAGCCAGAAATAGGCTTTATCACTGAAAAAAATTTCATAATAAAACACCAGATTTTCATTGAGTTTTTCCATAACCCATTTACTGAAAATATGACTCAAATTTAAGTTGCCTGGCTTCAGTTCTTGCACAAGTTGAATTTTGTTCGCTTTTAGGCCGATATCCTCACGTAAAATACGCCAAGTTGTCGAATACGCCAAACCAAGCTCCTGAGTACGACGACGAATCGATTTGTCACAGTCTTCGCGTACACTCTCAGCTACAGCTGCTATAGTCTCTTCACTACGTGCTGTATGTGGTCTAACCATTCGAGTATCATCTACTAATGTAAACTGAGACTCAAATTTGCGAATGGTTTTAGCATTTTTGGAATGGTATCAGTAGGTCGATTATGCGCACTGTAAGTTCCTCGAATCGCATGAAAAACATTTCTCACTGAACGTTAATTTTCGTAATACAGCTTAACAATTTGGAGACCCTGTTGTAGTATGAATCTTTCCATGATGACTTGCCAAACGAAGCGAAATAAAAATGAAAAAGCAGTTTGATAGGAGTCACGCTTGATCTGTCAAGAGAAGCCTATTGTAAATCAAACATAGGTTATTGTATATATTGGATCTTTTAGTGTGTGAGTTAAAAAAGTATTTATTCAGCCTGATGGGCGTCCTTAACGATAACTTATTTAAGTTCAAAAGCTTAATTATATTCACAAGTGTCTATCGTGCGTCACAAAAAAGTGCTTGAGGTAGAGTAGACTGCTTTTGCGAAGTGTGGATATGATTTCCTGCGGATTGCTTATCGTACGACTTCGTAGGAAGTTGATTGAACTAATCTTCATGTGTCAGCGCTACTGTGTCAGTGCACTGTTTTTTCCGCTGCACGGGTAAACTATTTTGCGGAAATATTTGTGAACTTATCCATGTATTACCTTTGCCACCTTTACTTAAACTAGAAAACCACCCGCTCTCATTTGTTGACCGGTTTTGACAAAAAAATTTAAATGTTCTGCGATTTAATAAGAAATTCAAAGATCTGATAACAGAGGATACCGCGTTCGGTCGATGTTTTAACTAACCCTTCATATCCTTTTTCAAAAAAATGGGTTTCTCAAAAGGCAAGCAACATTAATAAGTGTGAAAAGATGTAAGCGCCAATTTGCCTGCAATAAAAGAGTCCTCCTCTCAGACAAAGCCTTAAACGACCGCTCAACGATACTACATTTCAATTTAGCCTAATTTGAAATTACAAGAGCAGGATAAACACAAGCGTTGACATAAAAGAAAAAGTTCAATCACCTCGAGTGCACACTTAAGCGTTAATCTCATAGTTTGCTTCGTCGTTGTCATCATCGCCGTTGCCATTGTTGTTGGTGTCGGTGTCGGTGTCGGTGTCAGTGTCGTTCTCGTTGTCGTTGTTGTTATCGCAGTCCTTGCTGTCCTCATTTTTATTCCTTGCAATTTATTCCTGTTGATGTTTCTTTTTGTCATTTTGATTTTTTTTTGTTGTTATTGTCATTTTATTTCCGCTCAAAGTCTTCTCTTAATGTTTACGTTGCCTGGTAGCACTACACTACACGAACTACAATACTTGTAGTAGCACCATCCTGCCTTCGTGGCTCACAGGATCAACAGTCAAAACATCAACAAATAAGAAATAAACACAAAAAATCCAAGATTAATTTGTCTTTGTGTCTATGTATTCCTTGTTCATATATGTAGGTAGATGTGTTCGTATCTATGGTAGAAATTTACTCGCGAAAATAGGAAACAAAAACTCACATCTACCAAAAACTAGCATCTGAAAACATTGGCGAAACAGAAGTGACCAAAGGACTAATTTGCCAAATTGAATGCAAGAGCGTTTTGCACCAATTAGACCATAGTGGCTAACAGGACGTCGACTACATCTACTTTATACATAACTGTCTACAACCACGGCGACGACTTTTGCAACGATTAACAGTAACAAATTTTCCATCTCTACAGGCAAAAGGACATTAAGTGTTAGGAAAAGCAAATCAAGTGCAAGTCGGGACTGAAGGTGGAGGACATGGGTATGGGTTAGTTCTGAAAATAAGACACAACACATAACATAAGTAAAACCGGTTACAGCACCGTAATGTAATTAGAGTGTCATCCTTGTTGTGACAAGAGAAACTATTCAATTTGCTAGAAATGCTTTCTCGTCACAACGCTCCTTATATACCAAATACACCATACATACGCACAAGTTTATCGTTTTTGTGTTGTTTTTTTTTTCTGTTTAATTTTTTGGATGGAGTCTTTCATGAAAATTTGGTTTTTGGTTTAATTTTTGAATTTATTTACTTAGGAATAAATTTCAAAAGGATAACATCAAGGGAAACCATGCATGAACATCGGTCGTAGCGACTTTCGTTCGATATTCTACCCGTAAAGGACTGACTCAACACATGAACACCACAAATCGTACGAGTAACGAATACAAATGCTGACGTTAGCATTTTGTTTTATTTTTGAATAAACATTTGAGTCGTTTTTGTTTTTTTAATTTTTTTTTTTTTTTTTTTTTTGTATTTGTGTTTAACGGTATTTTGTGTGATTTTTTTTCTTTTGTGTGTGTTTTCCTATAGCAGGACAACAAATTTGGGGTAAAAATCCTTCGACCGGAAATATGCCCGATGATTCATATCCGCAATGAAATGGAAATTGTCCAACCAAACAGGATATGCACATGTGATCTGAGCAATCATCGTCATCCATATCGAGATACTCACCATCAGCCATCGTAGGTAGGTACACCTACCGAATTCATTTGGAATTCGTTCCGAATTTTCTATTTGTATTTTGTGCCTTTCAGTTTGTGATTTTTTTTTTTTTTTTTGTTCGGTGCTGCCTTAAGGACCATCATCGGAGGACTTGGCTCGGCTTGGCTTTTTGACTAAAATCGTTTCTATCTCTAGTTTTGATATCAATGTTGCTTTTGCTACAGCCTTGTGGGAAAACTATTTTACCGGTAGAACTTTAGACTAATGGCCTGATGATTGTCAGATATTCAGTTTTAAAACATGATTGGGGTGTCAGCACTAGCCCGATTGACAAACTCCGAATGCGCTTAGTTGTACAAGGTACAAGTTACCCACTCATTTCAGTGTGAGCTGCAGAAGATTTGTTTTATTGTATATAAGAAGGGACGACTAACTCCGCATTATCGCAGAATCAACCCAATTTGTCTGACACTACATAGATCAAACTATGGCCTTTCTTATATGCTACGCCATATGAAGGGAACTGACACCAGCTATAAATCCCGCTTGCTGTCAGGTTCTCATCAACTTTAGCATTGAAATAAAAACGAATCCCTGGCTCACACCGGCACCATAGTTCTTTTAAAATGGATGCGAGCTCATGGGATTAAGTGTACTCCCAAAAAGTTTGTAAACAGAGATTGAATGTTAGAGATTTATATCGGGTTTTCCAATAACGACTTGACAACTTCTTTTCTAAATAAAAGGCAAACCATTTAAGATATTTCAGAAACTTTATTATTGGCTTGAAGTACAATCAAAACATTTATGAATGGAACTCGACTTCGCTCATATGGCCACCTCGGGCACATTTGCAGTGGTCGATTCGGCCACACATTTCGGCCGGAACGGCCGCTATTTCGCATTTAATGTTGGCTCTGGGCTCTTCCAACGTCGTTGGCGTGTTGGCATAAACCAATGACTTAACGTATCTCACAGAAAATAGTCAAGCGGCGTTAAATCGCACAAACAAGGCGTACAATCGACTGGCCCATGTCTTGAGATAACACGCTCACCATACTTACTCTTCAATAAATCGATAGTAGCGTGTGCTGTGTGGCTTGTGGCACCATCCTGTTGAAACCACATGTCGTGCAAGTCCATATCTTCTAATTCGGGCCAGAAATAATCGGTGATCAGGGCGCACGATAATGCTGTCCATTCACAGTAACGTGACGATCGTTATCGTCGACGAAAAAATATGGCCCAATAACACCGCCGGCATGCAAACCGCGCTAAACAGTTATTTCTTGTGGATGAAGTGGTGATTCATGAAGCACATATGGGTTTTCACCCGACCAATAACGCATATTTTGCTTATTGACGAACCCATTGAGCCAAAAATGAACTTCGTCACTGAAGATGATTTTGCGATGAAGTTCATCATCTTGGCGCATCTTCTCCAGAACCCAATCGGAGAACGTACGTCGCTTCAAATGCTCCATCGGCTTAAATTCTTGAGTCAACTTGATCTTGTATGGGTGTAAACCAAGATCCTTTCGCAAAATACGCCATAATGTGGTCTGAGCGATGCCCAATTCTAAAGAACGCCGTAGAATTGACTGATTTAGATCGTTTGCTACGGAAGTCTGAACGGCAGCGATATTTTCTACACTTCGACCAACCCGTTGTCTCACTGACACGGCAATATCACACAACGAATATGTAGATTCAAATTTTTGCACTAAACTTGTTATTGCCTTTCCACTAGGGCGAGAATTACGACCGAAAATTGTAGTTAACGCTCTTAAAGTTGCAGTCACCGACTCCGAATATCTGTAGAAATTTTTATAATTTGCGTACGTTGCTCGTTAGTGTACTTTACCATGATGAAAATATTGAGCTTACTGAATAAATTGGCATTGACAGTTTGATGATTAGTGAAAGAGTGCGTTCACAAATTAAATTCAAAGTTGTCAAGTCCCTATTGGAAATCCCTATACGTCTTAAGAAAGAACCACTATATTTCAGAGGAGCTTTGAAAGCGCAATACTATACTTGGTAATGCATATATGGACATTCTAACGTAAGTTATCATTAAAACATATTGTAGGAATGGAAAGTTTCTATTCACGTTCTAGAGGTGAAGAACAGATGGATTGAAACGCAGAGAATATTATTGTCAGCAGAGGGATGTACTGGAGAAGAAGTGGCAGACAACAGATCGTTAGCGAACATTTAAAAAGGTCTCAGAATGCATCCCTGGCATTAATTTTGTGGGTATCAGACATCAAACTCATTGGGTAAATTTGAATTAAAAGCACCGAGAAGTAAATTTATAGCTGCTGAATAAGAGACTTATCGATCTCTATTTCAGGCATTTCCGGCGGAAGGTTTGATGCCAAACTTTGTAAAATGCCTTTAGGGTATCTGTCATGTTCAATTATCATGATTTCGGCAGATTCATGTAGACTTTTGTGTCTATGCAATGGACTTCACCAGTGGAAATTATACTTCCCTAAATTGAAAACTTTTCGTATTACCTCGGAAAGAAGGGGTATAAGTGCAACTAGTCTATATTAGAATATAGCAGATGCTATTTTCAATTTGATTAAAAAAAAATAAAAGAGGAGAGGACTGATGAAAATTCTACGCATTAGTTTCATCGGGATGAAAGAACACCTTTTCAGAAGAAGGTACATACATCGTACTAGGTGGGGTGAAATGTAACCTCCTTGGGAATGAAAAAAATTTTTTTAAAAGTTTTTTTATTTTATTCAATATATTTAATACATATAGTTAGTTTGAAACACTTATTCCAGCGATTTTCCAATTTCTTGATTCCGTCCGAAAAGTAATTTTCCGGAAGGTCTGCAAAATACTCCTCCGTGGCGTCGATGATTTCCTCTCGTGAGCTGAATTTTTCATTGATGAGCCATCTTTTGAGGTTTGGGAAGAGATAATAGTCCGAGGGAGACAAATCGGGCGAATACGGTGTATGCGACAGCAATTGGAGGCGTAAGTCATTAATTTTAGTCGTGGTTGTGCGCCGGTGCATTGTCTTGCAATGGCCTCGCTCATGTGAGGCCGTTTTGCAGCGATTTCGGCCTTCAATCGCTCCAATAATCTACAGTAATACTCGCTGTTGATGGTTTTTCCTTTTTTGAGGTAGTCCACCAAAAGTATGCCATGACAATCCCAGAAAACCGACGCCATAACGTTTCCGACCCATTGAGTCTCCCTCGGCCGCTTCGGAGCACTCGTGCCGGCTTGAGTCCATTGCCGGGCCCTTGTCCTGTTCTCTGGTGTGTAATAGTGGATCCAAGTTACATCAACAGTTACCAATCGACGCCAAAAGTCCACCCGATTCCGCATCAGCAAGTCCAAACACTCTTTCGAAGTGCTCTCGCGTTCTTGTTTTTGGTCGGGAGTGAGTATGCGCGACACCCAGCGGCAGGATAACTTTTTCATATACAGAATATTGCTAGCTCGCGCACCTTCATTTTTACAGAGTTCTGTTTTCGGAGGACCAGACTTTAAGATAAGGTGATTTGGCTATTGAAGTTTTGAGAGGTTCTTTCAACGAGAATGGCAGTTGCGTGTTAGAACTTTTCTCTCTTGTGCTTCTTCCTCATGTTACAAACAATGCAGGATTTCACTCGCTTAACAAATGCTTTCGCTGCAATATTGCCGCAACACTCTTGACCTTCCGCTTCTTACCGCCGATAGCATTGTAAGCATCTCCGCATAGAATGGGAGATAGTATTTTACATGCCAACAATAGGAAGGGGGCTTTGAGAAAACAGGTCTGAATAATGTGAAACGAAGTTCGCAGTCCTCTATTCAAGCTCATTTAAAAATTCAAAAAATTTTGTACAAATTTTGTCAACCTTTGGAACTTGTCCAAGCTAAAAACTTCCACCTTTCAACTAGATTCACTCTTATCAAATAAGCTTATGTTTCACGAAGTAGCGATTTCGTCGATGTGTATCATCTTGGTTTATTATAAAGCCGTTGTCGTGGCACCGTTTTACTGCAGTATTGAACTCTTACTGAAAGGAATGTCATCAATATTCCTTCTAACGAATTCATACTGAGAAGATTAAGGCAGTCCTGATAGGGAGGTAAAATGAACGGGTCGTTCAAGGGCAGAACACAGAGAAGAAATCGGAGAAATCGACATTGAATACTCTCAATTTGGGAAACAAAAACTTGGTGAAAGGGGGACCAAGATTGGCTGGTATACTAAAATAGGGGGCAAACGAAGGTAACATAGAGATATCTGGTTACAAACGAGTTGGAAAAGTCCTTGGAATACCGTTTAATAAAGCCAAGTGAGTTGGCTTTAAGGATCATCTTATTGGTGTGCGAACGAAAATTAAGCTCACAGTCAAATAATATGCCGAGGTCTTGAAAATACCATACTGTTGATCATAGAGAAAATAAATTCGGGGAGGAGACAGCTTATATTTAAGTGAGAAGGTTACAGATTTGGGTACATTTAGTTTCAGGGAGTTTTTGAGGCACCAGATTGGAAACCGATCAAGGTCTTCTTGAAGAAGGACAGAGTCATTGGAAGAAGAAAGAAAAGGAGAAGTGCTTGATGACCATCTTATGATCGTTTATAGTAAGAATGAAGAAAAGCGGACCAAGATGACTGCATTGTGGAACTCCAGATTAGGCCAGTCGGGGCGGATCTAAACCGAACACTTTAATATCGGTTAATCAGGAAATACATTTTAATAAAAGAGGCTCAAAGCCGAGAGCAAAGAAAATTTGAAGGGGACCAGTTGAGGAGTTCTCTTATCAAACGCTTTAGTGAAATCAATGAAAATATCGATTTCTTTGCTATTTTTTAAGGCTGCGAGATCAAAAGCTACGAATTCAAATTATTTTGTGCGAGCTGATCTGCCTTTTAGAAAACTACATATATTGTTGGGGCGAAACAAAAGGGTTGCTTAAGGCTTCGTATTAAATCTCTCAAAGAATTTAAGTAAATGACAGAGCTTAGCAATGTCACGATAATTGGTAACTTCATGGTTTTTTGTGTATCGAGATAAAATATAAAATAGATCTTCCAAATATGAGAAAATTCAATAGACAAAATAGGTTGGAAAGGGGCAAAGTCAGGCTGTAAGAACATTTTTTAAGACAAACGGCGGGGGGATCATCTGGGATAGATAGAAATTCATCTTCAAGATGAAGTAACTTTTCTTTCATAACTGTAGGATCGAAATTTTGAGTGAGAAAGGGATATTTTTTTTTTAGAACTTAACACTCAGGAGGGTATTATTGGGTTTCATTCAATATTTAATGTGGAAACTAAATTGACTTGGTGTTGTATTTAGGCAACCATTCACCTCATGAGATTTTAGTTGCATGGAAAAAGTCTTTCGAAGCCAATCTGGGAAGCCAATACTCGTACACTCGTACCTCTTGAGCCACGGCCACCCATTGGCGATGGTGGGAGGATCATTTGAAGATTTAGTTTGGAAAGCGAGGGAGGAAGGATCTTACTTTTGCAGTTGACAAATTGAAAAGAAAGATGTCTGATGATGATTAAAAAGAAGCTGAAGTTTAGAGTCCCTCAAGGATCAAACCTAGGGCCGGTTCTCTTCATCCTATACACGAATGAGCTACTTCGCGTCTTCAAGCAGAGCATCTTATTTGCCCTTGCTGACGATATGGCGATTGTAGTCAGTCATTTGATACGGCGATGAAGATTCTGCAGTAAAATGGTGCCACGACAACGGCTTTATAATAAACCAAGATGATACACATCTGGAGTCCACAATTCATACCAACGCCGAGTAAAATATATTTTGGAAATGATGTCTGTCCAAACACTGCAAATAACGCCTTCGAATTAGTTGAAAGCTACAAATATCTTGAGGTTATTGACTGTCATTTTATATGGAACAAGCACATTGACAAGCTGCGCCAAAACAAGTTTGCTATTCATTACTTGAGTCGAAGTTACGATATGGTATACTTTCTTGGGGCAACGCCGCAATAACCCACATTAATAAGTTACAAAGGTTGGAGGACTGTCCGCTGAAACAAATAAACCTGAGTTACTCACGAAACGATAAAGGAACATACTTTATGTCAAGAAAATCTTCAAAATGACTCTTATACTGGAGTACTTCAACGATTACCGTTTCATTCGACCAATTGATCACGCAATCAACACCAGAAAACATGACCAAGATATGTTTTAATTGCCCAGAAATTGCAAATAATCAAATCACTCGTATGTTCCAAAAGGTCAACTAAAACTTCTCCATTTTTAATTTCAACCTGAGCATTCCTCGTCTCAAACAAGATCTCCTCCATCTTTCCCTTGGTTCCTACCATACATATTTCTTAAGACTTTCTGTTAATTTTTAAGTTAGACTAAGC
Source organism: Volucella inanis (assembly GCA_907269105.1). Taxonomy (NCBI): domain Eukaryota; kingdom Metazoa; phylum Arthropoda; class Insecta; order Diptera; family Syrphidae; genus Volucella; species Volucella inanis. Next base: position 241,270,482 of record OU026153.1, on the reverse strand, counting down.
TTGTATTTAGCCAAATAAATGGAGGCCTCAACCTCCACCAAACGATGAGAACGACTATGGTCTATATGGTCTATATGGTCCTAAACGAAGACTCTATAATCTGCTTTAGCTAAAGCGGCATCAACCTCCTTTATGTAACATAAAATTTAAAATTGTCTGCTGTTAGGGTCGGAAACCAGTTATGAACGATCGGGCTTAGGTAAAGTAAGCCCACACGTTATCAAATATTTACATTACGGCACATCGTTGAGAAAACCAAAGATATCCAAATGGAAACCACCTCTCTCCACTGATTTCAAGACCACATATGTCAGAATGTATAGAGACAAGCTACACAGAAAAGTTTCTAGTTTGGCAACCCTGCCAGATATATAAGTTTGTGTTAAATGGAAACAGAGAACACTTGCTGCTTCGTAAACGTCGAAAGTAATCTCCACAAGACTATTCCAGTTGTACCGGTATGAAGTGAGCGTCAAGATACAAATGTCTCGATAAGGAACATTTATTGTGAAGTCATTGAGTCAAACATCATAATTTTTCACCGTGTTAAAAACGTTGAATTTTGTACCAGAAAATGATGACTTGCGGAAAGCATAATTTTTTGTTTTCATCAAATCAAATGCTTGTCGAGACATAGAACCATATGAAGCAACATGCAAAAGATGATTTCAACGATTCAGACATAACGATTTTGGTGTAAGAAATGAAGAACGTGACAGACCACCAAAAAAGTTTGAAGACGCTGAATTGCAAACAATATTTGATGAAAATGACACTTTGAGTCAGAAACAAATGGCAGAAATGTTAAATGTTGCACAACAAACAATTTCTGGCCGTTTAAAGCTATGGGAAAGATGGAAAACCGAAAAATCACTTGTGAAATTTTGCTCCAGAGACACGATAACAAATCAGTTTTGCATCGAATTGTTACTGGCGATGAAAAATGGATTTATTTTCAGAATCCTAAATGGAAAAAATCATGTGTTAATCCGGAACAACTATCAACTTGTGTTTCTGGTGGGACCAGAAAAGTGTGGTGTACCACGAGCTCCTAAAACCTGGTGATACTGTTAATACAGATCGCTACTGACAAAAAATGATCAATGTGAACCATGCATTGGTCGGAAAACGATCAAAATGGGCCAGAAGACACGGCCAGGTAATTTTGCTCCATGACAATGCACCTGCACACAAAGCAAAACTGGTTCAGGATACAACCAAAGTACTTGGCTACCCCACCCGCCGTATTCACCAGAGTTGTCTTCTTTCGACTACCATTTGTTTTCATCGATGGGACACGAATTAGCTGATCAGCACTTCGAATCCTACGAGGAAGTCGAAAATTAAGTGAATTTTTGGTTTGCTTCAAAAAACGAACAGTTTTATTGGTATGAAATCCATAAATTGCCTGAAAGATGAGAAAAATGTGTAGCTAGCAATGGCCAATACTTTGAATGAAATGTTTTTTACTTTCCCATTAAAAATTAATGTTTTATTTTTACAAAAAACAGGTACACCTGGTATACTTGCGCAAATTATGGAGAATTCGCAATCCAACACTATTCACAGAATTTTCCAAAAGTCAAATACTTTCATACCCTGATGGTTGACAGAACTTAACGAGCTATCTCTGGTGTGTTGCAAGTAATGAAACAGATTGGCAAGATTGGGCTAAGCTGTGAATGAGGACATGAGCAAATGTTTATGAAAATATCCTCACTGCGGAAGCAATACATTAACCTGAACAGAGAAATGCGTATCAATCTCCTGAGATTGCCACTGCCGGAAGAGTTCTTGATTTTCTCCCGTAGGGACAAAGCAATGGAAGGGGACTTTCGTTTCCATGTTGGTAAAGCAGACATGTAGAAGTTGATCTCAATCATGTTGGAGACCACAATTGGAAGACAGGGGTCAAGCTTATGCCTATAACTACCATAAAAGGTTTTTTTTATGTTTTGCTCGTGCGTGACTCGTGACATGTGTCAAAATCAAAAATACTTAGTTAGAACAGCTATTTTATCATAGAAGGACTTACATCCGAGCAAGGCTTACAAATTATTGAATTTTATTATTTAAATTCGAAAAACGTTTTTCGCACATTTCGACCATTTTACGGTAGTCATAATCGTCCTATTAAGCAAACAGTTCAAGCCATAGTGATCAAATTTTGCTCCAATTTCAAGCTACTAGACATCAAGGCGTATGCGTAGAGTACGTATAGAGGAAAATATTACTGCTGTATCCGCCAGTGTTTATGAAGACCGTGATTTGTCCATTCGTCACTGTTCACTGCAATTGGAATTATGTTACTCCACTACGTGGAATATTTTACGCAAGAATCTTGGTCTAAAACCTTACAAAGTAAAGCTCGTGCAAGAATTGAAGCAGAGCGCCATGCCACAGCCTGAATTTTCGGTGACTGGGCCCTTAAAAAAAACTGGAGGGTGATCCGCTCTTTTATCGAAAAATTGTCATCAACGATGGGGCTCATTATTTGGTCCGATAATGATGAGTAACTTCAGGCAAAACAAGATGTGCCAATGCACCCGGAAAAGTGCACTCTTTGGTGCGGTTTACGATCCGCCGGAATCATTGGCCTATATTTTTCGAAAGATGATCGTGACAACATCGGACAGGTGAATTGGTCGGCTGAATCGACGCATGTAGCCTATTTTTTACAGGGATACGTGAAATAAGTCATCTATGTTGATTAACATTACAACACGTGTTATTAGCGAGATACCAGCCAATATGTTCGATAAAAGTGATTCAAAATTGGACTCTCCGTATGGACTACTTAAATCGTAGTCTGGATCAATTTTTACTTGAAATAATCTTTAAAAAGTAAATGCCAGGTATTTATCAACTCAACTAAAAATTGTATGCACTTTTTCAATTTACCTGTATCTTTTTTTTGAAGTTATAAACCAAGCGCTTAAAAAGTTTTAATTTTATTAGGGGGACAATACCAAATGATGCTGGTTGAAAAATTCATTACGTTTCACTAGTATCTGCATATGCATGCTGATGGTTTAGGGGATTTCTCTCTGTTACATTGCATTTAAGGACCTAAACGATAAAAGTCTAATTCAGAAGTTTTATTTGCTTTAAAACTAAACCGTGCAACCGTTATTTTCTTGGACCAATTATGTCAGAAAATTTTACAACCCCACTGTCGAAAAGCGAATAGTCTTAATTTCAAGTGACCATTTGTTGTTTGTTGGCAATTTGAACCTTACGATTTTTATGCACAAACGACAATCAGATGAAAAACATTAGTTTATCCCGATTGGACGTTAAGACTACTCACAGTCTGGATTCTCTTTGAAACTCTATTATGCTATTATGGAAGTGACACCTAAGGGTGAATCAATTAGAGCTCAAACTAAGATTGACCAAGATGCATGGTAATACTTTGTCGATTTGAACTGTATTTAATTCTGTTCAAATTAATAAATTCTTATTAAATCTGTGTATATTGGATACGCCGTGTCGAAAAAACTTCGAAACATCAATCGACTTACCAGGAAATATCCATGGGAACATTTTTTCTCAATTTCGAGTAAAAATCGCGCTGGAAGGAAATTGAAAAATAAACTCAATAAAACCTTTTCACAGCAATTATCCTTGCCAAACGGTAGGCCTGGGGCTAAGAGAATCACTATCACATCCTTTAAATATTTTGTGGTACGTCAAAATCCATGTTTAAATAAGCAGCAACCTTCCAAAGTCAACCGTGAGGGTACTTTTTAAAGAATCCAAAGAAAAAAAGAATGAACTCCAGAATTCAAAGGATTCTTGTATATGTACAAAACATATACATCAAACAAACAAAAAAAAAAAAAAAAAACAAACACCAACATATGATACAAAGAAAGGAGCGAAATTCCACGCGTCGACATTTGTCTTTAAAATCAATTGCGGGCTGAGGGGAGAGATCACAACAGCATTTGTGTTAGCTCACACTGCCATAGTCTGTGACACTTGTTCGATATCACTCCCTTATTTGGTGGTGGCATGTTTCGATAAAAGTCAAACTGAGGATATCGATATAGGGGCTGAATCTGCTCCTTTAAATTCCCAACACAAACACACACAAATTGTTTGGTTTGAAATTGACGACATCAGAAGAGCATATCGAAACGTTTTGGAATTTATTAACTTTGATTGTGTTTGCAAGTCAACGGTTTTTTTTTCTTCTTGTTTTTCTTCCTTTCAACTCCCTTTTGGCTGAAAGGCAGTGTGAAGAATGTTTATTTATTTTTGAGACTTTTTTCCGTCTTCTATGGATGGTACTTTAACAAGAAGAGGTTGACTTTCAGTTAAACTTAGTAAGGGCAAATAAGGGAAGGAAATTTGTATCTCAATACGAAATCAAACAATCTGCACTGCTTTAGCTTTAAATTGAGATTATTTGAATTGTAATTTAGGGACCTGAAGACTATGAAAACCCAATAAATATCAACAGATACAATGTTTTAGGAATTGGTATCCCTTACTTGTTACCTAGACTTATTTGTAGGGTTACTGTAGTTGATGTTTATGTAGATATATTGTAATGAACTTCACAATACTCCTTAATGTGTACTTAAAAACAAAGGGTAATTTGTTAGTTTAAGTCGAAGAAAGATAGCACGATCAAGCGGAGGTCTAACTAGGCCTTAAAGAAGCAGCATACCTGCAGTTGAAGAACATTTAGAGAAAAAGTATTCTAATGTACAAGTACTTGTAAGATACCTAACACGAAACATGATGTATTTCATGTCTTAAACGCGTACTGCCCTGCTAGGATGCCAGTAAGACATCAACAGTCTTTTTTCTGAGAAACAAGGAAAATATCACTGATTTTTGAGAGACATCGATTTAACCTTCCTGCGTCCTGGGGAGTTAAAACACCTGCAGTTGTGCTCATAAAGAACACAACTACAATGGAAGTCCTATTATTCGTCGCTAGCAGTCCGAAATCAGATCTATGCATTAAGAAGTTCTCCTCTGACCTCGCTAGGAACGGTGACCTATCGCGACTTACATCCACAATATTAAGACAGTGGATAAAGTCTTCCGACTCTTGGCAGAACAGTCGGTGAACTGAAAGTGAAATTTAACGTTGTCCCCCTACCCAGGGACACTATTGATCGGTTTTGGTGTAACGCACGACGACTTGAATTATGGCTCAAATTTTGGTCGAAACTATTATCTACTGAGTGTGAGGGAGGGAAAATATACTTTAGAACATTTCATTCGTTGAAAGCAGAATCAAGAGACTTTCAAAGTAATACTTCATCGAATTGGGTTTTCTTACATAGTCTCAGCAAATCTACATTCCGCCATAGCACGGGTTGAGAGCGAACATGACTTGGAATATTAAATAAATACAACAGAAGAAAAACTACTCCGCAATCACTAAGGAGTTACCAAATGAAAATAAAACACTAATTTTTATTGGGAGAGTAAAAAACATTTTATTCAAAGTATTGGCCATTGCTAGTTACACATTTTTCCCATCTTACAGGCAATTTATGGATAAAACGCTTCAGAAGACGAAGTAAACCAAAAAGGCACCCAATTTTCGACTTTATCGTAGGATTCGAAGTGCTGCTCAGCTAATACGTGTGCCGTCGATGAAAACAAATGGTAGTCAGAAGGAGCCAAGTCTGGTGAATACGGCGGGTGGGGTAGAAGCTCCCAGCAAAGTGCTTTGTTTGTATTCTAAGCCAGTTTTGCTTTGTGTGCAAGTGCATTATAATGAAGCAAAATTACCTTGTCGTATCTGCTGGCCCATTCTGGTCGTTTTTCGATCAATGCATGGTTCAAATTGATCATTTGTTGTCGCTAGCGATCTGTATAAACGGTTTCGCAAGGTTTAAGGACATCGTGGTACATCACACCTTTCTTGTTGAATCAATCTGATTTCGCAGTCGAAGTTGAATGACACATGATTTTTTCCATTTAGGATTCTGAAAATAAATCCATTTTTCATCGCCGGTAACAATTCGATGCAAAACTGATTTTTTATCGTGTCTTTGGAGCAAAGTTTCAGAAGTGGTTTTTCGGTTTTTCATCTTTCCCATAGCTTTAAACGGTCAGAAATTGTTTGTTGTGTAACATTTAACATTTCTGCCATTTGTTTCTGACTCAAAGTGTTATCGTGATCCAATATTGCTTGCAATTCGGCGTCTTCAAACTTTTTTAGTGGTCTTCCACGTTCTTCATTTCTCACATCAAAATTGTTATCTCTGAACCATTGAAACTATCCTATGACAGGTGTCATAGCAACCAAACAAAAAAAAAAAAAAAAAAAAATTAAGGCCCGTTCACAGTAAATGTTCCCTATCGAGACATTTCCATGTTATAGATAGCTTTGTGATTCATACCTAAACTTATCCTTGCTGTTCATGTGTGAATAGATTTTCCTCTTTTTAGGGTAAATTTGAAGGTTTTGGATATCGCACATCAGGTGGAATAATGACGTAAATGCAAATTTTTCTGAAATAGAGTTAATAACGCCATAATATTCTAAATTTCCAATTCTCTTTGGTGTAAAAACGGCATAATTGTACCTTGCCTAGTTTCCAAAAGAGAGCACGTTTTCGTTCGCCACAAAAACTTCATCGACAAAGCTTTCCAAAGCAATAATGTCACATTAGTCAGTTGCGTGGAGGCCTTTGAAGAGGCTTCATTTCACTTAACTTTATACATAGATAACAGAACTACAATTTCACCTAGTGCCTTAAAGCAAGATAAGTGCCCAAAGCGGCACAATCGTAAACGAATTTGTTGCCCAAAATTGGACACAAACGCCGCTGATACGGACGAAAACTTTGTTGTTAGCTTGTGGCCATCGATTACGAAAAACTATCGGATTCTTGGGCGTGAAGACCCTTCTCGACACTTTAGATCTGTGGAAAATGTTTTCACATTTGAAGGACAGAGGTTTATCGGTAAAAGGTAGAGTAACTACAGTACGTGGTTCTGAAGACGGATCGAGGAACCTATTTCACTTAAAAGTTCAGATTGCATCAACTCTAGTAGTGGAGAAATCTGAACTTAACGCCCAGTATCGCGTAAAAGAAGTACTATACTTTGCGTAACCACATCAATACGTTAGCAAACTGGTACAACAGTAGGACCATTTATACTGTTACTAAGTAGCTTACAAGAGGACGCAGCACTAAACAGCATACTTTTAATAATGTAGACGGTTCCCTACTTACAGGTCAGAAGATGGAGGAGCACTTCGGAATGATATTTAACCAGAATAAAAATTAACCATCTAAAGTAGTAAGCTTCCGATTTCGCACTGGGGTAGAGTAATATTGGTCAGTGTCCTACGGACTTCGGTCTGCGGCTATCTTGAAAGAGGTAGGCCCTTTGGTGGGAGCACCATAGTGGCGGTGGTTCAATGTTAAAGTCATAAAAAGGGTTTTTCACTTGTGGTTGACCCGATGAAGAGTTTCAATAAGTACTGGGTGCAGTGACACTTAGATTGACAAGAGGTTCTAGGTCGGCATCGACCCAAACCAGGGGTGGACCTTACACAGGTATCAATGAATCAGAGAAATAACGATGAACGATAACCAGACATATAGTATCCAGGCCTCCATGGATGTGTGGAAATCCCATAAAACGAAGTCATTCTGTGACAGGTGTTCACGTAAAATCCTAGAGACGCTTTGGCCCCCATAGCAATAAGAAGATTGCAAGAGCAACTCAGTAGGCATTGATGGAATTAATGAGACGTACTGAGACGTATAACAACTAATGAATGGTAAAATGAGTGTTTTCCGGAAGAGTGGTATCAGGGGATGATTGTCCAAGTTGCCGAAAAAGGACTATCTAACGAATTTTGAAAATTTGCTAGGGATATGCATTCTGCCGGCAGTAGCCAAAATAATATCTGAAGTTAGTTCTAGAGAAAATAAAAATACAGTTATACTCAACTCTCGATGTCGAAGAAAAAGGCTTTCGCTCTGTTACCTCATGCTACGATCATATTAAAACCTTGCGGATCATCGCGTCGAGTAGAGGTATTCCTCTTTAATAGCGTGAACTGAGAGTTTATATGGAAAGCCTTGCATAGAAGGGGTATTCCTGCTAAGATCGGTGCTATTATAGAGGCTATGTGCAAGCTGTACAGCAGATGAGTCAATAAATGCAGCTCAAGCCAAGGTCCTTGGTCTTTTAAGTTCTTTAAGACTTAATTTGCGAAAGTTGAGAGCTTTCCTTATTTTGGAAACACCATCCCGCCTGGCAGCGGTACCAAATATAATGTTAGTGTCAGGATCGGTAAGGCGAAAGCTGCTTCCGAGATGTTGAAAGGTTACAACAACAATCACTCAGAAGCTTCAGTCCTTCGTTAACAGATATCTGCTTATCTTTTTGGGAGTATTTTAGTCTTATCGAATCTCAAATGCAGAGCTCAATATAAGAACGGGACAGAAGCCCTGCATTATTACAAAAATAAGAAATGGTTGTGGATTGGTCACTCGTTATTCACGTTATAGTTATATGAAATGGTTATGTTTTGACGTATATTTACGTTTAAGTCTCTCACAATTCTTTCAGATGTTATACTAAGACGTTTAAATTGCACCAAGACAAATTTATTTTGTTAGAAAGGGTATCGGCTACCGATCTTTAAGAAGCAGCACGTTTTTCCCGCTATCATTCCCTTTTCACGGAATAATTTTTGATGTTTCAATATATATATAGATGCTTTTACCAAAAAGCTGCTGCATGGAATGATGAAAGAACATTAATGTGAGGGTCATAAACAAATACCCACATGTTTCTGACAGAAGAGAGGGCCACTACATAATCGAAAGCAATATACCTTCACAATTTTGGCTGCTTTTGAATCCGTACTGAAAATTAAGGCCAAGAAAATGGTCAAACGGGAGAAGGAACGACGTGAATAGCTCCAGTGCTCCACAGAGCTAAAGCAAAATGTACAACAAAAGGAAATTCGTAAGAAGCCACCAGGGTAGCCTTATTAGCTAAAGAAGCTCCTTATGTCTGATGTTGTCATTTAGATTGCAAAAGTTTTTACATTGGATGGGGTGAATGAAATGAACCACTTCCAGATGTACGAGTATCATACAATCGATTAGCGGAGATAAGATAAAGAAAAATCATGAAATACTGGTTTGTTGAAAAGTAACCTCCTTGACCGCCAGAATGCGCTGCTACTGCAAAAAAGTGCCTTGAAGCCCGTTCATATTTAGGCAGACATGAAAATTTCAGTGCGATACTGTCTTAAGTTTTGTTTTGACAGCTGATTGTTGTTGACGTGTTTGGCATCATGTTGAGTATGGACAAAAACGATTTTCGTTCTCTCATAAAACATTATTTTTTGAGAGGCAAAACGGCGAAGGAAACAAAAGAAAATTTGGATAAATATTATGGGGCTAATGTTCCTTCAGATTACACCATCAAATATTCGATTCGAGAGTTTCGTGGTGGCCGCAACTCCACTACCGATCAAGTCCGCAGCGGCAGGCCCTCCGATGCGGTTACAGAGGACAATGTCAAAAAAATACATGAAATGGTGTTGGCTGACCGGAAAGTGAAGGTGCGCGAGCTAGCAGATACCACAAAGATTAGTACTGAGCGCACAAGCCATATTTTGAGCAATATTGAACTTGCTGATGCGGAATCGGGCGGACTTTTCGCGTCGATTGGTAACTGTTAATGAAAATTGGTTCCACTATTACACACCAGAGAACAGAAGAAGTGCCCGGCAATGGACTGAAGCCGGTAAGAATGCTCCGAAGCGGCCGAGGGAGGATCGATGGGTCAGAAAGGATATGGCGTCGGTTTTCTGGGATTGTCATGGCATACTGTTCGTGGACTACCTCGAAAAAGGAAAAACTATCAACAGCGAGTATTACTGTGTATTATTGGAGCGATTGAAGGGCGAAATCGCTGCAAAACGGCCTCACATGAAGAGAAAAAAATTTCTGTTTTTGCATGACAATGCACCGGCGCACAAAAGCATCGCAACTATGGCTAAAATCAATGACTTACGGCTCCAATTGCTGTCGCATCCACCGTATTTGCCCGATTTGGCTCGCTCGGACTATTATCTCTTCCGAAACCTCAAAAAATGGCTCATCATGTCTCATCGATGGCCACGGACGAGTATTTTGCAGACCTTCCGGAAAATTACTTTTCAGACGGGATCAAGAAATTGGAAAATCGCTGGAATAAGTGTATCAAACTAAAAGGGGACTATATTGAATAAAATTAAAAAAAAAACATTTAAAAAAAATCTTTTCATTCCCAAGGATGTTATTTTTCACTCCACCTGGTAAAATAATGAGGAATAAACAACCCAATTCTATGCAAGGAGGTTATTTTTTGTAATAGTCATCCGTGTAGTCCATACGTTCCAGGTGTTCGAGGCATACATCGTCTATATCTACCTGCGTATTGTTAAATCAATATCTAAGTCTAATGTGCTTTTTTATCTTAGAGCGTAAAGCACTTTTTGATTTACTGGGCTTGAATCGGCGGAGCATTATTTTATTAGGGGCAGAATTTCAAACGATCAAATTCTTATGTACAAGCTCGACGGATAATCTGAAATTTTTCAAAATGTCTACCCACGCTCTATTGCAAATTTGCCCAATGAGATTCCAGATTTTGTACGAAGGTACTTTCAATTCACTTTTCCGGAGCACTGACAAGAGCGCTCTCCTTGAATTCGCTAGGTAGATACCATTCAAAAGCAATCTGTCAACGAGGAGATTGACAAGTATTTTTAACTAATGTAACTAATAGACTATGAAAAGTACGATATCTCGGTAAAAACACAACTTTTGACGGACTGCACAAACACAAAAGCAGACAAACGAAGCAATATTGCTAACAGCAGGTATAAATCCAAATGAAGTTGGTAACTCTTTAATAGTCCTCGAAATGATGCAAAGAAATTGGGTTTCAATAGTAAATTTATAAGTACTCGGTCCTCGGTGGTGACCTTAAATAGGTCTCCTGACAACCATTGTAGGCCTGCAGAAATGATAAGTAAGCAACGGTCGTTACTCCGATAGGTCTTTGTAAAAGATATTTCTCTGTTATATGATATTTTTATCCCTTTTTGAAGCATTAACATGGAAATCCGCCTCTCAATAATATCAATTCCGCATTTTCTTATTTTTCGCAGAAATTTCTCATTCGATAGAGCTTAAAAAACAAATTAATGAAATTTTTGACTATCCCTTACATCTAACATTTATCACAGAGTCGCTAAGGATACTTGTATTCGTTTCCCGGTTGCACCATTGTAGTGGTAAGGATTTAAGAGATTAAGCCTACCACGAAAGACAAATCTTAATCCGCATAGACTCTGCTTTTGGCTTTGTAACAATCAACGAAACACGAGTATGAGTACTTTTCGATATCGCTTGAACTTCTTTTAAAACTTCTTTAGAGTCAGTGTGTCTGTTAGTTGTCTACCTGCCCTCAACCTCATTGTTCTTCTTCCTTTATGTATGGTTTCCGATATTCTTATACTTAATGTAGTATTAGGTAGATGGGTGCCTTTCGACTTATCAGCTCCTTAAATATTTTACCACAAAAACTGGGGAGAAATACGAGTACCGAATTAAGAATTATCCATAATCGAAGGTGATTCCATCGTCTTGTTCTATGATTAAGGAAAAGATAGTCACACAGAAAGTGCTGAGTAGATTCAATCTCTTCCTCATACCTGCAGCTTTTGTAGTATTCACTATGCTGGAGTCATTCCGGTTGACTACCACTCCAGTGTTAATCCCAAATGTGAAACCTACGTTGTTACTAACAATCTTTTTTTTAATGAGAACAATTTTTTCTTATCGTAGACCAGACGTAGATTTCTAGCTATTGCACGCATCAACATTTTAGTCGAGCGTATAAGGGAGCTTCGCAAGAAGAATATTCACAAAGGATAGGGCGTCGGTGTCGTTTCTTATTCTTGGCAGGTCTTCCACTCCATCATCGTTTGAGATATTCATATGACCCGTATCCCATCACCGTGTCGTTGTCTGATTTCTTATTCAGATGTCTTCTATATTTTCTTACTACCTGACTATACAGGATTAGCTTTGTCGATAAATTGCTCTCTACGATGGTTATTACTGCCAAAATAATGTCTAAATCCTCAGTTTGGTGAACACTTAAACCGTCAGGAGTTCGAAACGAACGATCAACTTCTAATGTTTCACAAAAAACTTTGACTCCTGTATTTGTGTTGACTTCAATCTCAAATCCTATGCTATGCAGGATATTCCGCATAATTTGAACATATTTTGAGATAAAAATCGTATTCGTATCTTGCATGACTCCTTTCAAACTGCTTTGCCATTTTTGTTCAGCATCGCTTAGCAAATCATCATGGAAAGATTCACAGTACAAAAGCGTCTCCAAATTCTTCACCATTAATACGAAAATCAGCGTTCTGTGAGAAATGTTTTTCTTGCGATTCGAGGAAATTACAGTGCGCATAATCGACCTACTGTAAACACTATTGCAAATATCATTGGCAGATTTAAGTATCAGTTTACATAAGTTAATGATACTCGACCGGTTAGACCACATCCAGCACGTATTGAAGAGACTATGGTACTTGTAGATGAGATTGTACACGAAGATCGTGACGAATCGATTCGTCGTCGTTCTCAGCATCTGGCCTTGGCGTATTCGTCAACTTGGCGTATTTTACGTGAGGATGTCGGCCTAAAAGCGTACAAAATTCAACTTGTGCAAGAATTGAAGGCAGGAGACTTGAATTTATGTCATATTTTCAATGAATGGGCTCTGGAAAAACTCAATGAAAATCCAGTGTTTTATCGTGAAATTTTGTTCAGTGATGAAGCCTATTTCTGCCTCAATGGACACATTAATAAACAAAATTGCTATATTTGGGCTGATGAGCAACCCAAAGAGTACCAAGAGCTATAATTATATCCATTAAAAAGAACGGTATGTTGTGGTTTATGGGCTGGTGGAACTATTGGTCTATATTTCTTCAAAAAAAGTCAAATCAGAATGTAAACGTTATCGCGCCATGTTAACGGACGCACATAGTCTCAGTGAGCTCTGATTTCAACAAGACGGCGCTACGAACACAGCACGTGAAGCAATGGACTGGTTGAGAAATCATTTTGGTGAGCACTTAATTTCACGTTTTGCTACGGTAAATTGGCCACCTAGATCGTACGATATCACAGCTTTGGTCTATTTTCTCTGGGAATATGTTTTAGATCTTCTGGAATATGCCAGCTACGATTGACGCTTTGGAAGCCAATATTACTCGTGTTATCCGCAAGATACCAGACTCGAACGAGTCTCCCAAAATTGGACCTTTCAACTGGACCACCTCAGACGTAGTTGTGACCAATATTTACATAACATTCTTTTTTGAAAAGTAAATGCCATAAGTTGCTCCTTTTACTGATAATAAAAATTTAAATTTCGCTTTCAAATTTATGTTTTCTGTTTTACATTATTAATCAAACCTTACGATGAATCACCCTTTACATGGGTCGATACGATGCAGCCCTTTTTTTGGTTACAAAGCGTGTGGCATGACAAAATGAGTTCAAAGTTAACTGTTGCATTATTTGCATTCAAATTCAGGTACGTATAACTAAATTCAGTTAAATTTTGGAAATACACAATTAGGCTTTAAAAGACGTTAAAACCATAACATATAAGGTGCGCAACTAAGTTATTTTGTGGAAAAGTAGTTACAAGAGTCAGTCAAATTATTGAGCGTTGTCATGTTGTAGAATCACATGGTCCGCTCAAATTTACATTTAGAAGCATGACCGGGCAGTCGCCATGACTTTCTTCCCTTTGAGTTGCTGTAATGAATCCCTTTTTTATCATCCTTCACGATGACGAAAACACTTTCTTTTTTGCAGCTAGAACAGTTGTTAACAGGCGAAAAAAACGACGCTCAACGTCCCTTAGCTTCAAATCATAAGGAAATCAAGTTTTTTGTTTTTGATTCATTTTCAAAGCATGCAATAGCTTGGAAATGGCTTGGCGGGTAATTCCTAATTCTGAAGCAAGCTCTTTTTCCGTTTGGCGCAAATCCTCTTCAAGATTCCTTCAAGTCAGCGAAGGATTTTGGCCTTTGGTCGCCAAAATCGAAATCACCGTCTTTGAAGCGACGGAACCAATCACAGCAAGTTGTTTCACTTGGAGCAAGAAGCTCTTTTGGAGCCCCTAATAAAAGATGTACTTATTCTAATAACGACTTGACAAGTTTTTTTTTTTTTTTAAATAAAAAGCAAACCATTTGAGATATTTCAAAAACTTTATTATTGGCTTGAAGTACAATCAAAACATTTATGAATGGAACTCGCTCACCATAATATACTTACTCTTCAATAAATCGATTGTAGCGTATGATGTGTGGCTTGTGGCACCATCCTGTTGAAACCACATATCGTCCAAGTCCATATCTTCCAATTCGGGCCAAAAATAATCGGTGATCATGGCGCGATAATGCTGACCATTCACAGTAACTTGACGATCGTTATCGTTGACGAAAAAATATGGGAAAATAACGCCGCCGGCATGCAAACCGCACCAAACAGTTATTTTTTGTGGATGAAGTGGTGATTCATGAAGCACATGTAGGTTTTCACCCGACCAATAACGCATATTTTACTTATTGGCGAACCCATTGAGCTAAAAATGAGCTTCGTCACTGAAGATGATTTTGCGATGAAATTCATCATCTTGGCGCATCTTCACCAGAGCCTATTCGGAGAACGTGCGTAGCTTCAAATGGTCCATCGGCTTCATTTCTTGAGTCAGCTTGATCTTGTATGAGTGCAAACCAAGATCCTTACGCAAAATTAGCCATAATGTGGTCTGAGCGATGTCCAATTCTTGAGAACGCCGTGGAATTGACTGATTTGGATCGTTTGCTACGGACGTATTTACGGCAGCGATATTTTCGACACTTCGACCAACCCGTTGTCTCACTGACACAGCAATATCATACAACGAATATGTAGACTCAAATTTTTGCACTAAATTTGTTACTGCCTGTCTACTAGGGCAAGAATCACGACCGAAAATTGGAGTTAACGTTCTTAAATTTGCAGTCACCGACTCCGCGATGACGCCACAAGATTGAAGAATACACTAAACAATGCAGTGAGTGTAATTGATTCACATGTTAACAAATTTATTGTTCCAAAACTGAGTTTTCGACTTTCAAGCTGCTCAAGAAAAATAAAATAAAAATACACTCTTTACAACACGAAAAGCTTAGCTCGAATTTATGAAACAAATTATACATTTTCTTCTTTCACTAGTCATAAAGTCGTGTCATAGGTCAGTTGAACTTATTACCTAATATGCCCTTATGAGAATAAGTCACGTATTGCATGCACTCGTATTTAAGTCATCCCCAAATATTTCAATTAGTAGTTACCGAATGAGTGGACCATTATTTAATAAAATCACATTTCTAAGAAAACCCATAAACAATGACACTCCTTCCTTCCATGTGCTGTTAAGTACTAAACAGACCACTCAGTTGCATTCGAATCCATGTTCTTCGTATCCATAACCAAAATCATTTGTTCGCAATTGCAATATCTCAAAGATAATTCTCGAAAACGTGTCGTCTACTCACAAAACTACATCTCAAATAAATCTATTGTTTACCTATATAAAACGATATATGCTCACATAGGCACACATATTCAGAAGCATAGTGCTCCAAAAAGCACGCACACGAATGCGAACATTTTGAGTTTATGTTTGAATCCTTGAGAGAAAATTAAGCAATAAAATACACCGGATTCCAAATAGACATGAGAGAAATCTCCTCCTTGAATTGGTTTCGATTCGATGTTCGCTAACATACTTGAAGCTACCATATACTCGTACCCATACATACAGAGCTATTATACAAGTATATGGTCCATGCGATGTGCTCACCATTCTAATACTCCTTGAGGCAAACAGACGGACAGCAGTGGCCAAAGTGAATATATGTATGACTTTGCACAGCTACTGTTGTGAATGCGATGTCCTGAAGTAGAGTGAATTGGTTTGGTGTGCCGGTAGGTCGGTCGTTTGGTTAGTTAGTTTCTTATACAACATCTTCAAATCCTATCTGAAAATTTATCTGCCATATGGGCCAATTGCAGTCGGCAGAATTGGCTGCTATGAAACGTTAAGTCAAGATATCGAAAACGTTCAATTTCTTCTTAATGCCGCTTGCGGGGTCTTCCAATGATCACATGCATGGCGATGATGGCTGAAATCGACCATCGGACCCATATGGTGGCCAATATGTGTCAATGGTTGAGGATAATTTCAAGCCAAGCGAAATAAAACGGACGGCAAAAAGGCGAAATAAAATGAGAAAACATTTAACTGAATCAAGCAGCAAGGACTACGAACATACTCGTATATAGAGGTTTGCATAGGTATGGGCATTGATGTTCGGAAGTATCCAAAGGTGTATGCAAAAGTTCGGAATCTTTTTTAATCACGAACGGGAAGCATATGCCGTCAGCTAAGCTGTTATATCAGGAAGCAACGAAGGATATCTGCTTGAGTTAATTGTTGACTGCTAGCATATGCTTCGTATTCGTTTTATTATCTTCTCATGGCAAAGGGTATTTCACAAGTCATCTACAGAAATATATTGCAAAAGTGTTGAAACAGTGTGTCTTAAAACAAAAAAGCTAAACATTTTTAATTATAGTCAAAGTCCAAAAGGACAAAAAAATCAGCAAGCCTTTTAAGTTTACTGATTTTAACTACGTTTTCCCTTTTTCATCGTCAAATATGGTCAGTTGCTTTGCTATCGAAGCAAAGCCTAGCTTTACCAAAGGATAATCTTTCAAAAAAATAGAGAAATAAACATTTACCATTCCTAAGATTGATGTAACCATATACAAGGTAGCACAAGAGTTGTCATCCGATGTCCTTTCGCTGTAATTTTTTTTGATGAATGAAAAACTTTGGTTCTGCTTTGGATTATGTCGACTTATTAAGACGAGAAAATGATATCGGCTAAATAGCCGCCGTCAAATTTGTGATCATTTTTTGTAATGACGCGCGCTTAAGGGCTTAATTTACCCTTAAAATCTTTTTACACAGTGCGGACGATGAGAAGTAGGGAGGAAAGCAATATACGTACCGAAGTTCGTTGGTTTAAAATGCTTGAATGTTACAATGACTAGGAAATAGAGAGCTCCCCAGGGCATTCCACAAGTAAGTTGTTCGGCTTAAGAACGAATCACGATATTTCAGAGTACGTCCGAAAATGGGTTTGAGGGTATAGTGATGAGTGTTCACAGCGAGACAAGTATTCCGGCAGAAGGTTTGAAGGCGTGGAATTGTACTAGTGATGATGAGCCCTGGTGTAGAAGTAGCGATAGAACAAAATAAAACACGAGACATTTCGTCGGTGTCCTAGGGTCAATGTTAATGGACGACTGAGTTATTGTATATTACTATCACTTATGAGTTTTATCGCACGGTTTTGAGTCCTATATAGCAGGTGAAGAGATGTATTAAGCACGCCTGACTAGATGTGTGCGTTGTACCCCACTTTTGGGCAGATAAATGAAGCCAGATATGAGGGGATAAAGGTAAGATTAGGTAAGATAAGAAAGACGGTTGAATAACCAACTCTATAACAAGCCTATTGGCCCGTTATGCTGCCACGTGGATCTATGATCCTATTACTTATGGAGCCAATTTGAGCTTATTATGAAGCAAGAGAAACTGTAAACGTCTATGTTCTTTGGATCGTTCAAGTCATGGAAGAGAGATGAACATACCATGTCCATGTCTTCTACTTCTCCTCGTCCATGCAGCTTCTACAGAAATCGTTTGTAGAATCGCTAAGCTTCTTGCATGCTTGCCTATAAGACCTATGATGGCGCTAAGATATTTCCTATTTAGAAGAATTAGACCCTTAGAGCGATTCAGATTCGGCTTTGGCCAGATTTGGTTAGTCTGTAAGAACAGGTAGAGTGTTTCGTATTTTGGCGAGTTCTTCAGCCCTAAAAATCCCTGGAATGTCTCTGTGGTGAAGGTTGAAGTGCTCTGCCATCTTCGTGAGAGATAGTAAACATTCAAGGGCAGTTCAAGAATTTAATGAGACTGAGTCCAGGGACTTGAAAGCGGCCTAACTATCCAAAAAGTTGCGGATATTCTTTGCAGATATCACGTTTTTCTTCCGCCAGGACAGAGCTTCTTTAATCGCCAAAATTTCCTCCTGAAACACCCTGCAGTGATTTGGAAGATGCAAGTAAAGGCTAAGTCTAAGCCTTTAAGCCTATCAGATAAAAACACATCATATTTTTCTTTGCTTATTCCCCATGTAATTATCTAATTTCTAGAACGTCGAAGACTCATCGCTTCAAATTTTTATTATGTTCATTTTTTATATTTGAATGACCATCCTCGGTTCATTACCTTCTATTGCGACCCGATCCCCACATGTTTATTTAGTCGCCCACGAATCCAATAGAATAATACGATCTATTGGATCCAAGAAAATCCATTAGAACAATACGATGACGAAGAATATGTCACAAATGGGCCATCAATCGATGAGTAATGACCTGCCGAACACGAATCCACTTGACCGAGTAACGATCCGCTGAACATGAAGCTAGTTGACTCAGTGTACAGTCGAATATAAACAGTGGAAGCGAAGATGACCAACTAAAGGAAGTTCACGTGACTGGTCTTTGGCTTATTTGTGGTTGGAGCGGTATGCTCATGGTTTACCAAGGCATAGACCTGGTATACCCAACTCAACAGTTTAAATATCTGGTCGCTGTTTTAAGAAGGGACTGACGGTAGTTCGTTACCTTACCTCGTTAAGGTAATGTTAATGTTAAAGTTAACTGACGTTTTATGATCACAGCTCGACAACATCGAAATATCCGAGCTGTAGTTCTAGCCAGATGGCGATAGATGCCATACATGCAACGCAGCGTTGGAAGTTGTGAAGGAAAAATTTGGCGACTGAAGCGTCGCCACGATCATACGATTTCACACCACTCTGTTACTTTCTCTGAGGGTTAGTTTACGCCAACAAGCCAACCAAATTAGACAAACTCGAGGTCAACATTCGATACGCTAGTGGCGGAATAAACCGCACATATTGGACCGATTCATCAAAAATTGGAACGAAGCACTACCAGCGAAGCCGAGGCGGTCATTTGAATGATATGCTATCCCACACATAATGGCATAGATGTAGCATCAAAGTAAAGCCAATATCAATTTTATATCTCACACCATTGATGTTTTACTTACTTACTTACTCATCTTATTATCGTATCCATTGAGCCAGAAATGGGCTTCGTCACTGAACAAAATTTCACGATAAAACACTGAATTTTCTTTTAGTTTTTCCATAGCCCATTCACTGAAAATATGACGCAAATTCAAGTCGCCTGACTTCAATTCTTGCACAAGTTGAATTTTGTATGCTTTTAGGCCGAGATCCTCACGTGAAATACGCCAAGTTGTCGATTACGTCAAGCCAAGCTGCTGAGAACGACGACGAATCGATTCATCACGCGTACACTCTCAGCTACAGCTGCTATAGTCTCTTCACTACGTGCTGGATGTGGTCTATTCAGTCGAGTATCATCCTCTGATGTAAAATGGGACTCAAATTTACGAATGGTATTGGGAGTAGTAGTTTCAGTATTATTTCGATTATTATCCTTTAATCGCTTGAAAAACATTTCTCACAGAACGCTGATTTTTGTAATACAGCTGAAAAATTTGGAGACGCTGTTGTGGTGTGGTTCTTTTTATGATGACTTGCCAAACGAAACTAAACAAAATTGACAAAGCAGTTTGATAGGAGCCACGCGTTATCTGTAAAAAAAAACCTATTGCAAATCAAACCTCACGATTAATCATCCTATATAATGAACCGTTTGTCGTTCCTGGGCATTTTTGGCATCGGATTCGGGAGAAAACCTATAGAGTATCCCGTTTATGATGTATCCGCGAGAACTACATCTTGTATTGTTTTCGTCATTACTTTGAAACGATTTGGTGATTGTTTTTAATTGGTTACCTTGAAGTTGCGCCTCACGAATTTCATTTGGTATTCTTAATTGTATGTCAATATGAAAATTGCAAATTTCACAGTTATTTTCTTGATACTTTTGACTATCACAGGAAGGCCTTGTTAGCATATCAGCGACTATGTTTGTCCTTCCTGGTGTGAATTCGAGTTTGGATTCGTAGGGCTAGAGTTGGAGTGTCTAACGAACAAGTCTTCCAGTTGGTGACTTAAGACTCAAAAGCCACGGTTGATGATCGGTAACCAGTGTTACTTCTCCTCGTTCGATGTATCCGTGAAATTCATTTACTTTGGCAAGCGTTCCACGTTCTGTCGTTGAATTGCTACGCTCGGCAGCATTAAGATGTCTGAAAGCGCATTCGATTGGATGTTCGCCTGCTTTTTTCCTTTGGACCAAAACAGCACCGATGGCGTAGTTGTTGGCGTCTGTCCTTAGGCGAAAAGGTAGACCATCCACAGCTTGTTGCAGTATTGAAACCATTCGGAGTAAGGATTTCAAGGTGTCAAATAACGTCTGCTCCTCTTTACCTCATTTCCACAGAGCATTTTTCTTCGTGAGATTGCTCAATGGCTTGGACATATTGACAAAATTTCGTGTGAAACGGCGGTACCATGAATAAGTGTGGAGAAAAGATAGAGCTATTGCAGCAGTCTTATCTGAATTTAACTGTTTTTTTTTTTTTTTTTTTGATTTGTAATAAGGTGGCCAAGATATTTTACCTGAGAGCAACAAAAGTTAGTCTTTTTTCTGTTAACCTTGAGCTTGAACAGAATAAAACACTCGAAGATTTGCTCTAAGTGAATCAGATGCTCGTCAAAGCTGCTGAAGCAGTATGCTTGTGAGACCATTCCGGAATCTATCCACAAGCCTCTGAAAAGTGGTTGGCGTGCTTCGTAAGCCGAAAAGCATGCGCTTAAAACAAAACATTCCATAGGGCGTGATAAATGAGGTTTTGTCCATATCTTCATCTGTGATCTTAATGTGGTAGTAATCTGATTGTGAATCGAGCGTGCTTTTGTACAGCGACTTCTTGGTGGCATGAAGAAGCTTATCAATGTTCCTTGGGCATTGATGTTGAAGCAATGGGGTGATGATCCTCTTGCTCTAAAACCATGTAAAAAAGCTGAGGTCTGGCCTTTGAGCTCTTTTTCCAATTGTGGAGAGTCTTGATTTACTGCTTCAGTGCTGATGTTATTAAGCACATGTGTCTTTGCAAGTGGAGAGATAAGTTAAAAAGTTTAAGGATAAGATGTCAACGGTTTCGCCACACTGAAAGCATCGGTTCCCATTCCATCGGTTCAGTATTCCGCGTGGTGTTGATAAAACGCGCCACATGGGCATAGTACCCCGGCGTTAAGTTCCGGACTCTACAAATTAATTTGTATCGTTCCCTTGATAATAATAATAATAATACTTACTTTTTGTTTCCTATCATTCTTATCTGGTCACTCGATAGAAATTTCTCCCGCCACAACTTACAGAGTTTGTGAGCAGCTCTTGTATGTTTACGACTTTCGATTATGACACCAAGGGTCAGCGCCTTAGATGCATCTCTTCTAATGGGTTGATACTGCCAGCCTAAGACTTTGTGGTTGATATTTAAAAAGAAAAACAAAACTTGAGCATTTCAAGATTTTTTCAGATGCGAGGTGTTCGAAATATTCGGGCATGACGAATATTGGAGTTGTGATTTGCGTCAATCTGCTTTTCCTTGCAGATTGGAAAACTCGATTGGCTAGTCTTTTTTCAGCGTTGGTGTCGCGTTAGCTATCTTTTCCAACTGTGCCACCAAAAATGCTCAGTCTTCTTAATTGAACGTTAACGTCGTGCCCATAAGCCTGATCAAGTTGCTCGTAGAATTAATTTCAGGAAGAAGAGTCCTTTCCATCTGCAAGAGCAAATCATATGGGTTTCCATTTAGGCGTTCGCTCAGGTGCCTTGACCACAAGGCTTTCCTCCTTAAAGTAAGAAAATCACATTTGAATAGACCCCGCTTCGGCTTTCTAAAACACTCATCATAGTACATGATGATGGATGGCACAGTTTTCCATCTTTGTCTTGCCCTTCTTGAATAGCAGCGATATCCGCTTTGTAGTGATTCACCGCATCAGCTAATTGTGGGGCTGGATGTGAATTAGAAAAGATTTGAACATTCCACGTACATAGCCGAAAGTCGTTGTCTATTTTCCGTTTTCTGTGATAGTCAAGAGTATGTCGATCCATACCAAAAGCAGCTTGTTTCTTCACAACTTATAGTATTTCAAGTAGTGGAACAATGAGCGGACAACTAAACACCCAACATAGATAGACAGATTCTTCAGAGGATAGTGCCTAAAGACCATTATGGGGCTTAAGCTGCCGATGATTCACTCGAAACTCCTTGAAGTAGCTCAAATGAGCTCATCCCTGGATACTTTCCTGGAAGAATTTTCAAGAAGTGCTAGGCAAAGTTTATTGCAGCCAAATTAATGTAGTTGGACTGATAACTACCAACAATAGCAATGTGCTATTGACCCAAAAGTAATGAAGTACTCCCGCCTTGTCTACTTTGAATTGTCATGTTAAACTATCGCAGTAACTTATTCAAAGATTTCCGACAATGATCACCAGATCTTTCTCTTCTCCGAACTCCTGTTAATATTGACATTTTGTTTTTGCTTGGATGTAATATGCTTCCTTCTTAACATTAAAACCCGACCTGGTCTTATGCGTTCCTATTTCCTTCTCATCAAAGATCTTCTTCAGTCAAGCAGAACACGGCTGTAAAAACCAGCACCAGCATATTTGACTGGAAAAATTCTTCTATCCTTGCGAACAAGCCTTTAATTTGTAGCATTCCTATGATTTCAATCAAAGTCAATAGACCATGTTAAATCCAATAAGGAATGAATTAATATTTTTGCAAGTTACGAAGCATCTGACAATTTTTTGCACAGGCTGTTATATTTGTGTATGCCGTCTACATATCTGTATCTCAACTCAGGCTGTTTTGTTTTCATTATATTAACTTATGCCAACAATTGAATATATAAATATTAATTCTTCCTATTTACTCAAATAACAAACAGCAAAAAAATTAATAAATATAAAGCCCCTATGGCGCGCCTTGCTTTCATTTTTACACTTCTTTCCGTTGCACAGGGCAGAGTGCATATTGCAGAAGGATGAACCCTGTTCGTTTCGATTTTATTCTTTAAAGAGAAAGTGCTATAAAGAGAAAAAGAAAATCATGTCGGGAAATTCTTATTTTTGTATGTACTTCCTCCTGTTTGGGGTAAATTTATCATGGCAGGTGCAAATTGAGCAGACCAATGAAGGCCATGAGCAAGACCGGAGAAACAAATGGTCAAAGATTTCAAGGAGAGAACAGATTTTCTTACAACCTTTTCCGATTTTGTTTTTTTTTTTTCTTCTTCCTTTTTTAGCTTTTTACTTTCAACTCCAGGATATAATCAATACGGTGCCATATTTCTCACAATAAATCTTGCTTCGTCAATCAACTGAAGAAATATTTTTCTATTTTTGTGTTTTCAATTTATTTAGTTTTTTTTTTTTTTTTCAAACTTTTATTATTACTGCGCAACGTAAAAAAAGGAAAAAGTGGAAAAGAAGTACATACCTTCGCCATAAGGGAAAGGAGAAATGGCTATATGAAGAAGTCGCTGCGGGCGAGTCTTTAATTTTAAATTAAAATATTCATAGTCAGCTGCCTTATCCTGGAACGGAAATCTTCAATAATTTATTTGAAAAATTTGCAATTAATATTTTTTGTAGATGATGTAGAATGCCAGTGTATAACGGGAAGATAGGCTACCTGCAGAACAGTTTTTTTGTATTGTTAGTCAAATTTTTGATAAACGGAATATAATAAGTAATTACAATTGAATGAGCAGAATAAGTTTTGCAACACATGGTTAGGTAGGGCCAGAGTGGCCCTCTTTGAAATATACCTAGATCAGTTGCAAATCCATTGAGACGCTTATCAGCCAAGCTCCCGAATGAAAGACATTTCTTGACAAGTTTGTTAAGGTCGGCATTTTTCACAAGTCAGGGACGATTTCGATTTTACAAGTGGTAACTGTCTAGGGATTGCGTTCTAATGGAATTGTACATATTCCTTTTTCCCTGGACCTCTACAGTTTGTCCTCGTCATAAGCATAACTCAATCGCTGCATGTGTCTTGCAATCGCGCAGTGTCTTGTAATAACTCCTTTTCTGAGCTTGATCAGCTCCCTTAATCGTTGTCCAGATGTTTCACAGTTCTCTCGATAAGTCCAGCTATAGCTCATGAGCATTGGAAGATACAGTATGTAGACAGGCTGAAGAATTTATGTATGCGTGGGCCCTCCGGAAGGCGCCTACGCCAACGCCTTTGATCTTGTCTGACCTTTCTACGAAGATGAAAATTAGCTTACTGAAGAAGACTTCGTGTTGTCTCCAATCGTTCCTTTCTGGAACCACGTGATTGAAGCTAAAGTTCAAGTCATTTTCCGATAACTGAAGATCGGTTGATTATTAGAAGATACAAAGCAGCCTTTGTAAACATTACTGGAGAGACAGTTTGTAGAGATAATGAGAGAGATAGGAACTTTAAAAGCATCCATGAACAATCAGTGTTAAAGCAGAGATAGGAGCCGTCATTGTTCGCTCGCACGCATATTGTCTTCGAACAGGGATCTCGACGTCTGTTGATACCACCGTAAAAAAAGCAAAAAAGCTTTGCTGGCATGCAAACCGCACCAAACATTTATTTTTTATGGATGAAGTGGTGATTCATGAAGCACATGTGGGTTTTCACCCGACCAATAACGCATATTTTGCTTATTGACGAACCCATTGAGCCAAAAATTAATTTGTCACTGAAGATGATTTTGCGATGAAATTCATCATCTTAGCGCATCTTCTGCAGAACCCAATCGGAGAACGTAGCTCGTTAGTGTACTATACCATGATGAAAATGTTGAGTTTACTGAATAAATTGACCGTGTCAATTTGATGATTAGTGAAAGAGTGCGTTCACAAATTAAATTCAAAGTTGTCAAGTCCCTATTGGAAAACCCTATATATGGTATACCCATGATTTGTCACCAGTTATGACCCTTTTGAGTAAATCAGGATCATCGATGACGTCAATCAAGAGCTCCTGATGAAAATAAAGAAAATTCGGAACAAACTTCTTGACACACTTCTCATGCCAACAATATCCGAAAAAATTACATGAAACGAGTCGACCGATATGCCAATATCCTTAGCAACTTCTCTTAGAGGTTCGTCATTGTCATCTTCTTGGCCATTTTGGAAGAGCTTTCACCACCTGGAAACATTTTTTTTACTTAGAGCAGACTCACCGTATATCACTGCCAAGATTTCAAGTGTTTTACACAAAATTAGATACAAATTCTTTTTTTGATCCATTTTTTATAATAATTGAAAATAGCCGAACACACCAAAACAAGTTTAACCTTTCTATCTGTCAAGAACAAACTAAGTATTCTTTATACTTAAAACTGTAAACATATGTTTGAAAAATGTCTACCAACACAGCAAAAAAAAAAAAATAAAAAATGGATAAGCAAATGTTCGTTGCCCACGAAATTTTTGAACACATCTCGTATGCTCGAGGGCAGAGAATCCACCATTTTTGTAGACCATAAGCCGTTGCAATTTGCTTTTCAACAAAAAATAGAGAAGGCTTCACCGAAGCTTATTCATCATTAAGATTTTTTGGCCCAATTCACAACCGATATCCGCTATATTCCTGGTAAAGATATTGTTATAGTGGATACTCTGTCGGTCGTAAACGCCATTTACGTACCTGAGTAAATCAGCTTTGAACGATTAGCGGAGAGCCAATCGAACGATGCTGAGCTAAAGGCATTTTTAAATACCAAATCACAATTTCTTTTAAAACCTTTTGTCATGGATCGAAATTATGCGGTACAACAGAAGAGTTTCGCCAAATCAGATTCAAGTCGCTAAACAACCTCGATAACGCTGGCGTTGCAATCACAACAAAGCTAATAGCTGAAAAGTTTGTCTGGCCAAACTTTAAAAAGGATTATTTTGTATACCGTTTCAAAAAGCCAGTGTTCAAAGGCATACTAAAGCACGGATATCAACGTATATACTAGCTGAGTGCAAATTCGAACACGTTAATATGGACACAGTTGAACCACTTCCGTCCTGCAAGGGTAATCGTTACTGCCTCACTTGAGTGGATCGATTCACTCCTTGGACAGAAGCCTACCCCATGGAAGACATCACAACGGAATTAGATGAATTCACTTTTTACACAAATTGGATTCCCAGGATTGGAGTACCGCTCAAAATAACTACCGACCAAGGACGGCAGTTTGAATCTTTCATTTTTCGTGATCTTACCAGACTTCTTGGCGTAAAGCACTAGAGGATAACGAAATATTCCAAAGAATCTAGCGGTATCATCAAGCGATGGCTTAAGTCTTCGAATAAGTATTACCAAACGGACAAGTGTGTCGAGGTACTGTCGTTAATTTTGTTGGGCTACTGATCATCGTATAAAGCAGATCCAAAAGTAACACCTGCAGAGATGGTATACGGCGATGCACTTCGTTTGTCTGGCTTATTTTTGCACAAACAACTGAATTTGTAAAAAATCTGTGAACACTTATGCAAAGCTTGAGACCATCAAAAAGATCCAACCATTTAAAGTGCTCAACATTCATATAGTAGAGAACGACTTGTTCACTTACACAGCAGTCTTCATACGAAATGATGCAATTCGACGTCCATTGCAAGCAACCTACAATTATGCTGGCAGCTCGTACCTTTTTTCCCTAATTGGTTGACGTTAGTTCATCTTTTTAATAAGGGCTACCAAACAGCTATAATATAAATGAGAATTCGTTACACGACGGGACCTGGTGATTGACTTTGAGATGTTGACCCCAGCGACAGTTTTTTAAATCTTTTTAATTTCGATTTCCATCTCATTTTGCTATTCTCCAGGCCGAGGACCAAATACTTAGCACTCATCGAGAAACTAACAGGGGTGTCATTTTAATTGGGTGGGATGATGCAGAGTATCTTGATTTTCATTTGAAATGGACTGAATTTACGCTAATGCTACAGCTACGCACCCAAGATTACAGTAGGCTTAAGGCTTACTGGAAAATAAATACGTTGGATACAAAAACAGACACAGCTGGGTAGACTACCGCGTAGATATCACGTCCTCTAATTTTAGAAAAGGTGATGTAGCCGGAATTATATACATACAGTTCTTGAGAAAAGTTTTTGACCAAGGAGGTGTCACGTTAAGGAACATAAGCATTATATACTCATTGAATTTTCAATGGGTTGTTATATTTTCCATTTGGATAGATCCGCTGTCGACACTTTTCTATGATTGAATCTGCAATTAATGTGGAGTTCAAGGATTCTCTTGATGGTTTTTAGCATGATGACAGTCTAATAGGTCTGAAACCTATCGGTTTATGGGAGACATATGGGAGGCGCTCATTATACCATTTTCACACCATCAATTTTGATGTGCACGTTGGTTGATTTTCTTAAAAGAGGCTTGTGGTGAGTAACCAAATCGCAACCAGGAAAGTGAGTGATCATAAATCGTTTTAAGAATTTTTTCTATTAGTCAATCCATGTATTATTCAGGTGTCTAAGCAACCTCGAGGTATTCTAGATATCCTACGGTTATGGCAAT
Source organism: Volucella inanis (assembly GCA_907269105.1). Lineage (NCBI taxonomy): Eukaryota > Metazoa > Arthropoda > Insecta > Diptera > Syrphidae > Volucella > Volucella inanis. The sequence continues at coordinate 241,242,690 of OU026153.1, read as the reverse complement.
CTTTTTGCAGATCCATGGTTCCTCAATACGAAAGCTGTGTCCTTCTTACAGTAGAAGTTGAACAGAATTGTTAGTGCACTTTGTTAAGTGGAATTGCAATTACCGCATTCAATTAGTTTGACATCAGGGATCGTGTTGTGTTTCCCCGAGTTCGTCTTTTGATGATAGCAAGCGGTTTCCTTCATATGTTTAATTGTGGGTATTGGTGGTCAGAGTTCAACTGTCTGCCCGTCACTTCTCAATTTGGTATTGAACTACAAAATTTTTAGAAGAAGAGTGACACAACGGCTTCTTTGCATTTATTAGTAATGCAAGTAGAAAAACGTTAATGTATATTAGGTATACGGGTCTGTAATCGTAGTTTCGTAACCGAAACAAAAATAGGTTTGAAGTAACTAGAAAACTAAACAGAAACACAATATACTCTGAATAAAGTCCCATTAAGGCTTGTTTAAAGGAGACACAATCTACCAATTATATACGAATATGGACGAGATACTTTCGCAAAAATTCACACAACCAGACGGACAAAGTCTAAATTGCTATGACAAAAAGCGTCAGCTCGATCAGCTAGCAGCCTCCAGTTTCGAACGCTAAGCTAATTAAGGTCCCCTTCTATTTGCGTGTGCCACCTAAGCCGTGATCTTCCTCTACTGTGATGTCACTTGGGGACAGATTTGAAGAATTTTCGCACTCTACATGACCCATCCACCTCAGCCTTCAGACTTTCACCCTTCTGACTAAATTGATGTCGCTGTATCTCTTCCTGCACTCGCAGTCTATGCAGATGGGACCGAAAGTCACGCGGTGATTATTCCTCTCCAAGCAGCCAACAACATCCTTATCTATTTTTGATAAAGCTCATGCCCCATCGCCATAAAGAAGGACTATGATTATTTAGGTCTTATACTCGTATAAAATAACTTTTATTGCGGCAGAGATGGCTTGCGTTTTTAGCCAAAAGGAGCAGCGATTGGCAAAAGTAATTCTACGATTGATCTCAGTGCTTATACCGTTGTCTGAATTGATAGCAATTCCTTGGTAGCCTTAATTACCTCAAAAATATATCCGTCGATGGTGACGTTTGGTCCGAGATGTCGCTGCTATGTATTTCTAACTCACAGCATATACCCGTAATTAAACTTTCCTTCTTTGACCGTTAAATCCATCTTCGCCATTTTCGCCTTAATATTCGCGAAAGTGCCATTGACATCACGATGCTTTCTTCCGGTTATGTCAATATTATTGGCGTATACTAGAACCTGTATGGACTTTTGAAAGATTGTGCCTCTTGTGTTGGCACTTAAGTTTTACACTACTCTTTCAAGAACGATGTTAAAGAAATCGCATAACAGCGTAGTCTTTTTTACCCCGGAGGACGGATTTGGCAGCGATGCATCTCTACAGATGCTGTCATACGCGGCCTTAAATTCGATGAATTGGTGGTGTGTACCGATTCGGAGATAATTTTTTTTTTTTCAAGATCTGCTGTGGTATAAGTATTTAGTCTATGGTGGACTTTGCTTACCTGAAGCCACACAGATATGGACCAATCACGATATTGAAGAAAGATTTCTGGCGTTCACACAGTACAGCAGATATGATCTTGTAGGCCATGCTAAGAAGAAGACTCTCCTTTCTTGAGGATCGGACAAACAACCCCGAGGATTTATTTGTCGGGAATATGAGTACTTTCGTCATCGCCTGCCGCTTGGAAGGGCTCGGCAGTCAGGCCGTCTGCTTCAGTAGTTTCATTGGATTTAAGCTTAGATATGGCTATTTTCACTTTATTCAGGTCGGGTGGACGTAATTATTGGTCAACTTATCCAAGTTGAAGCGTTCATTCTGCCTGACAGCAGTATGTGGTTCGTCGTCACCGTTATACAGTCTGAAGAAATGATCTTTCCAAATCTTCAGCATCAACTCTAGCGACACTACTACGATGTTCCCTTGTTCGTCTCTACGGGCTTCGGTTCGGGATATATATATATATATATATATATATACTTTTTTATCTTTTGCTGAAATATCCGAGTCTCATTCCTGAGGTAGCATCTCTTGCCATGGTCACGTGCTTTTATGCACCTTCTTTTTTCCACTGAGAAGCTGGCGTTCGTCTCTCCTTTTCTGTTCGTAGAGCTCATGAGCAGTTTTTATGCAGCATGTGCCTACAAGCACTAATTGTCAAACCAGGGGTTTCATTGTGGTGGAAGGGTGAAACCCAACAAATCAGAGGCAGCATACGAACTTTTAAGTGTATAAGGAAGACTCAATCGGAAAAGAATTTGGAGGTCTCTTGCGATTGTTACCATCGAACATCTAACTTATAATATTAGCTTGTCCTTGCGGTATTAGAGACATCCGCAACTATACTTTGGGTATAACAAGGTAATTATCCGGGTAAATGTTGGCCGTTTGAACGATTCGGACATCCATAATACAGAAGGAGTGTAATGTAGTCAGTCTGGTTAACGGTATGGTTACAGTGCAAAAATGTAACTTGCATACATATAAAGCTAATAATACGAGGCATTCGTTAACATGCCGGAAATACAAAACTTCTTACCTAAGTTTTCCCCTAACAACAAATCCGCTTCCAAATAAACGTTGCTTTTGCCACGACGATTCCTATCGTCGTAGTAGATGACGCAGTTTTTCGTCCTCTTTTTGTAAGGCCCATCCTATCGAATTTCCTGGACTGCAGAAACACCTCCTTTACATCAGATCCGACGCTTGTTGTTGCTTCGTTACTTAAGTTTTTTTCCAGGGGTGGCAAAGTTTGAGCGAGGCCGTACGAGTTTTCAAGGCGAACATCGCAGTGGTCGACCATGTATGTTGGAAAAAAATTCAAAAAATGGTATTGGATGAGCGTCGATTGAAAGTGCGTGAACTAACCGATATGGTAAAGCATTTCAAAAGCCGCTGTATATCGCATGTTGAGTGAAACATTGGTCATGAGAATGCTAAGCGTAAGATGAGTGCGGTGATTACTCACAATGGAACAAAAGTAGACAATGGACGATGTTTCAATCGAGTGTTTGGCGAAGCTTCACAGCAAGAAAACCGAGTTTTTGCGTCGATTCATAACGACGGATGAAACATGGGTCTATCACTTCACACCCGAGACGAAGGAAAAGTCAGAACAATGGACTCAAAAGGGGAGAATCGGCTCCAAAGGAAGCGAAGGCATCTGCAGACAAGGTCATGGCGTCAGTGTTTTGGGATGTGTGTGGGATTTTTTTTTTTTTTTTTTTTTTTTTTTTTGTCGGAACAATGCTCAGACAAGGAATCAGTGCATTGCACTGTTTGTGAGTCCCTTTTTATGAAATTTTCAAGTCTTACGGAGAAAGATGAATAAGCGCTTCAGTGATGAGGGGCCTAAAGTAACATTACACACCACGTCAGCTCCCACGTCCTAGGGAGCTGTGCCATCTGCAGTTGTGCTCATGTTTGACCCAGCTACCAATAGAAATCTTAACCGAGTCCTGAAAAACTCTCCTTTAAACTATGCCTGTCAATTACATTGGCGATTTCATTTCACATGATCCCATTGTGACCTGGGACCAAGACAATTGTCACTGAATTTAGCATTGCGACTGGGAAGTCGTATGAGGGTTCAGCAAGGCTTTAAGCGTAGCTTGGCAGTAGCTACAGATGCAAATTTTTCGTCTACTCAACTGGTTATCCGCAATTCTTATCAGAATTGGGTAAATTTTCGCTTGGAAGACACATGCAAGCTTTCCTAACGAGAAATGAAATCTAACGTTGTCATCCTCCAGAAAGACACCAGCACCACATCCTGAATCTGGCTTGGAGCTGTCGACAAAGACCCAACTGTATTACTTTCATGGCTTAACCAGTCGAAGCCAGTCCTGGGCACAAGGAAAGTCGATTTGGAATTTTGGAATAAGACTTCGAATTGCTTTCTCATGCACCCTTTTCGCCAGTTTTATTCCCTAGGATTTCTTTCTATTTCCGAACTTGGAAAAATTACTCGGTGTTGAAAGATTTTCTAACATTGAAGAGATAGAGTTAGCGATTGATTGCTATTTTAAGGACCTCGACGACGACAAAAAGTGTATTGAACTAAAAGGACACTACGTGGAGATCTAAAGATATTTTTTCCCAATTTTTTGTGTTTTCTCTGTTAGGGCGATTACTTCTGGGACCGACCTCGTACTATGCCCCAATATATCTCATTCTAAGGATCGCCTTAGATTTGAAGTCTTAAACTTCTTAACTGCTATGTTTACCCCCTTTATTTTGTAGTCAGGTGTAGTCCTTCTATGACGCACCCCTCTGTTCACTAGTTTGCATATTCCATCGTAACTGGTGTTTTGATATTGTTGCTTATTTGCTAAGGTGATTGACAGCTGTAGAGTATTATGAGAAACTTCCATGTCAGTCAGCTCATTGGTACATCGACTTCAGAAATTGAAAAACCCACCTTGTTTCACCCTAAAATAAAACAAACTGGGCAAGTTTTGAAATCGAAGTAGACAAGTATGCCAATGCTTTACCTAAATTCAAAACGAAATAGAAAGTGGAGTAACATAATATGTTTAGAACCTGAAGATGTACTCACCAAATCTTTTGAATCCACATCTCCTGCAAACAATTTCAGGAACTACATAAAAAAAAACACGAGAATAAAAGAACAGAACACTTGTTTGAAGAAAGACTTTAATCCTTACAGATTGACTCAAAAATAACATAAGAAGCTATTTTGGATTTCAAAGAATATAGAATTTTGCAAAACAAAACACTCGAGTGCACTAGTAAGCTGGTCAAAGTCCTTAAAAGGAAGAAATCAAGCAGATTGGAAACACTCAGAAGATCTGATGCCAACTACACAAAGTAGGGACTCTTGTTCTCAAGCTTAAGACTCAGTTCCCACGTATATTGATCAAAAACTGTTCACAATCTGCTGATGTTACCGAAGCTGAATATGATTTGAGTAACATAACTTGCCTTAGCTGACAGCCGTTATCGGTTTTGGTAACGGATGAAGCCATCAAATGGGCTGCTACCATGATTACACAATTGAAGATGAACTGTACAAGAAGGATAAAAGAAATGCTGGCAAGGCTGCCAGCAAGGCGTCTGCCCCCCATTGCTATGTTGCATTTTGGTCGACTCACTGCTTGACACTCCCAATAGTGCTAATGTCTACGATCAAGCGTATGCAGATAATAGGTTTACAAGGTCTGTTAAATTAGGTCCAGGGGCAGGCTGCTCTAAAGCGCAGGAAACCTAGCCTTGTGCCCTTGGTGCAACATATAGTATAAGTCCGTCAGCCAGAACTGAGTTGTTCTCTTTACCAAAAGGAAGAAGCCGACTGTCGGTTTTTTGGCAGTGCTATATAGCTTTGCAAAGGACATTGAGCTTGTCACCAAGTTGTTCCGTTTGGGTGTTCACGGCTATAATAAAATCAATTATATGCTGTTTCTACCAGACCCCATAGAACGGTCAGTCTCGGCTGAAGTGAGATTCACTTACATACCTGGTTTGCTCTCTCTACCTTTCATATTCACACCATGAACTGCACTTTTAAAGCTATCTTCTTTTAAAAGGAAGTACTTGTACCATGAACTGGAGTTTTGAGAACCATGCGCGCCGATTGTCTTTTGGTCTGATACACATTGCCTTCTGATGCAATAGCCACCAGAAGGAAAACACGAAATCTTTTTTCCCTGTGCACAAGAATGATTTGGGCCAGAATCTCAAAAAAGACAGCGTTAGATGTCACTCCTCGTAAGTACAGTTTGCGTCCACGTTCTAAGCGAAGATATGCGCAGTTTTGGAAGTAATAAACTTTGCTGTGGAAAACTGCAACCGTAGCGATAGCCAAACCCATTACTTTTTTAATGGTCTCACCGCTTCCAAGCTATTTCGATGATTCAGTAATAGAGTTGAATTTAATTAGTCTTTTTTTGAATCTCAGTTCACAATTTGATTACGGCAAACTATATCGCTGAAGATTAGAGTCTTTTGAAACTGAGACCCAAATTTTCATTATGAATGTCTGCATCCGCTTTGAGGGCTTCCATTGGCACCTAGGTTTCATGTGACCATGGAATGACCATGGCTATTTAGGATGCTGGTAAACTAAATGAATGTTTTCTTATGTCTGTAAGACGTAACCGCTCTCGCTATACCCTTTTAGAATAGAATGTAAATGGTTTTTGGTGTCGTTGCGGGGCACTTCACTTTTTCTAGTACGCTGTCTGTGTTCCGGCGGAAAAAAGAATATTTCGAGGACACAGGCCTGACGTTGACCCATTCAGGTTGCATTCAACACCATCTGCATTTCAATTCTACTATTAATCCTAAAAAATCTTTATTTACTTTAGTTTCAGATAAGCTGAAGGAGCTCATGTACGATATTTGTCTTGCTGACAGTTGTCTGTAGTAAACTACGGTACTCAATTGCGTGATTTTTTTTTTTTTTTTAAATATTTGGCTTAATCTAACTTAAAAACTAGCAATTGAAACTAACAAAAATTGAGGTACGTTGGGACCATAAAAAGTGGGTTGTAATGTCAGAGAGACGAGGACAACTTAAATTACGAGGGTTAGCGTTGATGGTAATAGGATTGTAAAGGAGGCACAATCCAAAGAACAAGAGAGCAGTCGATGAATGAAGAGAAGGTCAGCTATGGCTTGCATATTCGAGAAAGGGCTGGACAAGGATAAATAAACTTACCTTGCCACATAGCAGTTGCAAAATTCTTTAGACCATCGTTTGGTAAAACCAAGTGATGAGTTGGCTTTAAGGATTGTCTCATCAATATGCGAATGGAAGTTAAACTCTCTTTTGTATTATATCCCATGTAGCAAAGGGGGGTACAGGTTGACCACGCAGAAAATAAAGTCGAGGAGGAGATTGATTGTAAGCAATTTTTTAGCCATCAAGCTGAAAACCTATCAAGGTATTGAAGGAGAATAGAGTCTTGGGGCGAAAAAATGATTTTGGAGAACTTATTGTCGTCGCCGTAAATAGAAAAGATGCAGGTTCAGTGCTTAATAATCCTCTTAAAGTCGTTTACAGTTAAAATGAAAAAGGGGGCACCTAGATAGCTGCCTTGTGGGACTCCATAAGTACTACACCATACTAATTCCCACCGACTGGAACAGGTGAATTCGGTGGCTGTTGGATGGTATTTGTTGCATTTTTCGTCAAAAAATTACGAATAATGTAATTGTGCGACGGTGCGTTATCATGGTGCAAAATAAATGAGTTTTCTGTCCACAATTCTGGTATCTTTCGGCGAATTGCTTCACGCAAAAGTCTCATAGCACCCAAATAATACTCTTTGTTTACTGTCTGGCCTTCTGGCAAAAATCTATGATCCACTACACCTTTGTAGTCCATGAAAACGGTGAGCATTGCTTTTTGTTTTGATTGGAAACGACGTGATTTTTTGGTCTCGGAACATTTGATGAACGCCATTCTCTTGCCTGATGTCTGGATTGCGTGTCATACTCATAAACCCACGTCTCGTCTCCAGTAATAATTCTTTTGATGAATGTGGGATCGGATTCAGCCTCGCAAATCATCTCTTTTGCGACGTCAACACGGTCTCTTTTTTGCATGAAGTTGAGTTCTTTTGGCACCAACTTTGCTGCTACATATCTTGGACGGATCCATTGGCAATGTTCAAGTTCTCCGCTATCTCTCTGATGGTTAATTTGCGGTTATTGACAAACATTTTTTTTACTTCATCAATGTTTTCGTCGGTTTTTGTTGCGATGGTCTGCCACTGCGTTCATCATCTTCGATTGACTCACGACCACTTTTGAACCGCTCGTGCCACTGGTAAACGACCGTTTTCTTTAAACAATCGTTGCCGAAACACTTTTCTAACATTTCTAACGTTCGCGCACCATTAAATCCGTTTTTTACGCAAAATTTAATACAAGTTCGTTGTTGCAAATTGTAATCCATTTCTAAAATTGTAAAAAATCGCCAACACACACAAAGGTAGATGTACTCTTATCTACGTAACTTTTGCAAATGTCAAGCTATGATGCTAAGATTTAGAGGGAATGTTAACAACAGATGTATCAACTTAACAACTCAGAACTCAAATCGGAAAAATGGGAACGCCACACGGTGACGCTACCGGGAACTTTTCGATCAAGGTGGTAGCTAAAAACAGGGTTGAGAAGCCTGACCTAAAGAAGAAGATATAAATTTTAATAATTAACATTTACATTTTGAAAAGGATCAGTTGATGTGATATTTTATCGAAGGTCATAGCAAAACTTGTTACAATAACATCGATTTCGTTGCTATTTTTTAGGGCAAAGAACTTGAATTCAACTTAGTTTGTAGCAGTTGATCTATCTTTAAGAAATCCATGTTGACGGGGTAATAAAAGAAACTTTCGCTAAAAGCTTAAAACGTTATTGTATATAAAAATCTTTCGAACCCTTTAGGTGTGTGAGAAAACTAAGCATTGAGATAGATGGTAGTTAGTTATATCATTCTGTGATCCTTTTTGTGGAGCGTGGTTATGAAAGAGGTCTTCCAAACTTTGGGGGACTCACCTTGTGTGAGGGACAGGTAAAATAGGAAGGAAAATATGGGCGAAAGATTGGATGAACACTTTTTGAGAAATATTGGCGAGAGCCAGTCTGGCCCGAGTAGAAATTCGTCATTGAGATTTTGTAACATTTCTTCGATAAGGGTAGGTTCAAAAGATTTAGAGAGAGAAGGGCTAATGAAAAAATTGAGAAGGTACTTGAAATATATGGGGTCAGGTACGAAGAAGTTGTCTGCAAATGATGATTTAAAAATTTTTAAAATAATTGGCAATAGTATGTAGGTCGGTCAATGATATACAAGTATTATCGAACGAGATAGAGGGGGGATATTACTCTGTTTTTCTTTTATAGTTGGTGAATTGAATTGTCTTAGGGTTGTTGATAAGGTTGGTCCGCGCTGTGTCAGGAAAGTGCTGATAGAGGCAGTTATACAGCTGGGTGAACTAGAGATGGGTTGCAAGATAGTAAGAGTAGTCAGAATAAAAACTGGAGCGAAGAAAAACCGCCCAAAATTTGTTTCTTTTGTTTCGTAAAGAACAAAGCCTTTTGTTATACCAGGGAGGCGAAGTAAATGACGTTTTTGTGCATATTACGATGTACACTATGTTCAATGAATTTGTGAACTTTCAACTTCGATGTGGAAGGTCTACTCTACTTGCTCTGAAAAAGTTTAGCAGCGTGCTCGAGATCGAAGATTATGGTGGCTAGCTTTGTCTCATACAGAAATTCTTCACCACTAAGATGCCCGTTGAATAATTTGTTTCAAAATCTGCCTAGCAGGGCTTTATTTCTTTTTGATTTTGAAATGAAAACAACAAATTTAAAGGTCACTACAGATATACTTCAAAAAGAACTACCTATACGAGGTCTGTTTGATGAGTACCCGGATTGGATGAAAGGTGGCGCTACTGATCCAAAATGGAATAACCTATTTTAGCCCGCCTGTCGAATTTTCTTGACAATTCGTTTTGACACCCATTTCAAAACACCAAGTTAGTGTTTTTTGCGACCAAGAGCAGTACCGCTCCGTGATCCTATCCTTGTTTTTGAGTGGCAAAACCTGCGAGGAAATCAAGCCCCTTCTTGGTTGTATTTATGATACCCATTCACCTTTCCGTACAACCGTTAACCATTGGTTTTCAGAGTTTCGCCGTGGCCGTACGTCGGTTTTTGATAAAGCGCGTCCAGGTGGTCCAAAAACGGTCACCACAGAGGAAACCGTGGACAAAGTTATTGATCTGAGAGAAAATTCGTGAGTTGGCTGTGATAGTAAGCATCTCAACTGAACGCATTAGTTTTAACTACAGGAGCATACAACGTCGACTTATTGGACCGATTTAATTCCAAATTTGAAGAAAAAACAACCACATTTGGCGAAGAAAAAAGTGCTCTTCCACCACGATAACACACAGGCTCACACCTCCGCAGTCGGCACAAATTGGTCGAATTGCACTACGAATTGCCCCCCATTATCTGTATTCTCCGGATTGGTCTCTCTTTTTGTAGACTTTTTGTTCCCAAAGCTTAAAAAATCACTAGCCGGAAAGTAGTACGGGTCGAAGGAGAATGTAATCGCCGCCGCGGAGGAGTATTTTGCAGACCAACAAAAATCGTACTATATCTGGTTGAAAAGCAATTATATTAAAAAATAAATTGTCAAAACCTAAAAAAGTTGCGTTGTTTTTTCTAATCAGGGTATTCATCAAACAGCCCCCGTATCTACTGTACAACTAAGGCTCCAGAACGCAGCCAAATATTGGTGTTGCCAGATAGCTCATCGAAAAAGTAATTTGGTAAAATAAAACCTTTCAGCACGACTTATCTCATTTGTCTATACTTTTTCTATTTTCTGATCAAAGGCTCCTGCACAAGAATTAAAAAGGGTTCAAAATGGGTACCGTATCCATGCACCCGTTGGTAAATATAAATTAAAAAAAAAAATTACAAATTGAACATTTATTCGCTCACCTAATCTCTAACATTAATTACAATGTCATCAGTAAAAAAAAAAAAAATCTCTTCCAAAAGGAAAAAGGAAAAACCCGATTTACAAAAGGCCCACCCAGAGCGCTTTTCCTGCTGTTGTCCTCTTCACAAATTAACACATCTTTTTCGAATTCCCTTTTGTATTTCGAATTGTTTTTGTATCTCCCTACTTGAATTTTTTTTTTTTTTTTTTTGTTTCATTTCGTTATTTGTTTGTTTCATTCGTTTCTTAGAAAGCATCTTCATTTGGAATTTAATTTAAGTCCCAATCCCAACGAGCAGAGTCCTTTGATGCCAGAGCAGAAGCACCCCGCGCTAGCCCTGGAGATATCAACTGAAACTATTTTGCTTTCAATATAAATGAACAACAGAGAGACAAAAGGAACAGGACGACGACAACAAAAGCAAAAGCAAATAAACACAAAACAGATAAAAGTAAAATAATAAACAAATTATAAGGGAGAGTATAACAAAAAAGAAAAACAAAAACAAAAACAAAAAAAGCGAAACGAAACGGAGAAAAAAAATCCGGATGGATAACTGTGAAGCGATTATGAAGTCCTTTTTCCTTCTCTAAATCAAATCAAATTTATGAAGAACTTAAAAAGTGTGGCTCAAGAACGAGATCCCTTCAACCAACAAACCAGGCATCGTCACCCCTCGATTCAACCATCCAAAGTCCTTGGCTGTACTACAAGCAGATGTTGAATTCCTCCTTGAAGTTGAAATGTTCTTCTCAAGAAATATTGAAATTGTTACACTCTCTAGTCGGAGACCTGATTGAATAGGAAGAAAGGATGCGTCTCGCGACCACAAAGGAATGCAAAGAAGTAAAGAAAAAAAAAAAAAAAAAAAAAATCAAAAAATCCAAGAAACAGAAAAAGAAATAATTGTACACACAGAGAAAGAAGAAAATAGCGACGTCGACGTCGGAGGCGTGTGGCTTTGATGACGGCAGCGGCGGATAAATCTGCTTTGCTTCCAGTTCTCCGACCATCAACCCTCCGTTCCGCCACTGCCACCGATGATGTCTTCATTTACAATTTAATTGAATTTTCTTCGTCCCTTTTAGTATTCAATTTTGGATTTTGTACTTACCTCAATGTAGCGTAGCGTTACCTCATCCCCTGTCCCATGGGTCTTTTAAGCACACACATATACTTGTGTCTACAACAAATACACTTAGTGCGGTTCGCCAGTCCATAGATACCCTCTACCTATAATACCATCCACTTACCAATCTACAACCATATCATCCCTATTAGACGTACCCTTTTTTGCGGAGCCGATTGACGCTCACTCCCACATCAGCTTCTATGAAAAGCAAACTGAAAAAAAAAAAAGAAAAAAAAAAATAATTTAAAAAAGAAGTTCAACCTAAGAGGTATAATGTGGAGCAAGGATGGGAAAAAGGAACTTTTCTTATTATGCAGAAGAGAAGCTTACAGCTTAGTTAAAATTGAATAAGTTTCAAAGTGATGACGCTTTTATTTCGCATTTCATCCTTCTTCCGTTGAGATCGTCGGCGCTTCCGGTTCTGGCTTGTTCCCATCCTGGTAAAGGATACTGAATTGGAGTGACACGAAGAAATATATTGACACCATAGAAGCCACAATACTAAACACTGACGATTCTGACGACGACATTGACAATGTTGACGACTCCAACGATGGTGACGATGACGATGACGATGACGACTACCTATGACTACGTACAACTATCATGACTACATACGACAACGATGTCAATGTCGACAAAGTCTTTGTGCATTAAAATTTTTCATTGAATCTCGGTTGGATTGATGACAAGGATACATGAGCGCGGCGAGCGGATTACCTTTAGAGCGTGCGTGCACTCACCTTGGCGGCGACATTTAACATGATGAGCTTGCTGATTCTATTGAAATGCTTTGGTGGAAAAATATGATGCTTTATGAGGATGCATCTGAAGTGCAAAGTGCAAAGGATTCCAGCGGTTGAAAGATAAATTTTCCAATTCGTTGAATTCCTAAGGGAATACAGTTAGTACAGGTGAATAAAGAATTATACTTGTGTATCATGGAGAGGTGCATATGTAAGTCGATCTTCTAAAGGAATTCTCAATGATTGTTTATTTCTGCTTTCCAGTCTGGTTATGGACTTAAGGTTAATCTTAAATCTTGTGTAAATGTACGTAACTACTGTCTATTTTTTTTTGTTCTTTTAAGCATTATATGTGGATAAAATTTAAAAGTCTCGATGTAGAAATTGAGATAAAGAAATTGGGTTGAATGAGCAGGTAAACTTTGAAAATTTGAGAGCTTTAATGGTTTATGGTAGGAAACTCTTAATGTTAGTTGCTTTTACAGACGTGATAGCTCGTAGAGAGATAGACCTTTCTTTAGAGTCTGTCTGGTGAAAGTATACATGATGTTCGAAAGACCTCGTTTCAGCAGAGAACCGTTACATAGGAGATAATTGGTCATATTATAACTGCCGATAGATCCTTAATACTCTCATATTTAGTTCAAATAAGCTGGATATCCAAGATGGCAACTAAATATGAAGCATCGTTGGAAAACAACTTGAAAAGAGAAGACACAGAGAGCAGAGCAGTTTTGCGCCTATGAATCATGGCATGAAGTCCTTGGCGGGCGTATAATTACCTTTTTCAATTGTCTGTATAAAGCCTACACTTACTATTTCCCAGGGGTTTCGTATGTACTATAATCCAGTTCAGGTAAGCAATGAAGATTGTTTTCACAGTTACGAGCAACTTTTCTACCGATAAGGCATACATTTGATTCAGTGTAAGTGCCATCAGATATTTTTATGTTCTCATACTTGCTCTATGTAAGGTTTCACTGATATGGAAGACTCCGACAGTACTTTTTAGCTGAAAATCTCCTTGGTGTACCTTCGGTTTTCAAAAGTTGTTTTCGGAACAAATATTGATAGCAGTCAACAGGTCAGATAAGTTGTATTTGCTACCGCCAAAAAAAATACTCTGAACATACATAGGCATCACATCACTTGATAAAAAAAAAAACAATCTTCCTGGAATCACAGTACGCATCGAATTCGGAAAATAACTTTTGTAGTGGCGATAATACTGTGACATAGGGAGAAAAAGCTGGTGCAATGACAAATTTCTGTCATTCTCCGTTCTGTCATTCTCCGTTCTGTCATTCTCCGTTCTGTCAGAGTAGCTTATGCTACTATGAAACAAAAAGACAGAATTTCAGTCCTTCCAATCACTCGTCGTGTAAAGCCCCTCAAACATCTGAAATTACAGGTTGTAGAGATAAACGAAGTGTTGGAGGGAATCGTTTGTTGCCCGCTAAATTTTGATGAAGAAAAGAAAACCGATCCACGGAATAAATAAAAAAAAGTACGAGTACGCTGACTCTTTGTACCAAAAAAAGCAGAAAGCCCTTTTTTGCTGCTGAAACGAAAGCATGCAAAGGCTTTTTTTTTTTAATAAACGCGCGTTCCAGGGATTTGCATACTCTGAAAATGTTTGTACACAACGCGGGCGAAGGAAATTTAGGGATAAAAACAAGAGAGGTACCGATGCACATTTTTTTCAAATGTTTGCAAGTTATAACGAACAGGAAATAATAGCTTGGCACGGCAGTCCATAGGCGAGTTGTACGGCTTAAGAACGAATAACGATATTTTAAAGCACGTCCGAAACTCGACTTGAGAGTTTGACTGATGAGCATTCATAGCGAGACGAGTGTTATGGTTGAACGTTTAAAGGGACGCTACTGGCGATTTCAATGGAGCACTGGTAGTGGAAATAACGATAAAACAAAATGAGATGGGAGACATTAGGTCGGTTTTCAAGGGTGTCAATTGACTGACTGATATTGGTGTCACTTATCAGTTTAATCGGACGGTTTTAATGCTATCTAACTGGTACAGAGATGTTTTAGAAGAACCTGAACAGATGTGAGCCTTCAATTTTGGGCGGATGAATGCCTTGTATATTGAAGCTAGATCAGGGAGAGCGAAATATTTACATTGCTTGAGGAAACCTAGACATTTCGCAGCATATTTTATGACATTAAATATGTGGTCATTCCAACGTAAATTGTCACTGACACACATTGGTTTCGACGATGTAAGTACGGTTCATGGATGTTTTAGTTTCGTTTTAACGACAGCAGTAAGCATTGATTTTTGGAAGCATTAAATCCACTCTGCTGATAGTTCTTCAATTAGTTGTGCTGTTAATATCGGCTTTTAATTAGCTTAACATATGCTTGCGTTCCCGTTCAATAGGCGAAAAGCATTAACTTGAATTCAGGAACAAATTTGAAAAGTCGAGAGTACTGTCATCAGTAAAGGAATATATAGGATTCGAAGTAGCAGACAAGAGATAATTTATAAAAATTAAAAGGACTGGCGGAGGAAAAACAGAGGTGACATATGCCTTCAAATCACGAGTGAACCTGTTGCTATGAAAACCGTACTCCGTATTTCGAGCTAGTCGATGAGCTGAGGATTTATCAGCGTTTCCATGGCCCTGGAAAGAAGAAAGGTAAGTGCAATGGATCTGTAGGAAAGCCTGTCTTTAGGGACGGGCTGAGTAAATGCTGTTTTCCATCTGCTTGGAAAGAATCTTCGCTTCTTGCCAGCAAAGAAGAACTCCTCTTCAGAAGAAGGGGAGATATATCAACTATACCAGCAGATTTATGTTTAATAAGATCCTTAAGTACTCTTGCTAATACAGAAGTGTGAAAGTGGATTCGTCCCATTGAAGATTCGACGCACTCCGGTGTAGTCAGAAACAAAGCACAACCTGGAAGTGGAAGGTCTTATCCAAAGAGCTGACAGCTGGAATAACATTGTAAATGAAAGTTGGGGTGGAGGATGAGGCAGAATTTCTAATCCTTTTGACGAACGGCCAACAATTTTTACTACCTTTATGACATTGTTCATTTTTTGCCTCAGTTTTTGGTCGTATTGAAATTTCACACGCTTGAGAAAGAAGTTGCAGTCATTCCTGACTCGTTTCAACTTTTTTGGTTTTCCTTTGTCGGGTTGGTCTTATAGGACCAAAAAACCATTTCTCTAACCCTGACAGCCTCTTTTTGGTTTGATACTTTTCACCCTACAAGGGATAGAGGATATCATTCCAAAAAGAATAATACCTGTGATCATTTTAGCAGCGGCATGCATGTCGTTATCAAGGAAACATAACGATATTAAAGCTCTTGGTGCAGTCGTTGTCAATCGCCGTTCTGTATAGGCGGGTGAGCTTAGCAGAGATGCTAAACCTAGGAATGGTTCTATATGTGCTACTCGTCTCTATAAATAAAATCATTTTCGGCCGTAAAACCGATGAAAACATAATGTGTACTTACTTATTTTTTTTCCAGGATCTGCCGGAGTGTGAAAATTTTTTCGATTGTGGTTTTCCTGATCAAAAACGGCACTGATAGGAACCAGTCAGGTTAGGGTTTCAGATATTAACATAATACGGCAGATATGACGTTGAGGAGACTTATAACTTTATATTTGGTTCAGTTGAGGAAGTCTCCTTTTTCCTAGATTGCGCAAACTACGCTGCAATTCTATTCAACAAGCAAACAGTTTTGACCGGATCTGAGAAATAAGTTAGTCTATGCTCTCCACAAATACATTTCCAGCAGTTTTGAATACGGAAGATGAACGTTTTGGGTATCATCGCTTAAGTCGAATAGTTTATTCTGTGACTCTACTACAAGGTTTTCTTTTCTACATCTCTACAACCTTCTGTCTCATCAAACTTCCGTACTACCTGAAATACAACTCACGATATCGTCGATCACGCACTTCTCTTCCTTTTTTTTCTTCTTCTTCTTCTTTTTCTGGAGAAGCCGATGTTCTTCCCATCTCTTCTGTTCGCAGAGCTCACGAGCAGCTCTGGTTTAGAGATATTTCGTCGTTGCCATACTAGGTGTTCTGTAGCCTATGTTTACCAACTCTCCTATGTATACCTTCCTGCTTTCCTATTGTAGTGATAAAATCAGTTAGTACGATTTTGACGTCATGCTAGTGACATTGCTCATAAGTCTTATCGAGGAGCTCGTTAAAACAATTTTTTTCTTTTTTTTCCGGAAGAGTATGGGCGCATATTAGGCTTGTGTTAGCGAATCTGACGTCCATGCCGATTCTCATAAGATGATCGTTCACGTGTTACATGCTGAAAACTTCTTGCTTTAGTCGACCGCATATGATAAATCCGCCACCATACGAGTAGTATATGTATGTTATATTTGTTCACCCTCTCTTTGTTCTGTTCAACCCATCGAATTTTCTTGATAGCAGTGACATCTGCGTGATAGCAGTCAATGGCCTCTGTTAAATGCTCGACCACACTTGGCCTTGGGTCGAACATTCCGCAAGCAGATCCGAAAGGCATAGTCCTTTAAACGTTTGCAAGGGTCGTCAACAGTAAGTCCGTTTTTCTCCGAAGCCATTAGTTGATTCGTCACATTTTTTAACTTTTTCCCTATAAAATTGTGAGCCCTATGACGTCGTAGGTTATTTTTAAGGTTTACTCATGCAGTTACTTGGTAGACATTTTGCATTTTATTGAAAATTTCCTTTGAATGTTTTTGCAGAGGAATGGAAGAAAATCTTCGTGAAGACAGCCTTTGGCGGTTGATACAGTACTACTACAAAACTTCCCCAGAACTAGTGGTTACTTTGTGGCTTTCGAGCATCGCTCTCACCAATCTGTGGTTAGGTTGTTGGTCAACACATATGAGATCCTTGCCTTTTGGGATAGAATTATGCCCGGTACTGTCAAAATTATTTTTTTTCTATAAAAGCACATACATGTTTAATAAGACTCACACAATCGGATCATACCTAGTGATTCAAGCGCAGATAGCCGCAGAAGTGAATAAGAAATAGTCTCTGCGCCAACATACTTCAAATTCTTTTGTGATCGATAGGACGAACGGTGACTGATTTGAATCATCTAGTGCCTAAAACTGTCACCTTTGGGTGCTCTAATATATTCTTGGGTGTAGATTGAATAGTTTTTTTGGAGCTCCAAAGGTATGTTAGAGTAATGCACTGTTGAAACATCCTCCTTCAATATTTATTTTCATATTACGGTCTGCAGTCTTTTTGTTTCCGAAAACTTATAAGAATAATCTGCAGGAATACTTCAATCTCTACAGGCTGAACCAAAAAGCTTATTCGGAACAAAGCCTTTTGTGAAAATATAGATACACTGGATCAAAATCAGCAGACTAGAGTCACTTAAAATATCTTTAAATAAGTAAAAAAGTCGTTTTATGCATGAGCCTCACTTTCCAGGTAAGCTAGCTAATCAGAACCAGTTCGGAATCAGGTCATATATTCAAAGCTGCAAGTGAACTGAATAACAAAACACCTCGTAGCTGGATCTGACGGATGAAGCCATCAAATACCCTGCTGTTTCCTCTGACGGCCTGGCACCAATTTTATAGATCAGGTTAAGCTGCAAAATATCATAGTATAGACCAACTGCTGACAATTCTCAAGAGAATCTCCACTTATAGCCTTACAAACCGCATACAAACCATACACCTGGCGGTATCCTTTATACCCGAAAACAGAAAAGATAAATACATGCTCGGCTTACTTACTTTATATTGAAGGGACTGAATAGTCGAAATTCATGTGAGTAAAACTGCCTTGCGAATGCATCCTCTCTGCAAGATACATTATGCCTACTAATGAAGGTGATCCTGCGAGACTTTCAGAATATGGTAGG
This sequence comes from Volucella inanis, assembly GCA_907269105.1. NCBI lineage: Eukaryota > Metazoa > Arthropoda > Insecta > Diptera > Syrphidae > Volucella > Volucella inanis. The sequence goes on along the minus strand of OU026153.1, from coordinate 241,224,417 downwards.
AAGTAGCACTCGACAATAAGGATTATGCACTGGTTATTTTCATTGACAATGACGGAGCTTTCGACAACACAAGTTTAGGTGACAGACCACACGGCGTTCAAGAATCACTAATTTTGTTTAAGGGATTATGGTGGTCGATAGGACCTTCATTGTGGATCCCAATGGCTCCAAATCCTGTCCTCTTTACTGTGGTACATTTTGGTTGATTCTCCGTTTGACGCTCTCAACTGCTCTAATGCCAAGATTAAGGTTAGGTATAAGCAGATGATATATGTAAGCTGCACATTCTGTAGAATCAAGTGCCGCCATAGATAACATAAGTTCACTTATAAAAAATGCTATCGTCTTTCTGCCTCAATCCCCATTTATCCCTATCATGCCTTATTCTGCTCTAGCCGCACTGTTGAATTGCCTTACGCGTTGGTGTCTTTCTGGCAAGGTGCGCAAATAAGGTCTCGCTGTTTGTCAACAGATGGCTCCAGCAGTAAGTACTGGTCGATTTTGATATATCCAAAACATCACGAACCAAGTTTAAACATATGGTAAACAAATCATTTTGACACATAAGCACATCGAGAGCTCCAGAAAGTTTACGGAGATGCTTCTCTAAGTAAAACAACGTGCTGTGATTGATTCCGTTGCTTTAAAGACGGTGATTTTGATGTCGACGACCGTCGGTGTGAAGGAATGCCAAAATCCTTCGAAGACGCTGAATTGGAGGCATTGCTTGATGAGGATCCGTGACAAATGCAAACGAGATTGCTTTAGCATTAGGAGTTATCCGTCAAGCCATTTCCAAGCGATTGCATGCGTTGGGAATGATTCAAAAACAAGGAACTTAATTTCCTCATGGTTTTAAGCCAAGGGACGTTGATTGTCGTTCTAGTTCCAGCGGCGAAAAAGAAGAGTTTCCTTCATCGCATCGTGACAGGTGATGAAAAATGGATTAATTACAGCAACTCAAAGAGAAGAAAGTCATGGGGACTATCCAGTCATGCATAACGCTGCGAAAGTTATGCTGTGTATTTAGTGAGACCAAGTCGGTGTTATTTGCTATGCAGTGTTGATATGCAACGAAACCGTCGCTGAAGAAAGGTATCGACTTCAATTGGTTTCACCGAGCACTGCACAAAAAACGGCCACAATACGAGCAGAGGCACGAAAAAGTGTTTCTACAGCATGACAACGCTCGGCTTCACGTTGCGAAACCCGTTTAAGCTTACCGCCATTATTACCCAGATATTGCGCTGTTCGATTATTATATTGTATAAAGACATCAAAAAATGGCTTGATTTGTGAATAGCGTCCAAATATAAACACTTTTACCGTAATGGTACTCGCGTTCTGCCAGGAAGTTGGGAACAAATGTAGCTAGTGATGGGCAATACTTTGAATGATTCATATGTAACATTTGTAACATTCGTAAAACAGCGATAACTTAGTTGCGCACCTAATAACATTTCATCATACTTTAGGAAAATTTGCGGCTATCTCGTAAGCGGATATGTAAGCAATGATGATAGCAACTAAATATATTGTAATGAATCGATGGTGATGTAAAGTATTTAGAATTCATTAGGATTTGAGCCGGGCTTGAGTCATAGTTTAGCCATTTCACCATTTTGAAGCTAGTCCTAAAACGTAAGGCTTCTATGAACGCTTCACTGTGTAGATGGGCAGTTTTGTTTAGGTCCTAAGTCACAATGCATCGCCACTGCTTACGTCCTCGATTAGGGCTGCCATTGACAGTTGGTTTTCGTGTGAGCGTACAACAAATTAACGCTATCCGACATCTCAACAAATCAGGCACTTTGTATTGTCCTTTAGCAGGAAACATTACCGACGATTTGTTGGCGCCTTAACAGTGCAATACTCAGTACTGAAGTTACGAAGTACGAAAGCGTTTATTAATTTTTCTACGAAATACTTAAAAAATTGCAAATAAACAACATACATGGAAGGAAAGACCTACCTATGCATACAGTATCGCATCGAAATATACTTTTTGACTTTGAACCACTTTAGCTTTTTACATCTGTTTAGGCAACCGACTATGTTAGCAGTAAAATACTTATTTAGCTTAGGTAAATCATATCCTTCGGCTCTTTCTGAGTTCTTCGAGTACTCGTTTTTACCAGTCAGTATATGGTATAACGTTCAGCAGCATAAAGCTTTGCAGATCTCTCAAGAACTGTTTGGAGAGAACTTAATTCATATTGGCTGGCAAATTGAAAATCTTCCATATTTACCCTACCCCAACGAGTTTTTTTTTTTTAATTAAAAAATTCCATTTCGATAAGTCACGAAACGTAAAAGAGTTACAAAGTTCAATGAAAATACCATTGCCACAAGCAAGAGTTACTTTCAGCCCATTAGGAGCATGCACATCTCCATTCTTGAAGTTTCCAAGAATTCAATGTATAAAATTGCACTTTTTCGGTTATAGCTGAGATTTCTTGAATTTTATCTGCGGAATCTGAAAACAAATAGAATTCGATTTCGTTGCTAAGGGTTAAATAAAAATATCAACCTCCTTTGAACAGAGATGCAAAACTACGAGTACCAGCAATACCCAATCCGAGAACCTTCCAATTAAGCTGTTACTTGAGTACTCGTACATGGCAAAAAAAAAAAAAAGGGAATTTTCAGAAATTTCGCATTCTTTAAACCTTGCTCGTGCAAAGCCAAAGAGAAGTGGAGGGAGGATTTACCAGGAGGTTATCTTCAGTATGCGAATGGAATGTTTACGAAGGACAAATCCATAGGATTCTATAAAGTGGCCAGAACCATAATCCTTCTTCAAATAAAAGCATCGTTCATTCTCGAGTTTGAACTTTTTTACATTCTTACTCTTCGCCAATATAACCCACAAGAATCATAAGAGCACAAGGGTGAAAGGAGTAGGGAAAAAGGGTTTGGTGTAAAGGCAACAACCGTGGCAGTACCATGATCATGGGACAAGAGAAATATTTAAATTCAATATGCAGGAATTTCAGTGTTGCCTTATTCTGAAGAAGATGTAAAAAAACGTTTGGCTGGTGTTCGAGTTTGAGTTCGTGTTACAGGAAGCAGGATGGAGATCTGAACGGAAGTAGAGAAAACGAAGCATAGAATCTCGAAACCAATGATTGTCATTCAACTTTTCAACTTTTTGACCCCATTCAGGGGGTAAAATTATGTTCGTTAGCATTTGGCTTAAGCTCGTTCATCATGAATTGCACACTAAATGGAAGGATATTGAAAGGGTGTCACCGACACAGCGGGACTGAGTATAGCGGACAGTTGAATTGAAATTTTTACATTCAACTTTTGCCGCTGTGAATGAATGATACCTTCTTTTGAATGAGGTCATAGGGAATGCTCTGGCAATTGAAATTCTGTGAATGGGATAAAAGTCGTTGTACATTTTTCTTTTCGATTGGGATTCCTTTTTTCATATTTTTGTGATTTGTTTTCCAGAGGAAGTACATAATTATGTTTATGTTAATAACATGATGAGAGACATGTAACATATATATGCTTTCAGATTACAAGAATTTTATATAATTTGGGGTGAAATCTGAAAAACAAACGTTTGCCCTCTAACCTTAATTTATATGAAATGATATCGGATGTCTACACGTTTGGTAATCATAGAATTGGAATTGAAGTACTTTCAACACCTTGAAAACACGCTAACTGTTAGGTTTCAACAGCTGTCAAAGTTACCAATGCCATCCAGCTGTCAAAATATTCAGTAAGGTTTGCCATTTCATTGTGCATCGTTTTACGCTTGCCAAACGTGTAGAAATTATTTAAAAATATTAGCGAACTTCTAGTTCAGTTGTAAATACGCAAATTGGATTTAATTGTGAGGTCGGTCATTATCATGGATTCAGTGTGTAGGTAATTCGTCATACCGTGGGAAAGTTGGAGAGTGAGTACACTCTTTTGGATCTTAAGCCATCAACGAGGTAGAGATTAATGCGAAATGAAGAAAACATCCGCAGAAATAAGCTGAATTGGGCATCGCGAGAGAGTGCTGACACAAGAATTTTGGCCAAAAAATCATCATCTCGAAAAAGGCCCATTTTTGGTTCAGCGGCTATGTTATCAAGTAAAATTGCCATTGTTAGAGCAAACACAATCCACAAGTGTTAAGGTAAGCATCAATGCATCCACATAGATTGACTGTTTGGTGCGATTACAACTATTGGTATCAGGTATTGAGTGTTGTTAGCCAAGTTTCTGCGGTTAGAACTAGACAAAAACGATATATCTGAGTTGTGGTTCCAATATACAACTGAACGCTTGAAGTTGTGAAGGAGAAATTTTGTGATATGGTCATATCACGGCGAGCGTTCATCAATTGGCCGCCGCGATCATGCGTCTGGTCACCCTTCAGTTATACATGAACCAATTCATTGAGCTGCTATCCGTGCAAGAGATTCTAGGCACCAAATTCACACATTCGAACTAGAAATTCAGCACAAATCTCTTTAAATATCTACAGGGTGAGTTTTTTAACTTGAGATGTCCAAATTACTCGAAAAATACGCGATATCGCGAAAAATGTTTCAGACAAAAGTCACAAGGTTCTGAAGGGGACATTAGATGGTGACCACGAGTTTGACATTGAGACCCATTGTCAAAGTCAAACGAAGGTCACTTTTTATTTTTCAAATGATAATTCCTGATTTTCATTGTTCAGTCGTATTCCTCAATGGGGCACACGACTTCGTCTCAAAGGTCTTATTCATTCAGTACTAGGTACCACTGCACTGGCAGGCATTAATCGGTTTCCAATGTTGTTAGGGTGTTAGAAGGTCGAGGTTTGTTTTGAGGAAGTCATTCTTGCCTCGAATGAAGTTAAAACGCAAAGAAATTTCAGATAGAGACCAATTGTCCTAAACTTATTTGTGAGTGTATGATGTGCACTCTGTCCTTTTTTTCTACTTAAACGGAACTGTACTTCATTTAGAAGTTCGATATTTGTTTTGAGGAACTGATTATTATTGGTAACGTTTTCCGGATTAATAATGCAGGCTATTTCAATTCAAGAGAATTGAATTGAAATGAAATGATATTGATTTATGGAGAAATTGGAAGGAACATCGATGGTGCTGTTGCTCTTTATGCCCCACGTTTCCCAGACCAGATACGATCGCGCGCTTCCTTTTATCGGGTCATCCAACAATTCACTGGTAAAGGATAGGGTGGCTGTTGAGGACAATGAAATAGCAGTGTTAGCTGCCGTTGAACACGATCCTCACATTAGCACTCGCCAAATAATCAGGAATGAATCAGGAATTTCTCAAACGACTGTCTGTAAGATATTACATCGGCATAAATACCATCTTTATCATGTTTCAATGCATCAAGAACTTTCTAGTGAGGATTTTCGCAACCAGGTTTCCTTTTGTCAATGGGCACTTCACCATCTTCGCCAAGGTGTTATTCTCTGATGAGTCGACTTTCACCAATCACGGTACCGTCAATCGACATATTATGCATTTTTGGGCTACGAAAACCCTTTTTGGTTGCGACAAGTTGAACGCCAGAACCCTTGGAATGTTAATGTTTGGGCGAGAATTATTGGGGATAAAATAATGGGTCCATATTTTATTGAAGGCAACTTGAATGTCGAAAAGTATGCAAACTTCTTGCGGGACCATCTTCCAGTATTACTAGAAGAACTGCCATTGGAGTTGCGCCAAACAATGTGGTTTCAACATGATGGTTGTCCAGCCCATTATTCCCAAGTAGCCCGGGGCGTATTAAACAATGTTAACCATCAACGATGGATCGGACGAGGGGGTCCGAAGCAATGGCCTGCTAGATCACCTGATCTTACGTCACTTGATTTCTTCTTGATTTAGCGATATTGCTGTTTATTTGAAGAGAATTTCGTTTCCATGGAGGTGGGTTCTCAACTGCTATTTGTATATCCATTCCGAAGGTAATTTGGGGCTCTAGGGATATAGAAACCATGTTAGTCAGCGCAGATACAGAGTATTTCTTTGATTTTTTGGTTAAAGAAATAAATTTTCCGACAGCTTCAAACAACGGATGTGTTGGATTAACAGCCTTACTAATGAGGTTGTTTGCTCTAAAGATACGTATCCTCCTTCGACTCTTAGGGCTTCAACGTTAGTCGATCTAAGGGTACCTGTTGCAGTTCTAAAGCAGTCGTTTATAGCTGCGTCAATATTTGAAAGGTTCTTTTTTGTAGTCCACATGAAAATGGTTAAGCTGTGTTGAAGTGTGCCTTCCATAAATGCCTTTGCTATTCGAAGAGATGTTTCCATATGCGGTCCTTTTTGTTTTGAACATATCATTTTCAACGCGTTGTTTCGGGATTATAAATCATTCAAAACCTTTTTGGTATATCTATCACATTTCAAGTTACCCGTAAAATTAACTAAAAGAATCTTTGTTTCTCTCCTTAATGGAATGTGGGTGTTACGTAGAACGAGTGGCCTCCAGCTACATTTTCTTTTCCTGCAGAAATGAAGCATCTCAATTTTTAAAGGAGGGATTATTGCACCCAATTTTTCAGACCAACTGAACATTGACAAGTCCACTTGTTAAAGAGTGTTTTTAACATCTTTAAGCCTGCCTGTCAAAATTTGGTGTTAGTGTTTTTTTGCGACCATGAAAAGGAGCAGTATCGCTCCGTGATCCGATTCTTGTTTTTCAGTGGAAAAACATGTGAGGAAATCAAGACCATTCTCAATGGTGTAGATGGGACATATTCATCTTCCCGTACAACCGTTTACCACGGTTCGCAGAGTTTTTAATGAACCGCGCCCAGTTGGCCCAAAAACAGCTAAACAGCTACATCAGAAGAGACCGTTGTCCAAATCATTGATTAATACCAAGCGGCCCGCGAGTTGGCTGAGATAACAGGCATCTCAACTTAACGCGTTTGCCATTTAGATTCACAAGATTTTGGCACAAGAAAGTTGTCCGCGCAATGGGTGCCGCGCTTACCCACAGCGGAGAACAAGCGCAATCGTGAAACCACTTCAAAAACGTGCTTGACCTTTTTTAATCGAAATCCGGAGGAGTTTCTGCATCATTTCGTGACCGTCGATAAAATATTGATTCATTGGTACGTACCAAAGACCAAAGAAAAATCGAAACAATAGATTTTAGATTTTTTTTATGGCGAAACTCGAGGAGAAAAAGATGATGACGACGAAAGAGACGCTAAGGAGGAGAGAGTACAGTTGTTGTGGCAAAAAACAAAACGGTTTGGAATAGAAATAGATATAGAAATATTGTCAGGCAGAGAGCTGGACCGCATAAAAGTATGGAAATATTATCGACTTTCGGCACATTTCAAAAATTCATGACCATGATTTAACCATTTTCAAGGTTGACATTACCGCTTAGTCATAAATAAAAAAGAGGAAGCCTAGTATTAAGATTACAATAGCAAGCATCCACAAAATGCATCTATTGCAATGTACACTTTTTTTTTTTGAAATATAGATGGTGCTGGTGCAAATAACTCAAACACAGACCACATAGGTGATATGTGAAAGAAAAACTCATATCCGCTATATTGTGCAACTATGGGACGAAGGCGATTTCAGTCGCTTTTTCTTTTTTATACGTTTCACATTTACATTACGCGCCAGAAAAGAGCAGCCAACGATAGAGCCTATTTCTGATATTTTGATCATTCTGAATGCAAACCTAACGGCGGTGTATAGACCAACGTAATACTTGACTATCGATGAGCAGCTTTTTCCAGAAGTTTACCCAGTACATTCCACCGAAGTCTGCTAAATACGGTCTAAAAGTAATTTGGTTGTGCGACCACTCAAAGTGATTTTCTATAAAGGCAAACAAGGTAAGGCTTGAGAGGTCAATCAAGGAGAACGAGTTTTGAAAGAACTGGTCGCCGCTTACAAAGGATCTGGCCGGAACCAAAGCATGGTTGGCAGAGAGTCTTTTGTCATAGAAACTCACTATAGTCGGTGGTTTGAAAAAAAAAAAGTTCATTCCTCAAGAAATGACACCGGAGAACTCTAGACCGTTATTGTCAACGTTTTTTGGATTTCATGAGAAAGTTCTGTTCTGTTCTGTTCTGTTCGAATGTTCCGAAAACAAACAGATCGGTGATTCTTCTCAGTACGATGCACAATGATGTTACGATATCTGATGTATCTCACTAAAAACCAGAAATGATTTTGTTTTACAACAAAACTAAAGCCGACGTTGATACTATGGCTCAAATGTGCATGAGATATTCCACCCAATGACGATGGCCGTTAGCTTTTTTTTGCAATATTTTAGATATCGCCGGTTTTGCGACCGCAACTTTTTCTACACCAGGTCTTAGAGGAATCTGCCAATGCATTGAGAATCGCAATCGAAAGTCACTATGAAAGGCCAGTAACAGAAGTGTTAACTAATAACAACGATCAGCGAGACGTTAGTGGTAGGAAAGTTGTAGTTGGATCATGCCATATTTGCAACGAACAGTCCTGCGTTGACTATAATAAGCCCGTTTGTGATCATCACACATCAAAAATCACAAAATTTTTAAATTGTAATCATTGCTTTCTAATATGGTATATCTGTGCGAAAGATTGAAATTTTTATTTTTATTTTTTTTTTTTTGTAAATATTCATATTTGGTAGTTTTTGTATATTAATGCGCAAAAAACGAAAACTCCTTAATAGTAACAGTTGAACAATATATAAACTTCTTACCTACCTCCACTGCAACTTTGAATCTTTTCGATTACAAACGCAATTGGTTTCCAATAATGAGATGCTTGTTGCGTTACAGTTTTTTTATAACTTAAGAATCCTTATCCCATACGTACACGTATCGTCACATTCTTTGTTAAAGGTCTGATTTTTCAATGAGCCCATCCAAAGGATCGATCACTGTACGGGTGTGTCCTTATGAATGAAAGTATCAATACAACATACATATGATAGAAAATCTTACAAATACGATAAAAAAGAAACTCATTTGTGAAACATCGATAAGTTGAAAGTTTAATACACTCCACAGGATGTTACATCAGGATAAATTATAATTCTCACATCCGTAGTATGCCCCATTTCTCATGTGATGCAGCAATTCATGCATGCAAGAGCACTAAGAACAGGATGCGAAGGATGAAGAGAAATTACATTGTTGTTAGCGATGAATTGAAACAGCTCTCTGCAGAGGAAGTGAAGTAAAATGCATCAATCGAAGTCGTTAATCAAAGGTGCCTGTCACTTAAAGTGCACTATCATTAAAGGCGCACTGTCATTTTACTAATTTATCAATGATTCTTCGTCTGAATTTTATAAAAAAAGAAGAAATGAAAAGACGAAGTTGTACATATGCAGGAAAAGACAGATAAATCGATGAAAGTTCGATAATTGTGTTATCTATTGGAAACCTGTTACATGTTTTCGACTCTCAGAAAAGGAATTCATATCTGACACATTTGTAATTTGGTACATATGCATAGTATATAAGTATATGTACTATGTACTAGTAAAAAAAGTAACCTCCTTGGGAATGAAAAAACATTTTTTTTAAATGTTTTTTTTATTTTATTCAGTAGTCCCCTTTCAGTTTGATACACTTATTCTAGCGATTTTCCAACTTCTTGATTACGTCCGAAAAGTAATTTTCCGGAAGGTCTGCAAAATTCTCCAAATCGGGCGAATACGGTGGATGGGACGCCATAACCTTTCCGACTCATCGATCCTCATTCGACCGCTTCGGAGCACTCGTGCCGGCTTCAGTCCATTGCCGAGAACTTATACTGTTCTCTGGTGTTTAACAGTTACCAATCGACGCCAAAAGTTAGGCCCATTCCGCATCAGCAAGTCCAAACACCCTTTCGAAGTGCCCTCGCGTTCGTGTTTTTGGTCAGGAGTGAATATGCGTGGCACTCAGCGGCAGGACAACTTTTTCATATGCAGAATATTGCCCAAAATATCGGTAGTGGAGATGCGGCCACCACGAAACTCTAGAAACCAATATTTGACGGTGTAATCTGATGGAGCATAATATTTATCCAACTTTGCTTCGCCGTTTTGCCTCTCAAAAACTAATGTTTTATGAGAGAACGAAAAACGTTTTTGTTCATACTCAACATGATGCCAAACACGTCAACAACAATCAGCTGTCAAAACAAAACTAAAAACAGTATCGCACTGAAATTTGGCATGCCTGCCTAAATATGAACGGACTTCAAGGCACCATAACCTTGCAGTAGCAGCGCATTCTGGCGTTCAAGGAGGTTATTTTTCACTTCACCTATAATTGTAGAATTGATGTAGATGATACCGGATGGTGGGTAGTATATGTATGCTCTCCAAAAGAATTGATTGATGGAATACGCTAGATTGAAGTCAGATTTGGGAATATTTTCAAAATTTTCTGTAAATGGTTACAACTTCAACAAATAAATCGATCGTACCGTCAATCTTGTTAGTTGAACATCGAAACAGAATTGAACAATAGATTTCGCAGGCTAAGGCTACGGTTTACTGTACTCATGCATACCATCTTTTGTTAGATATCATGTTTGTGCTCCAAACAGCCTATCAATTAGACATGAAAAGGTATTCTGCTCAACAACGTTTACAAACCATTTAGACACTTTTACCAAAATTCGCTGTTTGTTACGAGTACTCTAATTTTTGTCTACTTATTCAAATCGACTTATTTACTGCGAATGCTGCCATTCTAGTGATACAGCGATGATTTGTTGTTATCTTATCAAGTGTATCATACTTGAGTACAAGATTGCCATTGAATAGGCACTACTTGATGGACAAGAAGAAAATCGGATTGATCATTATGGACACGAAATCGTCGTTTTAAAAGCTGTCACATGTGTCTTGCAATCAATTCAAATTAAGCTTGCATCAATATACTGAATAAGTTGTGTGAAAAAGCTCACAAGTCCGAATTCTGGTAAAGACAGTCATGAAAAAGCTTATGAAGACAGTCAGCCGCCAAATTCTTAATTACTTATCTGGACAGCGATCCTTGGAGGGACTGAGGCTGACCTAATGCCGCTTTGCATCCTTCACGGTACCGCGCACGTTGCTTCCAGTTTACTATACCAAAGCTTCTGGCGTACACTATTACTTGATCTTTAAACCGGAAGGCTCGGTCTTCCTTTTCTTCTTTCTAAGTGGCTGGGATTCGAAGATTCTATTGCCCATTCGTTCGATGTAGCCGAGCCAGTGCAGCTGAAAAATTTATGCTTTCCGAACTACATCCACATCTTTATACAGCTCGTAGTGTTCGCGGTAATATATTTTCCTCCATTCGTCCTGCTCGCAGACAGAACCAAAGATTCGGCGTGGAATTTTTCTTTCGAAGGATCCCAAGATCTGATCCGCTGTCTTGCTTATCGTCCAGCATTCAGCTCCATAAAACAAGAGTGGAAAGATCAGAGTTTTGTAGTTGTTTGGACAAACCGAAGTAGCAGCGGTTGCCTAAGGTTATTCTTCGTCGAATCTCCACTAGGGTGTCGTTTGTGGAGTTCATATTTGCCCCGATGTAGATAAACTACTTCACTAACTCAAAACTATAGCTGTCTAGACTGTGTTCGATGGATCGGTTTATGGTCGACAGCATGTAGTTTGTTTTATCCTCATTCATCATGGGAGCAATCCTTTTGGCTTGTTGTTCTACAGCAGTTAAAGCTTTAATAATGGCACACTGGGGGAATGGGCGATGATTTTTGGATTTGTAAAATATAGTGCGTTCTGTGTTTACACCGGCCTTTCGCACTATCTGCTTCAGCATAAGATTAAAGAAATCACGCGCGTCTCCTTGCCGCAATCCAGTGCGTGTATGGAATAATTCGGAGGTTTTGTTTCCAAGCTTCACTGTGCATTGCGAATCAGTTTTCTCGGGATCCCAAATTCGGACATCGAGTTATATAAATCAGGGCAATGAGAGCTGTTGTATTCAGCATTGATCTTTTCCAGGATTTGCCGCAGTGTAAAGATTTGGTCTATGGTCGATTTTCCGGGCCAGAATCAACACTGATAGGTGACGATGAGTGTGGTTCAAACCGGCTTTAGTCGTTCACACAGTACGCTGGATGAAGACCACGTTAAGCAGGGATATATTTCGATAGTCCTCACAAGAAATAGGATCGCCTTTCTCGAAGATGGAGAAGATAGAGCTGATAGTTCAGTCGTCGTCGGGTATACATTCGTCCTCCCAAACTTTGCAGATGATATGGTGCATGCTCCTTATCAAAACATCGCCAGCGGCTTTGAAAAATGTAGACGGCAATCCGTCAAAGTTGAGTCATGCCCATCAAGCAGCTGTTGGAAATACTGCTTAAATACTTCCACAATTCCCTGCAGGTAGGTGGCAAGATTACCCTCAGTGTGTCGAAAGGCTCGAGTTTTTTGTGTATAGACTGCAGCTAGGCTTTTAACTTGTCTAAGATCACTGGAAATTGTATATTCATATGGGGATGCTCGAATTTCTTTTACAGTATTTATTGATACCCTTACAAAGCACATTATGTCTTGCTCCTCCTTTTTGGTCTTTACAAATTTAAAAAAAAAGGCTTAAACCTTGGATCTCAAGGCATTTATTTAATAAAGTAAAATGCAAACACAAACTAAGAATTATTTGTTATAATCATCCCCGGAATACGATTCAAAAAAAGAAAATATAAAAAATTGTGGAGATACCACGTTGTCGCGATACATACACTTGCGGTCATAAAAACCGCACCACCTAATGAGTTCTCAAAAAATGCCTCATTACATCAGATCGTAAGGGTTTTTCCCATACTAATCAATGGTATTCCCCATAGCGGATTTCGGCCTCGTATTCAGTGCAAAAAAAAAATCAGTTTGAATTGAGTTGTGACGGTGACAAGTAAAAAAAAGTGAAATGTCTGGTAAATATCATCAACTAACTCGGGACGAAAAAGTTCAAATAATAACTTCAGTCGAAGAAGGGCTTGGCTATCGTGAAATTGCGGTTAAAATAGGATGCTGTCATTCAACTATCGTACGGCTGATGAAGAAAAAAGAAAATTTGGATCCACTGGAAAGGAAAAAAGGCTCGGGACGAAAATGTAAAACAACCGAGAAGACGGACAATGTATTACAACGAATAAGCATGAAAGATCGCTTTAAAAGTGATGTCCGTATAAGAGCAGGGCTGAGTAAATTTCATCAAGTTCATCTAAGCGCCGAAACCATACGCCGACGGCTACGGGAGATAGGTTTATATGTAAGACGACCAGCGAAAAAACATCTCCTAACCACAAAAATGAAAAAAGCTCGCTTGAGGTGGGCAAAAAAGTACGAAGATTGGACGCAGGATGATTGGCGATGTGTGATATGGTCCGATGAAAGTAAATTTAATTTGTTGTGTGCCGACAATTTGCCATACGTAGGATGGTCAGCAGGTGAAACGTTCAAGGACGAGTGTATAGTCAAAACAGTGAAGTTTCCTCAAAGCCAGATGGTTTGGGGATGTTTTTCTTTTTACGTTTTAGGCCCCTTGAACTTTGTTAATGGAACTATGAACGCTCAAAAGTATGGAGAAGTAGTAAGGGAGTTTTTGGTACCAGCAGTTGAACAGCATCATTCGTATACTGACAAGTGTATTTTTCAAGATGATTCTGCACCTTGCCACCACGCCAAATCCGTAAGTAAAATGTTATAAATCAACTTCTAGATGTCTACTTTATAAATAATAAACAGACAAGTAACTTGAGTCTTTCAATAATTTTTAGCTCAAGACAACGTTTGATAACCTCGGAATTACCAGACTAGACTGGCCAGCTAATTCGCCCGACTTAAACCCAGTCGAACACTTGTGGCATGTAATGAAACGTAAAGTGGCTGAACATAAACCAGAGAGTAAAAAAAAGCTAAATGAAGTTCTCGAACATGTATGGAATACTGAAATTTCAAGGGATATTACTGAACTTCTAGTAAACCCGCCAAAGGAGGAGCAACTCGGTATTGATAATTTTTTTGGTAAAAGAGGCATATCTAAACATCTTATATACACATACATAAAAAATGTATCGTTTGATTTCGTTAACCAATGACCATATTAAAATATTTAAAAAAAAAAGAAAATTAACTGGTTTTTCTTTCTTTGTTAATATCTTTTTTCAAACATTCAATAAACAGACGGAAAATAGAAAGAAATACTTATAAACTACTGCGGAGTACTCAACAAAAATTTCATTTCATTATAAAAATTATTATCGTAGTTATTAACAATTTTTCAATCATTTTGATATGGTGCGGTTTTTATGACCGCAAGTGTATTATCGTACCTAGTTTCTTTTTACGAAAGGTAATTCAGAAAAAATGAATGGCGTGTTTCAAATTCGATTCAAAATAAATCATAGTTTTGTAAAATTCAGTTAGTTAGAGTTCAGTTTTACTAATGTTACTAGTAGCCCACAACTTTGTAGTGTTTATCCGAACTGTAATACATCTTCGCGCACACACAATACTGCTGAAAAATTTCGTCCGAACAGTCTTGTTTTTGAGTCTATAACTCCCCTTAAGTTTATACAAGTTATCGGAACATTAAACAACTGGAATTAGTTCCTTGGATCTGGTTTCTGATATTAACTGGGATATTAACTTTTTGAGAAGATGGTTCGGAGAATGTAACTTGGTAATAAGCTAAATAATATATTTATGTATATCATCTGTTAACAATTTGAAGGTGAATGTATACTTTCATGCGCCTAACTGCCAAAGATATAAAATGTCCTTTTTCAATAATTTTATGTGAGAAGTATTCTTCTTCACTCCTCACTATTACTACTGAAAAAGTGGAGGAGTATAAATATCTGGCTCCAATTACTCGGAATCATTGAGAAACCATTAATTTTGATTCACTCTTAGACACTCTTTTTATTTGCAAAATATCTGCTCAAGAAATCTTATTAAAATTTTCTACTGTGGAATTTTTCCTTTACAGCTGCAATAGGGAATTGTCTGCTGGGTGGTGCTTATTTTAATTTTGCGACTTGAGAATTCTTTCAGTTCATCACTTATACTGCTTTAGAGTGTTGAAGATTTTGCTTATGAGGCCTGGTCATCGTTTCGTTTTAATTTTCGTTTTAATCATTCTTGATGACTTATTGGATCAATGACTATTAAAACATATTTTGTTGGAAAATTGCTTACTGTTCATTATTTTTAAAATATTGCTCAAAAATGAAAACGGGTTATTCTTTCGTGTAGTGCTCCATTTTTAATAAACCTAAACTGTCAGCTGTCACGCTGTTTCTTACTTCTTTTGTTGGCAAAACTTTACCGCACAAATGGCTTAGATTTCAAATTTAGCGCTAAATATCAATAAGACCGATACCAGGAAGCTACCAGCAATGTTGCAATTGATGCATTGGGGTTCATTGAATATATCCACCAATTTTCTGTGTTGATGTAAAGTGCGGGTAAGTACAATACATCTAACAAAACAACTCGCCTATATAAATCTCGCCTTCAAAAATAAACGAGAGCAGTTTATTTCGCTAAGAATTGACAATCAACGGCTTTTACCAAGTAAAAGGGGAAAGCTTTAGTTATGAAACTCTACCAATTTGACATGTGAATATGTTAAGACAATTGGATCAGCATAGCACCTCTTTGATCTATATGCAAGAAGATCGTAGAGAGTCTCCCTACATTCTTAGATTGTGTAAAATGACGATTGCTTGCTGTCACAGACATTTGATGTCAAAAACGGGTTAAGATGATATTAGGCAACTTATTTGACAAGCACGAGGCGCACAATTTTCTAAAAATCTGTGTAACTACTTGCACGACATTGATGTGATTGTAATATATATCTGTAATCGTCTTCTGGGAAGTCACAGTTCTCGTTGCCAAGACAGAACTCGTCTATTAAAATTATATTTGTACCTTATACTAGGCTCAAGCAATCCTTGGCTACTAGGATATGTAACATACTCGTACGTTGTCTTGATCTAAGAAGTTATCAGGAAAATTTTTCCACGTAACTTTCTTTTTCCAACAAACTTTGAAATAGCTGATCTATTCGCTCACTATTGTTTGAAAAGAGCTGCTCACAATATCAAGACAAAAAGTCCCCGGAACGCCAAGTAACATGTAGGCTGAAAAAACAGTGCCGTTTTATAGTAAAACACAAAAATTTTGCAAAATTCAACTTTATATATCAATAAAGTTGCCTTCGAAGGCGAAACCCTGATTGAAACGATTTTTCAATCTTTCGATACCAGTTTTGTAGTACGATTTCGGTTTAGACTCAAAATAGGGCTCTGTTTCGGCGATTACTTCTTCATCGGTCTTAGATCCCTTTCCGGCGAGTATTCTTTTGAGGTCTGTGAACAGGAAATAATCGCTGGGGTCCAAATCTGGAGAATACGATGGGTGGAGAAGCAATTCGTAGCCGAATTCATTCAATTTTGCCATCGTTTTGATCAAATTGTGACACGGTGCATTGTCTTGATGAGACAGCACTTTCTTTTTCTTCAAATGCTGCCGTTTTTCTGCTATTTCGTCGCTATTGATAATCTGTCCCTTTTGGAGATAGTCGATGATTGATTATTGTGGTTGAACAGCTTTAAACACTCCTCTGAATCATCAACACGTTGTTGTTTTTGGTCGACTGTGAGCAAACGCGGCACCCACTTGGAACAGAGCTTTCGCATGTCCAAATATTCGTGTATGATATATCCAATACGCTCTTTGATATCTTTAGAGCCTCAGCTATCTCGATCAATTTCACTTTACGGTCATTCGTAATCATTTTATGGACTTTTTTTAATGTGTTCATCTGAAACAGCCTTTTTTGGACGTCCACTGCGTGCATCATCTTCGGTGCTTGTATGACCACTTTTAATTTTTTCAATCCACTTGCGAATGGTTCGTTCGGCTGGTGCAGAGTCCGGGTTACACTTATCAAGCCATTTCTTTGCATCGGCTGCATTCCCATCAAAAAGCAATGATAAATCAACACACGAAATTGCTTTGAATCCATTTTTTTTCTTCACAGTAACAAAAGTTGTTTCACTCACAACGCTATATCTCGAGACCTCTGACAGCTGTCAGACTTATACCCGTATCTTTTGAAGGTTGTTACTAACGGTACGGACTTTTCAGCCCATGTATTATAAATTTTAGTGCCGTAAATAACCATCACATCTTACCTTAAGGATAAAATAGTCCGATGGAGGTATGAAACGTAACTTTGATAAACTTGAATATATATCCCTTGGACTCAAAGGGAATGTTTCACTAACTCAGTTTGATACGGAAAACTGTATCATCTAGAATGATTCATTTCTCTACCTCACTGTTAAAACAGTCTTAACGTTAATAATTTAAAAAAAACACTTATAGATCGCAGGGCGGGCGTAGACATTCTATTCATTTATCAATTCTTTTCCTTATAACCCTATTTTCCTTCGCATTAATCCTCGTAACTTCCGATGTCTTTTCCAACTCCCGATTTTCCGAACTCGATCCCAATAAACTTATTTCCAGTATGCTGCAAAAGGTCAATAGAAAGTTTTTAATTCATATACAATATATAAATGGTTTGAAAGTTAAGTTAAATTGCTTTTTTATTACTTTAGCTTTTTCTTATGTTTTGAATTTATTTTAAATTAATTCTAATTGAAATGGAAATTGCTTGAAGTGAGATAGGGATGGGAAAAAGTTTACTCTAGTTTCTAAGAAAATTTTGAAGCTCGTTTTTGAATCGTCGTTCATCAGTTAGCTCTCACAAGTTACGTGGGAGTGAATTTTAAAGGCGGATAGCAGCAACAACAAACTGTCTTTCGGAAGAACGCGGAGGAACCAGACACGAAGATCTATTAGATCTGTTAGATGCCGGAAAATAGATTTTTTCATCAAGATATGAAGGTTGTCTACTTAAAATTATGTTAAAAGGAATTGTGACTGTTCGAAATTTTAAATAGTTTGACATGTTAACTAGGTGTTTTGCAAGATGTGAAACATGATTATGTCTTTTTAAACCGTATACATATCGAACAGTTGTATTGAAAGCCACTTGAAGTCGCCTTCTACTCTTGGCATCACATCCATAAAAAATTTCACATCTGTGGATAAGTACAGGAATGACTAACGTTTAAGCAAGTAGCAGTTTTATTTCGAGAGGAATAAACTTTTGAGCAGTATATAGGGTTCGTAGAATACCGTTAGTTTCCTTACTAATGTATTTATGTGGTTGTTCCATGCAAGGGCTCTGTTGAAGACAAGTCCTAGATTTTTCGAAGACTCAACAAATTCAATTTCAGAGCCGTTCGGCATTAGGTGAGGGAAATAAGACAGATCTAACTTTTTTTTTTAGAAATAACTAAACACTTACACTTTGTTGGATTAAGTATTAGGCCGCTTTAAAGTGACCAATCAAAAATTCGTTCCAGATCCTCATTTAAACCACTGAAGCAATTTTCAATTAGGCCTAAGGAACAGCTTTATTAAATTTGTATTTCATCGGCATAGATATGCTTAGATGAACTTAGTATGACATAAGCAATATCGTGAATATATATGGAGAACAATAGAGGCCCTAGAATAGAGCCTTGGGGAACTCCTTGCCTTAAGAGAAGAAAATCGGAAAGGTTGCCATCAAGTGACACGGCCTGTTTTCTTTCACTGAGATAGGGTGATGTTAGTTTAACAGCAGTTTAGGAGATCAAAAGCTTTGGAGAAGTCTATGAGTACCAGAAAAGTAACATTGTCCCTATCTGAATTGTCTCTTATATCTTCTATGACGTTCAGCAAAGCCGTTGTACAGCTGTGTTTAGCACGAAAACCCGACTGTACTTGTAGCAACAAGTTATTTTCAGTAAGCTAATAACTAAGTTGCTTATGCATAATTCTTTCACATATTTTAGATAAAAAAGATAAGATGGAGATTGGTCTGAATTCTTCACCTTTAGAGCTCTTAGGTATTAAAATTATTTTTGCTGTTTTCCATTCGCTGGTAAAGATGCCGGTCATAAAAACAGTATTAATAATATGAGTTATAAACGGTAATAGTAACGGCAAGACCGCTTTAACAAAAATCGGATTTATCTCATGGACACCTACAGCATTGGACTTAACAGACAGAAAACTTTCTACTATCTCCAATTCATCTACAGTATTAAATACAAAAGACGTTTCAATCAGTAAAGAAGCATCCTCGAATGAATAGTTATCTGCTGGAGCATTGCAAAGTTGGTTTGACAAAAACGTTCGACTTAGTTCGTTGGAATCGATTGTGGTAGAATAAGTAGTAGTAGTAGAACAAATTCGGTTGGAATAGAATTATGTCTTAGCATTGCGTTAGCATTGCTTATTTCACGAAAATCAACACTTTTGTAAGCTTGATGAAGTTCTTTTACCCGAAAATGTTTCCATCGTCGGTACGCGTCATCACGTTGTGTCATTAACTCTCGAATTTCATTCGTTAACCAGGCTTCTGTTTGGTCCTTTACACTACCAGTTTTTATTGGAACGTATAAGTCAAAAAGAAGATTTACATTGCTTTGTATGAACTTAATTTAATCATCTGGAGAGGTCACACAATAGATAAGGTTCCATGGAATCAAATGAATGTGTTGTTCAAGAGAGGGCATATCAATATTTTTTAAATCTCTGTATGTATAAGTGGATGCTTCTACATTATTTTCAATATCAAAGTCATACGTCAGAAATAATAAATCATGCTTTGAAAAAGCAGGCGCAGAAATTTGGTCATAAAATAATACTTTGTCAGGATTATTTACAAAAAAGACATCTCCTAATGTACTGGAGGAGCTGGTAAAGTGAGTAGAGACTTGACAATTCACGTTTTTTAAATCAAACAATCGCATATTTTCAATTAATTGTCTTTCACATAACAAATTACTATTATTATCACCACACACAATGACATTGCTTGCGAAAGTTAAAACTTCAAGACGTCGTAAATAGATGTCAAATCAATATACCTATTTGGTCTATAAACAACACCTAAGCAAACACTACTTTCGCCCCAAGTTATACATGGCGAGGGACATCTTCGTCGACAGATTAAGGTATATCGCAACGCCTTCACCATTACGATCACATCTATCTGCTCGAAAAAATTTGTATCCGCTTATATCATAGACAGCATTCTTCACATCACTATTAAACCACGTTTCCGACACGCAGATTGCGCCAACCTTTGAGTCTACAAATATGTCTTTAAATTCATCCAGTTTTGGGCTTAAGCTTTTCGCATTCAAATGGCAAATCCTAAGACCGTAGTCATGATTACAAAAAAATTCTTATCATAGGTCGAACCGTGTACTCTCTACCACCACCAATGGAACTCACTCTACTTTCATCTAGATCCATATGTGAGATGTAAAATAATACGAGAACCAAGTAATACACGCAGATCAAGAACATAAATTTCCTCTTCCTTAAAGCAACGTAAATTTATGAAAAGGGGCATTAGGGATAATTTCAAGCAAAGACAGTACAACAGTTAAAAAAGAAAGTAAAAATAAGAAAAACAAGAACAAAGAAATGACACTATGTATAGGGTTTTCTAATAACGACTTGACAACTTTTTTTTTTTTTAAATAAAAGGCTAACCATTTGAGATATTTCAAAAACTTTATTATTGGCTTGAAGTACAATCAAAACATTTATGAATGGAACTCGACTTTGTTTATATGGCCACCGCTGGCACGTTTGCAGCAGTCGATTCGTTGGACCCAATTTTCAATGACTCGGCCACACATTTCGGCCGAAACGGCCGCTATTTCGCGTTCAATATTGGCTCTGAGCTCTTCCAACGTCGTCGGCGTGTTGGTATAAACCAATGACTTAACGTAATCCCACAGAAAATAGTCAAGCGACTGGCCCATGTCTTGAGATAACACGCTCCCCATACTTACTCTTCATGGCGCGATAACGCTGACCATTCACAGTAACGTGACGATCGTTATCGTCGACGAAAAAATATGACCCAATAACGCCGCCGGCATGCAAACCGCATCAAACAGTTATCTTTTGTTAATGAAGTGGTGTTTCATGAACCACATGTGGGTTTTCACCCGACCAAAAACGCATATTTTGCTTATTGACGAACCCATTGAGCCAAAAATGAGCTTCGTCACTGAAGATGATTTTGCGATGAAATTCATCATTTTGGCGCATCTTCTCTAGAACCCAATCGGAGAACGTAGCTCAGTAGTGTACTTTACCACGATGAAAATGTTGAGCTTACTTTATAAATTGACAGTGACAGTTTGATGATTAGTGAAAGAGTGCGTTCACAAATTACATTCAAAGTTGTCAAGTCCCTATTGGAAATCGTCACTTGTTGGTGACGATCAGTGTTGATTTGTTGTTTTATGCCTCTTATTCGGAAGGCACCTCGCGGCAATCGCATATAATAATCCCTCATTCTCTAACAATATAGATTCAGCTTCTGCACTATGTGAGTAAACGGTACCGAAATATGTGTAAACAGAGAACAGCTGTTTTCTATGCTTGAGACTCAATTGTCTTAAGAAACAATCACAAAGTATTTTCCCAGTAAAAAACGTAAGGTTTACCTTAGCTAATTTATCTTTTAGCGGAACAACTTTGTGTTTTAGACTTTTTGACATATTGACAAAAAGCACAAAAGGTTTTTAAATACTACAATGCTGATGTTCCACTTACCCGAGGGTGTATTAAAAAGTTTAAGTTTCTATTTCACTCACAGGCATTTATAAAGTAGTCGAAAGCACAATAACAGTAGCTGCATGCTACATGGCAGTAGCATAATAAATCAAAACGCATTACCTCTAAAGTAACGTTTAGGAGTGGAAATCCAAAACAAGCATCAAATTGTAGTTTATGCGTGAAGACTTATCCATAAGCTGCAAGACAAATAAGTTCATCTCGATGTGTATTAATCTATCTGCATAGTTTGTCCAACACCTAACAGTCGCTAATAAATTGCAACGCACTTTATCGTGGCAGTACCAAAGTCGAGTCATTCCTATTTATGTCAACCACATAAATCACCCAGTACTGCATCAATTCCAGAGGTTACCTCTGGTGTCAGCTAATCCACTACTACTACCAACACACCACAACGACTTTGAATTTCCTACCTCGGACGATGTCCTAAAGGCCACTTAATTAAACTAGCAGTTAACTTTGTAACAAAACAGCATTAAGAGCCGGAGATTCTATTAAACCGTCTATGGGCGAAGGCATAATCCTACTTTCTCTTCCTCTGTGATCCATTGTAACGAACGCATATCTCACGAATACACATACGCAGCACAGCGACTAGTCGACTCTCTGGCATTCCAGGAAACTTTACCCAAAAATGATAAATGGCGTGCGGTCGCCGGTTATATGCTTTAGCCAGCGATTCTGGAACAAAGACCATATCAAGCTAGCACCGCTACTAATTCCAAAAACTCGGCTAAACTAAGAGTTTCAAAGGGAAGAGGGGACTTGGGATGAATCAAGTTATGCAAAATGCTTGATCTCCACCCCTAACTCATCTGTTCTTCTCCCTTTGGGTCTTTTCTGTTACCATGCCATGCATCCGACCAGCAACTTTTGGCGGTGCTTTTGAAATTTGTTGTCCGCCATCCAAAGTAAATAAATGTCAGGAATGCCCGAGGATGGAGAGCAGGAGCTAAAAACTGCAGGGCTGATGTTTTGGTACAGTGGTTTCAAATGGACATGCTGAGAACAAAAGGATAAAAATGCTACAAAAAAAAAAAAAAAAAAAAACACTCAACTCGTACACCCATTCACCAACACAACGCAATAAGGCACTCAATTGGGGGCAAAAAAAAAGTGGCTGCACTGGCCCAGAATACGATGATGGTCCGCCGCACTGCACAAATATGGTATTAGCGTGTGTAAGTATTTGGGTGCATAATCTGTTTTTTGGCGCACATGGCGAAATATTGTTGGCATAAATTATAAAATTAATGTCTGCTAAGCTTGAGTCAATACAAACAAACATAGACACACATGTGTATAGTAAATGTGTGCATTCGCGCAGTCATTTCAGAAAGCATGGCTAGCTCACTCGAGGCTTCACAGTCGGTTTTTGTGGATTTCTGCTGCATGACCACATACGAGTACTACACATGCATGTGTATTGTACATATATGCTCCCAACTCAGATCGGTTGAAAATATAACAAAAAAAATAAAAAAAATAAAAAGCACCAACCTAAATATAATGGCGAATCAACTTAGCATGTACTCTAAATTACAGCGGTGGTCATGCGGAAAGTAGTAACTAGCGATGAGCTTACCAGGAGGTTACTTTACTCCAGATTCACTGGTTACCGGGAGTAATTCATTCAAAATTTCCGATTTACTTGAGGGCAGAGTAAACTAGTTAATTCTGGCATAAATACGAACCTGAATATCCAGATGCCATGTTGTTCCTGAGTTTCGACTAAACCAATTTTAGAAGTTTGAATGAGGTAGATTAAAAGGTTGCAAGAAGTGACAAAATAAAGAAGGAGTCACAGAATATTTGCTGGGTGAAACAAGTCATTATCATTACTTGTCTATTGTTGTTGGCTCTACAAACAATGTTAGGCCTCAACCAACCATTTTGGACAATTGTTTTTAGTTATGCACTCTAAGTTGACAAAGGTGACGTGCTTCTTGGTCACGTTACTATTGACGAAGGCTTATTTATTATTGGAATTTGGCAACATTCAGAAGGAGAGCTCTTTTGGTCCATTTGTGCACATATCTTAATCATCTGGGTCTATATAGTAGTTAATAGGATTTGCTGTAAAATCTCTTAATCAGAAGAAACTCGAAGAATCTTTTCTTCACGGCTGCTAAGGATATCATAAACCGCGTTCGCTTACTTCTATACTTATGTTCCTATGAGCTCCTGTGTTAAGAGCAACAACATAGTACTATTTATAAATCTTTTTAGGTCTCCTGAATGCTCATTGTGTATTCTCTCTAGGAATCTGAAAATCCAATTTAAGTTAATGAATTAAGTCAAAACGGCATACGGGGCTCTAGGCAATTAAGACTACAATTAAAAATAAAAAGATTTGGTATGGAACAACTTGCAATTCGAAACGGATGCCTAATCAGTAAGCTTTCTCGTCCCGCCCCATAAAGCCGTAGGAGACATGACGATAGTCGTAGGACGAAAGCACGGCATTATGTTACAGTAGATAGAGTATATAAATACAATCCTGGCGCGTATTTAATTTGCACAGGTAAGCGAAAATATTCATATCTGGTCTTGGCGATTACCATGAGAAGAAGCTTTCAGGAGATACCAAATATTAAATAACGTATGCTCAAAAATAGGCGCAATGACGGATGAATGATCTTTAAAATATAATTGAAAGTATATCAAAAATTAGCGAAATCAAAAAATGGCCATAAAACTGAAGGGTGACCAGATAAAAACGATAAAAAAACAAATTTAAATGAAACAACAGCGGTGTGAGATACAAAATTGTTTGATACTGACTTTATTTTAAAATTACGTTTATGCCGTTATGTGTAGAATAGTATATCATTCAAGCGGTTGGTCCAATTTTCCATGACTCGGTCCAATATGTGCGGCGTTATTCCGGCAATAGTGTGTCGAATGTTGGCCTTGAG
Organism: Volucella inanis; assembly: GCA_907269105.1. Lineage (NCBI taxonomy): Eukaryota > Metazoa > Arthropoda > Insecta > Diptera > Syrphidae > Volucella > Volucella inanis. Next base: position 241,199,803 of record OU026153.1, on the reverse strand, counting down.
CAGCGGCCAATTGATGAACGCTTGTCGTGAGATGACTTAGTTGCCAAATTTCTTTGTACGTTGCTTGTACGGCATGTATTCCCGTCTCGTTGGAACCACAGCTCGGATATATCGATGTTGTCGGGGTCAAGGACTACAGAAAGTCGGACAACATCGCTCTATATATAATCTTCTTGTCGGTAATGGTGTCTCCTTCCTCCTTTTGAAAGAAAAAAGCTCCGATGATGCCGTCATGCGATAAGCCGCACCAAACAGTCAATCTTTGTGAATTAAATTTTGCTTGGCCGAACACTTGTGAATTGTGTTCGTTCCAATAACAGAAATTTTTCTAATTGACATAGCCGCTGAGCCAAAAATGGGCCTCGTCCGAGAAGATGATTTTGATGGCCAAAATCCGCATCTCCGGCCAACATTTGCAGCGCCCAATTAGCAAACTCAAGGCGTTGTCGATAATTGTCAGGCTTCAATTCTTCCGTCAGCACAATCTTACTTGGATATAGGCCCAAATCCTACCGGAAAATTAGCCGGTTTGACCCTCTGGAGATGCCCAATTCAGCTGATCTTCGTCGATTTGATATTTCTGGGTCTTCTTGAATACGGCAATTCTAATCTGTCTGGTTGGTGGCTTAAGATTTAAAAGAGGGTACTCACGCCCAATTTTTTCATGGTGCTACGAATTGTCTGCACAATGAAACCAATATGACGACGGACCTCACGATAAAATTCACGTTTTGTATTTACAACAGCCGGAATTTCTATAATATTTTGAAATATTTTTCTCACGTTCGGCAAGCCTGGAACGATGCCGATGAAATGGCAAACTTACTGAATATTTTGACAGATCCCAGCTTAGTAATTTAGTTGTATCCTGAACCAGTTTTGCTTTTTGTGCAGGTGCATTGTCATGGATCAAAATTACGTTTCTATATCTTCTGGCCCATCAATGCATGGTTCAAATTGATCATTTGTTGTCGGTAGCGATATGTATTAACAGTTTCACCAGATGGTAGGAGCTCGTGATACACATACCTTACTGGTCTCTCCAGACACACAGCATTGTCTTCTTGCCGAATCGATCTGGTTATGCAGTCGAAGTTGATGGTTGTCCCGGATTAACCCATGATTTTTTCCATTAAGGATTCTGAAAATAAATCCATTTTTATCGCCAGTTACAATTCGATTACAATTTTTTTATCGTGTCTTTGGAGCAAAATTTCACAAATGAGTTTTCGGTTTTCCATCTTTCCCATAGCTTTAAACGGTCAGAAATTGTTTGTTGTGCAACATTTAACATTTCTGCCATTTGTTTCTAACTCAAGTGTCATCTTGATCCAATATTGTTTGCAACTCGGAGTCTTCAAACCTTTTTGGTGGTCTTACACGTTCTTCATTTCTCACATCAAAATCGTTATCTCTGAACCGTTGAAACCATCTTTTGCATGTTGCTTCTGATAGAGCATGATCACCATTTGCCTCGACAAGCATTCGAAGCGACTCTACATCACCTTTCTTCAAATGAAAACAAAAAATTAATGCTTTCCGCAAGTCATCATTTTCTGGTACAACATTCGACATTTTTAACACGATGAAAAAATATGATGTTGTTTGCTCAATGACTTTTTGTATACTTAATATATTTGACAGGTGTTATAGCATTTGAACAAAAAAAAAAAATTAAGGCCCGGTCACTTCACTTCATACCGGTACTTCTGGTACCTCCTCCTACATATATAGGGTTTTCTAATAATGACTTGACAACTTTTTTTTTAAATAAAAAGCAAACCATTTAAGTACTTGGCTCGAAGTTCAATCAAAACATTTATGAATGGAACTCGACTTCGTTCATATGGCGACCGCGGGCACGTTTGCAGCGGTCGATTCTTTGGACCCAATTTTCAACGACTCGGCCACACATTTCGGCCGAAACGGCCGCTATTTCGTGTTCAACATTCTCTCTGAGCTCTTCCAACGTCGTCGGCGTGTTGGCATAAGCCAATGACTTAACGTAGCCCTACAGAAAATAGTCAAGCGGCCAATCGACTGGCCCATGTCTTGAGATAACACGCTCACCATACTTACTTTTCAATAAATCTATTGTAGCGTGTGCTGTGTGGCTTGCGGCACCATCCTGTTGAAACCACATGTCGTCCAAGTCCATATCTTCCAATTCAGGCCAAAAATAATCGGTGATCATGGCGCGATAACGCTGACCGACAAAATATGGCCCAAGAACGCTGCCGGCATGCAAACCGCCGGCATGCAAACATTTTTTTTTTTTTTTTTGTGGATAAAGTGGTGATTCATGAAGCACATGTGGGTTTTTACCCGACCAATAACGCATATTTTGCTTATTGACGAACCCATTGAGCCAAAAATGAGCTTCGTCACTGAAAATGATTTTGCGACTCCGAATATCTGTAGAAAATTTTAATAATTTGCAGACGTTTCTCGTAAGTGTACTTTACCATGATGAAAATGTTGAGTTTACTGAATAAATTGACAGTGACAGTTTGATGATTAGTGAAAGAGTGCGTTCACAAATTTAATTCAAAGTTGTCAAGTCCTTATTGGAAAACCCTTTAAATTTTTTTTTTTGTTATTTGAAAGTGGAAGGCTTAGAAAATATGTGGTTTGAAGTGGACCGTTGTTTAGGTTACATTAGGTCTCTGGTATATGCCAACAAGTTAGAAACTTTAGACGACATAGGGGCGAACATTCAAAACGAAAATTATGGAATATGAGCGGAAGTTGTTTGCGAAAAGTTGTTTAAAATTGGTTTTGGGTATTTGCCCACGCAAGAGGTTCATGAAGGACGTTCGAAAGATGTCATGTTTTGCGACTACTGGCATAATTTACATTGGAATTTAAAAGGAAGATTCTATTGCATTTCTTGTATCGAGGTCGTCCTTTGAATTTAAAAAAATTAATGAGAAACACTGGTACAAGGTGTTAGTTAGTTACTTTAGTTAAGAGTTATTTTATACTCATCTTAAGCACTACGATTTTAGCAAATTTTTTATATAAATAACACCTTGATGTGGGAAACGCCTGTATAAGAAGTAGCAAGACAATACTATAGATCATTTTTAACCTTAACATGGCACTGAGGAGCAACGCTGATAGGTAATGTAGGTAGGTAAAGTGGCTATTGGAAAGACCAACCAACTTAGGGTATTTGTGATGCCACGTGGAAATGTGATCCTTCTACTCTTGAGCTTATGATGAGGCGTTGGAGACTTGTCTACGTCTATATTCTTTAGATCGTTTAAATCATTGTAGAAGAAATCTCTTAAGTGTTTTCTCCTAGATATGTACGGAGTAAATTGAGTATTGTCTCCTCTTCCTCCTCATCCATGCATCTCTTACAGAAGTCATTTGTTAAGGTGTTAAATCCTCTTGCATACTTGCCAATAAGGCAGTGTCCAGTGATGACACCTATTTAGAAGAATCATACTCTTAGAGCGGTTCAGATCCAGCTTTTGCCAGACCTGTTTAGTCGCTAGACGTATTTTCTCACCGGTCCATATAAGGTCTGTTATTTTGTTAGCATCCAGCTCTTATATAATAATTTGCACGTAACGATTGGTATATTGGTATTCCGGTAGAATAGGTAGAGTGGTTCCAATTTTGGCGAGTTCGTTAGCTCTACAATTCCCCGTGTAGGTTGTACTGCTCTGTAATCTCCATAAGAGATGATCGGCATTCAAGGGCGATTTAAGAATTTAGTGAGACCGAGTCCAAGGATTAGATAGCGGCCTGACTATTCGAAAAGATGCGGATATCCTTTACAAATCTCACGTTTTTCATAATCCAGGACAGAACTTCCTTAACCGCCAAAATTTCCACCTGGAAACGCTACAGTGATTTGGAAGACAGAAGGAGTGGCTTGGACTTACCTTATCTGAGAAAAAACAGCCACTAACCCCGCGGTCCCGACTTGTTCCCAAAGGCTTTGTTGCAAGAGATTAAAGCTACTGTAGCTTTTTTGACTCTTTCTTGAATGTGAGGTTTCCAGCTTAGTTTCCTGTCACAAATGATACCCAGATATTTTGCTGTATCGGAAAACACTAAACTGGTACCGTTCAGTGGGCAGGGTCTATAGTTGGAATTTTATATTTCCTGAAAAAGAGGACAAGATCAGTTTTATGGGGGTTAACTTCCAATCCACAGCGATCCGTCCAACGGGTTAATTTGTTAAGATTTAGCTGAAGGAATTCTTTGATTATATTAAGATGCTTACCTGAGATAGTTATAGCAACGTCATCCGCATAGGCAATCACTCTGCTACCTTCCGCTTCTAGGTATATCAGCAGTTCATTTACCAGTTCCAGAGAAGGGAGGAAAGAACGCCACCTTACGGAGTGCCTATGTTGACACATCTTTCAGCAGAAGTCCCACCCAGTTTGGAGCTGATTATCCTGCTATTTAGTATAAGACTGATCAACTCCCCAAGTGAGTCGTTTGCCTGCAGATATGACAGTTCAGTTGTGAATGCGGCTGTGTTGATGTTGTTAAGGTCGCCTTCTATGTCTTGGAAAGCAACCATTGTGTACTCTCTACATTGAAGGGATCGTTCGATGTGGCTGGTCAGCGAATGCAGAGCCGTTTCCACTCAATTTCCCTTACAGTAGGCATGTCGATCCCGAGATAGAAGTCTTAGATTAATTTTAGCTCGTATGTTATATGGATATCTATCAGTCGTTCTAGAGTTTTCAGAAGGAAAGATGATAGATTTATAGATCTGAGATCCTTTGGAACAACATGAGAGAATTTTTAACTTTGGGAATGGAAACTTAGTTGACTTCTCTCCATGAAAGTGGAATGTGGATCAGTTCTACAAAGCTCCTCATTATATTCTCTAGCGTATTTAGGATATATCGGAGGACCTTTGTAGCTCGGTAGGTATTTTACCGTCTGGACCAGGAGACTTGTATAGTCTGAAGCCATGCAGCGCTCAAAGCAGTTTGTCTCCTATCGTCAAAACATACATTTTGGTAACAGTTGCAGCAGTCCTATTTGGTTTTGCTACTGGCCGCGAATAGGGAGCTACCTGCGAAGTGAATGTCCAGTAGCAGGTTGAGTGACTCATCACTTAAGGTTGTTCAAGGACCACCGGTAGCCAACAAGGCATTATAGGATTTGTAGAGAGGATTTTTCTTAGCTGCGGGGCCTCAGACGTTTCTGCATTTTTGTCACAGAATGATCTTCAGGATGGTCGCTTTGCCTTCCTCAGTTTTTTTTTTTTTTTTTTTGTATGAGTCCCAGCATGTAACATATCTTGTGCTTTTTGCTAGGTTGAAAAATTTCGCCAAACGTTTCTAAGCGGTCCCAGTGATGATGAATGAAAGGACGGGAAGGAGTTATAAGCTTGATTGAGAGTAAAGGGTAAATTCCTTTAATTTCACGTCAAACACGTAAGTGTCAATCGGGGGATGTGCAAGTTCAGGGAATAGTATTTCTGATAGTTTTCCTCTGTACTTGGGCCAATCAGTTTTCCGATAATTTTGGGATGCTGGTTGGTCGGGAGGAACATCACCCAGTCTGAAATTGATGTATCTGTGGTCTGAAAGTAAGTTTTCAGACGATACCATCCAGTTTGTTAGCATTTGAGTGATGTTGTCGAAGTCAAGAGTGATATCAAGGACTTCCTGCCGGTTTTCTTATCTTCTTCTACGATCCATGGTTCCTGGAGTAGAATGATGTCTTTTCAAAAACGCAATATAAGTTTGGCCGAAACTTTCTTTGAGTGATGTAGATTTATCTGGAGAAACTGCAATTAAATAGAGTTGTCTCCACCACGTTTCTGCTCAAGTCTTCCGCTTTTGAACATGTGCCCAAGAGCTCATCTTTATCCTTTGATCATAAAGGATCTCTTTTAAGTTCGTCATCGGTTTTCATTTCCGACAGAGTGTCAGAAGAGGAGATCGACGGCTTAGTTGTCGCCTCAGATAAATAAGTGTCGTCGCTATCCATTTCTGGAAAGGATATCGAAGCTCCAAGATCTAAAGTTAAATTTGAAGTTTCAGTTGAAGGAGGAAGAGGTTGCTTGTAAGCATCCAGCTCATTGTTTTCATAAGCACTTAGGTGAATTGACTCGAAACCGAACTGAATCATGCCTTTAGTCTGCGCTTGGGGGTAAAGGAGCTCTTAACCCTTCCAGTTTCCCGACTTTCTAGTCATGAGTCGGAAGGGTCGGGTTGCTGAGCCTGATAATCTACAGAATGCTTTCTTGTCTGAAGGGTTCACGTGTGGGTTCTAGGCACGACTTCGAGTTTTGCACCAGGCCAAATCTCTTCTAATTCACTATGGCTTTGGTGTGAAGAACGAGATATCCGTGGCTTTGGTGTCAGCCAGCGTCGCTTGTGATGGGATGTAGTATGGGGTTTTGCCGTATGATGGCCAAAAACATGCCCAAAAACTTGCTCAAAAATTTTAACTTGAATAATTAACCGCAATCGTTATTGCATCTTTTAGGACTTCGCTAAAAGACCTCGGAGATGTAATATTGGATGGCCCAGGGGTTTTCGCGTTATTAGTTTTGGATCTCTTGAGAACCGACACGTTTTTTTCCTAATGCACTATGGTGCTTGGATGACTCTTTTAGCATTTTTGGAGCAGTAGTAACAGTGGATAGTCAGTCTTTTAGGATTTTGTTAGTCCACTCAATCTTGTACTTTATGTCCGCGCTTCTCTCAATATCCGGAATGGATCCGAAGGTTTTGATAATGAGTAAAGCATTCCTCCTTTTGCGGAAGAATTTTAGTAGCAGCAGCAAGTCCGTGGCCTGTCACAAACTTGCTCCTGCCAGGGGTAGAGGAAGTGATAGCACCATGGCTTGCCACTATCTTGACATTCCTTGAAAATTTTGTTTTAAGCTCGTTGCGTTTGCCTTTCATTTTGTTAAGAGTTTCTAACATCTTAACGTGAATTTTAAGTTGAAGGAGATTTTACTTACAGGGCTTAAACAATTTTTAACTCATATCTAAGTTCTTTCTAAAATTGAGCTTATTCGAAGTGAACAATTATTTATTTATTTTATCAACATACTACCTAATGGAGGAAGTATTCGGGAATAAGTTCAAAAAAGAGTTACCATCCTTTAGACTGAAGCATTTTGGACTTCAAATGAAGTCATCAGTATATCTTCTACTCATTTTGTTTTCATATAAACGGCAAACAGTTAAAAATTAAAGTGGGTAATACCGCGTTACGAAATAGGGACCTTCTTGGAAAATGACTTAACTTTTACTGCACCATTACCATGCGAATCTTTTTCATTTTTACGCAGATCAAAGTGCTCAGTGTCAATCTAATTGCAGGCTTTACTGTTCCATTTAATGATTTTCCTCCGTTTCCGCAGAAGAAATCTTTCTCTTCTTCTTTTTTTGACCTTTAACTTTTTCGCATAAAATATGCTCCCAAAGGGGGTCAAAACCTTTCAAGCTATAAAGACCGTACTTTTAATGACTTTAATTTTCGCTAACACCATCAGAATCCGAATAAGAACATGAATGAGAAGAATGGTAGCCCTACAACGATACACATCCAACAGGACTCTGGGTGTTTGTTAGAAGAAAAAGAAAATCAAAAATGCCAAGGCATCTCTACAACTGGAAGTAACTTTATGTCGGTCATGTCACATGTGACCAATAAAAATCTTTAGATAGAGAATATATATAAAAAAAAGAAAGAGCCAAGGAAACCGAAAAAAAGGAAAGAAATCACCTCCTTGCTCATTACTTATGGATCTACTTTCAATAAAAGCGAATGTCCCCATCATTTCGACTAAATTACAATTTCAACATGTCTCTTTCTAAAAAGCCAACCAAAACGACTCAAAGTTAAAGACGAGCAAAAACAACAAGAAAGAAGAAATATACAAAAAAAAAAAAAACAAACAAGTTGCAGAAATAAAAAGGATATACGGATACACCGCGTATAGGACATTCAATAAAATAAAATCAGATGACATGAACTCTGGTTCTGGTTCTGGTTCTGGTTTTGGTACAAGGACACCCCGGTCGTGAGGCTGGGAACCACTGAGGCCAGCGGAATAGGGTAGTTAAGTTGAGCCATTCCCCTGAGTCTTGCTTAACACAAACGCGAGCTAGCAACGAGTATTCGTAGCATTGCTATGAGTATCATCATCGTCGTCATCATCATCGTTGCCATCATCCTAGGAAGCTTCTTAATGTTTGATATGTCTGCAGTCATTTGCGATGGGACTGCTATGTAACGACGTTAAATCTGATTCCTATTTGCGATAAAAGCCAAACCGCTCAGGCCTACCATCTCTAGTTGACATTCAAGTACTCGTTCTCCTATTCGTACGAATATGTGAGTGAAAAGGAATTATATACATGTGTGAGCCCCCTTGTCATCAGAATCCCTGTCATGGGAGTTCTGCTTTTCGCCCCTTGTGTGTACACATGGGTGGTGTGGTATGGATATATGTGACAGGTTCTTTGAAATGTTAACCATGACATAATGAAGTTCTTATTAAATTGCTTTCGTTTGGCCAAACAAATGGACTAGAGAGTCCTGTCCTAAATATGACCTGCATAAATCATCTGCGTAAGCGATTAAGCTTTAGGAAATTCAAGTGGAGAGGAGAATACGAAGACGGAAGTGGATAGCGGACATGGATACATTCAAATTTATTGTGTTTTTGTTTCGCCTTGGAATATTGAGGTTAGCGGTGGTGGCCTAGTAGCAGGACTATCCCCTGTGCTCCATGGAAACCGACGACAATGATCTGTGTTAACGTGAAGACTTCTGTTTTTCCCAGAAATATGTTTTTTTTTTTTATAAAATCTACTGCTTCCTAAATGAATTTCGAAATCACAGAAAAAGAAAAACGAAGCTTGTCACTGTCGCTGTCTCTTATTTTTGCTTCACTTTGCTCTGGGTGTGCTTTTGACCCGATTTGCTATTCCGTCTGTAACCATATCATACAGATCAGAATGAGGTGGTGCAGTTTAGAGCACATATGCACGGGGTTTATGTCGACTCATCCTTGGCCAAATGTTCACTCATTCCATTTTTTTTTCTGGACGGCAGCTTTGTGCCATATGTGAATCAGAGAGACGCCTAATGACGAAAACAGAATTTTTAATTTAAAGGATAATGAATTTTATTCCAATGAATACGAAGAATGTTGTGATATATGGGGCTAAGCATGCAAGCAGGCTCTCTATATTTTTGTATTTATATCTTTTTCAACCTTAACGATTCTATTTCAAAAAACTGTATTCTGTTTAAGGAGAAAAGACAAAAAATTAAAAAAATTCCTTTGAGGTTGCAAACATTTCAGAAAAGAAATTCCATTTACTTCATAATCACCTTACAGGGACTTAGAAATACTAAAATAGGTTTCAAGGTAAGTATCATCTTTACAACAGCCGAAGAGGTAAACTTTTAAGCATAGGGTGCTAAAATTAGAATAGATTTTAAGGATGTTCAGATAGACTTTTGCGTAGAATTTCATAATATGTTTTTGGAACCCCTACCAATTCCTTCAATTTAAACTAATTCACTGGTTTCCTTTTACTTTCTATCTCATCACCTGTGGATTTGTTTCAAATTGAATAACTAGTTCCTCTCGAATCAGCTTTGATAGTCCTTCTCGTTCTCCTTTTTCAGTTTCCATTTTTACCTCCATCAGCAGCTCTAATGATGTTCTTCTCTTAACTTGACCTGATCGGGACCCAAAAACACCATTTAAATGGATTATTTTCAGCGATCTTCGAGAGAATGTATTGATGAAGCGGCTTAGTGGTTCAACTTGATTATTTTCGTTCGAACACTGATAGTGGTCAGTATGTCAATGATCTTTTACAACTCATAATAACTGTCGCAAGAATATGCTATGAACGTGGTACCTTGATCGGATATGATGTATCCTAGAACCTTAAGCACCTTTCTCTTTAAAATCAATTTAATAACTGTCTGTTGGAATGTCAATGTCTTCACCGGATGAGATACTTAATATTTTTTGATCTAGCCTACAATGATCCCATATGGATATGGATATGGACACACATCATATGCGTGTCAGTTACAACTTACGTTAGAATGACCATATATCTAATGTCGTCAAAAATGTTGCGGTATATCTAGGTTTCTTTAAGCGCGATGTAAGAAATATTTCACCCCCTCAGATCAGGCAACAATACATGTAATACATGGGCATCCGTACCGTTTCTAAGAGAGGGCAACACTTGAATTAAATCGATACCATTTTTAGTTAGTACAAACCTTCAAAAGATACGTGTATAAATTTGACAGCTGTCGGACGATTAGTTCTCGAGATATTGCGTTGTGAGTGAAGCAACTTTTGTTATTGTGAAAAAAAATAGATTCAAAGCAATTTCGTGTGTTGATTTATCATTGCTTTTTGATGGGAAAAAATGCAGCTGATGCAAAGAAATGGCTTGATAAGTGTTACCTCTGCACCAGCCGAATGAACTATTCGCAAGTGGATTGAAAAATTTAAAAGTGTTCATACAAGCACCGAAGATGATGAACGCAGTGGACGTCTAAAAGAGGTTGTTTCAAATAAAAACATCAAAAAAGTCCACAAAATGATTACGAATGACCGTAAAGTGAAGTTGATTGAGATAGCTGAGACTCTAAAGATATCAAAAGAGTGTCGGATATATATTTGGACATGCGAAAGCTCTGTTTAAAGTGGGTGCCGCGTTTGCTCACAGTCGACCAAAAACAACAACGTATTGATGATTCAGAGGAGTGTTTTAAGCTGTTCAACCACAATAAAGCCGAATTTTTGCGTCGGTATATGACAATGTATAAAACTTGGTTCCATCACTTCACACCAGAGTGAAGTCGGCAGTCAGCTAAGTGATAAGCAGGCGACAAACCTCGTCCAAAACGACCAAAAACTTAACAGTCGGCTGGGAAGGTTATGGCATCCTTATTTTGGGATACACATGGAATAATGTTCATCGACTATCTCCAAAAGGGGCAGACTATCAACAGCGACTATTACATTGCGTTGTTGGAGCGTTTAAAGGACGAAATCGCAGAAAAACAGCCACATTTGAGGAAAAATGAAGTGCTGTTTCATCAAGACATTACACTGTGTCACAAGTCGATGAAAACGATGGCAAAATTGAATGAATTTGGTTACGAATCGTTTCCCCACCCACCGCATTCTCCAGATTTGACCCCAGCGACTATTTCCTGTTCGCAGACCTCAAAAGAATGCTCGCTGGAAAGAGATTTAAGACCGATCAAGAAGTAATCGCCGAAACAGAGGCCTATTTTGATGCTAAACCGAAATCGTACTAAAAAACTGGTATCGAAAGATCGAAAAATCGTTTCAATCAGTGTATCGCCCTCGAAGGCAACTATATTGATAAATAAGGTTGAATTTTGCAAAAATTATGTGATTTTACTATAAAACGGACTTTTCAGCCCTTGGGGTATAAGGCGTTTATCTACCTAAAATTAGAGTACAATGCCCATATCTGGTTAGGTGTCCCTAAGACCTATTTGAACTTGCTAGATAGGACCTAGAATCGTCCGATAAAACTCATAGGTGATGCCAACATGACACAATTCGACCACCGGCATAACGTCTCCTGTCTCACCTTATTTTATTGATTTTTTTACCATCGATATTCTACCCTTTCAAACTTTTAACCGAAACAGTCACCCTCAAGTACTTTGATATATCGTATTCGTTCCTAAGCCGTACAACTTGCTTACGGAATGGCCTGCTGGGCTTTCTATCCGTAGTCAGTATAACTTGCAAACATTTAAAACCAACGCACATCGGTATCGATCTTATATCCCTCTGTAAGTTCCTTTTGCCCGCGTGATGGAGGTACCGATGAACGTGAAATACTGACGAGCATTCTTTGCGGGACGGCTGTTACGGTTAAAAGTTTGAAGGGGGGGGGGGGGGTATGATACTGTCGATTTGTATGAAGCACTTAAGATGCTCTCCTGTTAAACATCTGTCTTGAAGGCAAAGACGGAAAGAACACTAATTGCTAACACCTGGTAGTGGGCTCTTCGATAATTTTGAATTAAATTGGTTTTAGTTAATCAGCTTCTTTATATTTCGTGTACTCGGAAACTTTGGCTGATTTTGGGTGAATTCCAGGTGCTGTCAGCGTGTAGTTTTCAAAAAAGAGCATAATATCTGAAATCTTTCTGACTTAGAATAGACTTCTTCCGACTACAGTGATCGCATTTCTATTGAGCTTGACGAATCCTCAAAGGAAGCCTCAGATTCGACATTCGGCGCTCTAGGATACCAACTAAGAGCGTCCGCATATTTCATCCCATGTCGTTGATAAAAATGTTTCAGTAAACAACGCCCATAGTACACTTAAAGATTGGCTTGTCGATGAAGATTTGAAATCTAAGTCCCAACAAGTTAGACGCACTTTTTCCAGTGACTTAACAGTCTCTCAGCCTTTGACTTGATGAAGGAAACAGGAAGAAATTTGACAGTATCACTTGTCTAAAAAAGTACAGTGCCTGATGGCATCTGTGTATAGGATAGTTGCGTATGCCTTAATGGGTCAAACAGATTTAATAACGGCTTGCTAAACATTTTGTCTTTTGCCTTTTCAGTGCAGTGACAGACAATGCTTCTTTTCAGCAAATCTTTTAGTAGACTTCCGTAGAGACCTAATGTTTTTTGCTAACTTCGGAAAGGAGAAACCAATGACCGCTTATGTTTTGTCATCATACGATCTGGTCTCACCACGCTCCAAAATATGTCAAAATATGTCAGAACGTAAATGCCGTCGATGTAAGAAAGAACTTCTTCGAGTTGTTGGAAAAATTTTACACAATAGAAAGGAATTTTATTGATTTGAACTTTCTTTTAGCTGTAATGAACTAAGTTAACGTTTTACTCTCCTCAGTTATGTCCCCACACAAAAAACTATCCATTCCAGTATGTTTAACTTAAATTTCGTAGAGATCTTTTAATAATTCATTAACGACGGTTAGTGGACATCTTTCCTTTTACATTTTTGCGTTTACCAGGCGTACCGGTATAAAGTGAGCGTTTTTTTTAATGTTAAAGTAAAAAACATTTTATTCAAAGTATTAGCCATTGCTTGCTACACATTTTTCTCATCTTTCAGGCAATTTATGGATTCCACGCCAATAAAACTGTTCGTCTTTTAAAGCAAACCAAAAAGTCACCCAATTTTCGGCGCTTGTATCCTGAACCAGTTTGTTATGGAGAAAAATTACCTTGCCGTGTCTTCTGGCCCGTTCTGCTCGTTTTTCGATCAATGCATGGTTTAAATTGATCCTTTGTTGTCAGTAGCGATCTGTATTAACGCTTTCACCAGGTTTTAGGAGCACGTGGTACACCTACCTTTCTGGTCCCACCAGACACACAGCATTGTCTTTTTGCCGATCGAAGTTGATGGTTGCTCCGGATTAACCCATGATTTGTTCTGTTTAGGATTCTGAAAATAAATCCATATTTCATCGCCAGTAACAATTCGATGCAAAACTGATTTTTTATCGTGTCTTCGAAGCAAAATTTCACAAGTGGTTTTTCGGTTTTCCATCTTTCCCATAGCTTTAAACTGTCAGAAATTGTTTGTTGTGCAACATTTAACATTTCTGCCATTTGTTTCTAACATAAAGTGTCATCTTCATCCAATATTGCTTGCAATTCGGAGTCTTCAAACTTTTTTGGTGGTCTTCCACGTTCTTCATTTCTCAAATCAAAATCGTTATCTCTGAACCGTTGAAACCATTTTTTGCATGTTGCTTTGGATAGAGCATGATCACCATATGTCTCCACAAGCATTCGAAGCGACCCTGTATCACCTTTCTTCAAATGAAAACAAAAATTTAATGCTTTCCGCAAGTCATCATTTTCTGGTACAACATTCGACATTTTTAACACGATGAAAAAATATGATGATGACTTTTTGTATACTAAATATGTTTGACGGGTGTCATAATAACCAAACCGATAAAAAAAATTAAGGCCTATTCACAGTAAATGTTCCCAATCGAGACATTTGTATCTTGATGCTCACTTCATACCGGTACACCTGGTAGATGACGAAAACCGGTTCATAGTCGTCATAGTTTGTGCTTTCTCTTGGCTAGTATAAATCGGCTAGTAAGAGCACTTGGTCAATATCGTACATCATGTTTCACTAGTTGCATTGTTAAATACCAGAGTCTTTTGTCCCTGTTTGTGTTCTTAGTTTTTTTCTAACAAGGCTTTATAACTCTAACAGCGATTGTCCTTAATACTTCTCCCTATAAAATGATATTGTCTAAGTTAACTAGTGAGCTGAGGTAGGCAAAACTCCTAAATACTTCAAAGATAAGGCCTTCTTTTGTGACGTTCACCCCAAATTATGAAGAAGCTCGAAGCAGGGCTTCGGATCTATTGCATATACCTGACTAACTCGCGAAACTAACACCATAGCTTGTATATATAATTTGCTGAATGTCAGTTATTAAGACAGTTGTAAATGTAACACGAAGATAGTAAAAAAAAAAATCTGTTAACTTTAGGAAAAATGATGACGAAAACCGGTTCATAGTCGTCATAGTTTGTGCTTTCTCTTGGCTAGTATAAATCGGCTAGTAAGAGCACTTGGTCAATATCGTACATCATGTTTCACTAGTTGCATTGTTAAATACCAGAGTCTTTTGTCCCTGTTTGTGTTCTTAGTTTTTTTCTAACAAGGCTTTATAACTCTAACAGCGATTGTCCTTAATACTTCTCCCTATAAAATGATATTGTCTAAGTTAACTAGTGAGCTGAGGTAGGCAAAACTCCTAAATACTTCAAAGATAAGGCCTTCTTTTGTGACGTTCACCCCAAATTATGAAGAAGCTCGAAGCAGGGCTTCGGATCTATTGCATATACCTGACTAACTCGCGAAACTAACACCATAGCTTGTATATATAATTTGCTGAATGTCAGTTATTAAGACAGTTGTAAATGTAACACGAAGATAGTAAAAAAAAAAATCTGTTAACTTTAGGAAAAATGTTGTTAATAAATAAAACTCCTTTTTAACTTCAAGTCATCCTTAAATATACCTAGAGAACTTACTCACTACAAAGTACAAAAACAAGAAGATAATAGGAATGTCCAAGTTAGTCTCATTTAAATATCTCACTCAAAAGGATTTCAATAAATGCCATTAACAATGGTCCTTAAAATGATTTATTAGCCTCCGATAATCAATTCGCAACACTCCTTTAAATTGTATTATTGGGTTATCTCTTATAACTTATGTGATCAATCTCTAAGGATCTAGGACAGACATACCTTTTTCGAATTTATTTTCAAAATACAAGTATGTACATATATTTGTATAGGATATTCTACATTCTTAAAAAATCCTCCTTCGAACACTTCAAAAGAGACACGAGATATGCACTGCCGAATTCCCAAAGTAAGATCATTTAAAAGCAAAGTCAAACGAAACTTCTTCGTCTTTAACACGCATCCGAAGAAACTTCCCTATCCTTTCAAAAGGTTAAGCTACTTTTTAAAAGGAAATGCCAAGAAACACCCCAACTAACTTCATTCACTTACTGAAACTCGAAAGAGACGTAAATATAAAATTCCACATGTATTAAACCAATAAACCGACACAGATGAAACCAACTGAAGTTAGTTACCCGACAACCTAATCTGTATGCGGAGGGCTTAAAAATAGAAAGAAGGTGAAAGCGTAACAGAGAAAAATCGAAAACCTAATCGAAAGGTGATACTAAAATACTGTCCCAACTCACAATTTTCCACGAAATAAGGTACAGAAAAAGAAAAATAAAAAAATAAATCTGTTTAACAGATGCAAAGCATCCCGGCATAACAAGGTTGAATTAGGTGGGTCGGAAAGGTATGAAGCTGTACCTACTCTTCCTTCTATCTACCTCCCACAACAATGAAAATGAATATCAACAATAAATTTTGAGATATTCCCTTGGGAGTGCTTCCCCACCATTTACCATAGCGAGTAACAGATCTATGTTTCAGCTGAGACAAATTCAGGATTCGATTCCAACTCCAACTCCCCTTCAGGACGACGGGTACGAGCACGTCAGTATGAAGAAAGTAATAAAGATTCTGAGTGCTCCTTTTATACATACGAGTACACTGAGTGACATATGGACCAAATGTACACTACTTGTACTACTGTAACTAGTAGGCTTATACATATGTATGCGCTACTTTTAAGTACCTATCGCAATTCGGATGGAAGTAAAGGAAAAGGAAAACGCTCCCAGATTCACAGATAAAATCATGTACAACTACCGCATCTGCTTTATTCTATTACTTGGCTGCTTGGATGGTGGCGGGTGTTTTCCAGAAAAATTTCAATTTTTTTTAGACCTTAAGGTTTCGCCATATACCTCGACTCTCGCTGGTTTCATGTTTAGGGATTACTTTACGTCTCAGTGCCATAAACA
The DNA here is from genome assembly GCA_907269105.1 of Volucella inanis. Classification (NCBI taxonomy): domain Eukaryota; kingdom Metazoa; phylum Arthropoda; class Insecta; order Diptera; family Syrphidae; genus Volucella; species Volucella inanis. The sequence continues at coordinate 241,183,354 of OU026153.1, read as the reverse complement.
CAAAACATCTGCAATGCTGCGGTAGGGGTTTGCTGCTTGGTTTCTTGTCATGGAGTCAATACTCATTGGGGGTTCATGAGTTGCGTGTCCCTTTCGGTTTTCTTTCTTTTTTATGGATCCGACTAGCTCTATTACTACTGGCCCTTACTTTGCGACGTAGTAAATCCATGTAGGTATGTCCTATTTTATAGTAATACATTAAATATACTCCATTTCACTGTCAGATATGTTAAGTGGAGAAGGATTTGGCAAACCCTCAGGCAGGTGTGAATACGGCACGCACTTTTTCTGTTTTCTATTAGTTAACTAGGAATTTTCAAGACCTTGGAATCATGCTAGTATTATTTGTATCCATTGATTAGCAGATCATGATTCAGGTCATTATGATCCAAGATATACATAACATACAATACACAGACCGAATAGGAATTGATATACATATAAATATTCAACAATGACAAGGGCTGTCATGACAGATTGCTCAATCCGGGACACGGGAAGTTGGCCACGATTTAGGGTAATTAAAAGTTTTCAAGTCAATTATCGATCAGCTGAATGTACTCGTGGTCCATATAAGTTTTTGAGTGTATGACTTGTACTTGTAAGGTGACTTACCCCTAGAGATAGATCTAGAGAGGTTATCAAGTATAACCGGGATGTAAGCCTCGGCAAAAAGTCATCTATTAAGAGCTGTAACATATACGGTGACAATTATAAATCTGACAGCTAATACCATCTTTTTTGTTGTACGTTTTTAACTTAACGCTCAAGTGGGTATGACTACACTTATAATGCCTCAGCATGTGTTAAGTTTTTTTCGGAAAACGTTTGATGCAAAAACTTGAAAAAACCAGAGATACTTTTAAAAAATCCAGTAATTTATTCCCAATATTGGTGTTTAGTAAAAAATTTTTTATCGATAACTGACCAAGTGAGTCTGCAATGCAATTTAAAAAATTCGCAATAGATTTTCTCCTTTGAACTCGAAATTAAAGACAAGAATGTTCACAGTGCGTACAGGTGAAAATATTGTCCCCCTGTGCAAGATCCTAATTAATCGATGCAACATCTTGCGCAAGAATTTGGCCAGTTTCCATCAACTTTATGGAACTAACACGCTTATAAGAATCCACCAAATTGAAGAATTAAGCTCAGGCGATCATGGTTTGCTTCGTAACTTCGCTGATTGGGTGATTAAAGTGAATCCACTTTTCTACGTCAAATTTTATCGAGCTATGAGAGTCACTTCTACGTCAATGGCTTTGTTAGGACTACCAGTTCAACCTTCAAACCAATTGTTTAAAAAAAAACCTCCTGTTTGTATTCAACCTAATTCCTTGTTATAATTTTACTGATTTTCTATTACCGCATTTTCCCAGTCAACGTTGCAATTCAACATTCAGTGGATTTGAGTGTGCAGTCAATAGAATTAATATCAACGAGAGACAAACTCATCTGTGCATTAAGAACAGTGCACAGGAAAAGCTCCAAAACAATCGAGAAAAACCGTCATTTAGAATCTGGAGAAAGCAGCAGTGACGCTCTTGCTTAAAAGCATGTTTCGCTTAATAACTTACGAATAAAGCAGAACTGGTCGTCTGATGGGTGTATGGATTCAGTGAACACACTCTTCGGTGACAAATCCTATGTCTTACCGACAGCTCCTTTGCACTACCACGAAGTCGGCAGCGTTATAGAGGCTTTCAACATGACATGAGGATTTTTTTTTTTTTTTAATATTGGGTCATATAAAAAGTCTCCGTGGTTTTTTTTGTATATTTTTGAAAAAAAATTTATTTATTGAAAATCAATTTCAATCAAGTACATATTAGGTTTTATTATCTATGACCTTTTGCCATTTTCCGGGTAGCTTCATAATTCCATGGTTGTAAAACTTCTTTGGTTTATCAGCGAAAAACTTGGCCAAGTAATTTTCAGCTGCTTTTCGGTCGGTCAATTTTTTACTATCAAGAGAGTAAAAAACAAGTGGTAGTCAGAGGGTGTAAGGTCCGGGCTATATGGTGGATGCATCAAAACTTCCCAACCAAGCTCCGTCAATTTGTTTCGGATCATCAAAGATATGTATGGCCTAGCATTGTCATGATGGAAGACAACTCCCTTTCTGTTGGTCAATTCTGGTAGCTCTTTCTTGACAGTTTTATTCAAACGGTCAAGTTTTGCACAGTAGAGAATGATTGAATTGACCGTTTCGCCATGTTTTAGAAGCTCATAATAGAAAATTCCCTTCCAATCCCACCAAACGCTCAACATAACCTTGTTTGCCGTCAATCCAGGTTTTTAAGTCGTTTGTGGTCGGTCACTGGCCTTTGAAAATGATCGCTTGCGTTGGATATTTTCGTATTTAATCCACTTTTCATCGATCTTAATGAATTGCTTCATTAAGGGTTCCATTTCATAACATTTCAGCAGCGTTTCACTAATGGTTATCCGGTCAATTAAATTTGTTTGCGTTTATTCATGTGACACCCAAACATCGAGCTTCTTTGAGAAGCCTGCTCATTTTAGATGATTCCAAACTGTCATACAGCTTCTGTGACGGTCTTACTCCACTAGTTGCAAAATTTCATCGACTTTTTCAGTAACAGGCCGACGAGTGCTAGGTGCATGTTTTCCATCGAAATTTCCGGAACGGAATCGAAGAAACCACTTCTGAGTCCGGCGTTCACTCACAGCATTCTCACCGTAAACTATACAAATTTTTCGGCATGTTTTTGCAGCGTTTTTCCTTTTTTCTTTGTAGTAAAAAAGCCTTACATAGCGTATTTCTTCAGATTTTTCACTCATATTCAAATCAGTATAACTTTTAACACGAGCAACGAACTACACAGCTGTTTTCAAAAAAAATATAGCCTGACATGTCACGTGTTTGTGACATGTGTGACATTGTGGGTGATGATGCAATTAGACATTTAATCGGTCAGACCAGTCATTGTCTCAGTTTTGAGAAGCTATTTATCGTGCAGCAATAGGAACTATAGAGAGCCTTCAGCACAGAGCTGACTAACATGCACCATAGCAATGGAGGCTACCTGTCTACCTCCGATATTATGTATTATCATCTAGCCTATTATATCCTGTAATACCCAAAATATCCTTTGTCGCAAGCAACCTCAATGTCGATAAAAATGTCCAACGCGTATTCTTTATTGTCAAGTACACCTTTAATTTTGCTGACCAGATTTTCAAGAGCAGTCTAGCAAGATCTTCTGAGTATTGCGTTTTGCGTCCCGCAAAATTGCATCTTGGAAAAAAAAAAACGCTTTTGCTTAGTAGTCTTACGAACATGAAGCATAACCATTCTGTTCCTCAGTGCGAAGGAATTAATATTGGTTTTGGCAAGCATCTACCGATTTTCGGTATAAAGGCTACTCTTGGTGCTCTAGAGTATACTCTTGAGGTATGGCAGTGCCAACGTAGCAGTAAAGATTTTCCCCGGACTTGCCAGTAGTTGGTCTACTATTTTTTTTTTTTTAAGCACAACTGGATATATGCCATCGTGTCCAGATGACATAACGAGTTCACGAGCAGCTGATACTGAGAGAACAGTGAGTTGAATAACAGAACTTGCATTGCTTGTATCTACATATAATCTGTTTGGGGTGACAAATGAGAGCGTCAAACATCCTGTTGCTTCTTTTAACAGCTTAAATTCGCCTTGTGCCGACGGGATACACCCAGTTATGTTACTAAAAGATATAGATTGCTGGCATACATACCCAAATCCTGGTAAACAGTAGGGGAAACCCTTATAGCGACAATTGGAAAAGAAAACTACACATTTGCCATAGCTTTAAACCTGTTAGTCTGACTTCACTAATGTTGCTCCATTTGCAAAAAACCGCTTTGCGAATGCATCTTCTGCCTAAAATGCTATATGCGTAGCAACGCGAAAGACTCTGCGAAAGTACATTTCAAATTTGGTGGCCAGAATTTAAGGTGCATTCAATAGTAAAGACTACGCTGGGGATTTTCATTGAAACTGAGGGTTCTTTCGACAGTTGCATCCAACGCATCCTGTCTTTTTTGCTCAAGCATACACATGTAGATGATATAGCTGTTCGATTACGTGTAGCGACTGCCTGCTCTAAAGAACCCTTAAGACCATACAGCTCTGCACGTGGATCGACAAATAGTGCATAGGAAATGAACTATCTGGTCCTCTCATACCTTGTCCTTTTACGACAAGGACGAAGCTGACTGAATTGAACCATCTAACACATCATCATCCAATTCTCCAATGAAGCTAAGTATTTGTGCGCGTTGATTTCGTGATTTCCGACTGTACCAGAGAGACTGCATTGCATGATTACAAGAATCCACGTATTGCAAGAATTGAAGCCAGGCAATCACAACCCCCATTTGGGTTGAACCTTTTTAGGCGTTCTGTTAGCCGAGCAGGTTTTCTCGAACGTTATTGTTAGTGCTTTATTGATATTTTATACCATCCTATCTAAGTTGACAATATTATCGCAGGTGATTGATGGGGGTATCAAGATGTGTATTTACCTGTACGCTTTGTAAATTGAGTGAGCTCTTCAGTGATAAAGTGCCAATAGTACCAACACCCACCACGTGAACGCCGAGTACTGCTATACAGATTTATGCAGCGTAACTTCTACATTCACAGAGGAAATGTCCCGCGGTAATTACTTTTACAGCAAGCATCGCAGGCTATTATATCGCTTATCCCCGGCATATTTAATTGCTTCGCAAAAGTGTAGTGCCCCATCATGATGCCAATCAGCAGCTTGCAGTGTTTTGTACCGACGGACAACAAGAAATCCGCTGACCTTTTAGATATGTTGGAAAGCATTTGTTTGGTCTGCCGGGTCCGGAGTGTCATGTCATCTGCAATGGTACTCATATGAAACTCAACTATCAATTAAAGCCCCAATCGAGGGCATGGATTCTGAAAAACTCTGTTCAGTTAAGTCTTGCATTATCAAACTATGTTGGATGTCATAATAAGGTGAGACAATGGTGAGAGATATGCAAATATTTTGTCTCCTCCAACAGTTCTTCACAACATACTTCGGTGCCATCAAGATTTTGTATATCTTTAATTAGATTTAGATTAAGATTGTTGTGGGAGGTGGTATTATGAATCTCAGATCACTGCGGCCACAGATGGGCCTATTGTGATGTCCTCCATTTAGAGCTTATCTATGATGCCGCAACTTGTGAGATAGACGGCAAAATCTTTAGGTTAGGTGGCAGCTATGTCCGTCGCTTTAAGGTAGAATTTAATTGCAGTCACATAATATGTGTTCTGCCGTTTCTATTTCCTTGTTTCACAGTCTGAATGTATTGGCTTGTGCAATGCCCATGGTCTCAGGTGTCTTTTCACACGGCAGTGCCCTGTGAGAAAACCTGTGAGCGGATATACGGATTTTTTATTTATTTATTTCAACTACTTGGAAAACAGCTTTTTGCTTCGGTTTCTCTTCAGAAATAAGGCTTCCTTTTCTCTAGCTAGGTTTTAATACTTCCTTTTACTGTGTTAATTGATAGCCCACGGAATGGTCTTGGCATCATGAATTGATGCGGAACCTTTTCTAGCTACTATACTTTGTCTGCCTTTTCATTGCCTTCATATCCGCTATGTCCTGGCACCTAAATCAGAAAGGTGTTATTTGTGATGGCTAATAGTTGTAGGAGTTCAATGCAACCCCTGACAAGTGTTGACTTTATTTAAAAGGCGTTAATCGCAAGTGGGACTGCTCTGCTGTCGGAGAGAATGCAAATGTTTTTCTTTGTTATATATCTGTTTAGATTCTTTCGAATGGAAAGCTCTATTGCATGTATCAATACTGGTATGTTTGGATGCTTTAAAACGAGGTCTGTATTCTCCAATTTCTTCATTTGTTTTGGATCCGTTTTTTCTGTTCCCAGTTAAGATGGTCTGGAATTGTAACCTTAAGGTTTTGCCGAAAGTTATATCGTGGTAGACATTTGTCTATTAAATGTATTCCAAGTAGTTTTTTTTCTAAATTCATGAAAAATTGCAGCAGAAACTGGTTCGGAATGGGATTCGTCTTCTATGATGAGCTTGTAAGCATTTACCATTGCTTCTGTCATGAGTTGTTGGATGTTTAGAATTACTTCAAGCGCAGCTGTTGGTGCGGTTTTCATTGCACTAGTTGCACAAACACTGGCTAGTCTATATAATTAGCTGAGTTTGGCATGTGTTGACCTTTGCGTTGCTTTATGCCACCAAACGGCGACTGCATACGTGATGATAAGTCTTGTTATTACCGTGTACATCTATGTATAGTGTCATTTTGGAACTAAGTCCCCAATTTTTTCTGACTAGATTTTTGCTACTCCATAGTGAGATCCTCGCCATGTCAATAGCCTTAGAAATATGAGTGTTCCACATAAGTTTTTCATCCAATATGATTCCTAGATATTTAACGTCTGTCGAGATCTCTATTATTTCACTGAAGAGTGTGGCATTATGCCATCTTCTCTTAATGAATCTAACAATGGCGCTTTTTGGGATTAACATTGAAGCTAGCTTTAGTGGATCGTACACCAATTACATTCAGAGCCCTCTGGGGGCAATCCGAGATTGTATCTTCGAATTTACCTCTGATTAGGATAGCAATGTTGTCTGCATATCCTTGGAGCCGTCACTGCTGAGAATAATCAGTAGTTCATAAACTACGATGGAGCATAGTAGGATTGAGAGTACTCCTTCCTCGGGGTATCCTCGCGTAGCTATCACACTTAGTTTATTGCTGCCTAATGAGATTTTCATTGTTTTGTTCTCTAGCATATATTTTATCCATTTACATGTAGTGTGGTCAACTCCCATGTTTTGAATACATCTACATATATCTGGGAGAATTCTGTGTTGGCAGATGCTCCTTCTATATCGAGGAAACAAACCTACCGCTTTATCTCTGAGAGACTTTTCAATTCTTGTGGTAAGATTTTTTAGGGCGTATGTGGTTGATTTTCCAGATTGAAAGGCATATAAATATTTTTGAAGTGCTACGTCTCTGTCGATGATTTTTTCCATAGTTTTGAGGAAAAAAGAAGTGAGGCTGATTGGTCTATATGACTTTAGTAGTTCAGATGGTATGAATTCTACATTCGGTATGTATTTGACAGCAACACCCTTCTACTTTCTTGATAAGTATCCCCAAGTACCTAGTTCTGAATAAGTTAATTAGGGCAGGTAGCAGATGTAGTAAAGCTGGGAATATTCCATTCTTACCAGTGCTTTGAAGGGTTGAGAAAAGTTGATTGCCCAAACTATTTTACCTTCATAAAAAATTTCCATTGCTCTGTTCCAGTTCTCTCTGAGCGGCTGTTTAAGCTTCTCTGGGGAGGGGGGGAGTTCTTTTGGTTTCCTGGAATTATCTGGAGTCTGGAAAGTATGTTTTGGCTAAGAGCGGAAGCATCATCACGTTTTCTGCGTTCGTGTTAATAGGTTTTTTCATCGAGCCAATAAGATTATTTTGCTGCTTAGAGAGTATTTTATGAATACGCGCACAACTTCTGGTGCCATTGATTTTATTAGATGCGCAACTAAGTTATCTAGATGGCTAAGTCAATAAATAGCTAAGTCAATAAATGGCTGCAGGAGTGAGTGCTGTTCGATTTCGACATACCCAAAACGTCATAAACCCAAGCTTGATTTTACACATTTCCGAAGACGCTGAATTGGAGCATGCTTAACGCAACAAGAGCTTACTTTAGAATTAGGAGTCACTTCCAAGCGATTACATGCGTTGGTAATGATTTAAAAGCAAGAAACTTGAGTTCCTTATGATTTAAATCCAAGGGTCGTTGAGCATCGTTTTTTCGCTTGTGAACAACTGCTCCATCAGCAAAAATGAAAGGATTTTCTTCATCGCATCGTGACGGGTGATCAAAAATGGATTCATTACAGAAACTCAAAGTAAAGAAAGTCATGGGGACTGCCTGGTTATGCTTCTATGTCATCGGTTCGGCCGAATATTCAAGCTGGGGATGTTGTGCTGTGTTAGTGATGGGAACAGGTCGGTGTTATTTATTATGAGCTGTTAAAACCCAACAAAATCATCACTGGGGAACGATTGAGCACTGTGCAAAAAACGGACACAATACGAGCACAGTCACGAAAAAGTGATTCTACAACATGACAACGCTCAGCTTCACGTTGCCAAACGTTGGAAACCGCCAAATGGGAAGTCCTACTTCAACCGCCATATTCCCCAGATATTCCGCCGTCCAATTATTACTTGTTCCGTTCGATGGCACATGGTGGCTGATCAGCAGTTATGCTTATACGAAGACATCAAAAAATGGCTTGATACGTGGACAGCCTCGAAAGGTAAACACTTTTATCGTAACGGCTTTCGAGCTCTGCCAGAAAGATGGGAAAAAGTTGTATTCAGATTCATCATTACGCCTATAGCGGAGACAGTTGTGCCAGAGAAAGTCCCCATGCAGCTTAGAAGCACCGTTATTGAAGTTTAATAAAAGCAGCGTGAAAGTTTATTCCACCAAAAATTGACGCATAGGATGCATTTGGACTTATCGTAGCCATGTATGTCCAAAGGACTCCCCTCGATGACAAGATCTATGTCTTGGCGAAAGCTCCTTTGCACTACCAAAAAGTCGACGGTACCTTTTATCACATAAATCACTCGTCCTTCTTAACCAGTCTATAGTTGATAGTTAGTTGTAGATACCTTTGACTTCCTCCTTATATCAGTTCGGATACGATGTCGTTGTTATTTTGGTTGATTTTGACCCCAACCTAGATTAAAATTCCCATTTTACCACTGCTATCCCTAAGCCTGCGAGATTAAGTTCTCTTCAACGACTTATACCGCCAGTGACAGAGTTCGCTTTAGCTCAAATCTGCATCTTAATGTTCTATTCACACTTATTGTGATACAACTCAAAGTATGTTACACTTTATTTGTTCATTCATTATTATTGACCTTGTAACTCTCGCAATATGACTGTCACTTAAATCTAAGCCCATTGACAATTGAAGGCATGAATTGCCTAGCATTCGACTTGTTTACTTACAACTAAAAGTTAATTTTTATAGAATTTTATGTAAAATAGATAGTATAGACGGATATAACCTGATCCAGGACAACAAGATATACACCGTTAATTGAAACAACTTTACCGTATAATGTTTTATAGTCGAAGTTAGTTTAACTCCAGTGGGCCCCGAAATACTTGCCCGTTTTTAGAATACAAACGTTAAAAGTTGATGGCCACTCTTTGAAACATTTAGAATATTTTCTAAAGTATAAAACAAATTCTATACGTATATATCGAATCCATCCTTTGATTCGATACTTCTAAAACCATTTAAACACCTTTTAACAATTAAACGCAAGTAGTTTACGAAAATTTTATTAGCTTTTGGGAAAAGCGATTTAAAATATCCATCCGAAGATATTGGCTCATTTTAAAACATGTTTAGCTGTACGTATTTGCATCAAGGTTGTTATCCTTTCTCCTTGCAATTAAAACGCAAATATTCGCCCGGTGAGAAATGCTTCCTCTGGGCACAATGTATAGTACATGCATACATGCCAAGGACGTCCGTTGCACCATCTACTGAGTATAATACATCACGTTCGCTGTTTATGCATAAAAAAACGTCTTCATTTATTAAGAGTCTGGAAATTTCATTCTGACCGTTTTTATAACGCCATCATAAAATTTACCGCCTAGGGAACTGTTTAACTACTTCTAGCCACCTGAAGAAAACGATGTTATGACTACTCTTACACACAACAACAGAAAACAATGAAAAAAAAAAAAAAACAAAAAAAATCGAGCAATAACAAAAATCTTCAAAGGATGAGGTGAACTTTTTCAAACATATAGTAGCATCCTTGGACAGGATGAAACTCACCGGATACATGACTAAGACTAGAACACCAAGAGTGGATAGCTAAAGCAAGTACAAGTTAATCTCCGACAAAATCGCATACGTTGTGCACTTTCTTAGGGAAACGGAAACGGATACGGATACGGATACGAAATCCTTGCCATTGTTTTCGGGTGGGGAGTGGTTGCAGCACGTTGATTGCTTCCACTCTGGCTTGAGTATTATATGGCAAAGTAGTTTGGTCTTTTACGATCACACCAAATGGTCGCACGTAGAATAGCACAACACAGAGGAGCGGTGAAAAGCACAAAATACGAAATACGATATAGCCATACGAAGCAACAGAACCACCTAGCCAGTCAGAACTGAAAGGATGGAAAAATATTTACGAAAGCAATAACTCGGGTTCCTTTTTTAAATTTATTTCATTTCAGATGCAATGCAGGAGGAGTAAAGTGCCTTAAGGTGCATCCATAGCATAGAGTATCCACCATCTAGAGCTATGGTCGTCCAATGGATCGTTTCAATTGACGTTAGCTAAGAGTGGTTGGACCAGAAAAGCTTGTACTATACAACGGATATATTCGTACTGACTTATGTCGATGAACTGAGCATGGCAAAAGATTTTGCTTACTAGGGGAAAAATTAAAAGGCGAACACTGTTTAAGTTGGATTTTCAATTTCATTGATGTTCATAAATCCTGCAAACTATTTTTCTGAGAGCTGAAGGAGCTGTGAGTAGGATGCCAAAGTGACGATTGTTCTATATGGAGTGCTTAATTAAATCGAGAAGTTTATTTTTAAGAAAAAGTGCAGAGACGATAAACCTTTTTGACTGCAATTTGCTAAATCATTTGGAAAGGTCAGTAGAATATATGTATATTCCCGAAGTGGTATCCCATTGAAGGGTTCTTTATTGGGGACTCAAACCTGTTGAGGGTTTCTTTTTAAATGAAAGCTTATGACGTGTTATTTCGTATAAGCTAGGCTAAGCACGATTACTATTTTCTCGGAAATTGTTTAAGGGATATGCATGGGAGTATGCCTGCTTTGAAGCAAATATGATTGAGACATAGGATTTATATATAAGATTTTACAAGAACTACATTAATTCCAAAAATGGTCAAACGACTTATAAGCAGAGTAGACTAGGCATGATGTTAAATCCAACTCTGTGAGAATACTTCTCTTTAGCTTACCTTACAGATCGCTTTTATTTTTCGTTGAACTGGTAACTTAAACGCATTTGTTTTATAGGTTGTTCTTCGTATCCATCTACTTGGTTTTAACCCTCCTGCCATGCAGACTACCTAATAAATTTCACCGAAAGTATAATGGGCCTAATTTCAAAGGCCGTGCCTTTGCACAACAATCCGAAAATGATTGGATTAGAAAGATTTTTAAAACGTTTTACTTGGAATCACAATTCTATTTTATTATGAAGTGGCCAGAAAATACAAGCCAAAAACCTGAATTAAAAATTTTAAGGACATTGATTTCGGCGCGAAATCGTACGGAATTTGAACGTCATGTGTTTCCTGACATTTCAGTAATATTTTTGGAAGACCTTCAGATCCGTATTGCAGCACTTGAGGAATCCTTCACATGCTTTAAAGCTGAGCAATCAAAAATTAAGGATTTGGACAAGGACTAAATCCAACAAACTGAAAGAGCTAACACAAGTATGAGGATATGTATTTTTCATGTTATCTTCTTTAAAAACCATATATGCAAGTTTGAAATATCAGCACGAAATATGATCCTATTTGCGTCGCTGATATTGAATTGCCTATATTTTCAGGTGATGTAAGCGCGTGGGTTTTATGATACCAACAAATAACAATCCTAATTTGACAACATTTTCTTTATCACTAAATTGAGCGCAATTGTGGAAGCCCTCATCACTGGATTAAAAATTGAAGTTGAAAATAATAATGATGTGCTTAAAACGCTGAAGGAAAGAACGAAAATGAGAAAGTCATAGCACAGGAGTACCTTCTTTGCACTTTTAATCAACCAAAGATTAGCAAGTCTTCCGCCCTGGATATTCTAGCTCTCATGGACAATATCAAGCTGCCTTCGTAACCTTCAAACACCGGTGAATCATTGGGATGATTTACTGAATTACTAACCACCATTGTGTTCATCAATTGGATTAGAAACAACTGCCATAAAAAAAAACAAAGGTGAGATGACAGACCCTATAAAGGGGCATTTTGCGCTATAGTGAAGAAAACGAATTCAGAATTCTACGAGTCTTCATATTCTGAGACACTATTAATTCATGGTAGTAGGTAATGGGTAAAAGACATTCCAACTCCAAGAGACAGCCTAGCCTTTTTCAAGAGAACTAGAGAACTGCGAGAACTACCGTCTATCCAACCACCGCAACTTTATTGTGAAAAAATGTTTACAGATGCATCATTCAAAGTATTGCCCATCACTAGCTGCAACTTTTTTCCATCTTTCTGGCAGAGCTCGAATACTGTAAAAGTGTTTATCTTTTGAGCTATCCATGAATCAAGCCATTATTTGATGTCTTCATATAAGCGGAATTATGGCTACCATGCCTACCACCCTGCGGAAAGCGCGAGAGGCGGATCCTCTTTTTATATCAAATATTGCATTAAGCACACGGATAACATGATAATAGAGCTCGAATCTATTCAGATAAGTTCAATTTCTGTAAAAATAAATCAGTATGACTTTATAGCATCCTGAAATTTCCTTCCGAGATATAGGAGAGCAAACAACGACCTCTTCTGCCCACTTGGTTCAAATTTTATCCTCGGTGGAGACTTCAACGCGAAACATACGTATTGGGGCTCAAGATGCATTTCAACGAAAGGCAGTGGTTTGAACTTCTTTTCGACGCGTGAATCAACACATTTTCCCACCGACACAAATATATACCTATATACCTACGACTACTGTGGAATGCTATAACCTCTGCTCAGATCATTTACAAGTTGTTCTAAAAATCGGCAGGAGCATTGCGAAAATCGAAAGAGCACCTAGATTAACGAATAAGGAAACGAACTGGGACGACTTTAGAAAAAACTGCAAATAAAACATTGTCCTAAGCGTTACCTTTCAAATAAGTTAAAGCAAATGCTGCAGGGTTTCAGGAACCGTGAAGTATCACGTTACCTTGAAAGCTTGACTGCCGACAATACATCAAATTACTCGCTCTGAAAAGCTATGAAGTCTACCAAGAAACCGAAAATGCAGTCTCTGCCAATACGGAAAGCCAACGGCGAATGGGCAAAAGGAGACGTTGAGAAAGCAACCGTTCGAAAGGCGACAACTTACTGAAGATCACGATGTCAGCACAGGGCTTGAAAATTAAAGAATAAGCAAAGTTGGAAAATAATAAAGCTCCAGGACACGATCTGATTACGAGCGAAATACCAAAAGAGCTTCCCAAAAAAGCGGTAGTCAAGCTACTTCATTTATAAATTCTTCAATAAGACTTTTATATGTTTACAGCCAATGGAAAGTCGCCGAAGTTATAATGGTTACGAAACCTGGGGAAGATCTTAACGACAAAAAATCGTATAGACCAATGTCGCTCCTGCCGATAACTTTTCCAAATTATTCTACTTATATGGTTGAAACCTATAAGTGAAGAGAGACGACTAATTTCGGATTACCAATACGGCTTAAAGGTCAAGCATTTGACAACAGATCAGGTGTATCGGATCACAAATGAAATTGAAAACGCCTTTTTCTCGATGTGTCGCAAGCCTTAGACAAAGTATGGCCTGAGGGCCTAAGGTATAAGCTTAAGCAAATCTTACCTGACAAATTATACAAAATAGTAAATTCATACCTTAAAAACCGGCTATTTCGGGTTAGACTTTGGTCTGAATACTCGGAATTCTAAGAAATTCACGCTGGTGTGCCACAAGGAAGTGTTCTTGGTCCGTACTTATTCGTACTGTACACAAGAGATATACCTCAGGATGAAGAGACAGTAGTAGCTACGTTCGCGAACAATGCCACAGGCCAACCATTAGGATCTTCGACGATAAAACTTTAACGAGCCCTAAACAAGTTGTTTGAGTGGATGAAGACCTGGAGAATCATGTCAATTTACCTTTATTTATTAATTCTATAAAAATTCCGTATGCAAACGAAGCAAAATATTTAGGAATACTTAGGAATGCTTACGCAAAGCTGAAGTGGAAATCACAAGTTAAAAAGAAACTTGAACAACTCGACATTAGGCTTAGACAAATGTATTGGCTTGTTCCAAGGCATTCCAAACTAAGGTTTTATATAAGCAAGTGCTTAAACCGTGTTGGACGTATGGTATACAACTTTGGGATTGTACTAAACCAAGTAACATACATATGTATTCTACAAAAGTTTCAGAACAAAGCGCTGAGAGCAATCGTGTATGTTCCATGGTATCTAAGGAATAACGGTATTCACCGTGACCTAGGATTTGATACCATAAAAGACGAAGTAGCAAGCTCTGTTCGAAATCTTCGTACTCGTTTTGTGCATCACTACAACCCAGAAATAATCCAGACATCGGACGGGACCAATCTTGTTTTGAGCGAAATAGTAGGTGCTTTCACAAGAAGGCTACCTAAAAAAACGTGAACATTTTAGAGAAGATGGAACTACTTGTTAAGGAAACTTAGTCGTACTCTGCAAGAAAATGGGAGGTTTTTTTGTAAGTAGGAATATCACACTATCATGAGCCCGTGCTTATGATGGGCACTGCTACTGTGGTAGGTAGCAGGTGTTCGTGTTTACTAGATGGGGTAGAAAGTAACCTCCTTGGGAATAAAAAAAATTTTTTTAAATGTTTTTTTTTTATTTTATTCAATATAGTCCCCTTATTCTTGATCCCGTCCGAAAAGTAATTTTCCAGAAGGTCTGCAAAATACTCCTCCGTGGCGTCGATGATTTACTCGCGTGAGCTCAATTTTTTATTCATGATGCGAAAGCAATTGGAGCCGTAAGTCATTGATTTAAGCCATGGTTGCGATGATCTTGTGCGCCGGTGCATTGACTTGCAAAAACAAAATTTTTTTTCGCTTCATGTGAGGCCACTTTACAGCGATTTCGGCCTTCAATCGCTCAAATAATGCACAGTAATACTCGCTGTTGATGGTTTTTTATTTTTCGAGGTAGTCCACGAAAAGCATGCCACGACAATCCCAGAAAACCGACCCATCGAGCCTCCCTCGGCCGTTTCGTAGCCAACACCATTTCATGTATTTTTTTGACATTGTCCTCTGTAACCGCATCGGAGGGCCTGCCGCTGCTGACTTGATCGGACACGGAACTCTCGAAACCAATATTTGAAGGGTAATCTGACAGAGCATTAGCCCCATAATGTTTATCCAACTTTTCTTTTGTTTCCTTCGCCGTTTTGTCTCTCAAAAAATAATGTTTTATAAGAGAACGAAAATCGTTTTTGTCCATACTCAACATGATGGTAAATACGTCAACAACAAACAGCTGTCAAAACAAAACTAAAGACAGTATCGCACTGAAATTTGGCATGCCTGCCTAAATATAAACGGAGTTCAAGGCACCATAACCTTTTTTGCAGTAGCAGCGCATTCTGGTGGTCAAAGAGGTTACTTTTCACTCCACCTAGTATGTGCCTGTTAAGGTGTTGTGATGCTGATCTTTTGAGCGCGTGTTTATGGTGCCTATAAAGGTTTTTACCTACCCATGGAAAAAAAAAATAGCAGAACGGCTGATTAGCCAGACCATGTGTCATCGAACAGAACAAGTAATAATCGGACAGCGCAATATCTAAAGAATATTATGAATGGGGTAGGACTTCCCATTTGAGCTTTTCCAGCTAGGTTTTAACGGGTTTGACAATGTGAGACCGAGCGTTGTCATGCTTTGGAAGCCGTTTTTTCACCCAGAGTTCAATCGTATCAATTGAAGTCCATACCGTTCCCCAGTGATGATTTCGTTTGGTTGTAACAGCTCATTATAAATAACACAGACCTATTCCAAATACACAGCACAACATCCGCAGCTTGAATACTCGGCCGAGCCGATGACGTATATTAGGAACCTGGCCGTTCAGTCCCCATGACTTCTCTCTGAGTTGCTGTAATGAATCCATTTTTGATCACCCGTCACGATGCGGTGAAAACAACCTTTCCTTTTTCGCTGTTGGAGCAGTTGTTTACAGTCGAAAAAAAGACATTCAACGTCGCTTATCTTCAAATCTTAAGGAACCCAAGTTTCTTGTTTTTTAATCATTCCCAACGCATGTAATCGCTCAGAAATTATTTCTCGGGTAGCTCCCAAGCAAGCTCTTCTAGCGTTTGGCACGGATCCTCATCGAGCGTTGCCTCTTATTCGGTGTCATCAAAGGATTTTGGCCTGCCTTCACGCGGACGGTCGTCAACATCGAAATCACCGTCTTTGAAGCGACGGAATCAATCATGGCACGTTGTTTCACTTAGAGCATTATCTCCGCAAAATTTTTAGAGCTCTCGATGCGCTTCAGCTGTCGTTTTCTTCGAATTAAAGAGGAAAATCCACACTTCCCGCAAAATGACGATTATTTAGCATAAAATTAGACGCCAAACCAAAATCGCTTATGTGTCAAAACGGTTTGTTAACCATATGTCTAAGTTTGGTTCATAAAGTTTTGGACATGTCAAAATCGACCAGCACTTACTGTTGAAGCTATCTATTGAGGAACAGTTGTGCACATAATCTTCTTGCAATGAGTTTAGTTTGCGCGAATTTTGTATCTGGATACAAAATGTTCTCTCCATTGGCCTTTTGATCTAAACGCGACTGGTTTGAGACTTGCTGACAATTTAGAGTACATGTAATCTGAGTAGTTTATGGAAGGTAGGTGTACTAAAGGACCACTTTACATGAACAAAACAGCAGTTTTCGCATCTCTTCTGATATAAGGATGGTAAGCTATCTTTGAACATTTAATTTTACAATGTTTAGACTACGAGCATCCTCTAAATTATCCTTTCAAATTTAATTTAAAATTTAATAACGTTTCCACACCTAAACTCACTATTCAAATTTCGGCCAAAGGACCAAAATCGTACACCTAGTTGAGCGAACGAAAAAGAACCAAATAAGAGAAGAAAAAAATTGCAATTAATGGTTGCCCTTTGGACAACAATAAATGTACAACGAAGAAAGGAGTAGGTAACCCAAACTTTAGTGTTCTCACTGCCACTATGTACGATATCACCAAGGGACATAGGAAACCACAATTTGTTTTGTTGAGCAGGAGCAAGGTGAATAGTGTCGCCATCGCCACATTCGTTTTTATGGTTTCGCAAATTGCAACATAAATTTCCAAGATGAATGGATGCCGTTTACTCGCGCCTATTAGTGGTCGAAAAATATACTCCAAATGTTTTCACACACATGTGTAGATTGTAGACTTTATAAGGAATACTCTCAAAACAGTTGACCATGACAAAGTAAAAAAAAAAAAAAAGGAAAAGAACGAGTATCTTTATGTCCTGCACTTTTGGTGCCATTCATTTGACCACAATGACCGAAAGGATCTTACGAGCATCCCATATGAGAAAAACAATACTTCACTTCGTTGGCTTCTTCATATATGGCCACCAAGCTGCCGCATTGGTCTTGCCCAGAATTGCAATCCATGTAACAAGAATAACCGACTTACACGCATCTAAATGGAAGACTCCTGGCAAATATCCTGCAACAGAGAGTAATTAAAAAAATTTGATAAAATTTATGTTTTTTAATAGTTGAAGTACTCCAATATCCTTCAAGGAATGTGAAATGTTATACTAACTCGTCACTTGGACACAGGTGGATCTTTTTCAAATGTCCGACAACACCATGAGACATGCCAGAGAATGAGCATACTCGTATAGTCGGACTTGTGCAAAAGTTGAAAGTGTTAGATTGGATTGGCATTGGAATATACTTTTCGCTTCAGAATACAATCAAATTAAACGTATTTAAGTACTAGAGGGACTTGCCAAGGCCACAAAGCAATTTCAAAATCTAAATAGAGTTCTACTGGTCTGCTGATTTTCGTTTCTGGTTGCTACTTCCTGGCCTCTACATCATTTCATTTACATACGTATATGTGTATGTATGTGTTTGCATGTATGTATTTATGTCACCCGAGGTATTTTGAAAGGGGAGTTGGGGGGGGTCTGAACTGTAGTTAGAAAAGTCTTCGTCGTGAAGTTTTAACGGTCTGTTTGCGTTTCGAAATATCCCTCCTTCCCTAGATGCAAATTCGGATTCTAATTACGAAGAACACATACATTCTCTCAAGCATCCTTCTAGCAGAAAACTTCCCTGTGAAACAAGAGCTTGAGTGTGCAACACTACACAGAGTTACTCATAAGTAGTGAAATATTAAGACAATCGACATTGCATGAAAGGCAGGGTTATCGATATCACTACCAGTATCGTTGTCGACATCGATGTCGATACTTCGTAATGTTATTGTTTCACTGGCTTTTGAAATTGGAGGTATGCTCAGCAATTCTTGTGTATTCTGTGGCAATTATCCGAGGCTTACAAGGATTTTACCTGAATAGATGCTGTACATGGACTTGACTGTGCAAATATTCATGTTCAAATCTGATATGCAGTTTACAGACATCCGGATAGGAATAGAGGTAAGCCATCTGGACGCCTTTGTAGACATGACAAGGTAGATAGGGATACTGAAACAAATTCTGACTAATGAATTGTCTTTTCGAATATTGAAATTGGTGAGGACTCAGGTTGAACTCTGCTAAAAAAACAAGTGGATGAAGAATTTAAAATGTCTATCTGATGACAACTGTTTTGGTAACATACGAGTCCACACTATATATATATAAAGTTTTGTGAATTTTGCCAAATTTTGAACTTTTTGTGTAGAAAATTCGGAAGAATTAGGAAGAAAGTAGAGTCAAAAACAAGACTATAACTGCACTCATACTCACATTGAAAATGTATCAGAGACAAACTCATACGATGCATGTATGAGTTCTATAAACCTACAACATGTACTGTTAAAACGTCCATACTTTGACCGCAATAATTACTACCCTCTATCTTGTGGTAAGAGATGCAAACGCAGTGATGATGCAAATGTCTCTGGTTAATTATGAGGTTGTCAGTAAAGTCTTTATCTCTGAAACCAAATCTCAAGTTCACCTATTAACTCAAATCCTATCTGGGTCTTTGCTATCTGCTTTTGACACTTCATTTTCATTTCACCACACCAAAAGAGCTTGGTGGATATTAATCCCTTTAAGTTAAAGCCTTTTGAAGTAACTCTCAAGATATGTTTGTAATAATTAAAAAAACTGTTTAGCTTCAAACCGAAGAAAATATAATGAATTGCTCCCATTCAACGTGGAAACTAAAGAGGAAGAGATTGCCAGAAAATTTGGAAAGATTTTGAAAGGATACAGATTGATCCATGGTTCTTGACAGAAATGCAACCACAAGGTATCTGAGAAGTCATCTCAGAGTCAAATTGGAAATAAAAATCAACGGCAAGTAAGGGTGCTTCCTTTCTTTAGCTGCCTTGACGTGGCAAGAGTCAGACACCTTAAGGTTCTGAAAAGAACCCAAGTGAAACGTCGAAGTAGTCGCCAGAGACGTCTAAACTAGACGTAAAATAGTTAACAGTATGGAGGTGACTCAACAGGATAATACTTCAAGTTGTACTCGCAATGGCAACAATCTGGAAGCCTAACCCGAAATTCTTCACAACACCCCATCGATTTCGCCGCTGACCGAGAAGCTTATGGAACACTTTATTTCGATGTCTTTCTACGACACGTTCGGTAGATTGGGTTGGAACTGTGGAAAAAGTACCGAAGATGCATTGACTGTTACGGTTAAACTTCATAAGAATAGAACAGTGGTTAATCAGGGTACAGTTTCTGATGGCTTGTCTCGGAAAACCGAAAAGGTGGAACGGACTCCAGAAAAGAAACACTCTGAAGGACTACCGTCTAAGGGGCAGATGAAGAGGCGAAGAGGACGCCAGGCAAACGAACGGCGCAAAGAGATGGCAAGTGCTGCCGAAGACGCGATTATAAAAAATCTCACAATCCCAGGTGAAGAGAAACAGATCGGTGGAAGTGACACCCAATGAAACCGATCAACCTCTTTCCGCGCACGATGCCCGGATGAAAATGGGCCTGCAACCAGTTGGACGAAAATCGTTTGAAGGGGTCAAACTCATTGCCAAAAACAAAATCAGTGGTGGTTTTACACGCACGCGACGTCTTAACAAGGTCAGTGCTATAACCAGAAAAGGTAGTAGCTTTGATCTCTGGTGGTGGCTTTTTCAGCGCAAAAGATCTGGATGAAATAGGTGCTGCAAACAACACAAGTTGCAGCTCTGCTGGACGAAACTTGGACGTCGCTGGAAAAGTAACTTAAAAAACAAAAAAAGAAAAAAAAACCCGAAACGGCGAAGGGAACAAAACCGGCGCACCTACAAAGACGCTGATATCTCCTCTCTGGTGCTCCGAATTAGGAAGACTGGCAATAACAATAGAATGAATGATGATGAGTGCAAACACTGTGTCGATCAAACGTGGGAGCCAGCCAAAGCAGAAAATGTTTGTATTCAAGCAGAGGGCTAATTTATGGAGAATGGGACTCTAAGAGTAATGTGCTCCACGCAGCAAACTCTTGATTGGCTGAGCAAATCTGTACCGAAAATCCCACCCTAACTAAGACTTTCGGAGTTTTCAGAGAACCCAAACTGACACGCGTCATCTTCTAGGTTCCTAGGCAATTCAGAGAAAGGGGAGATGATTTGATGCGTCTTCATAACCACAACCCTGAACTTGACAATAAAAAATGGAAAATCTACTCTCACAGAGAGAAAAAGAATCGTGATAACAAGGATGGCTCTCCTCTTGTTGTGGACTTAGACAAAGTTTCTGTCGAAAATTTTAAGTCTAGATGTGACTCACGTACCTATCTGCACCTTGAAAGGGTTTATTTCCACTTTGCTTCCAGATGAGTGCAGAGAGCAGGCGACCAACCTAGTACTCATCTCCGAATATTCTCAACTAGCTTTCAACGGAGACTTTCCGTGTTGAATACGAAACCCCACATAACATCCATACATTAACCATTTCAGATGTTTAAAGGATCTCACACCATCTTCTCACGAGCAACTGGTAAGCCCGAGAGCTTGTCTTTATGTGCCGAACTCACTCTCACCAACTAAACTTGTGCAATTTGGTAATCAAGGTTAAGTTTCTGCAGACATAAGGTACGAAACAAACGGAGAATGGCACAAATTAATCATTGCATCTACTTATTTTACCTATGATTCGTTACTGCCGCCACTACCGGAGGCGACAGTAGAAATATTGTGAATTGTGATTCCAGTAAGATGGGACTTATCATATGCTACGATGCTCAAAACACTATTTGAGAGTAAGACAGCAAGTAATCGACTTAACTTTATCCAACAGATATGCTAAGGAGATTACTGTCTGGAAAGAACTATCGGAGACCTCCATGTCAGACAACAGATACATCAAATTCAGAATCGGATGCAAGGTCTAGATTTTGCTGAAGAGAAAGCTCGACAAGTACAATAGTGCTTTCCTGAAGCTCTGGACAAAACAAAAGCTTGAGAAAGCTGTTCAGAACATGAAGGGCACCCTCACCAAGTATTTTGAAATGGCATGTCCTTGGTGGAACGTAGAACTGCAGCGTCTGCATTAAGAATCCAGAAAAATTCTAAACAGGTCACTTAAGACTAATTTAGAGGAAGATTGGAGTCTTTACAAATCAAATCAAAAAGATTTTAAGAAGCTTATACGGTCTTCGAAGAGCGCCTCTTTTGAAAAGATCAAAACTATCGGTGAAACCAGTAGGCTGGTAAAAGTCTTCAAAAGAGGAAAACCAGTCACACTGGAACTATTCAGAAAATCAGATGGTACCTATACCAAGTCAAAAGCAAAGACTCTCCTTAAGACCTTATCTTAACCAGCTCAGATTTAGCTTCTATCAACGAATCTTGTAGTAAGCTTAACAACACAACACGCCGTAGCTGGTATATCTCATCGGTTGTTGTGACGAATTAGGCCATTAAATAAGCTGTTGCTTCCTTTGATGGCCTCAAATCGCCTATATATACCCAGTTAGCTTACAAAAAAGGTAAAGATCAGTTTTTTTTTTTTTTTTTTTTTGTTTTTTTTTTTTTTTTTATAATACCGCGCGCTCACCAAGGGGATATAAATACCCATTTACTGAGTTTTTTTTCCAGAGCGCGGGCGGGTGGTATAGAAGTTTGAAACTCAGGTGTATTAGGTTTCGATATTTTTCCCAGAGGTGGTTGTCAAACTGGACGGGACGAGCTAGTACATCCTCCTCAACCAGTGGGTCTTAAGTACGTGCTAGTTGTTAGTTCGTTACATTTAGCCCAGCCAGCAACCACTGCAACATCAGTGTTATGCCTTCATGTCAGAGTTGACGCCAACGGGATTTTCATATAACTACATACAGATTCTATGAAAAGGCTTTTTCACAGAATTGCCTGGCACGGGATTCGAACCCGAGACCCTCTGCTTGAGCAGTCTATGCGTATACCACTACACCACGGCCACGAGTTGCAGGCAAATCGGAAGAGAATTTTCACTGCTAGTCTGGCACTGGTATACAAATCCATTTTCTGGCGAACAGTGAGAGTGGCCTTTATACCAAAAATCGGAAAGGACGACTACTCACTCGCCAAGAGTTTCGACCTATAAATCTGACCTCCTTCATGATCAAAAGCATCGAAAGAATTGTCGAGATTCATGTGTACAAAACTGGCTTGTGAATGCATCCTCTGTCGGTGATGCAACACCCCTACCAACGCGGAACTGCAACTGTTGACGGCATGTATAACTCGGCCAGATAGCACGGCGTCGACGAGTTACTGGTTTTGTATTGGCGAATAGAACATTGAGTGCGGATGCTATCAATGACTTATGTGCGGTGGCGGGTGTAAACAGGGGTTGCCCGGAAGGCGGCGTTCTGTTTCCACTGGTCGATTCACTGCTCAACGCACTCAATAGTTCTAACGTCTAGGATACGCGGTTGATGTAGTTGTAGTCGTCTTTTGGATCGTGTCTTTCGACTGTTGCTTCAAAGATTAGGCAGCTCTAGTCATGATCGGCGACTGGTAAACTAGCAATGGACTTTCAGTCAATTCTCTTAAAACTGAAGTTCTTCTATTTTAGAAAGAGGAATCTGCCTGGTCTAACTCATCTAGTGATTGAAGGCATCACCATCCAAAGAAGCTAAGTATTTGGGTGTTATCCTGAATAACAAATTTTTTTGGACAAAACATGTTACTTCGAAAGCATCTAAGGCACTGTCGGATTTCTAACAGTGCAGATGGGCTATCGGCAAGACATGGGGCCTGTCACCGAGAAGGGTCCTTTGGGTCAACACGGCTATGATAAAGCCAATTATATCCTATTCGTCGGTTGTCTGGTGGAATAAACACTCGCGATTGCAGATTTTACCAGCCTCCAAAGAACGGTCTGTCTCGGATGAATGGGGGCGTTTCCTAGTACGCCTGGCTCCGCTTTCGACGCGATCTCTTCCGTGGAATCTCCCTTCCTTGATATTCATATTATGTGTTGCACTCTCAAACTTTAGTTTAAAAAGAAATGTTCTTTGGTGTAACATGCACTGGAACTTTAATGACCTTGCGCGCCAGCTGTCTTATCACGTCGGTCTTATGAACATGCCGTTAGATGCAATGACACCGGAACTCCTGTTGCGGAAAAAATATGAAATCGACATTACTTGTGCCCAGAACTGGTTTCTGGATCTGGATCTGGATCTTCACTTACTCCAAAACCAATAAAGAGTGTGACGCTGGTTTCTGTTTGTAGGACATGTTAGATTTGACTTCACTTTAGAAAGGCTTGCATCTGTCTCCCAAGCAGAAGTTTACGCAATCCTGGTGGCACCGAACTATATTGCGGATAAACGCTGGAGGGGGCGAAGCATTTTTATCTGCAGCAATAGCCAAGCTGCGCTTAGAGCCTTCCTGAATTCTCTTCTGACTTCCAAGCTAGTTTGAGAATGCAAGAGATCACTGAACGCAGTCGGAAGACTGAATTCAGTGACCCTTGTCTGGGTCCCAGATCACAATAAGATCAGGGGAAATGAAATCGCCGACGAACTTGCCAGGCACAGTTCGTAGGAGAGTTTTTCAAAAAACATACCTACGTTGGGTCTGCCAAACCAGTTGGGTCTTATACAAGCACAACTGCAAATGGTACAGCTCTGCAGGATGTAGGCAGACCAAACGAATACTTCCCGAGTTCTCTAGGAAGTCAGCGGCTGTTTCTCAGCAGGAAAGACTACAGGTTGCTTACTAGCATCGTGACAGGGCTGGGTATAAGTGACACAATATCCTGCGATGTTTGCTGCGAAAGTGATGACGACACTGCGGAGTACTGTCTCTGCGAATGTCCGGCTTACGCTCGCATCAGGCTGCAGGTAGACGGCGCTGACGTTGTGGGTGCTGATACTGCCAAATTGCGTGCTGTGAATTATATCCACTCTAAGAACGCATTACGGGAATCCTGAACTCAGAATCCACATGCGGCCTTAAAATATTAACTCTCTTCAATCACCGAAAGCACAGATATTGTACAGTACAATACAATATGAGATCACCCTTCAAAATCTATGTTCAACAATAGAAACATTCGGTATTATTACACATCTAAGCAGCCCGACACCGCTTCAGGAATTGTTAGATAAGTTGCCACCTGGAATTCGTCCAAACTAGGAAATCAATAGACGAATTTCCTCCATTATTTCCTTAAATAGTGTAGCTGATCCACTGCTAAATATAAGAAAGCCAATTAATGGAGCCCCATCAACAAGAGTTGATAAAGCAGTTCTTATATCTACAATGATAGCCATGGGGTGTCCCAGTCTGTTGAGAAAAACCGCGCTCTATACCTGCTAAAAGAGTTGAGCTGCCTCAAAGAAAGTCCATTCGAGACTGGTTTTCTGTGGATGTACGGCGATTTCTAACTGCCAGACAGTTTTCCGATGGCATTGGTAACTTTGACAGCTGCTGAAACATAACAATGGTATCTGGTATTTGGCTATCGATGGTATCTGGTCACCCGTTATATGGAAACCTACAACACAAGAATCACCAAACGACAAAAGATGTGGCATCTGCCAAGGAATGCTTCAATCAGACGAAGTTGCAACGAGGAGAACAGATTTTGGAAAAACAAGGACAATGCAGTGCGTACCGTGATGAAATTGGCTGTCTATTAAAAAATCAAGCGGTGAATGCCTAGGGCAAAATATAACTCTCGAAGAACTCTATGGATAGTTTGAAATGTCCAATTGTTTTCCCTGGGAAAAATCACACCACCAATTAATTATTATGGACTCTTACTATCGATACAAACACCACAACTATGAGACCCCCTTTAACTTGATACTACAGGGGGTCTACATTCCGAGATGTCTTAAATTCTATTCGCTGATCGTGCCAAGTGTATCCCAAGCCTTTGTTTATGTTTTAACTTCCACCTGGTAGATTGGCTTCCTTCAGCCGACTATTTTCATTGATGTTGTTCAGAATTGCATATTTTATATTTATTTAAATGTGCTATGTTTTAATTCTGTAATTAATATCTAAAATTAGTTTAAATTGTTTAAAGTTTCTCACGCAATAATTGTACAATATACACTATATATCTATCATTAATGATCATCAGTAAGCGTGGGCAGATCATTATTTACATGGTATTCATTATCACGCCATGTAGATAATGTTGCATCATCACACCATGCTCCGTTACCATTTTGTATGCATAATATTCAGTCGAAATATGTAGTCTTTCACTTTTTTTGTAGGAACTACGATCAGTTGACTTGTTAAGTAATTATCTTTTGAACCTTTGTTTTGAAGCACTCGTGTTTGATAATTATAAAACAAAGTTGGTCCTTCGAGCCGGATAAATTGATATGTATTTATTGTTCTGCGGTCGAACTTGTGTTTGCTAATCTGCATCGAAACATCTTGATTTTTAGAATCAGCGCTTTGGAATTAAAGGCAATATCCGGTAGTTTAAGGGTCATTTTGTCTGGTTGCTGGATTCTGATAGTCGTCGACTTTGCTGCTAGATCTTGTTGCTGCTGCTGTATTAAGGGGTCAAATATATTCTTGGTGTTGATTTGTGAAGAATGGATGTGTTAAAGCAAACTCGTGGTCACCTAAACTCTCTAATGGGCAAAACAGTGAGGATGGTCGGGTCAAGTTGATAATTTTTTTCCACGTAGATATAGATAATATATGCATAAACTTAAATTTTCATTAAAAAATGTTATGCAGCTCGAGTCGGCTTACGTGTAAAGAAATTACTTTGTTGGAATGAATAATTCAAATTTTTTTATTGCAAAAAAACAAGAAATCAATTATAAAGAGTTTTATTGTCTGTGGTGATAATCCCAAAAACAATTTTTGTTAGGTTACATTTAGAAAAAAACGATCTGTGTGTCCGACTTTTAACAGTGCTTACCACTTTTCTTTTCAGTTCTATCAACCCAAATTGGAAAATGATTTTCACCATCATAACGAACATCAGCAACAGGGTGAACAGCTCTTTTTCCACAACTAGATGTGCCAGGAACTACTAATGATGGTTGCTCAACACTTTGAGTCGATAATGGTCGTCCTACATCATTTTTCCTTGAAGGAAACAAGTCCAGCAGCTTTTTTTTCTCGAAATTTTAAAAGCTTCAGAAGCTGTTCTCCAGACAAATTCGTTCGTTTTTCGACACGAATTCGTTTATACAGAACATATGCGTTCGTTGCGGCCATATCAATAAAATGCTAAAATAGCCTCGTCATGATGTTGCAGGTTTTAGCTCGAATATGATACCGACCCATAAGCCCATCCATGAGATCTATTCCACACATATGAGCATTATACTAGCGGATAATTTGGGGGCAGTCGATTTCAATGAATAATTTTTGCTTTCTATTGTATCGAGCTACCTTTGCTTTGTTTTCATCACGATTGAAACTTTCAAAAGATTCAATGCGTAATACATTAGCTGAAAAATTTCTAAGAGAGGCACCACTTGAATTAAATCCATACTATTCAGTTAGTACAAACCTTCAAAAGATACGTGTATAAATAAATGACAGCTGTTGGATGATTAGTTCTCGAGATATAGCGTTGTGAGTGAAGCAACTTTTGTTATTGTGGAAAAAAAATGGATTCAAAGCAATTTCGTGTTTTGATTTATCATTGCTTTTTGATGGGAAAAAATGCAGCCGATGCAAAGAAATGGCTTGATAAGTGTTACATGGACTCTGCACCAGCCGAACGAACTATTCGGAAGTGGATTGAAAAATTTAAAAGTGGTCTTACAAGCACCGAAGATGATGCACGCAGTGGACGTCCAAAAGAGGCTGTTTCAGATGAAAACATCAAAAAAGTCCACAAAATGATTACGAATGACCGTAAAGTGAAGTTGATCGAGATAGCTGAGGCTCTTAAGATATCAAAAGAGCGTGTTGGATATATCATACACGAATACTTGGACATGCGAAAGCTCTGTTCAAAGTAGGTGCCGCGTTTGCTCACAGTCGACCAAAAACAACAACGTGTTGATGATTCAGAGGAGTGTTTAAAGCTGTTCAACCGCAATAATGCCGAATTTTTGCGTCGGTATGTGACAATGGATAAAACTTGGCTCCATCATTTCACACCAGCGTCAAGTCGGCAGTCAGATGAGTGGCGAGCAGGCGACGAACCTCGTCGAAAACGTCCAAAAACTCAACAGTCGGCTGGCAAGGTTATAGCATCCGTATTTTGGGATACACATGAAATAATCTTCATCGACTATCTCCAGAAAAGGCAGACTATCAACAGCGACTATTAGATTGCGTTGTTGGAGGGTTTAAAGGACGAAATCGCAGAAAAACGGCCGAAGAAAATGAAAGTGCTGTTTCATCAAGACAATGCACCGTGTCACAAGTCGATAAAAACGATGGCAAAATTGAATGAATTCGGCTACGAATTGCTTCCCCACCCACCGTATTCCCCAGATTTGGCCCGCAGCGACTATTTTCTGTTCGTTGACCTCAAAAGAATGCTCGCCAGAAAGAGATTTAGGGCCGATGAAGAAGTAATCGCCGAAACAGAGGCCTATTTTGAGGCTAAACCGAAATCGTACTACAAAACTGGTATCGAAAGATTGAAAAATCATTTCAATCAGTGTATCGCCCTCGAAGGCAACTATATTGATAAATAAAGCTGAATTTTGCAAAAATTTTGTGTTTTACTATAAAACGGCATTGAGTTTCCACCGCATGTGTTATATATGCCAAACGTACACACTTGTTATCCTTCCATAAAATCGTATTTACATCCACTCCATCGATTGATGTCATATATAGTATTCTATGGAATATCCCCTACTTTCTTTACTTACTTGACTGTCAGTCGGCAACTTACACGCTGGTATACGATTAGCTATATACAGGGTTTTCCAATAGGGATTTGACAACTTTGAATTTAATTTGTGAACGCACTTTTTCACTAATCATCAAACTGTCACTGTCAATTTATTCAGTAAACTCAACATTTTCATCATAGTTAAGTTCACTAACGAGCAACGTCTGAAAATAATAAAAATTTTCTACAGATATTCGGAGTCGGTGACTGCAACTTTAAGAGCGTTAATTCCAATTTTCGGTCGTAATTCTCGCCCAGGCAATAACAAGTTTAGTGCAAAAATTTGAGTCTACATATTCGTTGTGTGATGTTGCCGTGTCAGTGAGACAACGGGTTGGTCGAAGTGTCGAAAATATCGCTCCCGTTCAGACGTCTGTAGCAAACGATCCAAATCAGTCAATTCCAAGGCGTTCTTAAGAATTGGGCATCGATCAAACCACATTATGGCGTATTTTTCGTAAGGATCTTGGTTTACACCCATACAAGATCAAGCTGACTCAAGAATTGAAGCCGATGGACCTTTTGAAGCGACGT
The DNA here is from genome assembly GCA_907269105.1 of Volucella inanis. Lineage (NCBI taxonomy): Eukaryota > Metazoa > Arthropoda > Insecta > Diptera > Syrphidae > Volucella > Volucella inanis. The sequence continues at coordinate 241,154,455 of OU026153.1, read as the reverse complement.
ACGTTCTCCAAATGGGTTCTGGAGAAGATGCGCCAAGATGATGAATTTCATCGCAAAATCATCTTCAGTGCCGAAGCTCATTTTTGGCTCAATAGGTTCATCAATAAGCAAAATATGAGTTATTGGTCGGGTGAAAACCCAAATGTGCTTCGTTGACGATTACGATCGTCACGTTACTGTGAATGGTCAGCGTTATCGCGCCACGATCACCTATTGTTTTTGGCCCGAATTGGAAGATATGGACCTGGACGACATGTGGTTTCAATAGGATGGTGCCACAAGCCACACAGCACACGCTACAATCGATTTATTGAAAAGTAAGTATGGTGAGCGTGTTATCTCAAGACATGAGCCAGTCGATTGGTCGCCTCGTTCTTGCGATCTAACGCCGCTTGACTATTTTCTGTGGGGCTACGTTAAGTCATTGGCTTATGCCAACACGCCGACGACGTTGGAAGAGCTCAGAGCCAACATTGAAGGCGAAATAGCGGCCGTTTCGGCGGAAATGTGTGGCCGAGTCGTTGAAAATTTTGACCAACGAATCGACCGCTGCAAACGTTCCCGCGGTGGCCATATGAACGAAGTCGAGTTCCATTCATACAATAAATGTTTTGAATGTACTTCAAACCAATAATAAAGTTTTTAAAATATCTCAAATTGTTTGCCTTTTATTAAAAAAATAAAGTTGTCAAGTCGTTATTAGAAAACCCTATATATATATATAAAAAAATAATTTTATCTCCAAAAACCTAAAAAATTACCTCTCACTGTGCCTAAACTGAAGATTCCTTGGGCTTGTAAATATACTAAAAGAGGAAGTGATATGTAAAAGTTATCGAAGTAAACAATATGATTTGCAAATTCAGGATTTGTTTGTGATAACCGAACAAGAAGATTGGAAGTAGCTCCTAGATCTGGGGTGCCAGGTAAAATAACGTTATCACCTGCACCGTTGTACACCTCAAAACGGTAAGCAAATCCATTTGAATTGCAGAGAACAAATAGTTCGACCCCCCACTTATGGGGTTTGTTTGGCTTGTACTGACGAAGATGGTGTTTCATCTTGGTGCTGCATATTTGTTCATCGACACAAAGTCTAGCTGTTTTTGGGATTGCATCAAACCGTTCGTTGAGCTTGTTGGCCAGACTATCAAAACATCAAAGCACAACGATTTGTCTCTTCAGTGATAAGCTCAATTATTTCGTCAGTAAAAAACCAACTAAAGATTTTCATTGGCGTATCAATGTTTTTGATACTCAATGGAAGTGATGCATCACCACAATATGTAACTTTATTTACATGTAGGTGCATTGAGCGCTTACGCCAGACCAATTTGGAAAACTTTTTTGTTACATTTGTAATTGAACTGAGTAAACCATTGAATCCCCTGAATGGCTGAATTGTGGTAAGGGAGATCTTGGCCTTTTTTGAGATTTGAAGCTCGAATTCAGAAATGCAGATGAAGTGGATGGCTGCAATTCTGTATCATAAACAATAATAGTTGAAGCTGCTGGATTTTTGATTTTTCTAAAATTCAGGTGCATAGCGTTAACAAATGCATCTGATGTGTCAGCTTCGTTCATTAGCAGAAGGCATTCTTCAATTAACTGAGCATTATTTTCTCACATATCATCTAAATTATCCGGCTCAATGTTGTCGACAACGTAGTCAGGAACACAAATGTTGTCACCGCTGCTATAATCATCATCGTCGCATTCTATTGATTCGATGAATTCAGTCAAGGCTTCTAAATTAAATTTTTTTTTTGGTATTGGCGTCTTCGAAGATCCATCTAACAAATTAGAATTCAATTATGACATAAAATATTCACAAATTCGCTTAACAATTATGTTTTCAGACACCAAAAACAGAACACAAGTACTAAAAAAAACGAACGTCTAGGGACGGTCTTGAATTTTTTGTTTTCAAAAGTACATAAATTAGTATGTGTTACTGTTAAATTATATTAACTATTTACAGTAAAATTATGTGTTAAATTTTTTGATTCTAACTGATATTTTTTAACAATTAAAAATTGGCAAAATAAAAAATTAATTTCCGATAGAAATTCAATGAACTTGTGCACTAAATTGTTGACAGCACTCAAACGCGTGGTCAATGTGAAGTGATATATACACAGAAATGTGCAGAAAATTAAACAAAAATAAGTTTCCGTTGTTTTAAGCAAAAACAAGTAAAAAGTTTGACGTAGGAGGCAAAAAACTGAAGGCAGTCTTGAGACGGTCTTACCTATTAGAGGGTTAAAAGTGAAATAACTCGGAAGCATAATTTCGCGTTGAACATTCCTTCTGATACGCCTGTAGAAGTACTTGAAGTCCGATTGGAAAGATTAGAAGACACGTGAAAAGAGATTTTGGGATAATCAAAATGGACTTTTTCAATTTCATTCAGAGGAGTGATACGGTGGCCCCGAACGGGATTTCGACACGGTTGAATCCAAGTACATTACAGTTAATGCGCTTCGAAGAGCATTTCGGGAAAAAATCCCTCCTCATGAAGATTCGCGATTAGATGATCTAGCTAAGCAACAAGCATCGTTTTTAGATAAACTAGATAAAACTTCTAATTCAACTACGATTTCAAAAGTGTGCTCCAATGAAAATATTACCATTTTCGGGAGATGATTCTTGGTAGCATAAACTCCAAAAGTAGCTTATCGGGCCAAAAAAAGCTTGAGCGTTGCATCATAAAAGTTCGGAAGAGTTTACGATACAAGAGTTAATTGAATTTCTAGATGAGCGGTGTAGTGTTTTAGAAGCCAGTGATACAAAGTTTTGACATAAAACGGTGTCGCGTTCTAACGTCGGTTTGAATAATGTCAAAAGCCTGGCATAATCCAAAATGGATTATGTCAAATATAAGGAAAACCACAACCTTCCTCAATCTCCATAGTTCTCACCGGGGTGTTGTGAGAGATCAAAAGCTGTGCTATAATTGTTTAGGAGCATAGCATTCTCCAGCGCGACGTTGTGTCAGCGTTCAGTGTTCTCATTGTCAATCTCGCCATCATAGTTTGGTCCACCTCGACCGCACTAATAGGGGTAATAACGAATTCATTCCTTCGAGCATTTCAATTGAAGAGTCATATTCTAATAATCCGTTGTTATCGTTTGTAAGTAATCATACAAATCATACCACTCAACCATAGTGGTAAAGCTGCTGGATGCTGGTGGCAATTTTCAAACTTGTCGTATGCTTTTGGATACAGGATCGCAAGTTTCCTTTGTAACTGATCGTTTGGTTAAAAGGCTAGGTCTCCGACACACACGGCGTTGTTACACTTAGTTTACATTTCCGCTTTGACGTTCAGTAGATCAAGGTTGTTGCTTATATTTTGGAGACTATGACATCGCTTACTCCTCCATTTCCTTTCGAAATTAATGGTACACTTTTAGATAAAAAACTTCAGTTGCCCGATCCTAGGCGATAGAAGAGGTTTCTTCACCTGTTTTTGAATGTAAAGGGGAGGATGTCATCGATGAACATTTCGTCAAAACTTTTTCGAGGGCGCCTGATTGCAAATATATGGTAGAATTGCCCTTTCGATAGCCAGCAGTGAGCTTAGGTAATAGTCTTTCAGGGGCCTTGTCCAGGTTGGGTAGTATACTATAGAGCGTCGTTTTTCACGTTGTGAAAATCTTCGGAACGAGTACTGTCAATGCAATGCAAAGAGTTGGGCCACATGCAGCGTAATCCGGATGATGAGATCGAACCCACGTCAGGAAAGCTGTTTTATCTCCTGTATCACGCCATTACTACTAATAAGATGAGAGTCTCGTTTCGTTTTCTGTGCGGAAATCATAAAAATGTTACGCCAAATTTCTGTCAAACCCCAGGATTGCCACTTTCAGCGAATCGTGTGGCGAAGTCGCTTGAGGAGCCAATCGCCCATTATCGTATGTGCACCGTTACCTACGGAACTGCACCTGCACTTTTTTTACCTCTAAAAGTTGTTAGGCAGTTAGTCAAAGATTATGCGCTTCAGTATACTTAAGCTTCTTACGTAGTCTTGCACAATTTTTATTTTGGCGATTTTGTTGCTGGAGCAGATTCTCTGGGTGAGGTACTGGATTTAAAAGAGCAACTAGTTGGATTACTTTCATGCGGCGGCTTACCACTAAGCAAAAGGATGTCGAATTGTTGGACCATTCTCAGCAATACGGATAGTGGCCAACCTATTTCTCTTAATTTAATTAACCAGACTAATTGGAAGAAGGTTCTAGGTTTGATTTGGGATCCGTATGATGAATGCTTTAAGTTTAAAATGTCTTAAGAAGAAAATTCAACATTTACTTAGCGCAGTCTGCTGTCGGAGATTTCAAAAATCTTTGATGCCCTGTGCTTTCTTGCACCATATACTATTTTGCTAAAGATCTTGTTTCAGGAGTTATGGATGAGCTCAAATAGGATCACCGGGGATGGTTCATTACCTACAGAATTCATGGAAAAATGGCATTCATATCGTAAAGGTTTACCCTGTTTGAAGAGCTTAAGGACGCCTAAGAGGTACACTTCCGATTTCAAGTGTTTCGATTTAGTCGGTTTTTCTGTAGTGTATACTCGTAGTGTTTCTGAATCTGATTTTGTGCAAGTTCACCTTGTCGCTGCCAAGACACGAGTCGCGCCCGTAAAACAAGCGTCAATTTCTCGACTTGAGCTATGTGGAGTTCTTCTTTTGAGTGGGCTAATAAAACTTAACATTAACAACCCTGTTTCGAACAACCACGAATTCGGCAACTCAGATGTGAACCTTTGTCAATGTGAGTTTACGTTTTTGAGAATAATCTTTCGTCAAGAGGTAACTAAATTATCAAAAATTAATTTTGTTAGAAAAAACAAGATTTCAAGTTCAATTTATGAAAGGGAATTTTATAAATTAAGACTGGCCTTTATAAAGTAGTCACCTGCTACAAATGTGACACCATTCACATGCGCGTTAAGGTTCCTCCTAAAAAGGAAGAAAAACAGTAAGCAGAAAACGATCTCTAAGCCCACCAGGATCAGGCTAATGCTTCAAATGCTTCAGCTTCGATTTTCAGCAATGCTTGCCAACGCAGTTTGTTGTATCTTCGGTAGTATTTAATAAAGGACAGTTTTGGACCTATAGCCCTTCTGTTTACGATAATGCTACCGAAAATTCAACACACTAGATGTGGCATAAAGCTCTAGCTGCTAGAGGGGGAAATGATATAGCTTTCTGCCTATGTGCTCATATGAGGAAGCTGGTTGATTGCGTTTCTGAGGTGACATATTACTCAGACACGTGCGGGAGAAAAAATAAAAACAATCATGTGGCGGCAATGCTTTAAGTGGCTCAAGTTAAGTTCCCCAGTTTAACTATTAAGCACAAGTTCCTTGTTCTTGGTCATACACATATGGAATTTGAAGTGGATCATTCCATGATTGAAAAAGAAATTAAAACACCTGTTTACCACTCCCACGATTGGTACCAGCTAGTACGAACAACAGGCTTAAAAAATAAATTCCAGGTACACGAAATGCAGCAAGAAGAATTCTTTGATTTTGCCGCTTTGTTGAAGACAATTTTTGTGTGCAGAAACAAAAAGTACTATTAATGAGCAGTTTTCTTGATATAGCATGCAACGGCTCCAATACTAGGAGAATGGCTTAATGAGATATTAAAGCAATTTAAAACACTCCGAAGAGTTAAAGATTTTAAGCTTCCTTAGAAAAGGAAAAAATAGATGTTTCAAAGGCTATCCACTCCAAGGAAAGTACAAAACTTTAGTCCCAATATCCGAGGAGAAAAAAAGGGTTTTGTGCTCTCTTTTAAGCATAGTGCCATCTGTGTTTCACGACATTTATAAAAATTTACCAACTTCTAACTACGCAAAAAAATGATGATGCAGAGAAGTAGAAACAACATAAAGATTTTCTTTGTATATTTACTGTTGATTTGTTTAAGGTTTTTATTAATTAAACAGTTTCCTCTTTTATAATTTAATGACAATGTTTTATTTCCTGACTTAAGTCTTAAGAAGAAAAAAAAAAACTTTTACAAGAAATACAAAATGAGAGTATTCTAGGGACGGTAAATACTAATGATTTGGAAAAATTTATTAATCTAAATATATAGATCTTTATTTCAGAGCCTTTTTACTAGATTTTTTTTTTCAAACAAATTTAATCCCGATTTGCAAAATAATTAAACTATTTTCCATCTGGTTTTACGAAAAACTGCAGTTGCCTAACGTCAAAGAACTACTCCCGTGTCTCATCCTTCGTTTGTTCACAGAAGCTGAATTGGTTGTCAAGCAATTACCCATTTTACGGTGAACAAAATAGCCAGTATCTATTGTATCTAGACACGGGCCGAACGATGTTACTATTGTCTTTTTCGCGACTTCATAAATTTTAGGGAATCTAATTATATTAAGAACCCTTCTTCTCGCTTGTCCAGGTCTATGAATGTGTCCACAAAGCAAAAAACTAAAACCAGAAACATAAACATTCTGAATTTGGAAATCCACAAATACGGTTATAATTCGTCTAGACAATATAATTTCCCAAACATATTACAGGTTTTTCTGTTGACAATTTTTTTTTTACATTTGCTGCTTATCTTTGCCGGAGGGATATGATTTTTATTTGATTTCCTTGGCTGAATTTTTAAACCTGTCATGATGAATAAACTTCTGAATAGCTTAAGCTTCTCTGCTGTTTTTCATTGTTCTCATAAAATCCTAAAATATCTAAGAAAACAAAAAAAAAAAAAAATAATAATAAATAAAAAAATTGTACCATCAAACTCGGCATTTATAAGCACATTAACGTCCTGTAAAAATAAAAATTTTATAACTTTCCAAAGTTCGAAATCAGCTTTAAGACTGTTAGTCAACACACTTTCACCCATCAGTCAAAGTTGGATGGTAAACTCAAATGAAGAAGACAGTAACTTAGATAATAGCATTCTAAGATTGCTGCCCTTGGTGTGCATCTTTGCAATGAGGATCTTCTCCTTATCATAGAAAGAGCATATGAGAAGCATCTGTAGCATTGCATAAATGAAAGTTTCTGATGAAGTGGGTGGTGCATACTATATATATATCTATCTGCATCTGCCTGTTTGTCCAATGATGATAAATTCACTCATACTCTACAAAAAGTTTATCAACTAAAGCTAAACGGACTTAATCCCATCTTTGCTTAATTCACATAAAATATCAATTTGCAAAGTTATTAGGCAAGGACTCGCTGCCTTTTGATCCATATGCGTGTATGTGAGCCCGATTTTCTGGAAGTGGACCACGATGAAGTCAAGATGTAAGGAACAAGCTGCTAGTACTCGTGAGAAGCTATTCTTGATTCCAATGCAGCTCCATTGATGCTACAAACATACAAATGCTATAAAGGGAAACTTCTTGCATACTAATTCTATTCGACTTCTGGGAGCTATCAGCTGTGGAAAGTCCCATTGACGACAGCAACTTCATGGATGCTTGTGTTGTGGATAGCTGCAACAAAAGCATTGGAAATAACAGCAGCTGGCTCTGGTTAAACAAAGTTATATAGTGCAAGCAACTACCTACCCCAGATACAGCTATACTATATGTGTATGACAATTGACAATTATACAAGTTATCCCCAATGTATAGTGTGCTAGTATATAGGTACGTATCATGGACACACTGACGACAATCGTCTTCTATCGACTACGACAATGATGAGCTGTATTAAGTAAAGTCGAGCAAAAGGACCACAAGGAATGAGGTAAAGGGAAAGCGTAAACACGTTTGGTTAAATGGAAAATTTTCTTATGAACATCAAACAAAATGGTTCTCCACAACTCCATTACACTTCATGCATATGAATGAGCTTTTCTGAAGCAATCTGCGTATGGCTATATCCACGTAGAGTGTATGTCCAAGTTTGCGTTCGACTCCTTCTTCTTCGGCCAAAAGGGATACGACAAAAATAAAAAAAAAACAAAAACACACAGTGCTCACTCCAAGAAGAAGTCAATTTATACTATATGAAGCCAACTGCACTTTCGACAACGATTCAAACGGCTAAGAGTCGAAGCGAGGAAGGTTGCCCGTATATATCTTTTTTTTTGTTTTCTTGTTGCAAAATGCAAAGCAAAAGCCCAAACACATGCACCCATGTATCTACACATGTCGATCCGAAAGAGAGCCAAGCTAATGTCCAGCTGGAATACACCCAACTTTAATTTCTCCACCAAGGCAAAACAATAAAAACAAAAATAAACCATATTGTCCTTCCTAAAGAGGAAAAAGAAAGGAACAAGCCGTTCTTCACATTCTACCAAGTGTTACACTGTTTTCCTTTGAGCCTTTTTGAGTCATGTGTGCACTCTCTGAGTTATGCCTCTACTTTTGTCTTTCAATAAAACCTTCTAAACAATAGAAACAGCAACAATAACAACAACAGCTAAAGCAACCTAGACTATCGAGTACAAAAATGGAAACTCTTCCGTCTGTCCATTCGGTTCTGGTGTTTAAAATACAATACACGAACGAATTGTGGACTTTGAGCAAATTATATTCCTCTTCTGTTTGTATGGTTGGTTATACGAATACGACGAGTACGTATCTTCAAGTATGAGTATACCAGTATGTATCTAAAAGATTCTCATGTGGGGCTAAACTTTTTGGCCAATTTAATTGAAAGTCTTCGTTATTCTTGCTTAGAATTGCTAATGCATATTGGGCTAGAGCTTAAGCCAAACTCTAATGCTGATGCTGTTACCTGGGCTGGCAGAGTGTGACTGTGTGGCTAACTCAGTGGCAAGTTAATTAATTTTGCAAACATTTCCTCAAAATTCAACTATGCAAAGTATCTTTATATAGAAGTGTATATGGTATATGGATGTGTGTGATTATCGAATTATCGCCTTTGGTTAAAGGAAACTTGGAAGCGGATCTCGTGTTAGTGTAAAACACTTTATTTTGGATTGAATTTTCTTCTTGTTCTTGACGGACCTGAGACGGGTTACCCAGGAGAGCACAAGAGCCGATTAGGTGTCAATTTATTGACCGGATGTGGATTTCAATAGAATTACAATTCGATACAAAGTCAAAACAACTTCTTAAATTGAGCACCACAATGGAATATCAAGAAATTTGAGTTGCATACAGAATTTCGTCAATTGGGTCATATGCGTACATACAAGTTGCATATCCACTCGTATGTACGCACTTGGATGCTTTGCAAAATGTACCTGCGCACATCTCACATCAATCACAACATCTTAGTTCATAGAAGTAAACAAAAACTACACGAAAGAGCCAGTATTCTAAAGCATATCTGCTCGATTTCAAACTTCCTATGTTGTTTCAGATGAAGATATCACTCAAAAATATTAAAACTTATGGAGAGCGGAAAATTACCATTAGAAATGAGCAAATCTATTACTACTTACCTTCGCAACTGGTAAGTGAAGATGGTTAAGATTGCCAGAGATTTCGTAGGATAAACAAAACCGCATCATTACCGCCACATGTGTCCTGCTGCACAACGAGTCATGGGATTAGCGTGAACACCTGTCGGGAAGACTTAATTACACGGGCTGACCATACATCCATGGAAGCAAATATGTGCCTTGCATTGGTGGCACAAGTTCCACTCTTGATATGAGTCAAGGCTGACCGAAAACCTCTTTCTGATCTTAGGGTCATAGCACCCAGTACTTATTGCAACTCTACATTGGGTCAAACCAACTGGAAGACCCTTCCCGCGATTTGGATTTAAACCACAGCCACCATGACGCTCCCACAAGGGGGTCTATTTCTTTAAGCTAGACCCGGACCGAGATCCAGGGTGCACCTGATTGCCATAGTATCATTATTTAAGTCCTGGTAGAGTCTACCGGTGTTCCTGCCACCAACAAGACCTATGATCCGCCGCTATAACCGCTATGACGACAACATAGCAACAGATCTTATCACGAAACGTCCAGCCAAAAAATAAGGAGAGGCTCTTGGCTGTTAGATATCAGCCCCTTCCAGCAATTTCGAGGATGAAACCTGTGGCATCTACTATGGTGGTAGTAGTCACTCCTTACGCACTCCTTATTCGGGTGCGGATTTGTGATATGCGACACACTTAGGCAAGAAGTATAGAGCTTCTGAAACGTGAGCGGGCATTTTACGACAATCCTTATACTGGTGGGGTGAAAAGTAACCTCCTTGGGAATGAAATTTTTTTTTTTAAATAGTCCCCTTTTAGTTTGATACAATTATTCTAGCGATTTTCTAACTTCTTGATCCCAAAAAGTAATTTTCCGGAAGGTCTGCAAAATACTCCTCCGTGGCGTCGATGATTTCCTCGCGTAAGCTGAATTTTTTATTGATGAGCCATCTTTTGAGGTTCGGGAAGAGATAATAGTCCGAGGGAGCCAAATCTGGTGAATACGGTGGATGCGACAGCAATTGGAGCCGTAAGTCATTGATTTTAGACAAGGTTGCGATGATCTTGTGCGCCGGTGCATTGTCTTGCAAAAATAAATTTTTTTTTCGTTTCATGTGTGGCCGTTTTGCAGCGATTTCGGACTTCAATCGCTCCAATAATGAGCAGTAATACTCGCTGTTGATGGATTTTCCTTTTTTGAGGTAGTCCACGAAGAGTATGCCATGATAATCCCAGAAAACCGACGCCATAACCTTTCCGACCCATCGAGCCTCCCTCGGCCGCTTCGGAGCGCTCGTGCCGGCTTCAGTCCATTGCCGGGCACTCATTCTATTCTCTGGTGTATAATAGTGGATCCAAGTTTCATCAACAGTTAAAAATTGACGCCAAAAGTCCGCCCGATTTCGTATCAGCAAGTCCAAACACTCTTTCGCAGTGTCAGTATGTGCAGCACACAGCGGCAGGATAACTTTTTCATATGCCCAAAATATGGCGTGTGCGCTCAGTTCTAATCTTTGTGGTATCGGTTAGCTCGCGCACCTTCACTTTCCGGTCAGCCAACACCATTTCATGTATTTTTTTGACATTGTCCTCTGTAACCGCTGCGGACTTGATTGGTTGTGGAGTTGCGGCCACCACGATACTCTCGAAACCAATATTTGACGGTGTAATCTGTCGGAGCATTAGCCCCATAATATTTATCCAACTTTTCTTTTGTTTCCTTCGCCGTTTTGCCTCTCAAAAAATAATGTTTTATGAGAGAACGAAAATCGTTTTTACCCATACTCAGCATGATGCCAAACACGTCAACAACAAACAGCTGTCAAAACGAAACTAAAGACAGTATCGCACTGTTGACAGTGCATTTTGGCGGTCAAGGAGGTTACTTTTCACTCCACCTAGTATATTACAATAGGAGTATTCACATACAACATCGATTACATCATACCTAAACATCTGTTTGACAAAGACTTTCATGTAGTTAAGCTTTCCCTCTAGATCCTTGTGAAAGAAAGATGCTTTCACGGAGGACAAGTCTATCCAGTTCTATAGAGATGGATCTAAAACTGATAGCGGGGCTGGCTCAGTGTTTTCTGAGATAAGCTAAATCTAACCCTCTCCTTCCGTCTTCCAAATTACTGTAGCGTGATTTTTCGGCCGAAAATTTTGGCGATTAAATGAGCTCTGCCCTGGCTTAAGAAAAACGTGTTATCTGCAAAGAATATCCGCATCGTTTTGGATAGTCAGACTGCTATCAAGTCCCTGGACTCTCATTAAATTGTAAAATCGCTCTAATGCCAATCTCTTAAGGAGATTGCGGCGCAGTTCAGCCTTCACCTTTGTTGGGTGCCGGTCCACAGAGACATTACAGGGAAGTGTATGGCCGATGAACTCGCCCATATTGGAACCACTCTACCTATTCTACCGGAAAAGATTGGCATAAGTATATCAATCGCTACGTGCAAAACAATATTAAATCTAGATGCTAATAAAAGAACAGATTTTAGGTAGACTGTTGGGACCAACATGTCTGTCGACCAAAGCGATCTTGCCAAAGCTGGATCTGAATCGCTTTAAGAGTTTGATCATTCTAAATGGGAAACACCTCAGCGCAATCACAGGTATTATCACTGGACACTGCCTTATAGGCAAGCATGCAAGAAAGCTTGGCGCCTTTACAAGCGATTTATTTAGAAGCTGCATGGATAAGGAGAAAGAGGAGATAATCCTCCATCTATTCTGTACATGTTCAGCTTTCGCTAAAAGAAGAGCTTTTTTCTAAAATGACTTAAGCGATCTAAAGAATACCATATAGACGTCAACTGTCACCTACGCTTCATAATAAGCACAAATTGGTTCTATGAGTAGGAGGATCACATATTAATGGACCAATAGGCCTAATTGGGTTGATCTTCCCGATAGCCACTTTGACCTTCCCACCAAACGTAACATGGCTCTAAAATTGGCACCCAAGGTATAAAAATTGAATTGTGCGTGATTTATCACTGCATCTGAAACAGAGCCAGAAGGAAACGCGAATACCGACATTAGTGTTTATGGAAATAGTTATAACGTATTTGAATAAAAACTCCTTAAACAAACAAAAATTATGCATTGAATTGGATGAGTGCTATCAAAGATGTTTGGGATAGGACACTTATATTATTATTATCCTGAATGACCGTACTTTTTTTTTTGCATTTTGTTACTGCCCTAAGTTTGCATTTACGCATAGATTCCTGATTTATGTAATTGTGTACTTGTATATGCATATTAAATATCATGTAGTTCCTCATATTTCAAAGTTGGTATCTTACTTAAAACTTCAAGGGATATACAACCTCTATACTATAATACAAACTTTTTTTGTGATTTACTTAAAACATCTCCATCGATTTATGCTTCGTCCGTCTGCTGTCCTCTTTTATATTATGTAAGTCCTTCCCTATAATCCTTCTTCAAACAGATTGACAGCACAAGATGGCTGTCATCGCCAAACCTGTCACCGCTGTCGCCAACGCGAGTAATTGAGATGAATAATTATTTCCAAATCTTCCGTTGGGAAATAAATATTCCATCCGATTATCCTTTTCCTTGTTGAAGTCGTTTTTTTTTTCTTCTCTCTTTTAAATTTTTGTAATTTCGGAAATAAGTTAATTTATTTCAGTTCTATCTAATTTTTTGCCATTTCTATTTGCATGTCCTTCCTCCTTTGGCATTGGTCTAAATTACATTCGGCAATTTTCCTTGTTTAAACACATACAGTGCCATTTTTTAGAGTCCGTATTCATCGAGAATATTACGAGTATGCATGGAGAACTTTTTGCACAAACACACACTTACACAACCATATGTTTAAATTAGATCTTAGGTTCATCTTGCATAATAAATCACAGCTAGGCGTTGCTTTAGAGTCGAATAGGCCCATGTTGCATAAAAGTTACTGGTGCTCGTGGTGGTTTTTGGGAATGCTCTAACTGGTAATCAGATTAAGGTAGCAATTTGCCAAACGTGCAGTAGGCAGAGGCATCGTCATTTATGCAAAAAGCATCCTAACTGAATTCGACTAGTAGGTAAAGGGCATAACGACAGAATATCCTCTTGGAATATATTTTGTACTAGTGACGAAAAGCGACCTAGATTCTTTTGGTAGAAAATAAATAAATTTTAGAAAATTTAGTGCCCTGAGACTGTGGTGTTGATATTTGAATATGTGAACAAACACGCGACCTGGAACATAATTTTCTAACAGAATTTAGAAAATTGAAATCCATATTTCAATTGATATTTACACAAAGGGCGTATTGCAAAATATTTGGGTAATTTGCATACGTTCATGTCATGACACATGAATAAACAAAAAATTCTGTTTTGACAACAATTTTATTGAATTATTTTAAAATATATTTGTACAACGATAGATAATCTACATGGGTGACACAATTTCATTGTATAAATTTTCGAGAGATACTCGAATCAGATCTCCATTGTCGGGTCTCTTTTCGTCTCTCTACCACTACAAACCTTACCCAAAGAGACTCTCTGGACTTTTTGAGAGTTCTTCCCTGGGTTATCGCTAGCATCTGTTTATGTGGTATATGTTTTTTCAAGATCCCCATTCTTCTGCCAGCCAAAGCTGTATAATGAAACAATGAATGTGCCGCTGTCTCAGATTCCTCAAGGCATAGCTTACATCCTTACATCCTTTCTAAGGGCCATCTTACTTAAATGATATCCGAAATTACAATGAACTGTAGTTAACGCCTCCACCCATTTCATTGTTTCTCGACTCATGCCTAGAAACCTAATTTGAGTGAGGCAGATCGGCCATTGTATTGCCGTTTTAATTTGTCTACATACCATGTTCCATGGTTGACCTCCTTCTCAGGTGTTCTGCCGTGATCCATTTATGAATCAGCTGTTCTTCCATCCCTCTACAAATTGAAGAGAATGGTTCTGGTCCCAGCAACTTTTCAGTTGAACCCTGTTTTGCAAGGGAGTCCGCCTTTTCCTTGCCGTCGTTCCCTAGGTGTCCTCATACCCAAGTAAGTATAACTTGATTTTTAGGTGAACATTTATTGAGCTTGAAAACACATTCCAGTACCAATGATGTTGTGATGGTTGTCCGTTTCATGTATCTATCTATTCACCGCTTGATTGTATAATGCTATTATTATCTCAGCCTGGTATACCGAAGTGGTCTTCCCGAGGCTAATGTGACGGGTTGATTCCAGATCTTCTGAAAAGATACCGGCCTTCGCTCCGCCATCCATCATGGATTCATCTGTAAAAATCACGATTTCACCATTCCTCTTTTCTAAAAGTAATCCAATCTTAATACGAGTTTTATGATTCCTTTCCATGTACAGTTCCCTAATCTCGTTTTGGACAAGTTCCAGGATCCTTCTGTACCCATAGATGGTACAACTATTGTGGCATTTCGCATTTAGATGCAGACGCAATGCTGTTAGGGCCGATGTTTTCTTAAATAATAAGTCTAGCGGTAAATTACCCAAGATCATTTCCAATGCGCATGTTGGTGTTGTGCGTATTGCACCTGTAATTCCTAAACTTGCTAAGCCTTGGACTCTATCCAGGTGCTTCTTAGCAGTCTTCTGGGAAGCTTTCGCCCACCATACAACCGAAGCGTAGGTGATAATGGGTCTAGTAATCATCGTATACATCCAGTATGCTGACCTAGGAGAGAGTCCCCACTTCTGTCCCCATACACGTTTGCGCTGATGTAGTACCTTTTTTGCCTTCCGGACACTCTCCTCAACATGGTAGTTCCAAGTAAATCTAGTATCTAGGTATACTCCCAGATTCTTAACCTTCTTGGTCGTTGTTAGTTTCGATCCGAAAAGTGTTAAAGGCTGAAATTCCAGATTTTTCCTCTTCCTAATGAAGATTATTAGATCTGTTTTCTCCATATTAATGGAGAGCCCTTGTTCCAGACACCACCGCTTAACCACTTTGAGTGCACTCCTCATGATATCTGCTGTGACGTCTATGATTAGCCTCTTGCCATTATTGCTATGTCGTCGGTATATCCCACTGTGTGAATGTCTGTTGCCTCAAGTCTGTCGAGAAGAGAGTCCATAGTAATATTCCACAGTGTAGATGAAAGAAGATCCCCTTGTGGACAACCTCTGCTGACCCTTCCTCGGAAATTTGAGGTTCCCGTCTGAATAGTTATCGCCCTTGTATATAACATATTGTCCACCCATCTTACCACCAGTGGGTTAACCCTACGTTTTTACGAGGCTTGTTTCAGACTTTCAAAGCATATCTTATCGAAGGCATCTTCAATGTCCATTATAGTGATAATCGCAATGTCCCCGGTATTTAGCTGTTTCTCCGTAGAGCGTACTACTTGATGTAGCTCTGTTTCTGTAGACATACCCGCCCTATAGGCATGTTGTCTACTATTCAAAAGATACATCTTAACCGCCGTACTCTCCATATAGTCCACCACCACTCTTGTTTTTAACAGAAAAGATTTTAGGCTGACCGGTCTGAAGGTCTTTGTCTCGGTGTAATCCTTTTTTTCCGGTTTTGATAGGACGACCACCTTCGTCTCCCTCCATGTAATCGGGATGTATCCTATTACTAGACATGCAACGTGTATATTCCTGAGCCTTGGTGCAATTAAGTCTATTCCCGATTGCATTAGACCTGGAAATATACCATCAGGTCCCGCGGTTTTGAAGGGTGAAAACATTGCTATCGCCCCCTTGACCCCTGTTCACTCCTTCATTAAACTTCCATTTCATCAGAATTATGAATGACTCCTTGCTCCTAGGATCGTGTTCTTCTATCGATTCTAACTGTCGATGAATCTGTCAAATCAGAGTATTTGAACGAAAAACTAATCCACAACAATTCTCTAGCAAGACTCATAAAGTGTTACGTCACTTATGTCTAGGACATTTCGGTATCTATCAATAGCGAGGTGCTCCAATAAACAGTGTATTGTACGGTCTTTCCTACTGATGAACACCATTGAATTGGGGAAGCGCTTATTTGATGTGCACCGCGATTTCTGTCTCTGCATTTATATTCATAAAAAAAACCCAACCACAGAAAAAAACCTTATCGACTTTACAGAAATTCTCACCGGACGCTTTCTAATTGAGTTAGTTGGCGATCTCATTTCCGGTGATTCCATTTGAAATTCAGCATTTTTAGAGAAGACTTGCATTCTTGAATTAGCTTGGAAGAGGTGAGAGGGTTCAGCAAGTTCTAAATCGCAACTTGGCTGTAGCTATTTAGTTCCCTAAAGCGATTGTTCACAAGACTACTTATTTTGAACAGAAGATGTCTTTCAGAGTACATCCCATCTGCATTTAGAGAACAGCTAAGCAAAGCCTCCATACAGCCGAAAGAGACCTTTCCTTTGAGTTTGGTAGCTTGTGAAATCTTATTGTATAGACAACCGCCCAATAACATATAATTGTTCTGATCATAGCCTTGTAGATCCAATGGACTCTTCATGCCCGTGTCTAATCAAAACCCCCTGTATACAGCTAGAAAGCCGATAGTACATTGTTCGCTTTCAATGCAACAAACTCAACCAAAACTCAGCTTCATTGGAAGAACGAACGGTGATGCACCACTGGTTAGGCTCTTGATGGGTTAGATCAGTCAGCTTCCCCCTTCTTGTAAAGGGAACAGCGTCCGCTTCTAGGGAATTGACTGAAACCCCATTTCTGGTGCACAAATCGTCGACCACGTCTAGTGCTGTATATGCTTTAGAATAGACAGTTGTTAGGTATGGTCTTAAAGATAGAACAACTACATCATCTACATACGCTTCAAGGCAGGTATCAAAACCATTAAAAGCATTATGCTGTTCGACGGCAAACGTTCACAATAGCGGTGGGGAGTTCATCCATCATCACATATTGGTGTCAGCATCTGCAACCAGAGTCCTATTAACCAGAGTTTCTTTCATCACAAAACTAATAATTCGATCACGCTGTGTTATCTGGTCGAATACCACATAGTGTGCATAGTGCATACTTCTTGTTGTATCTTAAACAGAAAATGCATTCGCAAAGTAGTTTTGCACATATGAAACTCAAACATACCATCCATGCACTTTAACATGAAGAGCTCAGACTGATAAGTATGAAGGCCTTGGTGAGCCTGCAGTCATCTTTTTGGATTTTCGGAAAAAGGGTTATACCTGGTGTTCGCCAGGGTTTGGATTTGTACTCACATGCCATGTCACAGTATGGAAATATAGATTCCCTTCATGATTGCAAGCAGTTGGTCTTTACTTTGCTGCATTATTGGATGTATGTCATCAGATACCGGCGACTTGATGGTATCAGTGGGGACATGTTTGTCTGGTTTGTCACCACATCCGATGATACATATATACCAGCTACAGGGAGTCGTGATACTCAGCCTACGTGTAGCTTCAGTGATCGGAGATGGATGTGTATGGTTTACCATCAGGTTAATTTCATTTTATTTCATATATATATGTATTTCATATAAATTCATTACAATTCTTTATGCTTTGTATCTACATAATTAATAAAGGAAATTTAAATATTTATCTGACATTTTTTATTTAGTGCAATCCAAGTGTAAAACTAGTGTTAACTCTTCCAGGGAGACTTTCATATAAACTACAAAATGTATGTTTTTTGTTGCTTCCAGATATATAGGGTTTTCGAATAGAGACTTGACAACTTTGAATTTAATTTGTGAACTCACTCTTTCACTAATCATCAAACTGTTACTGTCAATTTATTCAGTAAACTCAATATTTTCATCATGGTAAAGTACATTAACGAGCAACGTCTGCAAATTATAAAAATTTTCTACAGATATTCGGAGTCGCAAAATAATCTTCAGTGAAGAAGCTCATTTTTTTCTCAATGGGTTCGTCAATAGGCAAAATATGCGTTATTGGTCGGGTGAAAACCCACATGTGCTTTATGAATCACCACTTCATCCACAAAAAATAACTGTTTGGTGCGATTTGCATGCCGGCGGCGTTATTGGGCCATATTTTTTCGTCGACGATAACGATCGTCACGTTACTGTGAATGGTCAGCGTTATCGCGCTATGTTCACCGATTATTTTTGGCCCGAATTGGAAAATATGGACTTGAACGACATGTGGTTTTAACAGGATGGTGCCACAAGCCACACAGCACACGCCACAATCGATTTATTGCAGAGTAAATATGGTGAGCGTGTTATCTCAAGACATGGGCCAGTCGATTGGTAGCCTCGTTCGTGCGATTTAACGCC
Organism: Volucella inanis; assembly: GCA_907269105.1. Classification (NCBI taxonomy): domain Eukaryota; kingdom Metazoa; phylum Arthropoda; class Insecta; order Diptera; family Syrphidae; genus Volucella; species Volucella inanis. Next base: position 241,135,773 of record OU026153.1, on the reverse strand, counting down.
GCTTGACTATTTTCTGTGGAGCTACGTTAAGTCATTGGTTTATGCCAACACGCCGACGACATTGGAAGAGCTCAGAGCCAACATTGAACGCGAAATAGCGGCCGTTTCGCCCTAAATGTGTGGCCGAGTCGTTGCAAATTGGGTCCAACGAATCGACCGCTGCAAACGTTCCCGCGGTGGCCATATGAACGAAGTCGAGTTCCATTCATACAATAAATGTTTTGAATGTACTTCAAACCAATAATAAAGTTTTTGAAATATCTCAAATGGTTTGCCTTTTATTTAAAAAAAAATTTTGTCAACAATAGACAACAAAAAAACTCTTTTAAAATTCATACAGATTTTATTCATAGCTAAAAGCAAAAAAACATAACAAAACAATTGCAATCAAATATTTTCTTCACTTCTTATGAAAATCTTGGAAGCAGGACTTTCCTTTACGCGAACATAGTGGGACATGACAAGTCTTACATTTCTAAATAGTACGGACTGAAGTGTTACTGAACCGGCCTCGAATAAGACAATCCTGAACTAGATGGACTCTCCACCGAATGATGCCTGCGCCGTTTGACAAATTCTGGAGCCAAACGGCCTTGATAGACAGAACGGCGAAAGTCCTTCAAGGTCAGAGCTTCTATGTGTGAATTAGATTGCTTATACGCCAAAAAGGCATTGACAATACAGCAATCAAGAAAATGGAACAAAATTCGATGCCACCATTTGATGATTTGCGAAACTGAATCCGATCCCACATTCATCAAAAGGATCTTTACTGGAGACGAGACGTGGGTGTATGAGAACGACATGCACCAGACATCAGGCAAGTGAATGGTGTTCAACAAATGAGCCGGGACCAAACACGTCGTTTTCAGTCAAAAAAGAAGACAATGCTCACGGTTTTCATGGACTACGAGGGCGGCCTGACCAAGACATGGCTTTAGTTGTTTGAAAATATTACTGTATTGGAAAGAACGCAGCCTATAGAGCATATGTTTTAAGTTTGAAAGCGCCAAGTTGTTTAGTATTAGTTTGGCAGCCATCAACAGTGAACGTTATCAGTGAATTTGTGAAAATGGAGAAAATTGGTCATCGTTTTGTGATACAATACTTTTATTTGAAAGACCCCAGCCCAGCCAATACAAAAGTTCAAGTGGATTCTACGCTGGGTGAGTCTGCTCCTTCAATTACAACAGTAAAATTTTGGGTTGCTGAGTTTAAACGAGGCCGTACGAGCTGCCAAGACGAGCATCGCAGTGGTCGAGCAAGTGAAGTAAAGACTCCAGAAATGGTGAAGAAAATTCACAAAGCGGTACTGGATGATCATTGACTGAAAGTGCGCGAGCTACCAGACATTGTAGGTATTTCAAAAAGTGCGGTACATCGCATATTATTTCAAAATTTGGGCATAAGAAAGCTGTGTGCAAGATGGGTACTGTGTTTGCTCACACTCGAGCAAAAACAGTGGCGTGAATATGTTTCAATTGAGTATTCAGCGAAATTTCACAGCAACAAAGCAGAATTTTTGCGCTGTTTCATAAAAATGGATGAATGGATGATGATGGGTCCATCACTTTACACCCGACGCGAAAGAACAACCTAAACAATAGATTCAAAAGGGAGAACCGGCTCAAAAGAAGGCGCGAAGACCGTTTCATCTGTAGGCAAGGTCATGGCGTCGATTTCTTGGGATGCGTGTGGTATAATTTTCATTGACTATCTTAGAAAATGAAAAACTATCAACGGCCAGTATTATGCGAACTTATTGCAACGTTTGAGCGAAGAAATCAGGCAAAACCGCCCGCATTTGGCTAAGAAGAAAGTGTTGTTTCATCAATACAATGCACCAGCTCACAAATCCGTTATTGCAGTGGCCAAAATTAAATGAATTAAAGTTTGAATTGCTACCTCATGCACCCTATTAGATTAGATTTAGCCCCCTTCGGATTATTTTCTGTCGCCGAACTTGTAAAAATGGTCCAGTGGTTAAAGATTTTCCAAAGAAGAAGAAGTGATATCTGCAGTTAATGGCTATTTTGAGTAGCAAGACAGTTCTTATTATAAAAAGGGTATCGAACTTTTTGAACATCGCTGGGAAAAGTTTATAGAGGTGAAAGACGATTATGTTGAAAAAAAAAATTGTTTGTGTTTTCTGTGTTGGGTTGGGTACTTCTGGGTCCGCCATCGTACAACGGTGTAGTGCATCACGAATTTTTGCCAGAAGGCCAGACAGTAAACAAAGAGTATTATTTGGGCGTTATGACACGTTTGCGTGAAGCAAATTGCCGAAAGAGACCAGAATTGTAAGCAGAAAACTCGTGAATTTTGCACCATGATAACACACCGTCGCACAGTGCCATCATTATTCGTATTTTTTTGATGAAAAATGCAACAAATACCATCCAACAGCCATCGAATTCACCTGATTTTGATCCCTGTGAATTTTTTCTGTTCAATCGAGTTAAAAACCCTTACGGAGAACGCGTTTCAGCAGCCGAGATTAAGTAATGGAAAAATCGCAGGAAGCACTGATGGACATACCGAAAACTGAATATAAAAAATGTTTCCAGAATTGGATCAATCGCTGGCATAAGTGTGTTGCAGTCGATGGGGATTACTTTGAAGGGGACAATATAGATTTAGATGAAAAAGCCCGTGTTCTTAAATTTTTGAGGTGGTATACTGGACTTACCATAAAAAATATTACGCCCCTCGCATTGTTTCGCATGTTTTGGCCAGACGACCTGCAAGAACTTTTTTGCTTTTACACTATGTACTACTGGAGAGATTTTTATGTTTGTTGCTTTGAATGTGACTATGTTCATCAAAATTCTGCCAAGCTACAAGGATTATTGGTGTTCAGTACAAAGGTACGTCAAACAATGTAACTGCATAACCAAAATTGATATAATGCACCTTTGAAACTGTGTGGATTATAATAAACTCAACAATTCATTCTCGTTTCCCTTTCTTTAAGCATACTTCCGTATTCTTAATATATTATTCAATATTTTGAAATGAACTATCCCGCGACACGTAACTTACAAGAATGCGAAATAGATCTCTATTTTTGGATGAATAATGCACAATGCAAAGATAGATAATACATACAAAATCGCAGCTGAAACAAGAATATGCTGGTTGGGCCATAAAAGATCAAAATTGAGTATGTAATTAGAAATCAAAGCAAACTGCAAATACCGTTCGATTTATACGTTGGGTCGAATTTGAGCCGGGGGACGTAGACGTAATAAAGTTTATAAGTCGCAAAGTTCCTAATATTTTTTAAAAAAATCATACGTATTCAGCTCAACACTTTAGAAAAAGTATAGGAATATCAAGTCCTTCAAAAATTTTTGGCTTAGAGAAAACTTAATTTTTCTTAAAATGGGTCAAAAGTGAACCGCGGACCGTAGGAAGGTTAAATCAATACCCCGAAGCTAACGATTTACAAGTTTTTCAAAGACTCCAGAAGATGTAATTGCTTTGATCGATGTTGGGAGTTTATTAAAAAGACGGCAGGATGACAACAAATAAAAATTACAGAAAGCGGTCGTGCGAGAAAATGATGCAGATATTTGAATAGTTTTTTTCGTAAATTATGATATAATCAAAAACTAATTTGCTATTTAAAATTCATTTGCTGAAGGACCGGAGGAATTTCTTTCTCCCGAAACAATGGAAAAATAGGGTGTCTACGGTAATTCGGACAAATTTTCTTATAACATTTTTCTGCCGAATTTATAGTGATTGAACTTTGTTGTTATAAACACCCCCTAGCACGCAATACCATAATAAAGCTATGAGTTAAAAATGCCATAGTATACAGGACGTCCCACAGTCACCGCCGCAAACGAAAACCATGAGTACCTGAGGTCATTATAAGTCGAAAAACTTAATAGGTAATTTTCTCGTTATTGCTTCCTTTTCGACATTTTTATTATTATTGGTCTCGTTTCTTTTAACTGGCATTAAGTTTCTCGAACTGCAACCGATTCTAGATTTTACTTTTTTTTACTTACAGAAGAGCAGTTATCACTTTTTTCGCAACATACAACCTTTTTCTATGCGGATCACGGTTTTTTTGTAATTTATTATCAAACCCATTTGTTTTTTTTTTTTTTGCATTTTTCTGTAGTTTTTTGGCTTTGCTATTATTTTTCACAAAAACACATTATTGAGTATCATTATTTTTTTTATTATAAGAGCTTAATATATTGTATTAAAAATACGTTATATTTAAAATTGTTAACAAAATAAAAACAAAAAAAAAATTCAAGAAAATTTCAATATTTAAATAAACACTACGCATCCAAACATATTTAAGTTTAAGTGTATAACACATGGGCTGAAAAGTCAGCTTCTAAGAGAGGGCACCACTTGAATTAAATCCATACCATTTTCAGTTAGTACTAACCTTCAAGAGATACGTGTATAAATTTGACAGCTGTCGGACTATTAGTTCTCGAAGTATAGCGTTGTGAGTGAAGCAACTTTTGTTATTGTCAAAAAAATGGATTCAAAGCAAATTCGTGTGTTGATTTATCATTGCTTTTTGATGGGAAAAAATGCAGCCGATGCAAAGAAATGGCTTGATAAGTGTTACCCGGACTCTGCACCAGCCGAACGAATCATTCGCAAGTGGATTGAAAAATTTAAAAGTGTTCATACAAGCACCGAAGATGATGCACGCAGTGGACGTCCAAAAGAGGCTGTTTCAGATGAAAACATCAAAAAAGTCCACAAAATGATTACGAATGACCGTAAAGTGAAGTTGATCGAGATACCTGAGGCTCTGAAGATATCAAAAGAGCGTGTTGGATATATCATATACGAATATTTGGACATGCAAAAGCTCTGTTCAAAGTGGGTGCGGCGTTTGCTCACAATCGACCAAAAACAATAGCGTGTTGATGATTCAGAGGAGTGTTTAAAGCTGTTCAACCGCAATAAAGCCGAATTTTTGCGTCGGTATGTGACAATGGATGAAACTTGGCTCCATCACTTCACACCAGAGTCAAGTCAGCAGTCAGCTGAGTGGTGAGCAGGCGACGAACCTCGTCCAAAACGACCAAAAAATCTGGCAAGGTTATTGCATCCGTATTTTGGAATACACATGGAATAATTTTCATCGACTATCTCCAAAAGGGGCAAACTATCAACAGTGACTATGACATTGCATTGTTGGAGCGTTTGAAGGACGAAATTACAGAAAAACGGCCGCATTTGAACAAAAAGAGAATGCTGTTTCATCAAGACAATGCACCGTGTCACAAGTCGATAAAAACGATGGCAAAATTCAACGAATTCGGCTACGAATTGCTTCCCCACCCACCGTATTCTCCAGATTTGGCCTTCAGCGAATATTTCCTGTTCGCAGACCTCAAAAGAATGCTCGCCGGAAAGAGATTTAAGACCGATGAAGAAGTAATCGCCGAAAGAGAGGTCTATTTCGGCTAAACCGAAATCGTACTACAAAACTGGTATCGAAAGATTGAAAAATCGTTTCAATTAGTATATCGCCCTCGAAAGCAACTATATTGATAAATAAGGTTGAATTTTGCAAAAATTATGTGTTTTACTATAAAACGGACTTTTCAGCCCATGTGCTATATGTAAAGGGTGATTCATCGAAAGGTTTGATTTATGTTCATGTCATTTATTTCTTAAAAATAATATCATGTATACATTGGGCATAGCTACGTCTAAGATAGTCCATTCGGAAGGTCTAATTTTGGGCGACTCGTTCGAGCATAGCGATTGGTATTTCGCGGATAACACGAGTAATGTTGGCTTCCAAAGCGTCAATCGTAGCTGGATTATTCCTGAAGATGAAGAACCTTACACATCTTCAGAGAAAATAGTCTAAAGGTACGATATCGCACAATTTAGGCGGCAAATTTACCATAGCAAAACGTGAAATTAAGTGCTCACCAAAATGATTTCTCAACAAGTCCATTGTTTCAAGCGCTGTATAGCTCGTAGCGCCGGCTTGTTGAAACCAGAGCTCACCAGGACCATGTACTTGAATTTCAGTAAGCATATAGTCATTTAACATGGTGCGATAACGGTTACCATTGACGGAAACATTCTGATTTGCCTCATTTTTGAAAAAATATGAACCAATTATTTCACCTGCCAATACCGTTATTTTTAATGGAGGTAATGGTAGCTCTTAGTACTCTTCGGGTTACTCATCAGTCCATATACGGGAATTTTGTTTATTAACGTATCCATTGAGCCAGAAATGGGCTTCATCACTGAAAAAAATTTCACGATAAAACACCGGATTTTCATTGAGTTTTTCCAGAGCCAATTCACTGAAAGTATGACGCAAATTCAAGTCGCCTGGCTTAAATTCTTGCACGAGTTGAACTTTGTACGCTTTTAGGCAGAGATACTCACGTAAAATACGCCAAGCCAAGCTTCTGAGAACGACGACGAGTCGATTCGTCATGGTCTTCGCGTACACTCTCAGCTACAGCTGCTAAAGTCTTTTCACTACGTGCTGGATGTGGTCTAACCGGTCGAGTATCATCCATTAATGTAAACTGGGACTAAAATTCGCGAATGGTATTGACACTAGTGGTTTGAGTAGGTCGATTATGCGCAGCGTAAATTCCTCGAATCGCACTAAAAACAATTTGAAGACGCTGTTTCCAAGTCTGAGTCTTTCCAAGATGACTTCCAACCGATGCTGAACACAAATGAAAAAGCAGTTTGATAGGTGTCACGCGTCATGTGTCAAAAAAAGCTAATTTAAAATCAAACCTCACGATGAATCACCCTTCTGAAATATTCCGGGCTAAAATAAAAAAGATAAAAATTATTGCTTACTTGTTCTAAATTTATTGAAAACATAACAAAAACACATCTCTTTGTGGGAACATTTCAATTGCCAAATGGTTGAACTGATTTCGCTTAGTTACAATACTTATTAGCCCAGTTGGCAGAATAACCTGCCAGTTTATACCAAAAACTACTTAAGTAAGCAATATCCTTGGGCAAGGCAATCTTAAAGCATTCAAATAAAATATCTCAAAAAACATTCGTATCCTTTATACGACAGAAGACTTGTACTTCTGGATATTTGCACTTTATTCTTATACCTTCCACTTAAATAACTAATGAACTAATTAACTATCCAGTTCCAAGTTTGGTTCCAACTACATGAAATCAACAAATAGATTCAGTTCCCTGTACTCTGTTCTCGATTCAATCGAATAAGAGCGTAACAAGGGTCACCACATGGTAAAATGAAGTCATGCAAGCAGCTCAGTTTGCATTTTAATTTTGTGAATGAAAAAAAAAAAAAAAAAAAATAATAAGAAGTAAAAAACCTTATCGTTTGGTTTTAGAAAACTCTGGTCTTATCTGCAAATCAGATTGAAAACTCAGTATTGAAAAGCTGCCACAAAGGCTACCTCTTTCAATGACTTTGTGGATACTCTGTGCTCCACGGCTTATGGGAATGTACATTTCTTTTTGCCATGCAAGAAACGCAATTGACCGACATTGGATGATAATTTAATTAAATTCGCTACTCACCCTTAACTGGAGGGGGTCTAATATTCAAGTTTATATGTTTGTACGATTGTGTGAGTGTATAGCTCATTTCCATGTTAACTGCTGGCAAATATACTAAACCTACTACATATAGAATACTCATACTTTACAGTCGTTCCTTGCAGTGGTTTTGTGTTTTTCTTCTAATGAATTCATGAAGGACTATGACTCTGACTCAAGGGCGGGGTATGCAGAGCGGCAATACAGGTATCTGTGAATATTTTCATGCGAATAAATGTTAAAGCAACTCATTGCCATCTAGAGACACCAGAAAACACAAAAATTACATTACATAATTAAAACAACAAAAAACCATCAAGAATAGCAAGCACCAGCAAAAAAAGGACTTTCAATTAGATCCTTGAGTAAGTGTGCAAATGTGTGTTGGTGTGTTGACTGTTTTTTCACCTAACTGACATTAGACGGTGTTCCATCGTTGGCACTGTTTGTTCGTCTAATGCGCTGCTAACATTTTCAATTACGATTATTAGTGGTGTACGCGCGAGAGTGCTTACCAACAGACAAAAACAGCTTCTGGGAGCGTACTGGTTGTTTTTTTTTTTTTTTTTTTTTCATTTCAACACTATCAAATGTATACTTGTATCTTCTCATTCTACAGAACAGCCATTTAATCAACAACGACATGATGAGGATAAATGCGCAGCTGGAATTGTTTGAAAAGAATTAGGATAAAAAATCACGAATTTGAGACGTTGCGTCTTGATCATTTGAGACGCCGACTATACGTTTTTTGCTAATTAAGATTTGGAATCTAAGTATCTAGCGGTATATGAGGGGAATATGTGTGAGTTTAATTGGTTTAATGTGTGGGATCTACTCATTCCCAAAGCAGTCGAAGGCATTTATCATATTATAAGGGGTGATTCATCGTAAGCTTTGATTTCTAATAAGCTTCCTTTGACAGATTGCGCGTGACTCCTATCAAACTGCTTTATTATTTCTGTTCAGTATTGTCTGGCAAATCATCGTGAAAAGACTCACACCACAACAGCGTACCCAAATTGTTCAGCTGTATTACGAAAATCCGCATTCTGTGAGAATTGGTTTTTGATCGATTCGAGGATCTTACAGTGTTCATTATCGACCTACTGAAACCACTATTCGAAAATTTGAGTCCCATTTTACACAAGTGGATAATACTCTACCAGTTAGACCACGTAGTGAACAGACTACCATATAGCAGCTCTAGCTGAGAGTGTCCGCGAAGACCGTGACGAATCGATTCGTCGTCGTTTTCAGCAGCTTGGCTTGGTGTATTCGTCAACTTGGTGTATGTAACGTGAGGATCTCGGCTTAAAAGCGTAAAAAATTTAACTTTTGCAAGAATTGCAGCCAGGCGACTTGAATTTGCGTCATATTTTCATTGAATGGTGTTTGTGAAATTTTGTTCAGTGGCGAAGCTCATTTCTGGCTCAATGGATGCGTTAATAAACAAAATTGCCGTATTTGGGCTGATGAACAACCCGAAGAGTACCAAGATCTAGCATTTGGCCCGTATTTCTTCAAAAATGAGGCAAATCATGTCAACGGACTGTGTGCTTTCTAAAATTCAAGCACATGGCCTCGGTGAGCTCTGGTTTCAACAAGACGACGCTAAGAGCCATACAGCTCGTGAAATAATGGACTTATTGAGAAATCATTTTGGTGAGCACTTAATTTCACGTTTTGCTACGGTAAATTGTCCGACAAGATCGTGCGATATCAAGTTTTTGGATATAGACTATATAGTTTTTGGTGATAGTCTGCCACTTTTGGAGATAGTATCCCAAAATACGGATGCCATGACCTACTGTTGAGTTTTTGGTCGTTTTGGACGAGGTTCGTCGCCTGCTTACCACTCAGCTAACTGCCGAATTAACTCTGGTGTGAAGTAATGGAGCCAAGTGTCATCCATTGTCACACACCGACGCAAAAATTCGGCTTTATTGCGGTTGAACAGCTTTAAACACTCCTCAACACGTTGTTGTTTTTGGTCGACTGTGAACAAACGCGGCACCCACTTTGAACAAAGCTTTCGCATGTCCAAATATTCGTATATGATATATCCAACACGCTCTTTTGATATCTTCAGAGTCTCGGCTATCTCGATCAACTTCACTTTACGGTCATTCGTAATCATTTTGTGGACTTTTTGATGTTTTCATCTGAAACAGCCTCTTTTGGACGTCCACTGCGTGCATCATCTTCGGTGCCTGTATGAAAACATTTTAATTTTTCAATCCACTTGCGAAAGGTTCGTTCGGCTGGTGCAGAGTCCGGGTAACACTTATCAAGCCATTTCTTTGCATCGGCTGCATCTTTTCCCATCAAAAAGCAATGATAAGTCAACACACGAAATTGCTTTGAATCCATTTTTTTCACAATAACAAAAGTTGCATCACTTACAACGCTATATCTCGAGAACTAATCGTCCGACAGCTGCCAAATTTATACATGTATCTTTTGAAGGTTAGTTCTAACTGAAAATAGTATGGATTTAATTCAAGTGGTACCCTCTCTTAGGTCTTCAGAAATAAGCCAGCTACGATTGACGCTTTGGAAGCCAATATTACTCGTGTTATCCGCGATATACCAATCATTATTCTCTAACGAGTCGCCCAAAATTAGACCTTCCGAATGGACCACCTCAGACGTGGCCAACATTTACATGACTTCTTTTTTAAAAATAAAATGTCATGATAGGTTCTTTTAACTTGTTATAAAAATTTTAAGTTCCCTTTAAAATTTATGTGTTTTATTTTACATTTTAAGTCAAAGCTGACGATGAATCACCCTCTATTTACATTTAAAAACACAACTCTCAAATTTGGCATATGTATATATGTATTACCTTTGTAGATATTCAATCAGTCTTATGGTAATCAAATATTTTGTTGTCGCCTCTTCTTTTCCACAGTTCGAAAATATTTCACTATCGAAAAGCTCGAATCAAACTGATATTAAGATTGTTTTGAAGTTTGACAGCTCAAAAACTCTGTTCGTTTTGAATTTCCTTTCATCAATGAGTGGTTGTGTTTGTTTGTGCGACTGGATTAATCCACGACTAATTTTTGAGTAGACAATAAATAATAAATATTAGAGAAGTGTTTTCAGTGATGAATTATGAAAAATCCCGCACTATCTCGGACGTTCCCTGCACAGCCAAAAAAAAGATTACATGTCCGGAAAAACCCGAGCAGATATCAACGCTACCTTTAAGAAAACTAGATTTTGTGCTTTATTTCTGTAGAGATATGGGGGCCATGGGCCATTTTGACTGGAGGGACTGAATTGTTACTATTTTTATTGCGAAGAACCTAATAATTGTTTTTTTTTATTTTTTTACCAGTCACTAAATTTTAAAACTGTATGTCTCATATTTTAGAAGATATTCTAAAGACTACTTCTAGGTCAAAAAGGCCCGAGAGACGGATGAAGGTTAAACACATATAAAAATGCTTTTCTGAAGTTCCCTTTTCTGTGTTCTCCATAAAAACAAATATTTCTTTTGCTTTGTAGCTTCCTTAATCGCCAAGTCAATAAACAGCATTCTCTTAAAGTAAACAACAAAGGTTCCAAGGAAAGAAATTTTATGCTTCCGAAGTAGACTAAAACCCCTATCCCTGTGAAATTTCCATTTGGTTGGTTTTCCAACAACAGCTCTCCCTTATTCAGTGCATCTGAATCCCCTTTATCTGCTCCGGCCATCAATCAAACCACAATTTTTTTATTTCTTTTTCAAATTACATTGGTTTTCACCCCAGGAGCTTATCATACGCTTCAGTAATTACCTCAAACGCCCGCAGCCAAAATTATGTTTAACCACAAAGGAAAACAAAAAAACAATCTCCGTATTTCTCCAATAAATTCGAACATAAAACAACAAGTATCTTGGGTCCTTGACCCATTTGAAAATACGCCTATACATCATTTCAGTGATTAAATTAACCAAAATCAATATGCAATAGCCTGATTGTGATGGTGCTGATAATGGTCGTCATATAATAATAATCGTAACAATAAAAAAACCTCTCTAACCGCGCATCTCTCTTCGCGAAAAACGTCACGATAGTGGAGCATACATATATTACATCTACTCGTACATTGCTGGCGCTTTCCGACTTAGATTTTGACTCCAACTCTCTGTATCTCAATGAACCGGAAGGAGCCAACAATTTATTTCTTTCCTTCATCAAAGCATAAAAAGCACTTAAGGTCAGTAGTTTCAATAACGATGACGTCGTTGTCGACCAACAACCGACAACACCGACAAATAGCGGCATCTAAGATGATGATGATGATGGCTATACCAAAAGTCAACAAAAGGTCTATTCCACCCACAAAAAAAAAAGAAAAAAACTTATAGTTGTATCTGTGATACTCAATCTATGCAAAATGTGGATGCATACGGCTAGGCATGAGAATAAAGTGACTGCCGGAGGAATTCCTTAGGATGCAAAAAGAATAACACAAAAATTGGACGAGCTATGGCAGTAGCAGCGAAAATAAAATAAAACAAAAACAAGACAAGAGAAAAGATAATCACATGGAAGAAGAGCAAGCTAAAGATGGATATCCTAACATTAAAGCCAGCTCTAGATGCCAATGCCAAGTAGCTGAAGTTGTTTTATTGTACTCGTAGTTCCGTTTAGGAAAATGGAATAAATTTCACAACACTGAACATGGAACAATTTATATTAGAGTGAGCTGGAAACTTGCTGTGGGGAAAATGGTAAGTTATACGTTTCAGATTGACATGTTAAAGAAGTGACTTAAGTTTAACAAATGGGCTCTCGTCTTTCTTCTCGAAGAGAAATTTTCAACTATCTCAATGGGAAAAAAATCGTATGAAATTAGAAGCACTGTAGGGTTTCGAAATTAAAAGTTACTTGTTACGTGCCTTTAAGTAATGCCTGGTCCTACAACTCAAGGTTATTGGAGGCATTTGTTCCAACTAAGACTCATATATGGTAGTAAGATTTGTTACATATTCAAAGCTTACCTCATTAACTTTCAACTGCGCCTTTTTTGAGGACTATGTTCAGTACTATTTGACAGATCACCATTATAAGACTTACATATATTACATCAGAAGACCGCCTACACATAATCAAAACTCTCAATGCACTTCGAATTTGAAACTCAGTTCGTACATCATCGATCATAGACTGTTGTCAGCAAAACTCAATCTTATTCTTAACCACGCAGCTTTTGGGAGCGTTTTTCATATGATACATACCAGGGGTACCGGTATGTAGCATTTATTGTGAATGAGCCATAATTTTTTTGTTTGATTACTATGACACCTGTCAGATATATCTATAGGGTTTTCTTATAACGACTAGACAAATTGTTTTTAAATAAAAGGCAAACCATTTGAGATATTTCAAAAACTTTATTATTGGCTTGAAGTACAATCAAAACATTTATGAATGGAACTCGACTTCGTTCATATGGCTACCGGGAGCACGTTTACAGCGGTCGATTCGTTGGACCCAATCTTTAACGACTCGGCCACACATTTCGGCCGAAACGGCCGCTATTTCGCGTTCAATGTTAGCTCTGAGTTCTTCCAACGTCGTCGGCGTGTTGGCATAAACCAATGACTTAACATAGCCCCACAGAAAATAGTCAAGCGGTGTTAAATCTCACGAACGAGGCCGCCAATCGACTGGCTCATGTCTTGAGATAACACGCTCACCATACTTACTTTTCAATAAATCGATTGTAGCGTGTGCTGTGTGGCTTGTGGCACCATCCTGTTGAAACCACATGTCGTCCAAGTCCATATTTGGGCCAAAAATAATTGGTGATCATGGCGCGATAACGCTGACCGTTCACAGTAACGTGACGATCGTTATCGTCGACGAAAAAATATGGCCCAAACAGTTATTTCTTGTAGATGAAGTGGTGATTCATGAAGCACATGTGGGTTTTCACCCGACCAATAACGCATATTTTTCTTATTGACGAACCCATTGAGAAAAAAATGAGCTTCTTCACTGAAGATGATTTTGCGACTCTGAATATCTGTAGAAAATTTTTATAATTTGCAGACGTTGCTCCTTAGTGTATTTTACTATGATTAAAATGTTGAGTTTACTGAATAAATTGACAGTAACAGCTTGATGATTAGTGAAAGATTGCGTTTACAAATTAAATTCAAAGTTGTCAAGTCCCTATTGGAATACCTTTTAGTATACATCAAGTCATTGAGCAAACAACATCATATTTTATCAGTGTTAAAAATTTCGAATTTTGTACCAGAAAATGATGACTTGCAGAAAGCATTAATTTTTTGTTTTCATTTGAAGAAAGGTGATGCAGAGTCGCAATGAATGCTTGTCGAGGCAAATGGTGATCATGCTCTATCAGAAGCAACATGCAAAAGATGGTTTCAACGGTTCAGAGATAACGATTTTGACGTGAGAAATGAAGAACGTGGAAGACCACCAAAAAAGTTTGAAGACTCCAAATTGCAAACAATATTGGATGAAGATGACACTTTGAGTTAGAAACAAATGGCAGAAATGTTAAATGTTGCACAACAAACAATTTCTGACCGTTTAAAGCTATAGGAAGGATGGAAAACCGAAAAACCACTTGTGAAGCAAAATTGAAAGACACGATAAAAAATCAGTTTTGCATCGAATTGTTACTGGCGATGAAAAATGGATTTATTTTCAGAATCCTAAACGGAAAAAATCATGGGTTAATCCGGGACAACCATCATATTCGACTGCAAAACCAGATCGATTCGGAAAGAAAACAATGCTGTGTGTCTGGTGGGACCAGAAAGGTGTGGTGTACCACGAGCTCCTAAAACCTGGTGAAATTGTTAATACATACCGACAACAAATGATCAATTTGAACCATGCATTGATCGAAAAACGACCAGAATTGGCTAGAAGACACGGCAAGGTAATTTTCCTCCATAACAATGCACCTGCGCACAAAGCAAAACTGGTTCAGGATACAACTAAAGACTTATAGTAGCTTTGAGCTGTTACCCCACCTGCCGTATTCATCAGACTTGACTCCTTCCGACTACCATTTGCTTTCATCGATGGGACACGCATTAGCTGAGCAGCACTTTGAATCCTACGAGGAAGTCGAAAATTGGGTGACTTTTTTGTTTGCTTCAAAAGACAAACAGTTTTATTGGCGTAAAATCCATAAATTTCCTGAAAGATGGAAAAAATGTGTAGCTAGCAATGGCCAATACTTTGAATAAAATGTTTTTTTTACTGATGGGTCACGCATTAGCTGAGCAGCACTTCGAATCCTACGAGGAAGTCGAAAATTGGGTGACTTTTTTGTTTCCTTCAAAAGACGAACAGTTTTATTGGCGTGGAATCCATAAATTTTCTGAAAGATGGAAAGTGTAGTTAGCAATGGCCAATACTTTGAATAAAATGTTTTTTACTTTAACATTAAAAATTATTGTTTTATTTTCACAAAAAAAAAAAAAACGCTCACTTTATACCGGTACACCTGTACAAGTGGTGAATGATTATCTGAAAATATTGAAGAAACCGATGTGAAACTTAATAAAATACTGATAAACAACTTAGTTTTCCTTCTTCCCCAATAAGGATTGTCACGAAAGGTTCTCTCAATTGCCAAGCAAATTTCCATCGTCATGTTTTTAACAATTTGGACTCTAAAAGATTTCAGAGTCAAATTGATAGCCTTTGCCACCAAAACAAGTGACGAAAGTAGTCAAGGCTATAAAAAAAATTTCCCTATTGGTGCTTTGTATTTGGCGAATCAACTTAATGTCTATTGGGATGCTAATCACGCTGAATCATTGAAACCCCAACAATGGCAGCAATTGGCAGATATTTAAAATCCCCTCAAAAAAATTGAAGTAGTGTCGGCATTTTTGGCTGATAAGATCCATACAGATACTCGTAGAAGCAATCGAATAAAGGCAAACGGTCACCCCATAGAAGCACATCAGTAGAAATGTCTATGCTAAACAATACTACGCATACAATTGTTATTATCAGTACTCTGTCTAGTAAAGCAATTGGTCACATGTTACTGAAGTCATACACCATAAAATCAATGCACTTAAAGAACTCTCGACGGACAATCAGAATTTGAATTTTCTTTTTCCGTGTTGATGCACACAAAGATACAGCTTTTGCTTGAGGGCGATGTAGAGAAAAGAATGTATGATGGTAATGGACAAAGGCGAGCATATCTGTGGCAGTATAAATAAATATAAGATTTCAATTAAAACAGAATTTTTTTTAAACGTTAGATTGTTACTATTCTTCATCACCTTCGGTTAAATCGAGATGAAAGTCAGCCACTTTAACGGCGTTTAATATGAAGCGATTTGAATTTTTCGATTTCATTTGTGAACCTCATCTACTTTACCTTTTGCCAACAAATGATGACGTATTTCAACGGTTGTCAACTTTTTCTCTTTTTCAATTAGGACATGGTCCACGTCACATTCCATGTGAGTATGCCCCGGAAGAAGAAATTTGTGATCAATCGTTTCCACACTATTTTGCAGTTGTAAAAAAGTCTCGTATGAGATTCTTTCTCACTAAGAAACACCTCCCTTATGCAGACTACGACTGAGTTCACACTCAATAAGCAGTTTTTCTTTCGCGTTTTATTTAGCTTTGATAGGATATTTTAAAGGCGATTTTTTATTGAAGTTTCCTACGTACTTTAAAAATGCTGATCACAGCGCTAGATCGAGAAGCTTAGTCCTTTTCAGACGGTGCAATAAATTTGTTCGTATGTTCTTATAGTCGATTTTTGTATTTTTGGGTTTTGGCGCAAACATTTTAATTTCGTTCTGAACGTTTTCGACTTCTAGGTCTCTGTGAATATCATCGGAGAACTTTGTTTTGGGAATGTCTGTAAGACGTTTACGTTACTAGATTTCGTGCAACCCCAAAGCTGTTTACCATATGTCCAGACTGGTTTTAGCACTTGCTTATATAGGGTGATTCATGGTGAGCTTTGATTTTTAATAGGCTTTTTTGACAGATCACGCGTGACTCCTATCAAACTGCTGTGTCACTTTTGATCAGCATTGTTTGACAAGTCATCATGGAAAGACTCACACCACAACAGCGTCTCCAAATTGTTCAGCTGTATTACGAAAACCAGCGTTCTGTGAGATGTGTTTTTCATGCGATTCGAGGAAGTTACTGTGCGCATAATCGACTTACTGTAATCACTATTGACAATATCATTCACAGATTTGAGTTCCAGTTTACATTAGTGGAGGATACTCGACTGATTAGACCACATCCAACACGTATTGAAGAGACTATAGCAGCTGTAGCTGAGAGTTTATGCGAAGACCGTGACGAATTGATTCGTCTTCGTTCTTAGCAGCTTGGCTTGGCCTATTCGTCAACTTGGCGTATTTTACGTGATAATCTCGGCCTAAAAGCGTACAAAATTCAACTTGTGCAAGAATTGTAGCCAGGCGACTTGAATTTACGTCATATTTTCAGTGAATGGGCTTTAGAAAAATTCAATGAATCTGGTGTTTTATCGTGTAATTTTGTTCAGTAATGAAGCCTATTTCTGGCTCAATGGATACGTTAATGAACAAAATTGCCGTACATGGACTAATGAGCAACTCGAAGAGTACCAAGAGCTACCATTACATCCATTAAAAATAACGGTTTGGTGTGGTTTATGGGCTGGTGGAATCATCTTCAAAAACGAGGGTAATCAGAATGTTACCGTCAATGGTAACCGTTATCGCGCCATGTTAACGGACTATGTGCGTCCTGAAATTCAAGCAAATAGCTTTGTTGAACTCTGGCTTAACAAGACTGCGCTACGAGCCATATAGCGCTTGAAACAATGGAGTTGTTGAGAAATCATATTGGTGAGCACTTAATTTCACGTTTTGCTACAGTTAATTGGCCGCCTAGATGGTGCAATATCATACCTTTGGACTATTTTCTCTCGGGATATATAAAGTCTCAGGTCTTCAGGAATAAGCCAGCTAAGATCGACACTTTGGAAGCCAACATTACTCTTGTTATCCGCGAGATACCTGTCGCCATGCTCGATCGAGTCGCATAAAAATTGAATCTTCCAAATGAACGACATCAGACATAGTTTATTTATTTATTTATTTATTTTCACAGGTACGAATACAAAATAAAATTTGTAAATATAAAGCCGGGGAACTGTGCCCATATGGCTGTTACTTAAATGTAGTACGATTTACAATTTTTACAATAATTTACAATTTTATATTTACACGAACCTTAAGATTGACTATTCTTATAAGTATAAGGATACTAGATTTAGATTTGCTTTCAAATTGAATTTAATTTATGTTTAGTCAATAATGGAAAAAATTTAGAATTCTGTGATGGTAAGGAGGGATCAAGCAGTTCGGATAGCGTTGGAATATTATCAGCAAAGTGGTTTTTAGTAAGTTGGCAGCTTTGAAGCACATGATGTATTGTTAAATTCCCCTGACAAACGTTGCATAATGGTTGAGTATCTGTGTTGTGCAAGTGGGCCTTATTAAACAGTGCATATCCGAATCTCATTCTACAGAGTTTAACCGATTGTAATTGGCTCAAGGATTCATTGTAGAATACAGGCGCTAAAGATGGCATATGTGTTCTTAAGAAGGAACTTTACAAGTTCCAGCGGTTTTCTGCTTCTATTTGTATTTCTTGCACTTTTGGTAGCCATATTGCAATTGCGAAAGGTGGTATGGAATACACCAAAGGCATATTAATTGCTAGACGGGCTCCTGCGTCTGCTTTTTCATTACCTGGAATGCCTACATGTCCGGATGTCCATATAACATGGATCCTTGGGGAGTTTAAAACGATCACGGAGCGTAGAAAATGAAAGACCGGCGTTTTGCTATTTTTGTTTTGGATGGCGTGTATTGCGCTGAGGGAGTCGGTGCATATTGCTGTTTTTCCATTAAGAACTTTTGCGAAGTTGAACGCTTCTACTAGTGCCATTACTTCACCAATGAAGGAGTTTTGGTTGGGAGTAGTAATTTGTTGTTGGGAATAATTGTTGAATTCTGTCAAATTCATTGTATAGCCTGTAGACACAAAATCCTGTGGTTCCTTCGTGACACGAAGCGTCTGTATATAAAATACAATCAAAATTACCCTCTGACAACAGTTCCAGAAAGTTTTTTCGATAGACTACCGGCTGCGTGTGTCCTCTACGTGAAGCGCTGAGCGAGTCGTTTATTAGGTGCCGAGGAAAAAGCCAAAGTGGTGTTGTCTCATAACTCAGTGGTTTCACAATAGTGACATTTGCTAGATTATTGCTGCGAATGGAGTTGAAGAGTGCACTTTGGTTTTTCGATTTTTTGGCATTAAGACAGCCAATGATGCATATATTGTGAAGTGGGTGTTTCCTATCATTTAAGCTTTTTGGCAATCATTTTAACTTGGGTTGTGGTTTTTATGTCCACGAAGCGCATGGTGTTAGATTCTGCCAACAAAGAGTCAATAGGTGTCGATGGTAATGCTCCTAAAGCAGTACGTAGTATTGTGTCTAATTTTGTTTGTTTGTTGGTCGCATCTTTTCGTCCAGTTTGAAAATAAGGAGAGTAGATGGTGTATAGCGCCTCTTATTAGCATTTGGGCTATATTGATGGCTGTGTTATGTTGAGGTCCTTTATGTTAATTGTATATTATTTTTAGCAGGTTGTAAACTTTTGCTAGTTTCTCTCTGATGGCTTTTTCGTGAGCATGACTTTTACAAGTTTTGGTACAGATCAGACCAAACATTTTACCTTTTTCCAAAAGAGAAAACCTGACATTCTCTATGTTTATTGCTGTATTTGTACAGCTGCGTTTGCGGCTGTAAGACTTCCATTTTTTCAAGAATCAATTTTGCTCCTGAGTTTTGACAACACAGTAATGATTTCGAAACCATCCGCCCCAGCGCTTCTGTCTCTTTTACAGGTTTATCAGATGCTAAAACAAAGATGTTGTCGGCGTATGTTAAAGTAGACTTGGTGTGTTGGTTGCCCGCTTCTATCTCCATAAGTAACAAATTGATATAGGCATTATACAGTGATGTCGAAATTGGAGATCCTTGAGGGACGCCGTTTTTGATTGGTGTTATTATGGATAGGTAATCATTGACTTGGACAATTATAGCCCTATTAGACATGAATGAGTAAATTATTCTTAAAAGGTCCCTGTTAATTTTCCAATTTTCGAGTTGTCTTATTACACCCCATATAGTGACCCTTTCGAAGGCTATCTCCAAGTCCATGCTTATGGAGCAGAGTATGTATCCCTCTGCTTGGCCTGAAGCCATGTTGTCCACAATTAAGATGTTTTTCCAAGATCCATTTAAGCCTGTTCCAAATTATTTTTTCACATAATTTCGACAGGACTGAAAGGAGGGAAATTGGTCGGAAGCCATCAATAGAATGATGGTCATGATTTGACTTAGGGATTGGGATCAAGGTTCCTTTTTTCCATTCGTGTGGAAAAATACCTTTATCCAACATGCTGTTATAAAGTCCAACTAATCGCAACATGACTTGCACTGGTAATCGTTTGATCATCTTGAAAGTAATTTTGTCTGACCCCGGCGTTGAACCTTTTGTCCCTTTAAATGATTCCATGAACTCTGCTAATATAATGGGATCAACACGTTTGGTGGTAACGCTGGGAACTGAGGAATTAAAAGGGGAGCAGTTTCTGCACGAGCAGTATCCCGCCCGTTTGTCCGCGAAGCGTTGTGCTATTTCAGCTGGGTCTGTCACAGAGGTGTTGTTCTGTTTGATAGAAGTAATTCTGTGATGTGCACGGTTCCCATACATCACTTTAACCTTGCTCCAAAGTGTCCTGGAATCCAAAGAGGGTTTGAGTGAACCCAAGAAGTTTGACCACGCTTCGGCCTTGGCTACCCGCACCGTGCGTTTTATTACGGCGGCTAAGCGGCGATAAGCAATGGCATTCGCGGTATTTGGATGCCTTTTTAGGTGAAGCCATGCATTTTATTTTTCTTTGGTCAACTGTTTTATTTTCGAATTAAACCAAATAGGTTGCGAAGACTTATGAGGGGGACGCAAAGAAGGAATGGATGTTGCCGCTGCTCGTCTGATTATTTTCCTTAAATTTGCTGTTTCTTTATTGATATTTTGTGCAATTGGTATTGAAGAAGCTAGATGTTTAACATTTGTGGCAAATTTATCCCAATTGGCTTTCTTTTCAATAAAACGAGAATTAAATATTCTACCATATGTGAATGATTCTGCGGTTTCCAGTTGGTGTTGGGTGCGATTGCAGGTGATGCTTATGTTAGGTCTACTGCAGTAAATGTATTTTTGGTGGAAAATAAAGTCGGGGATTCATTGTTTAACAGAATCAGGTTAGAGTTTTGAAGCCAATTTTCCACAATAGTTCCTGCACTGGTGGTGTTAGGCGAACCCCAGATGGAGTTGTTGGCATTAAAATCACATAGGATAATGCTGTGCGAGAGCTGGTTCCCCGCCAGGTTCAGGTATTCTTGCTGATATACAGTTGTTTGGGACTGTCTGTAAATGTTTTGTATTGTATTTGGGATAGGTTAACTTGTAACGTTTGGGTAAGAATCGATGATGCCGAGCTCGTATATGAATGTGAGATGCCTGATTTTATTAGTATGGCCGTGCCGTCTTTGTTTCTGTTGTTTGGCTTATTATTAAAATAAGTGACGTAATTTTTATATGTAGTTGGAGCTTTATTTACTAGCACCTTCGTTTCTTGCAGCGCAATAACCGTAGGCGAATACTTTTGAATGAGAATGTCCAGATAAGGCAGGTTGTCGAAAAATCCTTGAATATTTCACTGAAGAATTGTTAGATTAATCTTTTTATTTTTAATGTTCTTGTCGTGTTTTAAAATTTAAGTTTTATTTTTAAAAATGTTTTTATTGGTGTTGGATTTTGGTTTGGTTTGTGAAGAGCTTGCTGTTGGGTTTTCTAAGTGGTTGTCAAAGTAGGAGTTATGTAGTTCAGTTTTTCCTTGTTCTTTTGTCAGATTCTGGAATTACATATTTTAATGAGGACAAAGAGGTCTTACTTATTGTGACAGGGCTAGGACCATAGTAGTCCTGGAATGTTTTGGGGCTAACTAAGTGAGATGGATGCATTTCCATATCATTTTCTGTAGTATTACTAACGATTTCTGCTTGTATGTTCTTTTCTTGTAAAGATATTAAAGAGGTAGTTTTTATCTTATTATTGTCCTTGTTGTGTTGAAGCGTTGCAAGTATTGTTTTGGTAATTTGATTAGTGCCTGTTCGCTAACATCCTTCTTCGTATGGGGAAACTTCGGCACAAACTGCACATATGTTATTTGTTTCCAGGCAATAGTTTTTGGTGTGTTCTATTTTTTGGCATATACTGCAAGACATGGGATTAGGGTAGTAAGGGTTCACTTCTAATATCTGCCACCTTAGTTCAGGGTTCAGGGGCGTCGAACGTCAATATAGCAGCTCCAGTTGCCTTAAGAGTTCCTCCTTCGTTTCTAAAGAGTTTTCTTACTGCAATAACTTTAAATTTTCTTAACTCTTCCAGGATAGCCTGAAAATGGAGTTATAGGAATAAATACGGCCTTGGAAAGAATTAAGAGATAGATGGATATTTTATGGATATAATGGATAGATTATTTCGACTGAAACATGACCAAGAGACTTGCACTTGACAAATCTGTCGGCGACTTTTTTATTATTTATCTGGATTAGTAGGTCACCATTTCTAAGAGCTTTGAAATCTTTATAGTAGGTGGAGACAGCGTCAATGCCTTTACCTATGATTATTGGGTTTCGGTTGGCAATGTTTTATCACTATCCATTACTGAATTAGTAATAACCAGGAATTGCGCAAAATCAGCGGGTATTTGCGATTTACAGATAACACTTGGCCATTGTTCTCTTTGTGCATGTGCTCCTCTGTCTGTTTTTTTTTTTTTTTTTTTTTTTTTTCGTCGTTTTGTTGGTTTGCATTGGGTCAGCCCATAAAACCGGTTTGTTGTTTTTGCCGCCATATCGGCTGGGGCGATTGATAAAACTTTGATGTGTAGTTTCTTTTTCTGTAAAGTTTTTGTAAAAAGTTAAATTGTGTAAAAATTACTTATAAGTGGAACTGTTTAGGTTTATTGAACAACACTAGCAACTAGGTCGGTAAGTTTTGTGTACTAAAAAACTTTTTAAACAAAAATACACTGCCTCTCAATGTATGATTTAACGAAAAAATACCGTGCTTCACTTTAAGTACGTGTGTCACTTAGAAGAGTTTGCTTGGTACTGATCAGCCCTAGTTGTGGCCAACATTTACATAACAATAATTATGCCATGAGTTGTTATTTCAACTGGTAAAAAAAATGTTAGGGTTGCTTTCAAATTTATGTATTTTATTTTACATTATAAATCAAACTTTACGATGAATCACCCTATATAGCAGCAATTTGTTCTCTAAACTGAGCTTAGAATACTTTCAAGAAGCCAGTACATGTCTTTGTACTTAATCTCAAGCTCTGCATGTTTTTTGATTGATGATCGGGCAAGAAGCGATTTGTGTCGGTTTAGGACGATTAAGTAAGATTCACTCGAAGACCTTGGATATAATCGGGAGGAACGATATTAGTCTGTATGACTTGACTTCAGTCAGCGGTTTACTGGGTTTCGGAACCATAAAAATTTTGGCAACTTCCCACTGTTGCAGTACATACTCTAGTCTTATGGTGGCATTTATATGATAGAGCAGCTTTAGCAAACCTTTCTTCGGTTGCGTTTTCAGTATCTCTTCCGTAATAAAGTCATATTCGGGGGTTTTATTGGGTTTAAGCGTGTCTATAACTTGTCTAAGGTCCCAAAGTGTAGCCTTTTCTATTGGAAGGTTTGTTGTCACGTTTAGCGTATTGACATTTTCTGGAAGCACAACCTCTATTAGGAAATCTTCCTAGTGAGTTTTTTTGTAGGATAATATGGGTGGTTCTTATTTCTTAACTAAGGATTCGCACAATGAAAGGATAACTGGAGAATGATTGAAGGAGAGATCTAAGCTTTTTTCAACTTTGACGTAACTAGCGTCTGCTCTTTTTCCGATAAAAAAAAGTCTATCAGATCGGGTGTTTTGGCGACATCCGAGGACCAGTACGTTGGCCTGCCTGTTGAGTAACATTGTCAACCACATTCTATGCCAGCGCTGTAGAGAGTTTTGCTTTTTTGCAAGATACCTCTTGAGCCTTAAAAGGTGTGCTTCGCATTAAGTTCGCCACCAATAAGAAAGATTGGTCCAAGTGAGTTAAATAGGTCAATGAATTCTGTGACCATCACCTTTCGCCTTCTTTGGAGCACGTTCATCGGGTAAAACCGATTTAACAAAGCCAAGCCAGTCTTTGAAGTGGTCTCACAATTTAGCTTGTTCTCCAATGTGAGCAAACGCGCCAGCCATCGCCCGGACAGCTATCTCATGCCCAAAATCACGACAAAACTCTGCGAACTGATTATAAGCGATTGAGTGGGTCCCATATACACAATGTAGAATGGGCTTGATTTTTTCACAGGTTTTGCCACTCAAAAAAATGAAGTGGATCACGGAGCCATACTACTCTTTTTCCATAGTCGCATGGACGATGTTTTAAAATGTCGGATTGTCACCAAATTTGGAAACGCGGACTAAATGAGGTTCTCATAAATGATGGTAGACTGACTTTGGCTCAGAAGCACCACATATTTTTTAATCCGGGTATTCATTAAACAGCCCACGTTAAAAACGATTCCGGCTTCTATTGCTGACCGTCAGGTATACAGAAATGCGTGAATAGATCTTCTCTTTAGGGATTTTTCGTTTATAACTGCGCACATGTTTTCGGAGCCAGACTCATTTAGTTTTTACGTGACCGTTATACTGAGTACTTCGTAGGATATTTTAGTAAAAATGAATTTTAACCTCTGTATTCAAACCAAAAAGGTATTCACGGCATTCCCAAGCATAGATCAATTTCAAGAAAACGAAAGTTTACGAGAAATCAACATACACTCGAGCAGTCTTTCTCGAATACCAGTACGGAATTACTATAAATAATCTTTTTTGCAGTTTGATGGATTTAGCAAGTAAATTTTATTCACGAATTAATGGATAGCATCAGATTTAGTTTGTAAATTTAGTATGGAAAGTGCTGTTAAAGAAGAGAAGAACTAGACGTTAAAGAGAAAGAAAATTCAGATACAAATTTGACAGTTTCGGGACATGGCACGTGGAAAAAATTTGGCCATACTTCACGTTTTGCTGTAGTAACTCTGGCGGGAAAATATTGTAAAAAAGGCGACGATTCGTGTGTAAAGTCTACTTACTGTCAGAGCTCAGTCTTATGGGAAAATAAAAAAGGCAGCGATCCTGAAGCTTACGAAGAATGGCTCTCATTACATGAAGATGATTGCGACACAAATCATAAAGGATCGGCTTCAAGTGTAAAAGACATGCTTGGTCGCTCGATAAGTAAATACGGGGTGAAATATTCGTGGAATATTGTTGCTACCTACATGTTAAAAAAGGAATGGGATTAGGATGCCGTAGTTTGAAAAAAGCCGATAAGAGCTTAGGAGGAAAACGTAAAACCTCGCTTAAATTAACTGTCAGCGTAATTAATAAACCTTAAAAGTATTACAACCTACCGATCATGAGATATCCAGATTATGTGGATGAAATGTATAATCCAATCTGGGCTATATTTTATCATTTGAGTCCGACTGATATGAATCCAATCCATGAAAACGGTCCAGAAGACGCAGACAGTTGGTGCGCTTATCGCCGCGTGGAAGCTGAAGGAATGTACTTGACTAAGTTCAAGCACGATTTTCTCCCACTTGATCCAAATTTTCGAAAATCTCTGAAGCCAATATACGAGGACTTGTCTATGTAAATTGCTAGATAGATGTAAGGAAAATAATATTTAGAATAATAACGAAAGCTACTACAACTACAACTTTGGCACTTTACTCCAAAACTTCTCTACAGTGGTCTTAAACCTATTGAATTATCACATTACTTTGCTACTTCAATATTCAAGGACGGATAAACTCGTACATCTACTTTGAAAATATCTAATGTGATGGGAGTGATAGCTACACCTGCAGCAAGAGATTATGTCGCTAGCAAAAATGAAACAAGACTACGAGTAGCAGAGCATCGCCAACAGGCTGCCTCGAAAAAGGGTCTATTATCTCGAAGAACAGATTCAACAGCCCAGCGGGCTTTTTTTGAAAACAAGGAAGGTGAACTTTATGGGCCTGGAATAGCAGATTAGCTTTAAGTATGATTTTTATCTATTTACAACAATGAAATCAATCATTTTATCTTTAAAGTTCTCAAAACAACATTTTTCAAAGTTGCTGCAGTTGTTGCTCAAGAAGAAATCATCCGATCGCTTTGATTTTTTTGCTTGTTTCCTATATGTTTCTCTATACTCGTGCAATCACCCTCATATGGCCAAAAATCAACAAATTTTCGTGCAAAACTTAAATTTTTTTTTTTGAAAACTCTGATATTTCGTTAAATTTTAATTTTGTATAGACAATATCTTTTTTTTTTTTTCTTGATTTCAGCTACGGTGAAGGCCGCAATCACTGCGGCAGTGGAGGACTTTTTTTTTGTTTTTTTTTTCTTTGAAAATTTTTGTGTATATATTTATTATTTATGTATAAATTACTTATATCCTCCAAATCTTAAAACATTTGATGTAGTAGTTTTCTTTAAAAAAATTTCCGAAAAATCTCCTTTTTTGAAGGTCACACTAAGCCACCCTTAAATCAGTTCACTGGAAGCACTAGAAATCCTGGACAATTTCTTCATTCACATCGCATAAATAATTCTATTGATCAGATCAAAGATCCTTAATTCGGATATGGTCTGTGAAGGTCTTGAAAGACATTGCGAAGCATTTGGTTTCAAGCCTAAAATAGCACTGAGGATCGTTGAAAAGTTAGATTGTCAACATTTCAACGAAGCTGTACAGGTCACCTGAGGAAGAATAACTTGCAATAGATAAGCTGATAAAAAACATAGCATTTGGAGTGGTAACTGGAAATCTACCAACTACGCAAAATTAGAGCTTGATTTGGCTCGAAGGAGTCAGGACAACTACTCCCATGTATCTTCCAATCGATATCAATGGAAAGTCCCGCCCCCCCGTTTTCTTTAAAAAATGCTCTTCCAACCTGTCTCTACCCCTTTCCAGCCTATTTCGTTTACCCCTTTTACAGGGAGAATTTTCCCAGATTTGGAAGAGCTTTTTTAAAATCCCGATGTATAAAAAGTGATCTAAGCATGAAGTTAACAATTATCGTCCCATTGCTAAACTCTCTCAAATACTCAAACTCTTTGAAAGCATTTTATATTAAGCTTTCAGCTTCAAATATAAACCTTTTATTTCTCCCAGACAACACGGTTTTCTAAAAGGCAGATCAACCACCAAAAACCTAGTTGAATTCATGTCTTGTTATCACAACTGCTTTCACTGATAAGTTATCTCTTCAACAGATCCTCTTCAAATTGTCTGCTCTCGGCTTTGAACCCCTTTTATTAAAATTGATTTCTTTTACCTAATAAACCGTTATTTTATAATGTAAAGTAAAAAACATAAATTTGAAAGTGAAATTAAAATTTTGGGCGACTCGTTTGAGCATAGCGACTAGTACCTCGCGGATAACACGAGTAATGTTGGCTTGCAAAGTGTCAAACGTAGCTGGCTTATTCCTTAAGACCTGAGACTTTACATATCTCCAGAGAAAATAGTCCAAAGGCGCGACATCGCACAATCTAGGGGGCCAATTTACCGTAGCAAAACGTGTAATTAAGTGCTTACCAAAATGATTTTTCAAGAAGTCCATTGTTTCACGCGCTATATGGCTCGTAGCGCCGTCTTGTGGAACTCACAGCTCACAGAGACCATGCGCCTTAATTTCAGGAAGCACATAGTCCGTTAACATGGCGCGATAACGGTTACCATTGACTGTAACATTCTGATTTGCCTCATTTTTGAAATATGGACCAATGATTCCACCAGGCCATAAACCATACCATACCGTTGTTTTTAATGAATGTAATGGTAGTTCTTGGTACTCTTCGGGTTTCTCATCAGCCCAGATACAGCAATTTTGTTTATTAACAAATCCACTAAGCCAAAAATGAGCTTCATCACTGAACAAAATTTCACGATAAAACACCGGATTTTCATTGAATTTTTCCAGAGCTTAATCACTGAAAGTATGACGCAAATTCAAGTCGCCTGGCTTCAATTCTTGCACAAGTTGTATTTTGTACGCTTTTAGGGCGAGATCATCACGTAAAGTTATCGATTACACCAAGTCAAGCTGCTCAGCTACAGCTGCTAAAGTCTCTTCACTACGTGCTGGATGTAGTCTAACCGGTCGAGTATTATCCACTAATGTAAAATGGGACTCAAATTTGCGAATGGTATTGGCAATAGTAGTTTCAGTAGGTCGATTATGCACACCGTAAGTTCCTCGAATCGCACGAAAAACATTTCTCACAGAACGTTGATTTTCGTAATACATCTGAACAATTTGGAGACGCTGTTGTGGTGTGAGTCTCTCTGTGATGACTTGCCAAACGATGCTGAATAAAAATGACAAAACAGTTTGATAGGAGTCACGCGTGATCTATCAAAAAAATCCACTTAATATTCGGTTTAGTTCTGCCTTTTCTGTTTCATTCCTGGCCTTATCTGGAGTTCCACAAGGTAGCTATCTTGGTCCTCTATGGTCTCCTCTTTCTCTCTTTACCCTGGCGATACAAAAAAATTTAAAACTATTTCTTCTCCGCATGACGCCGACCTTTTTCAAGAAGACCTTGATCGGTTTTCTAACTGGTGCCTCAAAAACTGCCTGGAACTTAATGTAGCCAAATCTGTAACCTTTTCATGTAAATGCTACCCGTTTTTTTACCGACTTTATTTTCTCTATGGCCAACGAATTCCCATAATTCAATCTATTCAAGACCTTGGCATGTTATTCGACTGTGAGCTTAATTTCCGTTTGCATATCAATGAGGTATACCTTAAAGCGAATTCATAACTTGGCTTTATTAAACAGTCATTCACGGAATTTTCCAACCCGTATGTAACCAGATCACTCTATGTTACCTTTGTAACCCTATCACTTCTGGACGCAGAAAAAACTTCGATGCTATAAGAGAAGTCAGATTAGTAGCAAAAGGGCCACTTTTGCATTAGTAAAAAATGTGTGTCTAAAGCCCAAAAGTTGGCATATAGGCATATCTTGAAAAAAAAACGACGTAAAATAGCCCGTAAATTTTTTAACTGACTTTATATTTACAAGGAACTTGATGTCACTTGTAGTACACATTAAGCCTCTATAGTACACGCGTTTTGCAACACAATTGATGGATGCTGTGAAGTTGAATGACTGGTAGATTAGGTTTATCAGAGATTTTTGAACGACTATTTTGCTCCTAAAATTCACAACCAAATCTCGGGTATTTGGACTTATTCTATCTTTTATTATTATTTCACTCGGTTTAATAAAAGCCAAGTTTTGGTTGTTAAACGATTGGTTTAGGGGTAGGCCTATACACATAGATATTCCAAAATTTAACAAAATGTTGCAAGAACTAATCATCAAATATCGAGCTCATAATGTTTTTCCTAGATTTGTGCTTGTTCTGGAATTCGAAAAAAAAAAAGATTCATTGCACGTTTGATATTCACATACTCGTACTACAGCACCTGGAGAATCCTAAATCTTCAATCTGATGCTCCTTTGCCAGCGAACGTGCAAAGCTGTCCCTTCGAAATGGCCTCCGATTCTATTAAGCACAACTTGTTTGTGTTTACTCATTTCAATATAGAATGATAAAATTTACATAAAATCCATGTGGACAATCACTAGCACGCCCTACGGTTAGTCACACCTACTTATTGCATAGTGCTCGCTTTATTTTATTGTACAATTCAACCAAACCCATGCCTTAGCTGTCCCGGATCTCGACGCTTAACGTTCTCGGTTGGGGGATTATTTAAAGTTTCCCGCTTGCTCTCTCGTTGTACCCGTATTATCGTATCACAGTCGCCCTTTGGTGTCAGTTTCTTACACCTTTTTCTCAGTAAAATAGCCTTTATTACACTTAGTATGTTACGTCTGTAGATACGCATCGACCTACCATATGCATGTGTACGTAGTTACGGTAGTAGTCTGAGGACAAAGAACTCTCCATCATAGTGGCTAAATGATGCGATTGGATTATTTGTGTAAGCCTCCAGTAAGGCAATTCAGGAACCGATGATGAAAAGAGCCTTTACGACTATTTAGTCGATACGAAATGTGTCTATGTTTGTATCTGTCCGTTCGTATGTATTTGCATGTATTTGTGCAACTATTTATCCTTTTCAGCAGGGGTTTTTAGCCTCGTTCACACATCCTGAAAGTTTGCGTTTTCTCGTTTCCTGATCGTTTGTTTGAAATTTTAATGGGGATGAAAGGACGGCCGGCTGGTCGGCCGGGTGCCTGAATGGCCGGGTGAAGCCTTAAAAATGAAAACTTACGGGTGCTTTTATTTTTCAGTCAGAGACTTATTACTGACGACTGGTCGCTGGTCTCTGGGATCTGTGTTTGTGCTTGTGCCGGTGCCTTTACTCTTCTGCTCTGGAGGACACTCAAATGCTTATGAAGTGCCAAAAATCCGAATAGCGATTTAAATGGACTCTCAACAATGTTTTTTTCTTTATTATTATTATTATTTTTTTTTTTTTAACTTTCATCCATTCTATGTGTCGGTTGGTCTATCCCAGCATGGTCTTCTTTGAATTATGGATTTTTTCGAAAAGTTTTTCTGTCCCCATGTGAATGAGTGCCAAGTGAGGTGGCGGCGACGACAGTGGAGTGTGATAGAGTAAGTGAATATGCGCGCCTGGCGGACAAAAGGAAAGGGAATGCAAGGACGTTTCAAAAGCTTGGGTTATAATTTCTTGTCGCGAGTATTTAATATGTGGAATGGCTTTTGGCACTTTTGGCAAGGGATCAGCGTTTGTATCAATTTGGTAGCCATTATTGAAAGGTTAATTTTTGTTCTTTTCGAAGAACTATAGCGTTGTCTGTGACTTTGTGTGTATGGATACCTAGTTTTGTCTCCATGGTTAGGTAGACATAATCCGCTTATATTCGCCTATCTTGGTACTTGCCATCTAAAGTTTAGTGTTCGTTTGGTGGTTTTTTTGCGATGCCACTGATAGAGAGACATCTCTGTCTTGTTGAGACTTTGGAAAACACCTCCATGTGGCGGATATTGTTTGAGGACGCTATATTTTGGATACAAGCCAAAGAGTTCAACGAGGGAAAAATAATTTAACTGGAAATCTTTGTCTTTGTAGATGGGGTTCTTTTTTATTCGGCAGCTCAGAACTGAATAATGACTTGAGTATAGATTGTCTTGTGATGCAGTTCGAATGACACCAATTGGTTTTTGATTTATTAAGTTGCACAGAATAAATAGTTTTTTTTACAGAAAATCACGACTACAAAATAGGGATAACATCTATCGATATGCATATGGGCATGATGGCAGGTTTGCCATCATATCTAAAGGAATAACTCAAGTCGCTATGTTAGAAATGCCACCTTGACATCCTGGTGAAATAAATAAAAACTATTGCTCGAAACATTTTCTACCTGTAGTTCCAATTGATAGAACCTACTGTGATATTGCCCGATTACGGTTTATAAATACTTTTGTCAGAAAATATGTTAAATCATTAAGATGATGGAAATGACTTATACTCAGTAGACAGTTCGAGGCTGCGAAGTACTGCATTCCGGATATTATCATTTGCTCAATTAATCACTAAAACCCTGACAGACCTGAGCAAAGGTTGAAACTGCCTTTGGCGCGCAGTAACCAGGTCTTAAGGACGGTATCGAAGAGTACTGAGATGATTTGCTTCCATTATTCAAGAAGAATAATGTCAATCTGAGCTTTCCGTCGAGGAAATGATTTACATGGCCACTGGAAAAAAATGCTTACCCGATATCAAAATCAGTGCAAGAATCAAAAAAGAAAAAAAATAAAATTTTGAGGATAAGGTAATCACGAAATTAGTTTCAGCAGAAGGGAGTCTCATTAAGTCAAATTGATGGAAAAATAACATATATTCTTTGATTGAGCACAAAAAAAAACCAACAGGGCTGGATTTTTTTTTTTGTTTTATGCGAGATGCTGAGACATTCATTATGCTTCCACCATGTGATCTTACGTCTAATGATAATCTCCATGCGAGTAGACCTTCAGAACCTTCGCAGATTTCGTTATCAAAAATCTGTCAGATTATGCTAGCGCAGAAAGTTGACGAAAATGAAGCAAGAGACTGTTTATTAGCCTTCCACCAATACAAAATGTTGAGCTGCTTACTACGTATGTTACTGCCTCTAGTTGCGCACTCCAAGTGGTTTAAGGTCTATTTCTACTTGTGCGAGCAAACTGAATTAAGGTCTTTCTCGACTGGAGGGACACAGCATAGATTCGAAGACTCTGCAGTCCACATTGGTGTCGATGCCGCTCCATCGCTTGTCCTCCAAAGCTCCTCCAAATATGGAAGAACATTTTACGAAGGACATTACCTCAGCGCTATAAATTAAATCAAGATCTTATATAGAGTCTTCTTAATTGTTTGGAATAGGGCTTTACTACTCAATTGCCTACTTAGCCCAAAGAAATAGCGAGTGGCAAGAGTGATTCTTCATTTTATTTGATATATTTCATTTTTACAAAGTCCTTCACTACCTCGAAATTATAGCTGTGAATGTGATGTTCTACCCAACTCGTCGATGTTGTGTGTCCATTCATGTTGACAGCATATACATTATTTCGGCTTCATTTTTAGCTTCCGTTTCGATACAAGCAGACGCAACGGTGACAGCCGGTGAGTTATGTCAATTAAGTCAATATCACCGGCGTACGCTAGTAATGCATGTATGACCCTTTAGAAATTTTGCTTTAGAATGTCGATTGAGCCGTTACTTCGTCCTGATAAAACCACATATCCTACAGGCAAAACTCATCCAATAGAGGAATAAAAAATGGCTCTGTGTCACCCACTATCCACAGTGACCGTTTGGTTCGTGTCGTTCTCAAAAAAAGACTCCTCCAACGTAAACAGCACACCACGCCGTGGATGTAATAGCTCTTTGTTCATTACTCGCAGATTTTTAGTGCCCCAGTCCGCATGTTTGCTGACATATCCACATACATATGTGGAAATGGGCTTCGTCAATATGGTCCACCCTGTA
Organism: Volucella inanis; assembly: GCA_907269105.1. Lineage (NCBI taxonomy): Eukaryota > Metazoa > Arthropoda > Insecta > Diptera > Syrphidae > Volucella > Volucella inanis. The sequence goes on along the minus strand of OU026153.1, from coordinate 241,102,908 downwards.
GTTGCACAATTCTTTGAAATATGCTATTTAAGAGAATATAAGATAGCGTGTATCGTTACCTAAAACCTTTTCTGACATCTACCTGTTGGTAAAACTGAACTTTGGCTGTTCCAGCTCTCACAATCTTCAATGGTGAAGTCGATGTTCTTCACGTCTATATTGAAGGCATATTTTATATCAGCCGCAATGTGATCAATTTGATTTAGAGTTGCATGATCCGGAGACCGTCATGTCCTTTTTTGTATGTTGAGATTGAGATGAGGTAACGAGTGCTTGCTATAGTGATTTTTCGCTTAAGTCTGTTGCCAGACGTGGTACCCTGTAAGATATACTTAAAAACTGTCCTACCAAAGATGTCCTCCATTCGTATCCTGGCGTTGAAATTGTACTTAATCGAGGAGCACGTTGAGATATTCATTGTTCACATTGTCGATGTCTTCCCTAGGAACATGGGTTCATATAAGGGTTATGCTGGCAAATTAAGCCATGATACGGATTGCCAAAAGACTTTTGTTCACCTATCGGAAGCTTATGATTTATTGCCTTAGTCTGCCGCAAGATTACTTGATTATTTTACCTATACGACCATCACACTATCATATTTTGTATTGTTATCCCTATCGCACTTTTTGGTTGGCGGTCATATTGGAATGATAACAGTCAAGGGCCTCTGCTAGTTTTTCGGCTGCACATAGTGTATTAAGGGGTTCGAATAGTTCCAGTTCAGGTTCGAAGGTCGTTGTTCTTTATCCATTTGTAAAAGTTGTCAGCAGTGAGGCTTCACTCATGCTGTAACCGGAGACCACCACTCGAAGGTCAAGGTAAGCACTACGCTACGAACTTGGTGGCTGGCCCAAATCAAGTTTTAGGATATTTAGTAGTTTTCCTCTAAATCGCCCCAGATCTGAGCGGTCAATTTCGGGAACACTGCGAAATCAGTATAACGTATCCTCAACTCTCTTGAGAGTCTCTCTGGTGGAAGAGAATCGAAGAGAGCCATGGATTCACACAAAATGTGTTTTCTCCAGTTTCGTCGCCTTCCATGCAAAGACGACACTTAGTTTCCTGAATGAGACCTACTTTGTCTCACCCCTTTTGATTTGTAGGGTTTCTTGAACAGCTCAGAGCCGATGAAAGATTTAGCCAAACCATTTCCAGCCAATTCGTCGGCCATTTCATATCCGTCAACACCTTTATGACCAGTCAGTCACTTAAGTTTTACTTTTTTTTTGTAGTGTATTGAAGTTGTGCACGATTGGTTTGGAGTTAATGAGATTAGTGCCTAAAATAATATTGGCTGATTGACTGGGGACGATCTTTGCTTCCTTATCGAGGATAAGATTTCCGCACTCTTGAATGGAATGTATTTCCGCGAAATTCTGGTGTTTCTACCAAATATACCAGCATCCACCTCGGAGTTCATTTTCGAACCATCTCTATACCACTTGTTATCTTTGCTTCTACTTCTTCGCACTACAAGGGCATACCTTAAATTTATTATTGCCACGGCACGGCACCATGGCCAAAACCACCAACTAGAACCGTTTAAAACCTAATCCAAAGAAGATTAGAGTAGGTGGCCAGACAAATAGAGAACATATCAACGGTCTGAGAGGTAGAAGAGATGGTCCTTCTTAACCGGCTTCCGTATAACGAAGAAGAGATAACAACACCTACAGAGCACGGAACCCTGATTATAGAACCAAGAAATGACATCTCTTCTGAGATAGCTGCAAGCAAACTTTCACCGAGCTATGAGTGCCTCGGACTTATCTAAGAGCCATGAGCAAATCATGATAAGATTTTTAGTTTAAAAAGCAAAACCAAAGAGATCATTTTTGTCGAAGGTCTTTTCAGACCGGAAGCAGCCCTCTTTATTGCGAAAGATATAAAATTCTCTCTTATTTCAGGTGTCGTAGCTAGGGAACTAGTGGCAATACAAATTGAGCGTTACAACAGACGGGAACTGCAAAAGTTTGTATACGAATCGGCATACTTTGCTGGAGACACTGAGAAAGCGTCACCCACACCTGTACAGAAACTTGTCCGCAAGTTCACATTATCATCGGTTGCGATGCCATCGCACACAAGGCACGACTTAGGGAAGACGTGATACAAACAAAAGAGTTCAGAATTTCTATATATCAAAAACCTAAGTATACTAAATAAGGGAAACAAACCCACATTTAAAAACTCAATAAAAGAGGAAATCCTAGACCTCACTCTCTCGTCTCCATTTCCACAAAATATGGTGGAAGGCTGGCACGTGTCCGAGGAGGCATTTTTGTCAGATCACATGGACATTGTGTTTAAGATAAGATGCAGCAACCATCAGGCCCCGGCCTGATATAACAACAAACTTACAAACTGGAGGACATATCACGAATCCACTACTTCATATACATCCCCAATGTACTACAGAGAGATTTTCTTGAAAAAATACTTGTAAGTTCCTGCATGTATCTAGTTTGACCCTATCCGATACTCTACGAGTAAGTCGAACCTTATGTGTATATGGTCCAATAAGAATGCCTCACCTGACACTTGCCAATGATTGATAAAAGTTTGAAAAAAGGGAGACGAGATGGTAAGGTCAAGTACCGGAGTGGGTACTCTCTTACAAAATTGATATAAGTGGGTTTCCTACCCTAATTACATAGAAGTAGATTTTTGCTAAAAATATAATTTGAAAGTTAAATTTTTCTCAGGTTTTCCAGAAATGATCCTGTCGTACAAGTTCGATGAAGTAAATTGCGGTAAAACCTGTGCAAATTCTAATCTTACTGCAAACCCCATGTAATACAATAGAATTACAAGGTAGAACAATTTAGTACATTTAAAGTCATTCGAAGTATTTGAATACGGCAATGTTGAAAACGGAGAAACACCTTATTGAATTTGCGTGAAATAATAATTATTTTTTGATAAAACGGATAAAAGTTATAGAAATTTGTTAATTAAAGATTACAAATTTAATGTGGTAAAATGTCACATTAGTAATGCAAGCAGTACCACAGCACATCTGGTTCAGGCAGTATACTTTCACTGGGGTCCTCAAATTCGATTAAAGTCACTGGTGCACCAATAATTGGTGCAAAATGAAGAAAACAAAGCGGCCGTAGCGGTCAGTAACGAAGTTGACCCAGAAATGTCGATTCGGCGCCGATCAGCTGAATTGGGCATCGCCAGAGAGTCAAACCGGCCTATTTTTCAGTTGGATTTGGCCAACATACGTATAAGATTGTGCTGACGCAATAACTGAAGCCGGACAATCAGACCCAATGCAGTGTTTTCGCAAATTAGGCGCTGGAAATGTTGGTTGGAGATTCGAATTTAGTCCAAAAAAAGATCTTCTCGGACGAATCCCATTTTTGGCTGAATCCCATTGCTATTATTGGAGTGAAAACAACCATTAACAAGCGTTCGGCCAAGCATCAAGGCATCCACAAAGGTTGACTGTTTGGTGCATGGCAGCATCATCGGACCTTGTTTCTTTCGAAATAAGGAAGGAGACACCGTTACCGTCAATGGTCTTAAGAGCGATTTTAACCGACTTTCTGTAGTCAGAACTCAACAACATCGATATATCCGAGCTGTGATTCCAACAAGACGGTGCTACATGATATACAAGCAATGCAACGCTCGAAGTTGTGAAGGAGAAATATGGTGACCTGGTCTTTTCACGACGAGCGTTCATCAATTGGCTGCCGCGGTCATTCGATTTGACGCCACTCAACTATTTCTCTGGGGCTAAGTTCCTATTGTCGAAATAGCGCCGCACATATTGGACCGAGACATCAAAAATTGGACCGACCCTTTAAGCAGTGTCAGCGAAGCCGAGACAGCCATTTGAATGATGTACTACTCCATACATAATGTCAAAATGAATCCAACATCAATTTTATATCTCCAGCCGTTGTTTTATTTAATTTTGTTTGTCCTATTATTCTTATCTGGTCACTCTTATATAGGGTGATTCATCGTAAGGTTTGATTTATAATGTAAAATAAATTACATAGATTTGAAAGCGCACTTAAAACGTTTATTATCGGCTAAGAGGTCAATTCATGTCATTTATTCTTTAAATAAATTTATGTAAATATTGTCTATGACTACTTCTGAGGTAGACCATTCGGAAGGTCCAATTTTGACCGACTTGTTCGAGCATAGCGACTGATATCTCGCGGATAACACGAGTAATGTTGGCTTCCAAAGCGTCAATCGTAGCTGGCTTATTCCTGAAAACCAGAGGCTTTACATATACCCAGAAGAAAATAGTCCAAAGGTGTGATATCGCACGATCTAGGCGGCAAATTTACCGTAGCAAAACATGAAGTTAAGTGCTCACCAAAATGATTTCTCAACAAGTCCATGGTTTCACGCGTTGTATGGGTCGTAGCAATATCTTGTTGAAACCAGAGCTCACCGAGACCATGTGCTTGAATTTCAGGAATTACATAGTCCGTTAACATAGCGCGATAACGGTTACCATTAACGGTAACATTCTGATTTGCCTCATTTTTGAAAAAAATATGGGCCTGTGATTCCACCAGCCTATAAACCACACCATATCGTTGTTTTTAATGGATGTAATGGTAGTTCTTGGTACCCTTAGGGTTGCTTATCAGCCCAAATATAGCAATTTTGTTTATTAACGTATCCATTGAGCCAGAAATGGGCTTCTTCACTGAACAAAATTTCACGATTGAACACCGGATTTTCCAGAGCACATTCACTGAAAATATGACGAAAATTCAAGTCGCCTGGCTTCAATTCTTGCACAAGTTGAATTTTGTACGCTTTTAGGCTGAGATATTCACGTAAAATACGCCAAGCCAAGCTGCTGAGTACGACGACGAATCGATTCGTCACGGTCTTCGAGTTCACTCTCAGTTACAGCTGCTATAGTCTCTTCACTACGTGTGGACTAACGGGTCGAGTATCATCCACTTATGTAAATTGGGAGGTATTGGCAATAGTGGTTTCAGTAGGTCGATTATGCGCACTGTAAGTTCCTCGAATCGCACGAAAAATATTTCTCACAGAACGCTGATTTTCGTAATACAGCTGAACAATTTGGAGACGCTGTTGTGGTGTGAGTCTTTCCATGATGACTTGCCAAATCGATTTATTGAAAAGTAAGTATGGTGAGCGTGTTATCTCAAGACACGGGCGAGTCGATTGGCCGCCTCGTTCGTTCGTGCGAGTTCGTTAAGTCATTGGTTTATGCCAACACGGCTACGACGTTGGAAGAGCTCAGAGCCAACATTGAACGCGAAATAGCGGTCGTTTCGGTCGAAATGTGTGGCCGAGTCGTTGAAAATTGGGTCCCACGAATCGACCGCTGCAAACGTGCCCGAGATGGCCACATGAACGAAGTCGAGTTCCATTCATAAATGTTTTGATTGTACTTCAAGCCAATAATAAAATTTTTGAAATATCTCAAATGGTTTGCCTTTTATTTAAAAAAAAAAAAAGTGGTCAAGTCGTTATTAGCAAACCCTATATATGCATAATCCAAATGAATGATTCATAAGCTGTTAATGTGATTGCAGCTGGAGATGCTGCAGTTGAATGACTGTCTGATCGAAGTCAAAAGTTGGATCTAAATGGTTTTTGATTCTATCCGGCATGCCATGATTTCTCGTGAATTGTTTGAAACTAATTGTGTTGGGCTTAAAATGATCAGTCCATTGTTTATTAAGTTGTGAGCGAATCTTCAATAACTGTACTCGTCGAAGTTGTATAGTTTAACTTCTGACGTGTCTTCTGTTGGTGTATAGCACTAGTTTATGGTGATTTTCTTTCTATTCTGGAGTCGTGCTATCAATATCCTGTCGCTTTATGACATCCATGCTAGGCGGCTGCTGTACTCTTTTCGAATAAGCTTTTTTACTGTTACCAGCTGGTTTTTCACAGCAGATTTAGTTGGCAGGTAAGATAAACACACTTTGAGCCGACACTTTATGTTGCCAACCTGCAAGATGTTCTCCATAAGAGAGAAAGACAAGTCAGAGGTTCTAGAAACATTCTTATTGCGAGTCCACAATGTGCTTAATATTCCAATTGATTGATTGATTTAATGAATGTTCAGTGTCTGAGGCCGAGCGTCTTTAATTCCTGCGAAATTCTCAGATAGTGGCATAGCAAAGCGTGGACTGCAAGATGTTTAGTTAAAGAAGCATTCCATCTCGTTGTTTTTTTTTAATTTTTCAAAATATACCACATTAAGGCGCCGCTAATAAAGTAAAATTTAATAAGATTTGGTAATTTTTCCAATTACTTACGGACGATATTAAGAAGCGTTGGTTCAGTGTAACTTCTATTCAACTTACATTAAAATCCTGATTCTGTCTCATATTCCTTCTTTGTTTGGAAGGCGAAAGTACAAAATACGCATTACTATGTTACTATCGCCCTTGATACAGTAAACATAAAATATGCTCATCCTTATACAAAAGACTGAATATTTATCGCGGTAACGGTGTATTTTCTTGTATCTTCTTCACCTATGAATACAATAGTGCCTAACGTAGTCGTCAGTTTGGTTTCATTTTATATCGAAATTACCTATGATATATACGTATATGAGAACATTCTGTTTTAATAAGCAATTTCAAGATCGACCCCTTACCGCAACCAAATGTCACTGCACATCATAATCGCACTCTTATCTGACAGAAGTCAACAACAAACATTCATAAAAGATAGCATACACCATGTATTACTCAATCTGCTTTAGACGGATTGTGTTCTTTATGAAGACTTTTCTGTCTTCCTTCATGCAGTTGAAGAAGTGCAAACCAAGTGCTATTAGAAGAACTTCCTTTTTTTCGTAAGGATACAGTTCACTTTTTAAGCACATAAGCGACCAAGTTAAAGAACTGTTTGCAGATTTTCAAGTTGAATACAGGCTCTTGCTGAGAAGTGTGTGTGTTATATTACTCACTTCGTGTTCCGTATCCATTCTTGCTCATCCAATGCCGCCGCCAACACAACATTGAGTTTTATGTGAACAAATACTGACACTCTTATGAGGTGCTCGAATCGAGTGCTTCTCTAAGTGTAGTATCAGTTCATTGTGAAACATACAGATACTTGTGTTCCTTCCTACTTGTACACATGTTATTGAGTCCTTTAATGAAATTCAGCAATAACAATAAAATGAGAAGGATTATTATAACAATTTTTGCTTCTACGTTTTTCGCCCAACAACCTCGCTCGCACAGGTTGTAGATACTCGTACAACCAAAAAAGTCCTTTCAATTATGCATATATTGCATAAATTAAGATTTAATATTTGCAGTAAGTACATGTAAATTTGTTAAATTGTTTTTGTGTGTATTACAACCAAAAACAAAAGCTATACATCGATAAGGTACCTCGTAATCAAAGCCAGAAAGAGCTGCTTTAATACAGAAATTTTATAAAAAATGTTGCCCATCTAATATTACTATCATACAAGCAAACTATAGTACTTGGTAGACAGATGCAGATCTTAAGTAATAATTATATAGCAATCCACTAACTTCAGCTGCCAGTGCACCTCTTTATTGGGTCAACTATGGACAGATTTACTAAGCCAACTTCAATTCTAGACTAACTAACTAACATGATTAACTAAGTATACAACTACAATATAACTATAACCAAGGGGTGGGAAGGGTAGGACGACTGGAGTAAGTAGTGTAAATGACATTTTTTGGGATAGCTTGTTGAGGTGGAAGTCGAAGAGAGATTGTATATCACTGTATTCCAGACATGGGTTCAAGGTATGCATAATTTGTTCCGGAAAAATTGAAACGAGAATGGGGAATGGATCTAAGATTATGCGAGTTAAGCTGAAGTAAAGAGTTGCTATCACCATATAAAATCTGATGAAGAAAATGTATATCGGCAACTTTTTGTCGTACAGGGAGAGGTTATAAATAAATAAGTTTCAATCGATCAAAATGTGATAAGTTCATGTCATCAGTCCAGGCAAGTCCTCGTAAGGCGAATCGGAGAAACCTACGTTGTACAGCTTCTACCCAAAGAATGTGTATTGTGTATAAGGTAACCAAACTTGGCTAGCGTATTCAAGAAGAAAGCGGCCGAATGTTATACAAAGGGATTTTGTGACATAAGGATTAATTGATAATTGTTTTTTCCACAATTCCGGACGTTTTGTACGTATTGCTTCTCGCAAACGGCGCATAACTTCAATGTAATACTCCTTTTTGACCGTACGACCTTGAGGTAAAAACTCCTGATCATTACGTAAATCGAAAAAAACAAGGATCAAAACTTTGACATTTGATCGAACTTGCCGTGCTTTTTTCGGTCTTGGCTCTTCTGGGTGCTTCTATTGAAACGATTGGCTTAAGTTGAAAGCATCAGCAATCAAAAGCCTTGTGAAATGATGATTTCCTTTGAGTATGATTGGGTGTCGTTGATGAAATGGAAGATCCGCCTGTTGTAATCTACCTCCGACTCGCAAGATTCCATCAGAGTGCGTATAAGGGCAGAGCGAGCTTGGGGTTTTGGCTTTCACGTCGGGAGTGAACATGTCTGCCCGTACAAGCTTTACGGAGAACAGTGTGACAGAATGAATTTCGACTGGAGAGAGTAAATTACATTTTCTCGACTCAGGTATGTTTCGTAAATTTGTTATAAATCGTTGACAGTACGCTATGATCCTTATAAGTTTTGTAAGATTAGAGTGTTTTGATATAAGAGTATAAATCATTTTTTACCTGAATCCCAATGTAAGCTTTAATTGACCGTTTCTCCTCGTTTGTAGTTAAGCTCGTCGGTTGTTGTGGACATTGAAACTCCCAAGATTCTCGCAGAAAATCTGGCCCATTCCACCAAAGTCTGTTAGCATGTAAGGCAGAAGGAGTTGTTCCTCTGGATGCTATGTCCGCAGGATTCATTTCACTGGGAATGTGCTTCCAGCTTTCTGTTTTCACCAGTCGTTGTATTTCGACTGCCCGGTTGTTAACAAAGGTGGCCCACTTCGTTGGAATAGCAGCAATCCACGATAACGCAATGGTTGAGTCCGTCCATGCATATTGCTTCACATCTGGAAAGCCTAAAACCTTCGAAGTATAGTCCAGCAGTGTTGCAAGAGTAACGGCTCCACAGAGTTCTAGTCGTGGCACTGTTTGGGTTTTTACTGGAGCGACTCTGGTCTTGGACATAAGCAACTGTACATGGATGACGTAGTTGGAATCGAGAACCTGAAGGTATATAGCGGCACCGTATACCTTCTCGGAAGCGTCACTGAAACCGTGTAATTCTATTTCCTTAAGAGTGCTGTGTGTGTGGACGTGTGAGGGATTCGGATCTTTTCAAGTTGCGGCAATTCCTCACGAAAAGCATGTCATAACCATATACCCACAATTCGACACCAGTTATGACCTATTTTGAGCAACTCATGATCGTCATTGACGTCATTTAAAATCTCCTGAGCGTTGCTCCTACGAGCATCTTTTTTTTTTTCTTTATATAATCCCGCGCGCGCACCAAGGGGGTATGAATACTCTTTTACTGGCTTTTTTCCATGGCGCGGGCGGGTGGTGTAGTAGTTTGAGACTCAGGTGTATTAGGTTTCAATATTTTTCTCAGATGTGGTTGTTAAACTGGAGCCAGTGCAACCTCAACCAGTGGGTTGTACTAGTTATTTGTTAACGACATTTAGCCCAGCCAGCAACCACTCTAACATCATTGTTTTGCCTTCATGTCAGAGTTGACGCCGCACATAGGAGTACTCCGACCGAAAACCTGGACAAAATTATTTTTTGAAGTAAAACAATTTATTTTTGTTAGAATTGAATATTTGTGCAATGAAAAACAAATTTCAGATATATTTCATACGGTTTTATGTAAATAAATTGAAAAAAAGAAAGAAATGTATTCAATCGCTGTATTCAGACTCTTCATTATCTTCATCTTCATTTTCTTCACTTTCTTCACTGTTTTCATCATGAAAAGATGAAAATCTACCATCAGCAGCATTTGTGTCCATTGGAACAAGCATTTCCATAGTTTCCTTTGAAAACTTCTTTTTAGTCTTTGAAGACGATTTTCTGAGGTAACTTAAAAGATGATCAGAACTTAAAAGCAGCCTGATAAGTACAACGAGGTTGCAGTCTCTCCTAGAAAATTTTCTAGATTTTCATATAACTATATACAAATTCTATGAAAAGACTTTTTCAGAGAATTGCACCGCACAGGATTCGAACCTGCGACCCTCTGCTTGAGGAGTCTATGCATATACCACTACACCACGGCCACCCCGTGGTTTCGGAACAATCTTCGCGACTCAGCGTATGCCACTGTCAACATTTCAAGTGTTTTAGAGCATTTGATTCCATGTTTTACACAATGTTTGATGCATTTTCTTGATTGAAGGATGACGCAGGATGTTGCGTCACTTATAACCAGCAAAAGTGCAGTATTTGTGCAGTAGAAAGACCGCTGACTTCCTAGAGACGTCAGGAAGTATTCGTTTGGTTTGCCTACATCCCGCGGACCTGTTCCATATGCAGTTGTGCTCGTACTGTGACCTAACTGTTAATGGAAGCCTTAACCGAGGACTCAGGCATACCTAACGTAGGTTCGGGTCCTGAAAAACTCCTCTGAATTGTACCTGGCAAATTCGTCGGTGATTTCATTTACCGTGACCCCGGCTCAGAGTTTGGCCGGAGCCAGTCTTGCGCAACAGGAAAATCGATTTCGTATTTTTTCGTCATCGAAGCTCCAGTGCGTGTTGTACCAAAGACTACATCTTTCTAATCCGAAGATGGCTTTGAGGATGCAGCCCATGATACGAATATCAAGGGTATGGATATTCATCAATGCGTCTAAGGCGGAGCCAGGAGTGCTTGGGAAAGCCCTTATGCATTCGAGACAAACCGTTCTTTGGAGTCTGGTGAAATCAGCAATTACGTACTATATTTTCGCGAAAGCTTGTTCCACCAGACAACCGACGCATAGAATATTATTGGCCTTATCCTGGCCGTGTAGACCCATAGGACCTTTTTCGGTGACAGACCCCATGTCTTGCAGATTGCTCCTCTGCACTGCCAGAAGGCCGACATCGCCTAAGATGTTTTCGTCGTAACATGTTTAGTCCAAAGAAGTATGCTATCCAACTTAGCACCCAAATACTTAGTTTCTTCGAAGAATTGAATGGTGATGCCTTTAAACACTAGATGAGTCAGATCAGGCAGCTTCCTCCTACTCATAAAGAGAACAACCTCAGTTTTGAGAGGATTGACTGAAAGTCCATTACTAGTGCACTAGTCGTCGATCACGTCTAGAGCTACCTGCGCTTTGGAGCAGACAGTTGCTAGACGCGATCCGACTGACAGTACAGCTACTTCATCCATGTATGCTTGTGCGTAGACGTTAGAACTATTCAGTACGTTGAGCAGTGAGTCGACCAACATGCACCATAGCAGTGGAGATAAAACGTCGCCTTGCGGGCAGCCCCTGTTTACACCCGACACAACATATTGGCGGTCAGCGTCTGCAATCAAAGTCCTATTCACCAGCCAGTGACTCGTCTACCCCATGTTGTCTGGACGAGTTGTACATGCCATCAAAAGTTGCGTTGTCAAAAGCAACTTCGATGAAAATGCTCAAGGTGTATTCCTTCCTTCTTGTTGTAGTCTCAACAGAATCGCACTCTCGCAAAATCGTCCGCGTTAGTAGGCGTGTTGCATCGCCGAGGGCGGTTTTGCGCACATGGGTCTCGACTATTCTTCTGATGCTTTTGAGCATGAAGGAGGTCAGGCTTATAGGTCTGAAATTCCTGGCGAGCGAGTAGTCTTCCTTTCCATTTTTTTGGCATTTGTTAGCATTGATTTATATGAATTCTGGATTATAGATTCGATAGCATTAACTGTTTAAATAAAGAATAAGGGGTAAAGATGGCTACCTTGAGGTAATCTAGACGAGACTTCGATGGGTTTGGAAACCTATTATAAAACTTTATTGAATGCCTAGAGCGCTTTGAAAAAGAAAAGTTTGCAATGAGACAACACTGAGTCATAAATAATGATCTCATACAGCTTGGCGATGCAGGGGAGCATGGTTTTAGTCTGCCAATTGGAATCGTGAAAGGTTATCCTAATTTCTCAATCATAAGTTATTTTTTAAGGCGCCTAATTACTTTGTGAAGGCCTTTATAATGTGACTCTAAACTTTATTTTACTCTGTCTGTTGTTGTGAATACATTTTTGGGGTTGTTGACTGGTGTTCTGGTTCTCATGGTCTCATAAATGTCTTTACTTATTGATGAGGAACAATCATGAGGAGCTGTAATATTTTCTTGGTATAAAATTTTAGCAAGCGTATGCCTTAAATCCTCTTTAATCGAGCTGCGAATGGTATAAAAGGAACCATTCGTTTCTAGTATTCTTTATCTCTAGATGATTAAATGGCTGTTTTGAGTTGGCGATAGAACCTCTCTACGATGCCATTGATCTGTGGGTGGTAGGCGGTTGTGCGAATGCGAGAAATTGCAAAGTCCAATGCTTTAAATTTATTGTCGTAAAGTCTGCTGCCAGACCTCAGCTGTAAAATCGCTATCATAAAATCCGACGAACCACACTGGGAATTTCGATGACATTTTTGGCGTAAACTTTTCGAACTTTTTTTATTTCCTCAGTGGCTTTCTTCCCTCTTTTGAAGTAATAAAGCAAAATATGGCAAATATGTTCTTAAAAATTTCCTATGTTCAAACAACAATTGCGAGCGCAAACATTTTTTAATAACAGGTGGTCCAGTTTCAGTAGGAAGGCTAGTGATTCGATTTATATTTCACCATTCAAGATTCTCCTGGATTTCAACGAGTAAACTTCTCCAGTTAACACTGTCTTTGCTAACTGCCTCCAGCAGCGCACTCAAAGTTGCCCCTTTTTTATGCTCTCCCTCTAAAGGTCGATCTTTATCTTCTGCGTCGTCCTGCGTATAAAATCAAATACTCTTTGCACATGAGCGATGATGGCTATTCGCTTTACTTGTATATGCTATAGCTTTTTGAGTCGAATGATGTGACCAGGTGGATGTCGCTGTGCAACCTGTATCGTTTCCTGTTATATTTCCGCTTCCAAAGCTGTTTATTGAAACTTTTTATTCAAACGTATTTAAATATCAGAGGATGAATGCCTTATATATTGAGGCCAGATCACACGTGCTGAAATATTTCTAACATCGCTTTAGGAAACCTAGACATTTTGCAACATTTCTTAACGACATCGAATATGTGGTCACACGATGCAAGTGTTATTCATGGAGAATGGCTGGGTATTTAAATTTTGCTTTAAATAGTTGATAGTTCCCCAATGGGTTATGCTATTAGTATCGGAATCTAATGAGCTTACCAAAAGCTGCCATTCTCGTTCTACAGCCGAAGCGCACCCTAACTCCCCTTTACCCGCTCTGTGATCAAACATCTTAAGGGGAGATGTACATTAAGACTATTTCAATTCTCGTATTGGGAGTCTAACTATCTTAGAGTATGTACATTCAAAAATATGTTTAATTTTTTTTATTTAAAAATATAAAAAATATACAAGAATATTGTACAATTCTTGGAGCGTGTCTCCAAAATTTATTAAAAAAAAAAGAAAACCTAAAAGATTATTAAATAAGATACTTTGATCTAGTACTTTGAAATAAGTGTTTTATGAAAAAATGGCATACGTTTTCATTGTTGAGGCCTTCGAATATTGGTTTGATGACATTTAACACCATTTTTGGAATTGCTGGATAATCGTGAAATTTTTCAGTTCTCTGTTGTTACCACTTGCACCACGATTAGGCGACTTCGGGACAGAAATGATGTTGAGGGTTGCTGTCTGTTGAGACGCTTTTTTCATATCATCAATCAACGACTTTTATTGTAAATCCACGACTTCGCCACGTACCATCTCATGAAACGGTCAGTCCGGTTATATCAGCATTCGAATTTTGTTTTGTTATTTCCTGTTTTGCTTAACAGATTGTTTTAACACCAATCGAACAATACTTGAAGCAGCAGTATGAATATTACTAATTATCATATCATACTTCGGTTGTTGAAGCGGAGGCGGTAAGTCCATGAGTCCACGAAATTCCATAGCTCCACGCAAACCAATCCTCAATAAGAGCATAACAAAAAAGAGTCGTGTAGATATTTATTTCGTTTGCACGATGAACACGAAACCACAATTTCAAAACCGAGTCCTCACCTTTTACATTTTACATTTTACATATTCCGATAAGACAGAAAACGCAGTCAGAAAATTCAAAATTCGATAACCGATGTGCGGATGTCTCATGATCAATTCTTTTATTTTTTGGCACTGAAACTATTCACAAACGAAAATTCACTGTAACGCACAGTTGCACGAACGAACGGCAAGATACTGACAAAACGCATCTATTTCTGGCAAATAATAACAGTCCTAATTCGCACCTCCAGTAAAGCAACGACGTAAGTGCAAAATTTGATTTTCTGGGTTAAGTATGTCAAATGCATCAAAAATTATAGTTCTTTCCAATAAATCAAAGACATACTTGATAAACAATAATTTAGCCACTAGGGGGGCAGATGCGTCTTTGTTCCGTTCCGTTCTAATAAACCGTCATTGAAAAAATTAAAAATTGGTGCATCAATGACATGTCAGTCAGTTGTGTTTGTTTCGTAGGTAAAACAAAGGCTCAAATGTAAATTCGCTCGTTTTTATTTATTTATTTATTTATTTTATTTTTTTGATTTTTGGTGTAACAAAGTCGTAACTGTTCATTATGTCAGTGTTAGTTAATTTCATTTCGTTTTGAATGAAACAACGACATACCACCTTGATCCGCATAGTTCATCGGTTTAGCGACTTTCCAGACATGGGTCAGAAGGGTCAGGTCTCTGAGACTCATGATCTCCAGAACATCTTTTGGAAAGGAGGATTCAGCTAGGATCAATGAGTGATTTTAGAGATGCCAATATACCCAAAACGATAAACTATTTCGTGTGGTTTCTGGACCGGAGGTGTCATAGGGCCATACTTTCTCCAAAAATTTATGTTCGACCTAGGCTGGTGAAATAGTTTTTGGAATAAAATACTTGGTCGGAAAGGTCCGTGCCTTTTCTAAGAGAGGGCACCACTTGAATTAAATCCATACCATTTTCAGTTAGTAACAACCTTCAAAAGATACGTGTATAAATTTGACAGCCATCGGACGATTAGCTCTCGAGATATAGCGTTGTGAGTGAAGCAACTTTTGTTATTGTGAAAAAAAATGGATTCAAAACAATTTCGTGTGTTGATTTATCATTGCTTTTTGATGGGAAAAAATGCAGCCGATGCAAAGAAATAGCTTGATAAGTGTTACCCGGACTCTGCACCAGCCGAACGAACTATTCGGAAGTGTATTAAAAACTTTAAAAGTGGTCATATAGGCACCGAAGATGATGCACGCAGTGGACGTCCAAAAGAGGCTGTTTCAGATGAAAACATCAAAAAAGTCCACAAAATAATTACGAATGACCGTGAAGTGAAGTTGATCGAGATAACTGAGGCTCTGAAAATATCAAAAGAGCGTGTTTGATATATCATACACGAATATTTGGACATGCGAAAGCTCTGTTCAAAGTGGGTGCCGCGTTAGCTCACAGTCGACCAAAAACAACAACGTGTTGATGATTCAAAGGAGTGGTTAAAGCTGTTCAACCGCAATAAAGCCGAATTTTTGCGTCGGTATGTGACCACCGTGTCGCGCTCCCATTGTTCCGATTTGAGTTTTGTTTTTTGTTAATCTGTTGTTGACATTCCCTCTAAATCTTAGCGCCATAGCTTGACATTTGCAAAAGTTACGTAGCCAAGAGTACATCTATATCTGTGTGTGTTGGCGATTTTGTACAATTTTAGAAATGGATTTAAATTTGCAACGACGAATTTGTGTTAAATTTTGCGTAAATGTTGCGCGAACGTTGGAAATGTTATAAAAGTGTTTCGGCGACGATTCTCTAAAGAAAACGGTTTCTTACCAGTGGCACGAGCGGTACATAAGTGGTTGTGAGTCAATAGAAGATGATGAACGCAGTGGCAGACTATCGTAATCGAAAACCGACGAAAACATTGATGAAGTATAAGAAATGTTGGTCAATAACCGCAAATTAACCATCAGATAGATAGCGGAGGACTTTTACATCGCCTATGGGTCCGTCCAAGACAATTTGGTTAATGATTTGGGTTTCCGTCGTGTAGCAGCAAAGTTGGTACCAAAAGACCTCAATTTTATGCAAAAAAGAGACCGTGTTGACGTCGCAAAAGAGATGATTTGCGAGGCTAAATCCGATCCCACATTCATCAAAAGGATCATTACTAGAGACGAGACGTGGGTCTATGAGTACGACATACAATCCAGACATCACCCAAGTGAATGGCGTTCACCAAACGAGCCGATACCAAAAAAAACCACGTCGTTTTCAGTCAAAAAAGAAGTCAATACTCACAGTTTTCATGGATTACAACGGTGAAGTGCATCATTAATTTTTGCCAGAAGCAAACAGACAGTAAATAAAGAGTATTATTTGGTCGTTATGAGACTTTTACGTGAAGCAATTCGTCGAGAGACCAAAATTGTGGGCAGAAAACTCGTTGATTTTTCACCATAATAACGAACTGTCGCACAGTGCCATTATTATTTGTATTTTTTTGACGAAAAATGCAACAAATACCATCCAACAGCCACCGAATTCACCTGATTTGACTCCCTGTGAAATCTGTCTGTTCAATCGAGTTACAAAAACACTACGGGGAACGTGTTTCAGCAGCCGAGAGGAAGAAATGGAAAAACCCGCAGGAAGCACTGATGGACAAATATTTTGGTAGCATTCTCTACTTAGAATGTTTTTAAAATGTCCAACTGAGGAAAAATGCTAGCAAAACTAGCGATTACAAATTTGGAAGAGGCAAAAAAAAACCTCCGGCAGCAATCCTGAGATGTCTAAAATCACATCCTCACCACTGCAATTTAACGGATCGCAACCAAGTACATTGGAGGCTGCTATAGACGCTGTTGGGACGAATCTTACTTTAAGGACAGCTTCAAATATACAATATTACAATGAAATATTTGATTAAGACATCGAGGATTTTTCAGCGGATAAAAGCAGTGAGTTCAAAACCAGAAAGTTCTTCGGACACAGACTAGCCGGAGCCTCCAATAGAGGAGAGCTATGTGACAGCAAGGGGTAAATTTGTGAAAGAAAAAGTAATGAGCCCACCTTGCCCCGACCGTTGTATATTTTCATGTTCAACGAAATTTGATAATAATTTGGGAGCTGAATTATTGAAAAAGTTTTAGGAACTCAATTTTGAGTCGGTAAGAAAAAGGCAGAGATAAAAAAAAATCTTGGTGAAAATGGATGCAATACTGCCTTAGCGACTTATGATTTACAAGGCGTGCTTCTGGTACCAATCAACTGCATTTTCTTACAAATCAAGACTTAATTGCTACAATTAAGCTGTAAGTAAAAATTCAGTTCCCTAAAAATTCAACTATAGGAAATTATTCAATAAAATTTTTAATTTTTGCAATTCAATATATCGGAAATAAAGAATGACCACACCGTGTGTTATTTTTGGCACAAAGCATTAGGAAACAGGGATTCTAATAAGATCGGAGGAACCAAGAACTCGCCCTGGTGCGGACATTGTCTTTTACACAGATAATTGTTGTGGACAACAATAGATGATTAATAGATGGTATTTGCAACAACCACTTTATTTAAGGTTCATAGTCGGAATGTATTTGTATGCAGTGAAAAAGCTTAAAATAAATTCCATAATGCATAAATTTCCCATTCGAGGCCAGACGCAGAATGAAGGGGATGCAGTCCATAGCGTTTTTGAAAAATTAATTAAGAAGGAAACAAAAATCGGACCAATATCCGTGCCTGATCAATATGTATCAATTATAAGGACTGGTATAAACAAGGAAATCATTTAATTGTTAAAGAACAATCCTTCACAGATTTTTTTTTTTTTTTTGATTTTAAATTGCTTTTGGATGAAATGGCCATCAACACTACAAAAAATATGAGGGGCGACAGAATTTAAATAACAATGTTACGCTTTGTTAAGGGGAGTAAATTTAACAGTTACAAGAGAAGCCATAAGGATGTAAATTGGGAAAACGTAGAACTCAAAATTACGAATAGGCGAATCGGAACAAAGACTCAGGAAGGTGTTACAGTAAAGCCTGCATATAAAGGGTTATTCATCGTTATGCTTGATTAATAATGTAAAATAAAATATTGGGTCTATAACTTAATTCGGTTTGCTAAGAGATGGCGTAACTTGTATTATTCCATTGTTATTATTCCATTGGAACATGTTGGAAAGCTACTGTCGTTGTACGTCATTTCAATATATGTCATTCATTTGAAGCGTAAATAACAATAATTTTTTTTCACTCAAATATGTCGAACTTTGTGCCTGAAAAAGGGTTTTTGCGGGGAGTTCTTCTTCATTACTTTAATATGAAGAATACATGCGCTAGATGAGCGAACGTGCCAAAAGTGGTTTGCACGATTTAAAAGTTGTGATTTTAGCTTGGAAGACGATGAACGTCCTGGGCATCCGCAAAAGTTTGAACATGAAGAACTGGAAGCATTACTCTACTGGATATATTCAAAAGCAAGGAAATTGGGTTCCACATGAACTCAAGCCGGAAGACGTCGAAAGGCGGTTTTGCATGTCCGGAATGCTGCTGGAACGCCACAAAAGGAAGTCATTTTTGCATCGGACTGTTACTGGTGACGAAAAATGGATCCATTACGACAAACCCAAGCGCAAAAACCCGGCCAACCATCCAAATCAACGGCAAAGCCGAATATCCATGGCGCGAAGGTAATGCTCTGTATTTGGTGGGATCAGAAGGGTGTGCTGTATTATGAGCTGCTTAAACCGGGTGAAACCATCAATGGACAACGCTACCAATAATAATTTAATAATAATTTTCCATCATGACAACGCTCGGCCCCACGTTGCTATTCCGGTTAAGAACTATTTGAAAAACAGTGGATGGGAAGTCTTACCCCACCTGCTTTATAGCTAAGACCTTGCCCCTTCTGACTACCACTTGTTCCGGTGCAGAACGACCTCACTAAATACGGTTCATATCAGAGCAGAATATCAAAAATTGGCTTGATTCATTCTTGGCTGCCAAGCCGGCGCAGTTCTTTTGGGATGGGATTCACAAATTGCCAGAAAGATGGGAAAAAGTCATAGCTTCAGATGGGCAATACTTTGAATAATACCATTGAACATGTTTTTCTTAAATAAACGTTCAAATTTTGAAAAAAAAACCGTACGAATTAAATTACATACCCAATACATAAATTGGAAAGTGAACTTAAAATTATTATCGGTTAAAAGAACAATTCATGGCATTTGCTTCTTGAAAATGATATTAAGTAAATGTTGGCCACAAGTACGTCTGAGGTGGTCCATTCGAAAAGTCCAATTTTAAGCTTCTCGTTCGAGCATAGAGACTAGTATCTCGCGGACAACACAAGTAATGTTAGCTTCCAAAGCTTTAATCTTAGCTGATTAATTCCTGAAGACATGAATCTTTACATATCCCCAGACAAAAATAGTCCAAAGGCGTGATATTGCACGATCTAGGCGGCCAATTTAACGCAAAACGTGAAATTAAGTGCTCACCAAAATGATTTTTCAACGAGTCCATTGTTTCACGCGCTGTATGTCTCGTAGCGCCGTCTTTTTGAAACCAGATCTCACCGAGACCATGTACTTGAATTTCAGGAAGCACGGTTACCATTGAAGATAACATTCTAATTTGCCTCATTTTTAAAGAAGTATGAACCAATGAGTCCACCAGCCCATAAACCACACCATACCGTTGTTTTTAATGGATGTAATGGTAGCTCTTGGTACTCTTCGGGTTACTCATCAGCCCAAATACGGCAATTTTGTTTATTAACGTATCGAATGAGCCAGAAATGGGCTTCATCACTGAACAAAATTTCACGATAAAACACCGGATTTTCATTGAGTTTTTCCAGAGCCCATTCACTGAAAATATGAAGCAAATTCAAGTCGCCTGGCTTCAGATCTTGCACAAGTTGAATTTTGTCCCAACATATTAAATATTTTGGCCCGTAAGTTAATAATGTGATACCGTCAGGTTGAATTAAGTGTCATAGCTGTATAATGTAACTATAAATGTGTTTTAATATTAATAGACATCGAACACAAATATCTAAGATAATTTTCTTGACAGTGTTTGCAAAAAAAATTTTCTGATTCGATGTTGGTATTTTGCATACGAAACTAAGATAGTTCGTGCTATTCGCCATCATTCACGTATGGGGATTGACCGTGGACCCAAGTATAGAGTGAAGTGTCAGTACTGTGGTATCTTAAATATCATTGATGCCTGTTTGTGTGTTTGATGTTAGTTATACTAAACGGTAGACCTAAATCACGCTTTATTGCTGCAACAGATTTCAATAAATACTCAGAAAATTACAATAAATCGTCAGCAATTTATACCACAGACACAGCAGCTTCGAATTCCTACAGCGCTCTAGGTATCTCCAGCCACTTGTTTCGCATTACTGCCTTCAAGAGCAGTAGAAAATCTTAATTTAGAGGTTGTCAACAGAGTAAGACAACAAGTTGTCGACTTAACACTATCAGACGGATGCGCTAGGAGGGTTACTTAACAAATTTACTTTTAATTTCAATTTACAGAGTCCTGGGCCTCAACCAACGTGCCTGTCCAATCAGGACGAACCCTAGCTTGCTGCTTCCAGTTACACACATCACTTTGATGTAGGTATCCTTCCAACTGTATGGACCATCTTAGTCCAAATCTTCTTATACTGCGTTGCATCACTCGGTCGAATCACACATCCCTCGGACTTTGGGATCCATATAATCTATATGACCAAACCATATTAAAGAAAGTTTTGTATACTTTCTCTCACACACAACATAGACAGGGCATAGGCAACTAGAAAAGTTCGCACGTACTCCATATAGCAGGGCACATATGATAAGGATCTCGTTTATGGCCTCCTTCGTAGCTCCATAAAGCGAGAAAGAGGTTCTCCATTAACATCCTGCATAGTCATCCAAGCTGGGCATGGATTCCAAGAATAGGTCCTGTACCTCTCGTTCTAGATAACTGGCTCCAGTTGCGCACTCCAAATCTGTTGAAGTCCCATTCTACTTGTTGCCAAGTTGTCGAATACGACAAGCCAAGTTGCTAAGAACGACGACGAATCGATTCGTCACGGTCTTCGCGTACACTCTAAGTTACAGCTGCTATAGTCTCTTCACTACGTGCTGGATGTGAACTTACCGGTAGAGTATCATCCACTAATATAAACTGGGACTCAAATTTGCGAATGGTATTGGCAATAGTGGTTACAGTAGGTCGATTATGCGCACCTTAATTTCCTCGAATCGCACAAAAAAACCATTTTTCATAGAACGCTGATTTTCGTAATACAGCCGAACAATTTGGAGACGCTGTTGTCGTGTAAGTCTTTCCGTGGTGACTTGCCAAACGATAACCGCAAAGCAGTTTGATAGAAGTCATGTGTGATCTGTCAAAAAAAGCCCATTGAAAATCAAACCTCACGATGAACCACCCCTTACATACGTCAAAAATACAAATAAGAGCCAACAAAAAAGCTGATTTCGTGAGCCTACTAAAAAATAATATCATCCCAAGCTTGTATGAGCCATTTTTCAAAAGCATCTTCTAAGTTAAAAGTTGGGTTAACCAATCTTTTTTTGTTATTATTTCTTTAAAAGTGGGTTACTACACCAGAAAGAGTGTATGTTCGTTATGTTACAACTAAATTTAAATATTTTAAGAATAGTGCTCCTTATTGTTTTTTTTTTTTAATAAAAAGATTTAAAAAATTTCAAATGCGTTTTTCTTAGAACCAACATTTTTGCACTTACGTCGCTGTTTTACTGGGGTATGATATTTCTGATAAAAAACCCAAGAGAATCATAAAATAAGTCTGGGGATGCTCTGTTTGAAGGATCGCTTGCAGATATCTACCTCTTGGTTCTACGCCGCAAAACTCGTTTCACTCTCACAGCTGTAACTGGCTTACTTATCGAAATATCGACTTAGCATCAGATATTCCTGAAACATCAAGCTTCAAGAAAATGCAAAAAAAATTTTTCAAGCATGCTAGGTGTATATCTCCCCTTAAGGGTACACAAAATCCCTTGTGAGCTAACCATTTATAAAAAAAAAACATTAAGTTAAGACTTTTAACGTTCTTAGATAGAACCAATCGCTTTACATAGTCTTCCTCATAATGGTTTAAGAGGTAGCAAGTCCACGGAGGATGCTTTGGTAAAATCACCTGGTAAAATTTATAATACATAGTTTAAATAAATCCGAAACCCGAGGTATTTTATTTGTTTTAAAAAATGTTATTAAGTAAACTTAATCAAACGGTTTTCAGGGGCTTTATTCATGGTTGGCTTACTTTGTAACTAAAAAATCGAATTAAAGATCAAACAAAATCTAAGTTCTCACTATTTTGTCAATAAAGGTGTTCCGCAAGGTTCTGTTTTGGGTCCCATCCTCTTTTCAATATATAATATATGAATTCGCTATTTATACAACCTTTTAAAGGTAAAATCACAGCATATGCTATTGTCAACTATTTCCTATTTCGAAAAAGAAACTTATCCTGATCTATTGTATTTAGTTTTCATTCGAACTCCAAACCTCATTCCATGGTGATAGTGTTGGGAACTCCAAATCTTGAAAGGTGTTCGCAGACATAGGCTCTCGCAATCGTATCTACATTTATGTCTCGAGTAGGGTGTGCATACCTCTGGCCATCTGGACACCTCTAGAATCTGTTTATTTATAGCCGATTGATGGAGGAAGGGGACCGACAATGTTCATGTGTATGGTATGTATTTGCCGAAATCGTCCCCCAGGTATATTTATTTGATCGCATGGTGATAAAGTATGTCTAATGACTTTTTGTTTTAGCATGGGATGCAATACCTCGCCCACGTATTAATGTCGCCTGTTCATTTTTGGCCATAAGTATATTTCTGTTATTTTGAGAATTTCTGGGTGGTCGAAAGAATGGATTGACTGGAACATAGATTTTCATTTGTTTTCAGAAGGTATAGCCGGCTGTTGTTGGTAAAAGTTTCATACTTAAAGTAGATATTGTAATAGCTTCTAGCTTGACTTTGGACTTTTGTGGGCTGATTACATTTAAGTGTTATCAGTTCTTTGACGTTGGCTTGTAACTTATCAAGTTAGTCTATACTTGTCTGTTTTTGGCCGTGAGAGGATGTCAGCTGCAACATTTAATGAACCTCTGAAATATTGTTGTCGCTCTTGTCTGGCTCTTGGTACTTAAAGCTGTAGTAAGTTCTGAAGTGTTGAATAGCCAGGTATATTATCAGAAATTCTCTATTAAATACTATTAAATACTAAATACCTAGGGCGAAAGTTTTTTTTTTCTGAAGAAGGTGATTAGTTTCCAATTATTCCTGCTAAATTGCTGTATAACATGGCATTTGGCCATGTAAAATTTGTTTTTGTATTTTTTACTTTGGAAATGGCTGTTTAATAGTTATAAATTGTTGTTAACGTCCTTGCGAGATTGGGTATACATCGGTGGTAATAGATAAGTATGTCCAATCGTTAAATATTTTTAATAGATTTTGCCTCAGGAATGTTATTTATTGCTTTCCGTCGTTTTTGTGATGGTTGGATTCTCTCTTTCGAGATTTAAAATCCGAAGAACTGTAGTGTGGATGCACCGAATATGCATTTAGGAGCTTTAATGAGTAGGTCATAATCGGACAGGCGTTGTATTGTAACAAAACACCAATACGATTTTCGTGTCCCATTTAGACTTACTAGTGATCAGAATATTTTCTACGTAGACGAAGATAAAGTCAAGGCCTCTTGTGATTTGGTGCATAAAGCGGTTGGAACGTTTGGGCCGTGTCTCGAAGTCCGAATGGCATATGCGTAAAGTTGTTGTTACGGTGGCTTTGGCACGTCTTCAGGCGTGATTCGTATGTGCGAATGAGATCTCTAGTCGTTAGCTTCGCGGTTAGGTGCCATCTGCAAAGGTGATGCGCAATGTGACGAAGAAAATCTCCAAATTTCGATTTGTGCCATGATGTCGAATTCATCTCTCGCTATTTTAAGTTATTTGTACGTTTTGGTCGGAGTGCGGAAGAGGTCCTTCTGTTAGAATTTGGTGCGTGAGTGTTGCATGGCGGGGAAAGTTAAATCGGGAGTTTCCAATAATGATGAACACTTTTTTAAAGAATTTATTGTACCTCAGTTCAATAGAGAAAAAATGTAGTATTGTGACATTTTTTCGACTATTGACATATGTGCTTGTGAGTGCATTGATCAACCTTGAATGGTTTACATCTATTAACTATAATTAGATTAGTGTTTCGTAAAAACTCTGCACCAATTATAGGTTTTTTTGCGCTGTATCAGAAAGTTACTGTTAAAAATTCGATTCAGGCCTAAAGGAATTCAGTTCCAACATGATTGCAGAATCGTTTGCTGTAACGTGACGAAGGATTGGCCGACACATTCGCGGCAGAATCGACAAAAAATGTGATATTTGAAATAGGATCTTCAAGAAAGAGACGCCAGTGTGTCGATGGAGTACTAATGTCATAAGCCGCCATAATGAGAGTAGTTTTTAGTTTGAGCGTTGCCTCATAAAATTGCTGGGTTTCGAACACTTTCGTGCATTGTCGCCGTATTTTAGTTGTGTTTTTACCACTGCTGCTTGGTAGGTCTCTTGTCTTTTGTTAAAGATGTTCGAAATAAAACTGTTGTACTATGTATAGACATTTTGAAAAAGGGCTTGGCAACCCATTGCCTTTCATTGAATTTGACATTTATTCTTATTTTTTTCATTCTTTTGGAAATACTTAAATAAAATTATGCTTATCAAACAAGCGTGTGTTTTTTTTTTTTGTGAACCTAACAAAAGTTGTTGTACCTGGATCTATGTGTTGAACGCGACCAGTTACGTGTAGGCTGTAGATGAGAAAGTTGTCAAAGTTAGATAGGAAATCATGGATTTAGTTTTATGCTTTTCAGACTAGTGAGTTCGGAATTAGATTTGTCAAAATGCGACAAAATTGAAAAAGAAGAGGTGTTTTGTTGTGGTTTGTAAACTTTGAAAACGTCGTCACCTATTTCAAGTCATTCTACTTTGGACTTTAAGCTTGATTTAGTTGACACCTGAACAAGTGTGTGGAAGCGGCGTTTCCAGAGTTCCAGAATCAAACTTTCAGTGATATAATTTTTGTTTATCCTGCCAATATCTGAAGTCTTCTGTAAAACTCAGATTTTTTTACTCTCGCTCATGGAATACCGACCTATAAGTACTTTCTTAAGTTAGTTTTGTATAAGGAGTAATGGACTCTTTGATGAGGATATCATATTCACTTGCGGCCACGTCTTATAGTAATGATTTTACAATGTGATGGAGCTTTGACTGTTCTTTCTTTTTGTTTCAAATACTAAATTGATCTCAATTTGGAGAAACCGAATTGCTAGTATTTTGATCTATATTTCAGGAAATCTAATCACCACTGCTTGTACCGCATCACTGTGCAGCCTGAACTTGAGGACGTTGATGAGGAGGTTCGTGATCGACTATTGTGTCGAATGAATCAAAAAACTACTTCCCGATAGATTTTGAATGAAAAAGATTAGTTTAAAAACTTGGTCGAGCTTACGACAGGATCTTACTTACTTTCTGCTTAATACTACAGTAATTAAAGGAGAACCTACGCAGTATGTGTATAGTGTCACTCATACACTTAATCGATAACTATTAATTTTTCTGGCTGCAACAAACTCATTCCTTGGAGTCAGTCTTTATAAGCTGTTAACTATCACCTGTTTAATTAGGACTTGGTAATCATCTTTCTGAATTAAATAGATGTATTGCAATTTAACCATTCACGAGTACATCCTACGTGTGAGAGTATGTTTGTTCTCGCTGTTTGTCAATAGATGGCTTCAGCAGTAAGTGCTGGTCGATCGAGCATTGAGAGCTCTAAACAGTTTACGGAGATGCTGCTCTAAGTGAAAGAACGTGCTGTGATTAGTTCCGTTGGTTCAAAGACGGTGATTTCGATGTTGACGACCGCCCGCGTGAAGAAAGTCCAAAATTCATCGAGGATGCTTAATTAGAAACATGAGGACCGTTCCAAACGCAAAAAAGGTTGCTTCAGCATTAGAGGTTACTCGCTAAGGAATTTTCAAGCAATTGAATGTGTTGCGAATGATTAAAAACAAGGGACGTTGAGCGTCGTTTTTTCGCCCTTAAACAAATGCTTTAGAGGCAAAAAAAGGAAGGGTTTTCTCCATAGCATGGTGATGAATGATTAAAAATGGATTACAGCAACTCAAAGAAAAGAAAGTCATGCGGACTGCCCAGTCATCCTTCTACGGCATCGGTTCTGTCGAATATTCATGCTGCGAGGGCTATGCTGTGTATTTGGTGGGACCAGGTCAGTGTTACTTAATATAAGCTGTTGAAACCCAACGAAACGGGCAGAGACACTTTGTCAAAGCCGTTGAAACCTACCTGGAATCGCTCAAATGGAAAGTGCTTCCCGACACATTATTATTTGTTCCGTTCGATAGCACATGGTCTGGCTGATCAGCAATTTCGCTCATATGAATGGATGATTCGTGGATAGACTCAAACGGCAAACACTTTTACCGTAACAGTATTCGAGTTCAGCCAGAAAGATGGGAAAAAGTTGTAGCTTGCGATGTACAATACTATGAATGATTCATTTGTAACCATTCTTTCACAACAAAGTTGAATTTTCATAAAAAAAAAAAAACAGTGACAACTTAGTTGCGCACCTAATATGTTTTTAAAATTATGAATAATATAAATTTTAGTCAAAAATGAAATTGATTGTACGAGTAGTTAATTGAAAAAGAAAAGTTTCATTTAATTCAATGTACGATTACAGATACGTAAGTGGTGTACTTGAGGTATAGTACTTGATGTTCCTGGTAAAGTTGGAAGTGCTGCTCTCAATGGTACTTCAACGCTCCTGGGCTAGTGTGGGGCAGGTGGCGTAGTGGCATTGTGATAGTCTGTTGCCGTTATGGTGTGATGGCTTGGCGTTGTGATGGTGTGGTGCCCTTATAAACTAGCCAGTGTTAAGTGTCGGGTTCACCATTTGAGTTGGATTTTCTATTTAATGAGATGAAATGTATTTTGTTTTACTTTAACCATTAACTGAATTTTTATTTTAAAGGAAAAAGTTTGATTTTTTATTTAACAATTACAGTTACAAATGTTCTGGTGTCTTTTATTGAATTTGTCTTCCAATTCACTTTTACCAACCTAAAAAATTCGAATTGCTGAAGCTCTAAGTGTGAACCTCTATAGGTATGATAGGTGAACGACTGGCTAAAGAAGTCAGCGAAAAGATTTGAAATTACTTGGTGACTGGTAGAGGTAGTATCAGAGAGCTTCAGGGAAGATGGGTACTTTCTTTTGATGTTGGTAAATCGAAAGGAACATATGCGATCGGTGATGAGGGTGTGGCGCATCCGAATTCACACCTATGGTAGAGGTATTGACAAAACTTGAGATAATTCGATATAGACAGAGTTAAAGCAAATGAAATCTGTATTGGAGCAGGATCTAGGATAAGTGTACCATAGCTTATTTCGCTTATAGCTAAGTGAACGTAACTTTTTGTTGTACCAAGGTGGTATATGTGACAAATTTATTTTTAGGTGAAAATGTTAAAAATAGTAAAAATGGCCAGTTAAAAATTAGTGTGTAAAGAATACAAGTACAATGTTATTATAGAAAAAGCTGAAATTAGCATTACTAAGAAGGTAATTAAGTTTTCCGTAGTAAAGAAGTCGTTTCTTAAAATACATTACCATGACATGCGTAACTTAATTTAATACGGGTTAACTCTTTGGCTATCATACCACATTGATCAAAAAGAATTTATTCAGAAAATTAAAAATACAAGTTTATTCATCTAAATCTATATTGTTCCCTTTAAAGTAATCCCCATCAACTGCAACACACTTATGCCAGCGCTTGATTCAATCCTCGAAACATTCTTTGTATTCGGTTTTTGGTATGTCCATCAGTGCTTCGTGCGATTTTTCCATTTCTTCCTCTCGGCTGCTAAAACGCGTTCCCCGTAGTGGTTTTTTAACTCGATTGAAGAGGAAATCGTCACAGGGAACCAAATCAGATGAATTCGGTGGCTGTTGGATGGTATTTGTTGCATTTTCCTTCAAAAAATTACGAATAATGATGGCACTGTGCGACTGTGCGTTATCATGGTGCAAAATCCACGAGTTTTCTGCCCACAATTCTGGTCTCTTTCAGCGAATTGCTTCACGCAAACGTCTCATAACTCCCAAATAATACTCTTTGTTTACTGTCTGGCCTTCTGGCAAAAATTCATGATACACTTCACCGTTGTAATCCATGAAAACTGTGAGCATTGCCTTCATTTTTGACTGAAAATGACGTGTTTTTTTTTTTTTGGTTTCGGCTCATTTGGTGCACGCCATTCTCTTGCCTGATATCTAGATTGCATGTCGTACTCATAGACCCACGTCTCGTCTCTAGTAATGATCCTTTTGATGAATGTGGGATCGGATTTAGCCTCACAAATCATCTCTTTTGCGACGTTAACATGGCCTCTTTTTTGCATTAAATTGAGGTTTTTTGGTACCAATTGTGCTGCTACACGACGGAAACCAAAATCATTAACCAAAATGTCTTGTATGGATCCATAGGCAATGTTTAAGTCCTCCGCTATCTCTCTGATGGTCATCAATATTTTCGTCGGTTTTCGATGTTGATGGTTTGCCACGGCGTTCATTATCTTCGATTGACTAACGAGAACTTTTGAACCGCTCGTGCCACTGGTAAACTACCGTTTTCTTTAGATTGCCGAAACACTTTTCCAATATTTCCAACGTTCGTGCACTATTAAATCTGTTTTTTACACAAAATTTAATACAAGTTCGTTGTTGCAAATTTAAATCCATTTCTAAAATTGTAAAAACTGGCCAAATAGATAGACAGATAGACAGAGATAGATGTACTCTTGGCTACGTAACTTTTGCAAATGTCAAGCTATTGCGCTAAGATTTAGAGGGAATGTCAACAACAGATGTACCAACTTAACAAAAAGAACACAACCCAAATCGGAACAATGTTAGCGCCACACGATGGTTATTCCGTTTTTTGATCAAGGTGGTATATTCCAAAAACTTTCTTACCAAAGTGAATGGTTGGTGCTTGACAGCGTAGGTCGAAGATAAATTTTTAAAATTTGCTCATTTTTGAGAAAATACGGCCCTATGACACCTCCGGTCCATAAACCACACGAAATAGTTTATCGTTTTTGGTGTTTTGGCATTTCTAGAATCACTCATTGATTTGGAAAGTCGGTAGGCCGAGGAACTATGCGCGCTAATTCTCATCAATAAGAAATCTCTCAATTCTCTAACATATAATTCTGGGATATCTTGATTCGGATTCTTGTCTCTTACCTCCTTCTCCTTTAATTGAAACAGGAAATACAGTCTCAGATCTTGAATCGTCAGTCTCCTTTCATTAAATTTACATATAGCAACGATTCTAAGCTTTCTGAGGTGACAACCATGCTGATGGTTTCCATCTCTTACACCCTAGTGAAAATGGAAACCGACGATGAATCAATAAGAGTTCGTTTACGATCAGAAGATGAAGATGAGCTTTTGGTACATTTTCAGAACTACTATAGAGAACTCGGTGGAGGCTTCATTGATTTATTGTAGCAATGATGCTACAGTTTTTCCTGATTAACCTGGTCTCCAACGGCATAACTCAAATAATAACGAACTAGATGGTATCGTATGAACACTTTTTTCTAGATCACAGATACATCCACGACCAGTAATTCACGAACTGATTACAACAGAAAAGCTAATTTAGGCTCTGCGCAACTTCAAGAGATACAAATCTGCGGTAAAAAATGGTATAATATCTTCTGAGCTACAAATTTCCTTATTCGAATATCATTCTGCCAATGCTAGAGTTTTATTGTCCAGCAAAAAAGTCACTGGGATCAAATAAGCCCTTCAACTTCGCATTCCCCACTGGTTACACTTCTCGGTCATAAAACCGATATTCTAAAACCGTCGCTTCACACAGTGAATAAATAAATTATTTGACACGCTATCATTCACTAGGAATACTTCCAGAAAATATCGACTACATTATGCCCTGAGATTAATTTTATCTAGTTGTGGGAAAGATGCTTTCCCGGACGACATGTTAATCTATTTCTTTACGAATGGAACTTAGACTGAAAGCGGGGTTGGTGGCCATGTTTTCTCAGAAAAGTTTTCAGCCTTCCAAATGAATGTGGCGTGTTCCAGGCGGAAATTTTGGCGATTAAAGAAGTCCTATCCTGGCATGACATCTGAAAAGGATATCTGTATCTTTTCGGATAGTTAAGCCCTTATCAAATCCCTGGATTCAGTCTCACAAATCAAGGAGATGTCAGAAGAGTTCAATGTTCACCTATGTTAGGTGTCGGATTACAGACATATACCAGGTAATTTTAGGGCTAACGAAATCGCCAAAATTGAAACCGCTCTACCTATTCTACCACCGTTATACCGGCATATCATTCAATATGTGCAAAGTAAAACTAAAGCTGGATGCTATTAGAAGTTCATGCCTTTGGTGGATTCTTGGGTTAACATGTACAGCGGCCAAACAAATCTGACCAAAACTTGATCGAGTTGATCGGTTTAAACATGAAACATCTCAGTGCTGTCAAAGGTGTCATCCGCGGACACTGTCGTATAGCAAAGAATGCAAAAAAGGCCTGGCGTTTTTACAAATGATTTCTACAGAAGCTGTATGGACGGGGATTTGAAGGAGATAATCCTCCACTTTTTCTGCAAATGCCAAGATATCCATTAAAGTAGAAAACTCCACTTAGTATCTTTCTTCTGCAATGACTTAAGTGATCCAAATGATATAGACTTGAACAATCTCCTACGCTTCGTTCGAGGCAATGGACTAATTGGCCTAAGTGGATTAGTTTTTCCAACGACTACTATCAATTAACCTAGCCTAAACTATTCCAGAACCCAAGAAGAGCCATTGCCTCATAGTTTTCGAATTAGCTTTTATTGTTCGTTTAGCATAGAAAAATATTTCTTCTTTTCTTCTCCTTTTTACCAGGAATAGGGGTACGTCATACATTATGGATAAAGTTAATTCAGCAATCAAAATTTATTCCGATTTATGTACATTTTCTGTCATAACAGAGAGAATAAATGAAGTTAAATAACTGTTTCTTTGTTATTGTATTTTGAAAAGTCATCACCAGGTGCGTGTTTTATCGAGATATTACCTGTTATTATCATATCATAACTTTTAACAAACCACTAATAATAGATTTATACATAAAACATTTTCGTTTCCAGAAACGTCACTGAATAATTGGTGAAAGCAAACTTTTAGAATACTAATTTTGACTGCTTAATCATCAAGGCAAATTATGCCAGCCAAAATATTTACTTTGTAAAATACGTACGAGTATATCTTGTGTTTAGAGGCTTTTATTATTCTTTGAAATTTCTGAAGACAAAAATCACAAAAAGAGGTATCCATGCCTATTGCTGAGTCACTTTGGAGTGAACATTCTGATTGCTCGATTGTTTCTTTAGAAAGTTCAGTTCAAAAATCGGTATACTGACATAACAAAGCTACATAGAAGTGGAAGATATGCTTAGGTCCGGAGTTCGGATTGAATGTAAAAGGAGATTCATCGTAAAGTTTGATTTATAATGTAAAACAAAATACATAAATTTGAAATTAAACTTAAAATGTTTATTACTGGTTAAAAACACAATTTATGGCATTTATGTTTCTAAATAACATCATTTAGATGTTGACCACAACTTCATCTGAGATGGTCCATTCGGAAGATCCAATTTCGGGAGACTCGTCTGAGTCGAGCGAGCAACTGGTATCTCGCGGATAACACGATTGACTTCTAAAGCATTAATCTTAGCTGGATTATTCCTGAAGACCTGAGTCTTAATATATCCCCAGAGAAAACAGTCCAAAAGTGTGATATCGCACGATATGGGCGCCCAACTTATAGTGAAGTTAAGTGCTCACCAAAATGATTTCTCAATAATTCCATTGCTTTACGCGCTGTATGGATTGTAGCGCCATCTTGTTGAAACCAGAGCTCACCGAGACCTTGTGCTTGAATTTCAGGAAGCACATAGTCCGCTAACATGGCGCAATAACGGTTTCCATTGACGGTAACATTCTGATTTGCCTCATTTTTGAAGAAATATGGACCAGTGATTCCACTAGCCCATAAAAAACACCACACCGCTGTTTGTAATAGTGGCTCTTGTTACTCTTCGGGTTGCTCGTCAGCCCAAATACCGCAATTTTGTTTATTAACGCTTCCATTGAGCCAAAAATGGGCTTCATTACTGAACAAAATTTCACGATAAAACACCGGACTATTCAATGAAAATATGAAGCAAATTCAAGTCGCCTGGCTTCGATTCTAGCACAAATTGAATTTTGTACGCCTTTAGGCCTTGATCCTCACGTAAAATACACCAAATTGTCGAATACACAGCGAATACAGCCAAGCTGCTGAGAACGACGACGAATCGATTCGTCACAGTCTTCGTGTACACTCCCAGTTACAGCTGCTAAAGTCTCTTCACTACGTCGCTACGTGCTGGATGTGGTCTAAGTGGTCGAGTATTATCCACTTATTAAACTGGGACACAAATTTGCAAATGGTGTTGGCAATGATAGTTTCAGTAGGTCGATTATGTACACAGTAAGTTCCTCGAATCGCACAAAAAACATTTCCCACAGAACGCTAATTTTCGTAATACAGCTGAACAATTTGGAGACGCTGTTGTTTGTTGATGACTTTCCAAACGATACTGAACAAAAATGACACAGCAGTTTGATAAAAGTCACGCGTGCTCTGTCAAAAAATTAAACCTCACCCTATACGATTATCGAACTTCCGCTTCAATAGATCAATTGTTTAATTAGCTATGTGACATGCGGCACCATCAAAAATAATCTTCCAACATGGCACGATAGCGAACTTTATCGACCGTAACATGATGATCATTTTCATCGACGAAAATATGTATACAGTCCAAGCATACTAAATGACAAAGCCATTAAGCCAAAAATGAGCTTCATCGCTGATTTTTCGGTGAAATTCAGGATTTTCTTCAAACTCTTGCCGAGCCCAATCGGAGAAGTATTGGCGATTTCGATGATCAGTTTTTTAGTTAAGTTGATCTTGTAAAGGTGTATGATAAAATCTTTGTGTCAGTATGTAGACCGAGAGATTTTCAGTTTCTGCGAACAGCGTGGAATCGACTGTCTTGGCTTATTTTGAACTAAAGCACTTATCGGCTACGATATTTTCGGTACTTCGACCGTTGCGTTGACTCAATTTCACCACTGAATTGGTGCTGTTACAAAATGAGTAAGTATTGCCTTGATACTAATTTTAAAACATCGTCTTAGGTTAGCCGTGGCTGCACGTCGGTTTTTGATGAACCGCGCACAGGTGGCCCAAAAACGATTACCACAGAGGAAACCATGGACACATTCCATAATCTAGTATTGGCGGACCGCCGAGTAAAGATACGCGAGTTGGCTCAGATAGCAAGCGTCTCAACTGAATGCGTTAGCCATATTCTGCACGAGGTTTTGGGCTTACATCGAAGAACAAGCGTAACCGTGAGACAACTTCAAAGACATGCTTGGCCTTGTTTAATCGAAATCCTGAAAAGTTTCTGCGTCGTTTCGTGATAGTCGATGAGACATTGACTCATTGGTATACACCAGACACCGAAGCACACTCGAGACAATGCGTCTTACCCCGTGAACGTGCTACAAAGAAGTCTAAGACCGTGCCTTAGATCGGAAAGGTGATGGCCACCGTTTTTTTGGACGCGCAAGGTGTGATCCACGTTGACTATTTAGAGAAGGGAAAACCAATCAAAGGAGTATACTACGTTGACTTATTGGGCCGATTTAATGCCGATTTGAAGATAAAACGACCTTATTTGGCGAAGAAAAAAGTACTCTTCCACCACGATAACGCAATGGCTCACACCTCTGCATTCGCCACAGTCAAATTGGTCGACTCTCTCCCATCCTTATTATTCCCCGGATTTGGCTCACTGCGACTTCTTTTTGTTTCCAGATCTTAAAAAAACGCTCGCTGGAAAGAAATATGGGTAGAACGAAGAAGTCAACGCCACCGCTGAGGAGTATTTTGCAGGCCAATAAATGCTCTACAATATAGAAAACAAATAAGAAAAGGAAATTTAAAAAAAAAAAATAAATTTAAATATATTTACACTTTATTTAATTTTTTTTTTGATTAATGTATTTTGTTTTATTTTATTAAATTTTATTTGAAACTATGTTTATAAAGATACAAAATTGTTAAACTGATACACGGCTTAAAGCCAAACGTAAAGACTTTGTGCGTAAAAAAAAAAATGTAAAATATCGTATTACTCTCTTTTTAATATATTTTAATAAAAAGTCATTAAAAAAAATTATGAAAATATTAAGACTTATTACTACAAATACTCAATAGAGTGCAACCAAGGAAAACAAACATCATAAAAAAAAAAATTACAGAATCCAGATGACGAAATTAAAGAATAATCAATGCAACTAATGTGTAAAGATGAAACAATATGGTCAAGTGTTCCTACGCCTTGTAGTGAAATAATAAATCACCCAATTTTTTCACCTGGTTTTGTCGTCGGATTCTGATTGGAAGCATTCAATCTCTTTTTCAATAAAGAAGCAATCGATAAAATATTAGAGAATACAAGTGAGAGATGGGAAATAAGGGACATTATTTGAGTCAGCTGGTCTTTTAGATTGATAATTACCTTCGGAATATGTAGGTAAGGGATTCGCGACTTCAATGGGTTTTGGGAATTTTATATTCTGTGCCTCAGTGGGAAAAATTCGTTCTGCTTCATTGACAAGATTTATTTGTTTTGATGATCGCACAACCAGAAGCATCAGAAGAGCTAAGAATAAATTAGTATTCATTCGAGAGTTTTAGAACGTCATCAACAAGAACTTGAAGAAACTGTTTGTTTCCGGGGCAAATTTGACTCTTAATTGGTCCCCTTCCAATGCTGGATTTCCTTTTAGCATCATCATTTTAGTACCATCAAAGCCGGATGGATATGGGATAAGGATTTGGTGGAAGTATAATATTTTTTTATTAACTCCAGAAAGGTAGAGTAAGAGGATGGATTTGTAGACGAAAAAACGGTTGAGGAAGATGAATTGAGCAAGATTTGGTATCTATTCCCGATGCATATTTGGTTATAAGAAGAAATTTCATACGTAGATATCGGAACTTTTTCTACGCTACCTTTGCCATCTTGCCACTTATCTTGCGTTTTTCATAGTGCACTTTAAGAAGTATCTAATCCGTATGCATTACGGTATAAGAGGGCAACGACACATTTTAACTCACATCAAATAAATTGATTCGTCCATGCAGTGAGTTTTTTGAAAAAGAAATTTATTTCCTCCTAAAGTTTTCATATATTGTAGCAACACAGTTTTCTGATTCCTTTGGTATTTAATTTACAGATTCAGATGGAAATACGTGCAATCTTCCGAGTAATGTTGTGCGGTACTTTCTAAAGTATGAATTTGCTTGAATGAATTTATTGGCCGGAAAGATTATATGACCACAGCCACAAAAATTTATGAAATGCAAACCATAGTAACCTGCTCTACTTTAATTTTGCCTTTTAATTCATTTTTATAACTTCAACCTTTATATATGTATATAAATGCTAAAGAAAAATACTTAAATCTAGTTCAGGAATGATAATTACTTAGTCTAGCTAACTCACTCTCACCGAACGTTGTAAACAATCATATAGAACTATCTAACACTAAGCTTATCTTTGTATAATATGAAGGCTGTTTGATAAATACCCGGATCCGGATTAGAAATGACAACGCAATTTTTTTTAGGTTTTGACAATTTATTTTTCAATATTATCCCCTTTCAACTCGATGCACTTTTCTCAGCGGTGCTGCAACTTTTTTAACCCTTCCGTATAGTACGAATAGTACGACCCGTACTTCTTTCCGGTGAGCGATCTTTTAAGGTTTGGGAACAAAAAGAAGTCGGAAGGAGCCAAATCCGGATAATACGGAGGATGGGGGAGCAATTCGTAGTGAGATGTGAGACGGTGTGCTATTGAGGTGGAAGGGCGCATTTTTCTTCTCCAAATGTGGTCGTTTTTTCTTCAAATCGGCGTTAAATCAGCCAATAAATCGACGTTATATGCATTTGTAATTATGTTTCGCTTCTTCAAATAGTCTACGTAGATCACACCTCGCGGGTCGCAATAAACGTTGGCCATAAACTTCTCGATCGAAGTTACGGCCTTCGCCTTCTTTAGAGTACTTTCAACGGGTAAAACATATAGTTTCGATAACGTGTACTATGTCCCATCGACGGTCACGAAACAACGCAAAAACTCCTCCGGATTTCGATTAAACAGGACCAAGCACGTTTTTGAAGTGGTCCCACGATTGCGGTTGTTCTCTGGTGTGAGCAAAGCGGCACCCATCGTGCGGACAGTTTTCTCATACCTAAAATCTCGAGCAGGATATGGCTAATACATTAAGTTGAGATGCCTGCTATCTCAGCCAACACCCTAATTTTCATTCGTTGGTCTGCCAATACGAGATCATGGATTTTGTCCACGGTTTCCTCTGTGGCCACCTGGGCACGGTTCTTCAAAAACCGACATGCGGCCACCGCGAAATGTTGTACGGGAAGGTGAATGGGTCCCATACACACCATCAAGAATGGGCTTGATTTCCTCGCAGGGTTTGCCACACAAAAACCAAAGTCAGATGACGGAGCGATACTGCTCTTTTTCCATTGTCGCAAAAAACACCAATACGATGTTTTGAAATGGGAGTCAGCCCGAGTGTATAGATAAAATTGTTGACAAACTGTTTTTTAAAACCTCAAAAATATTAACCTGTATAAGATTCTTATTATTTTTATTGTTGTTACTAGCCTTCGACCTCATGTGGATTTCAATTTACATTATTTTAGAAGTGCAAGTTTCATAAATTAACGTATTTACATACAAATGAACTTTATTCTTTTAGTTATAATTAATTGTTTCATTTCAAATTTAATAAAGTTTTCTAAACGGGCTTAAACCTCCCTCAGGATCCGCCATTGTTGTTTATTCTGCGCCACATGATTCGAGTTATTTATGTGAATTTGGAAGTCGTCTCGCCATCTAATCTATGGTTTACCAACTTTTCTGTGACCTTCGTACGGTGTCCAATTTGTTGTCTATCTGTTGTCCCTCAACCTTATGTTGAGGTTGCCCAATTCCATACCAATTTTTTAGCTTTTTTTTTTAATACGTCTGTCTACTTCATTTCTTCTCAAAGATTATTTGCATTCGTTATACTTTGGAGCCTTAGATATTTAGCGTTGACCGTTTCATTACTCTTTAAAGTACTCGTACCTGCAGTTTTGTATTGTAGATCCATGTTCTTACACCGTTCTCTTTAATCTTGTCTGGAATTA
Organism: Volucella inanis; assembly: GCA_907269105.1. Taxonomy (NCBI): domain Eukaryota; kingdom Metazoa; phylum Arthropoda; class Insecta; order Diptera; family Syrphidae; genus Volucella; species Volucella inanis. The sequence continues at coordinate 241,065,157 of OU026153.1, read as the reverse complement.
AAAAAAACGGGTTCAGATTCCAATATTGTTTCCCAACATTCGTGATCCTTCTTCTTCTTCTGTTCTTTGGGTGAAAGATATTAATTGTTCTAAGTACATAACTTTCCTAGCATATTCGAAGTTTTTGGTTCCATGTTGTAGATTTGTTGGTTGTGCGTTAGACATTAGTTTTGTCTTTTCTTTGTTAATTTTTGGTCCAACTTCTGGGCATTCCTGGCTGAAGTCCTCGAGGATTGCTTATGTGCAATAACTTTTTTCCATCTATGTTGATCCCCATGTAGTTCCAGGTTATGTATTTGAAGCATCATTACAATAAAGCTGCAAAGAGAGCAGGAGAAAGCTGATTTCTTTGGCGGACACCTCTCATTAAAAGGGAGAGGGTGGCCGATTTTTTCGAGCTTTATCGTTGCTGTGTTGTTGCGGTACAGGCTTCTAAAATAATTGTACCTCAGTGGTAGGCTTTTTAAATAAATGTATGTAAGAGGTCGGCAAGGCAAATTATAGGCGAGTTATGACACTCTAGTGTATGTCCGAAAGCAGGCTTGAGGGTATACTGATAAGCATTCATAGTGTGACGGTGGTTACGGTTGACAGTTTGAAGGGGCGGAATGCTGCTGGCGATTTCAATGGAGAACTGATTGTGGAAAAAGACTGACTGATATAAGTGCCACCTATCAGTTTTATCATATGGTTTTTAATCCTATCTAGCAGATGCAGAGATATTTTAGGAGCACCTGACCAAATGTGGGCTTTGTACTCAAATTTTGGGCGGATAAATGCCTTATAACCGGTGACCAGATAGTTTTTCCAAATATTAAGTGTCAGCAGCTGTGAGAGTTACAAAAAAGGTTTTCCATTTCATCGGTTTGCTTTTGCCAAACGTGCGGAAATTATTAAGACATACTGTCGAGATTCCGGCTTAGTTGTATATACGCAACGTGAATTTCGTCCGAAGGTCGGTCGTCATTATGTCTTCAACAATTCGTCACACCGTGGAAAAGTTTGAGTGTAAGTACACTCTTATGGATCTTAAGTCAACAACCCGACAGACCCAGAAATGTCGATTCAGCGCCGATCAGCTGAATTTGGCATAGAGTCAACACAACTTATTTTGCGGTTGAATTTGGGCCTACATCCGTATAAGATTGTGTTGACGCAGAAATTAAAGCCAGACGATCATGGCCAACGTAGTGAATTCGCTAATTGGGCACTGGAAATGGTGGCCGGGCATCTGGATTTTGGCCAAAAAATCGTCTTTTCAGACAAGGCTCATTTTTGGCTTAGCGGCTATGTCAACAAGCAAAATTGCCGTTATTGGAGCGAACACAATCCACACGTGTTCGACCGAACATTAATGCATCCACAAAAATTGACTGTTGTGTGCGGTTTATTTTACTGCCTTGGGCGGCCGGCTTTTCTTCCTGTCTAGATAAGTGGGCTCTAGCCACAATCATTTCCTTCGGTTTACAGTGACGTCGATTAACTTCTGCCCTGTTCTAATATGGATCTCTACGTTTGAAATTCGGTAAGGCCGAAACACGCTCCAACAATGTATACTTTGGTCTTAGCTGCATTTAATTTTGAGCCCAACTATGATAGATATACTTACAAATTCTGTCTCATCTGATGTAGATCCAAAGTAGGTATTTTCAGGGTAATCAAGATTTTACCGGTAAGATGTCATAGTTCACTAAATACCTTGGTGATAAAATAAAACTTTGACCTTCAAAGTCTTTTGTAAAAAGTGTAGTACGCATCCATGATGCAGGAGGTATCCATGATGCAGGAGTAGACTCCGGTGACACTTTCACAATTGCTCGGCTGTAGCTCGTTGGAGTTGGTTCTTGTCGCTACCCTGTTTACTTCTTTATCATAGATGCTTCCGGGGCGTACTACACTTCTTACAATGGCGCCCAACGTGGGGCCGAAAAGAACCGGTGAGTCCTATATATACGTTTTATAGTTCTTGTTTAGGAGTAGCTAGTAGTCACAATAAAATAAAATTAAAAAATTTCCTATTAGTTAGTAAGTTTTTTGTTTGTGAATTAATATTTTTTTGTGTGGTGTGTGGATGGGCGAACCGACCCTTTTCCGAATATTACCAAACGTGACTTACAAACCATGCGACAGAACGGTAATTAATTTTTTTTACACGTGGTGACGGGGGGAATCTTTTTTTTAGTTCAGATGATTACGCATGTACATCTGACGAGGAATATATTGGTGAGGAATCAAAATTAAAACAGTAATTAAGGGGGTGTAGCGATAATTCGGCGAAAGAAAGGCCCATCTTTAAGAAACGTTACAAGTAATACACCATTCACTGGCTTCAAAAATGACAAATGTCAGAAAATCGCTTTAAAGTTTTGTATACCACAAGATTCCATATCAAAACATGGAAAATTATTTCATACCAAAGTCAGCACCTATATCTAGAGCATATTTTTGGTCTGCTGATCTGATTACTATCCTCTGTTCGAGCCCATTCATGTGCGCTTGATCCTGTAGAGATTTTCATGTCTTTTCGGTCGTCTTTAATTAGCACCAGTTTTCTCCCATCCTTATCTGTTTACTTCTCTCGGCAGAAGTAACGAAACAGAGCAAACTATGAACAAACACGCACAGCGAAATTTCACCGACGGCTACAACTGCTCAACGAAGCTTGTACTTCTAATAAATCAGTTTAGATACATAACGAACCGGAAGTATGGAACATTAGTATACATTAGTATACTCGTACCTACAAAGACCCAAAAACAAAAGAATTTATGGATTCCAAGAGCACGAAGCTGCTAGGTAAGCCCGCCGCCAGCTGCTGGGGAGGTATACAAAACCGTATCGGAGCAACTAAAGCTTAATGTTCTATAATATAGCTAATTTTCCTCCGATTTGATTCAAATTTCAATACAACAATCTTACAATAGTGTACAATCATAAAAAAAGATAAAAAAAAAATGAAAAAAAAAATTTGAAAAGGTTACCCCCCATTAAATAAAGTAGCCTCATCGATGGAAGAAAATTTCCAGAATTGAGCGAATGTTCTATTTGATCAAGGAAACATAACATTTAATTAGATAATTAGAAAATAATCATATCATGCCAATAGAATCCTGGGGAGGCAATTTGGTCATAATGCTCTACTAAGTCCTTTTGGGAAACAACAAAAACATCGACCAAAGACGGTTTTTTTCCTGGTTGAAAATGAGTTATTTTGACGTCATTAACAAATTGTAATCCCAGTGAATTTACTGTGTCAACAAACATGGTAGATAGCTTATTTTTTCCCATTAGAATATCAAGATTAAAGTCACCACATAACACAACTTTAGGATAAAGAAGCCACAACTCTTCAAGTTGATTCCTAACTTTGGTGTTTCTATTAGCAGCAATATCTAAAAAAGTAAATTCAGTATCGTCTAATACCATTGATTTTCTTACTAATCTTGGCTTAAGAATATGTTTTTTCGTAAATTGCTAAACCCCACATGTTAATGTGGTCTATGTCTTCCTTTTTTGCCAATAAGTTTTATTGGCGATTTTACAACTTCAGTTGTAAGAACCTCATTGAATATTTCTTTTAGCATTGATGTTACAGCTTGTTTCCCAATCTTTAGCATATCCACTTTAATTTTATCATTCTGCTCGTATTTTTCGTTTTTTTTTTTTTTTCTAGAGATGTTGGGATTATGTCGCAGTTATCAAGTAGTGGAATTTCAGCTTCAGTTGTCTTTTTAAATAGTGAGGTCGTTTACAGCTCTCTAAAAAAAATTTTGATTATAGTTTTTCTGTTTTAAATATCTTTTCCATCTTTCTTAATGACAGTCACCCAATCCTTGCCATTAACTTAGCTTGTTCTTCTATTAATTTTGACGGGAGTCTCGTTATATAGGGTGATTCATGGTAAGGTTTGATATATAATGTAAAATAAAACTCATAAATTTCAAAGCAAACTTAAAATATTTATTATCTGTTAAAAGGATAATTCATGACATTTACTTTTTAAAAATGAAATCATGTCAGTTTTGGCCACGACTACATCTGAGGTGGTCCATTAGGAAGGTCCAATTTAAGGAAACTCGTTCGAACATAGCCACTTGTATCTCGCGGGTAACACGAGTAATGTTGGCTTCCAAAGCTTCAATCGCAGCTGGCTTATTCCTGAAGACCTGAGACTTTACATATCCCCAGAGAAAATAGTGCAAAGGTGTTATATCGTACTATCTAGGCGGCCAATTTACCGTAGCAAAACTTGAATTTAAGTGCTCACCAAAATGATTTCTCAACAAGTCCATTGTTTCACGCGCTAAATAGCTCGTACCGCCGTTTTGTTGAAACCAGAACTCACCGAGACCGTTTCCATGGCACGATAATGGTTATAATTGACTGTAACATTCTGATTTGCCTCATTTTTGAAGAACTATGGACTAAAGATTCCACCACCCCATAAAGGTAGCTGTTGGTACGGCAATTTTGTTAATTAACGTATCCATTGAGCCAGAAATGGGCTTCATCACTGAACAAAAATTCACGATAAAACACTGGATTTTCATTGAGTTTTTCCAGAGCCCATTCACTGAAAATATGAAGCAAATTCAAGTCGCCTGGCTTCAATCCTTGCACAAGTTATATTTTGTACGCTTTTAGGTCGACATCCTCACTTTAAACACGCCAAGTTGTCGAATACGCCAAGCCAAGCTGTTGAGAACTACGACGAATCGATTCGTCACGGTCTTCGCGTACACTCTCAGCTACAGCTGCTATAGTCTCTCCACTACCTGCTGGATGTGATCTTACCGGTCGAGTATCATCCACTAATGTAAACTGGGACACAAATTTGAGAATGGTATTGGCAATAGTGATTTCAGTAGGTCAATTATGCGCACCGTAAACTCCTCGAATCGCACGAAAAACATTTCTCACAGAATGCTGATTTTCGTAATACAGCTGAACAATTTGGAGACGCTGTTGTGATGTGAGTCTTTCCATGATGACATGCCAGGATAGGATAGGAGTTTGATAGGAGTCATGCGTGGTCTGTCAAAAAAAGCCAACTGAAAATCAAACCTCACGTTGAATCACCCTATATTTCTTCAGATTTATACTGATCAATGGCTTGGCTTAAATTTTTATCATAGCTCCTTTTTGTTTCTCTTTTTCGTTAAGGGTGCTTTTTGTTTGTAGTTTTATCCTTTTCCTAATAGTTTGTTTTGTTTATTTCGAGAATTTATCAATCTTTCTTCTTATTCTTTGTACAATTTATACTACATGTATGTTACGTTCATCTAACATATTGCATCTCTCCTGTAATGTATACAAGTTTATTCATTTAAAGCTATATTACCGCCTTCAAAGTAATCCCCATCGACTGCAACACACTTATGCCAGCGCTTGATCCAATCCTCGAAACATTTTTTAAATTTGATTTTCGGTATGTCCATCAGTGCTTCCTGCGATTTTTCCATTACTTCCTCTCAGCTGCTGAACAGAAAGAAGTCACAGGGAGTCAAATCAGGTGAATTCAGTGGCTGTTGGATGGTATTTATTGCATTCATCGTCAAAAAGTTCCGAATAATGGCACTGTGCGACGGTGCGTTATCATGGTGCCCACAATTCTGGTCTCTTTCGACGAAATTCTTCACACAAAAGTCTCATAACGCCCAAATAATACTTTTTGTTTTCTGTCTGGCCTTCTGGCAAAAATTCATGATACACTTCAACTTTGTAATCCATGAAAACCGTAAGCGTTGCCTTCTTTTTTGACTGAAAACGACGGGGTTTTTTGGTCTCGGCTCAATTGGTGAACGCCATTCCCTTGCCTGATATCTGGATTGCGTGTCGTACTCATAAGTCCACGTCTCGTCTCCAGTAACAATCCTTTTGATGAATGTGGAATCGAATTCTGCCTCGCAAATCATCTCTTTTGCGACGTCAACACGGTCTTTTTTGCATGAAATTGAGGTCTTTGGCACCAACTTTGCTGCTACGCGACAGAAACCCATATCCATAAGCAATGCTCTCCGCTATCTCGGTTATTGCGGTTATTGACCAATATTTCTTTTACTTCAGCTAAGTTTTCGTCGATTTTAGATGTCGATTCTCTGCCACTGCGTTTAAAATCCACTCCAACAACTTTTGAACCGCTCGTGCCACTTGTAAACGACCATTTTCTTTGGAGAATCTTTGCCGGAACATATTTCCAACATTTATAACGTTCGCGCACCATTAAATCCGGTTTTTACGCAGAATTTAATACAAGTCCGTTATTGCAAATTTAAATCCACTTCTAAAATTGTAAAAAAATAGTCAACACACAAAGATTAAGATGTACTCTTGGCTACGTTACTTTTGTAAATGTCAAGCTATGACGCTAAGATTTAGAGGGAATATCAACAAGAAATGTATCAACTTTACACAAAAAACAGAACTCAAATCAGAACAATGGGAGCTCCACACAATGACGTCACCGGGAGTTTTTTGATCAAGGTGGTATATCCATAAAAAATAATCTTAAAGTGTCAAATCGCACGATCCAGCCAGCCAATTCACTGGTTTAAAACGAGAGATAAAATTCTTACCGTACACATTTGTCAAATGGTCAATCGATTCGCGTGCTATGTGGCTTGTAGTGCCTTCTTGCTGGAACCGCATGTCAGCCAGGCTAAGCTCGTGTATTTTGGGCAAAAACCATTCGAAATCATTGAACGATAGCGGGCGCCATTCACAATAACGTTGTTCTCACAGTCATCATTAAAAAAATATGGATTAACGATTCCGTCGGGCCATAAACCGCACCAAAGAGTGCATTTTTTCGGGTGCATTGGAAGCTTTTGTATTGTCTGAGGTTGCTCATCGGATCAAGTATGGCAGTTTTGTTTACTAACATACCCATGCAACCAGAAATAAACTTCGTTGTTGAAGATAATTTTTCGATAAAATATTTCCTCCAGCTTTTCTAATGCCATCTCACCGAAAATTTGTCGCTGTGGCAGGTCGTTTTGCTCCAGTTCGCTCACAAGAGTTATTTTGTAAGGTTTTCAACCATGTTCCTTTCGTAAAATCCTCCACGTCATTAAGTAACACAATTCCAATTCCTGCAAATGGCGACGAATGAACAAATCACGATCTTCATCAACACTGGCGGATGTAGCCAGCCTCTGTACTCTACGCACTCTACGCATACTGGTAGACGGCTTGATGAAAATTGGTGCGAAATTGGGTCACTTTGGCTTGAATTTGCTTGCTTAGTAGCTCTATTGTTCGAAGTACGTGAAAAACATTTTTGAAAAGCATTTTGAAAATAAAATTCAATAATTTGTAAGCGTTCCTCGGATATAAGTCTTTCTACGATATAATGGCAATACTAACTAAGTGACCTTAATTTTAACGTATATCGCGAATCATGCAGGTGCTGTTCAAAATAGAACACTGAAAAAGCCAGCAGAAAAAAAATCACCCTTCACATAGGTTCATAAATTCTTCATTCTGCATTTTTGGGATTAGTTTATTGTGGATTTTTTCTGCCTTGTGTGGTATGATACGGTCTAATTTTTGTTCTAACCATTCTATGCTTGATATTGAAGGGAAATTCATTTAGGACAGATATACCTTTAATGGATTCCATTTGGCGCCAGCCAAGTCCATTTTGTGCTTCTTAGTTTTTTTGAACAAGATGTTTCCGACGTTATGTCCATGTTGCTATAGCCACTGGATTAGACTTTCACCTCTTGTAGAACGTTTCTACATCCATATTCGTATTGACCCATAATTATAGTAATTCTTCACCTTGCATAGGCATAGCGATATTTGCATTGAAGTCTCCTATGATGATCATTGTTGCTGCTTGGAAGTTCTTATATGCAGTTTCTTTATCCTCCGTTAACTCTGTTGGCGCAAAAATTTAAATTATTAACGTTTTCAAGGTTGCTGTTTTATACTGTTACTATTCTATCATTAAACAGTTTCATTTTACCAAATTTTGTTTTCCCATGTTCTGTTGATAAGAAAACCTACTCAATATTTCCTTTACTTTCCCCTTTACAACAAAAAATCCCTTTGCCATGAATAGTCTTTATCCTGGTGGACTTTACAGGCGTTCAACATTCGTCAACATAGTGCGCACGTGCCTCTGGAAACTGCGGTCGTAAAACGAAATTCACCTGGCAATGGCACACTCACATGTACACAATTATTGCTTTTAAGTGAAAGCACCCTAATTTACCATAAACTAACTTAAAACTAAATTGAAGGCTTTAGTTTCCTCTGCCCTACGCCACTAGAAATCTATAAATTGTTCGAGTCTATTGCTCTTATTTATATTTCTCTCCATCTACGGGGCTAAAACGATAGGACTCCAGTCCATCGACGACACATCCGTCGTAGATGAGCCATTTATTCCTCGTACCCCAGTGACTTTACTTTATTACCGGAATACCATCCTTAATTAGCCCTTATCTAATTAGTTGATATTAAAAAATCCCTCTAACGTGATAAATCTAAATCGGAGCGTATCCTCTTGGGACTGGTAAGACTGTTGTCGCTACTCATCTCTCCTAGACTTTCAAATCACCTAAATCAGGAAGTTGACAATCCTGTTAAGCCCACCCCTATCGTTAAGTACCTTGTTTTGATACTTTTTGTATGTATGTACTCCGACTCTGGTGTTCGTCGGGAAGTCCTTAGCGCCCGAATCATATATATATTGAACACACGGGAAAACCAAAAGCGATAATTGCGATGATAAGAGCCAAGCTGAATGCGGTGGAACAGTTTTATTTTGAGGGCTAAAGCCTATTTAGCTTCAGTCATGTAGGCATGTTTTTGTTTGTCAAAATATAAATACCTATCGAGCTGGATCCTGATTCATATCTATCTACGCTCGGGGATGAGCCAATGACAGTCTATTCTGTCCAATATTGACCAGTTCCTCCTCTATCCCTGAAATCTCAAAGGAGTTCAAAACAAGATTATTTTCAACATTTGAAAATTATTTTCAGCTCTCAGTCATTACAATACTCCTTGATATCATCGAAGTGACGCTGCAAAATGGTGTTGATGACCTCAAATTGATATCTTGATCTATATGCCACTAAATTGAGTGCAAATGCTATTGCGTGACCGATGAATTCTACTAGACTACTCGCATAAATGTTAAACAGTGTCAGAGAAATCACAGCACCCTGCTCTAAGCTACTTCTTATAACAAAGACTCTGCTCCAATTGACCTTTTTATTGATCCATTTGTGGACAACCTGATATGGTAATCAGGAATAGACATACTTACATATATGATTAATGAATAATCATACGCAGTCTACAAGGCATTCCTGTTGTACTCGAAAAAAAGACATCAATAACACTAAACGTGTATAATCGATGTAAATTATCGAATGTCTTGACAGACCAATTGATCCGCCATACACGCAATAAAATAATTTGTCAACAAAATAAATAAACTTATTACATTCTTATGTGTTGCTAACCTTGCCACCTGATAAAAATCACAATGATTAAGTCATTTCCATTCGATAGTCTTTGATACAGCATATATAATGGCCAAGAAAGTATCCAATTATTCCATAAGCCACCCTGAATTTAAATGAAAATCAAAAACTGAACAACATCAGTTTTATAATACCCAACGACCGTCGTTCATTCCCCTTGTGTTTACCCACCATAACAATTGCAAATAAATTGTCGAACAAGATGTTTTTCCATTGCTGTGATTCTGCACACTTAACAAAGTACCATCTGTACCAATTCTCCATTCACAATTTACCATCAGGACCTCACCATCCGTTTGGCTACTCAATCAAGAATTTAATACGACGTTAATACACCCAGGCCAGAGGAGAACATCCAACAAAAGCCCTCAAAAAAGCAACCAACAAAATATCCAATAAAACATCCAACAAAACAGAGAACAAAACAACATCCTGCATTCTTCATGGGTCGTGTAAATTAAGGAGGATGCGAAAACGGTAAGATTTTCAATTTACTTTCGGGAATCTGAATACGCATACTTACATTCGAGCTTAATATATACCCACATACAAACTCGTACATGTATTTACATAGCCTCGTACCTAAGTCTGTTGGTCAGGACACTTGATGCCTCCTGAAAAGCAAAATACGATGATGATTCCCGCGTTTCATGAGATCCTTGTGGAGACGAATTGTTACCATGGCTTCCTTTCACTCTGACTCCTCGTTTTACCTTCTTTCACTGACTATACGCTATACGATGACACATTTAAATGCCAAACGAGTTTTTACACGCGGTTTTATATGAAAGAGCAAGCTCATCCTCTGTCTCCCATTGGACCATCATCGCTGGCGACGCACCCTTGTGATACCGCACCCCACCACCCACTATTGCCACCACATTCGCCTCCCTTATAGTCTTCATATTAAATTCGCAGTCAGCCGAAAGTCCCTAATTAAGAAAACTCACTCTCGGTGGCATTTCCAGGGCCACCGCACTTGGTCGCCCGCTCGCCATTTTGCTTTGCCTGACAGTCCGGAATGTCAGGCAGGACATACCTAATTCTCGGTTCGTTTTTTCGCTTCAACTCAATGCGGATGTTTACCCTTAACGGTAAACAAGTGGCGAAATTTCTGTCATAAAAAAATAATTAAAATTTGTGCTTCTCCCCTTCATGGGCCCAGCACACTCATATTATTTATTTTATTTTTTTTCCCTTCTCACTCTCTCTCTCTCTCTCTTTCTCTGTATGTGTCTCTATCTCCTCTTTTTTTTCTTTGCTTCTATGCATATCTTCATATTGCTCTGTGCGCTGCTTATCCTTTACCTTCTTTGAAGGTAACCTTTTTATTTGTACGTGCTCCTTTCTACTTTTTTTTGTATTTCTGTTTTTTTCTTGCATTTTTTTTTTTTTTTTTAGTTTTCCATTTCACCGTAATGTTGGCTGGTTCCCTCGCGAAAGCACTGTATGCCCTCATTATCCTGTCCAAGCTAATTAGCGAAAGGTGGAATGGATATACAGAAATTATTATAAATACGAGGAATGAGGCTGTGAAGCTCTAACTGTGGATGTACTCGTATTTGTAACTGGGAGCCAAAGCATGTGCACCTATCTAGGGAGGACAACTGGCACGATGCGACGCCGTACGGTGGGTACGGTGTGATGGCGCATAGAGTGCATAGAGCAATGAGCAGTAAATATATGTAAACGTGTTATTCAAGCAACCCCAACGCACCCATTATCCAAACCCCTTTCGAAAGGGGGTAACTGAAACAGAAATCATTAAAATAATCTGAGGTGAGTGTGCATACAAAAATAAAAAATAAATAAATAAAAAATTAAACTGGATCACAGGCTCTCTTTATCCGTTCGTCCGCAACCATACCCACTACAGAGCTATCCTGTATAAGGTTTTACATATGTACCCACGAAGACAAGGCGAGATAAATGATTCTCCGCATGGGAGATAATCCAAAAAAAAAATTGGGCCGTAGAATAAAAACTGAAAACCACACACAGAAATCTCTGATGAACTTCTTGCTCCTAATTACATAACTCTCTCCATAAGGGGTGGTGGGTTTTTCATCCCCAACCTTTGCCGTACGTATGTTAGACTCTACACTTAAATGTGAGCAGAGCTACGAGTAGTACTTTTACTTACTTTATGTAATTGCGAGGACAAAATTAAGTAATAGAGGGGGGTACTTCTAAAAGATACAAGCTTAACTTTTTGTGAGATGTGACAGTATAATGTACGAGTATGTTTATGTGTGTAGTTCAGTGGATGAAGGGGATATTTGCTTTATAAGGGGTTATGTGTGTAGATATTTAAGGAAAGGTCAACCAAATTGCAAACTTTTGGGGCATGGAAAACAAAGAGTTTGCATTGGGCCAACGGAAGTAAACTATTCTGAACACTACCATCCAATTGGGTAGACAAGTAATGAACAAATACACAAGTGTGCGAAGAATAATTTAAGTTAAGTAACTTTGACTTTTGGCAAACAGTTTACCTTATCAAATAGAGCTGATTTCATCTAAACGAAAGCATAGATACTCGTACATGTCCATAATCTGATCCTAATGGACACACTTTTCTTTTATGTTTTCTGCCAACCATTTCAGTAATGAGGAACAGCTACTGTTCACTGCTCTATCAAATAGACACATTTTCTTGGTGCATTTTCTGTACATTTGAGTTTTGCCAATTAGGTGTCTTGCAAAACCTATATTGGCTCATAAACAAACTTGTAATTCGCCTCATAATTTGTTCTATTAAGAAACATATCCGTATTTTCCTCATTTAGCCTCAAAGTCAATAAAGATTTCAATGCGATAATAGACTATATGCAAACGATTCTTTGTACTATTTTCGAACAACACCTTCACGGCAGTTTGTTCGCTACCACAGACATATAAGATATTTCTATTCAATCGCTATTTTGAAGGCAAATGTAATTTTTCTAATAGGAAGTGCTGTGATTTCTTGTTGTGTTCTTATGATCACAGGCACGTGGTCTACAATCGCAGATCATTTTAATTTCGATGTTGAACATGCTGCGTATGACACATATATAATTTGTCAATATTTATTCAGTAAGCATATTATCAATCATATCTACTCGTTCCAAAATGAATATACCAGGTGTACCGGTGTGAAGTTTTTTAGTGAAAATAAAATACTAATTTTTAATGGGAAAGTAAAAAACATTTTATTCAGAGTATTGGCCATTCCTAGCTACACCTTTTCCCATCTTTCAGGCAATTTATGGATTCCACGCCAATAAAACTGTTCGTCTTTTGAAGCAAACCAAAAAGTCACTCAATTTTCGACTTTCGACTTTCGATTCGAAGTGTTGCTCAGCTAATGCGTGTCCCATCGATGAAAATAAATGGTAGTCAGAAGGAGTCAAGTCTTAGGAATACGGCGCGCGGGTGGGATAGCAACTCCAAGCCAAATGCTTTGGTTATATAATGAACCAGTTTTGCTTTGAGTAAAATTACCTTGCCGTGTCTTCTGGCCCATTCTGGTCGTTTTTCGATCAATGCATGGTTCAAATTGATCATTTGTGTTCGGTAGCGATCTGTATAAAAGGTTTCACAAGATTTTAGGAGCTCGTGGTACATCACACGTTTCTGGTCCCACCAGACGCACAGCATTGTCTTCTTGTTGAATCAATCTGGTTTTGCAGTTGAAGTTGATGGTTGTCCCGGATGACAATTCGATGCCAATCTGATTTTCACAAGTGGTTTTTCGGTTTTCCATCTGTCTTTCATTCAATTCATGTGGCACCCATTTTCCAGAATTTTTGATCTTTACCATAGCTCTGAAACGGTCAGAAATTGTTTGTTATACAACATTTAACAATTCTGCCACTTGTTTCTGACTCAAAGTGTCATCTTCATCCAATATGTTCGCAATTCGACGTCATCAAAATTTTTTAGTGGTCTTCCACGTTCTTCATTTCTCACATTAAAACCGTTATCTCTGAACCGTTGAAATCATCTTCTGCATGATGCTTCTGATAGAGCATGATCACAATATGCCTCGACAAGCATTCGATGCTATTCTTCAAATGAAAACAAAAATTTAATGCTTTCCGAAAGTCATCATTTTCGACAAAATTCGACATTTTTAACATGATGAAAAATTATGATGTTGTTAGCTCAATGACTTGATGTATACTAAATATGTTTGACAGGTTTTATAGCAAAAAAAAATAAATAAATAAATAAATAAATAAGGCCCGTTTACAATAAATGTTCCCTATCGAGACATTTGTATCTTGACGCTCACTTCATACCGGCAGATCTAGTATTTATCTACTGTTAAACGAAAATTAAAAACAATGTTTCTCAATTTTTTAAGGTTTGTTGACAAGAGTCTTATTTATTTATTTTGTTTTGCTAGGAGATGGCGTAACTTGTATTATTCCATTGTTATTATTCAATTTGCAACATGCGTTGGAAAGCTACTGTCATTGTACGTCATTTCAATATATGTCATTCATTTGAAGCGTAAACAACAATAATTTTTTTTCACTCAAATATGTCGAACTTTGTGCCTGAAAAAGTGTTTTTGCGGGGAGTTCTTCTTCATTACTTTAATATGAAGAAAATTGCTGCCGAAAGTCATCGTATTTTGGTGGAAGTTTATGGTGAACATGGGCTAGCTGAGCAAACGTGCCAAAAGTGGTTTGAACGAGTTTTGGCTTGGAAGACGATGAACGTCCTGGGCAGCCAAAAAAAGTTTGAACATGAAGAACTGGAAGCATTACTCTATGAAGATTGTTGACAAACACAAGAAGAGCTCACAGAATCTTTGAGTGTCACTCAAACAGCCATTTCAAAACGTTTAAAAGCAGCTGGATATATTCAAAAGCAAGAAAATTGGGTTCCACATGAACTCAAGCCTAAAGACGTCGAAAGGCGTCCATTACGACAACTCCAAGCGCAAAAAATCATATGGGAAACCCGGCCAACCATCAAATCAACGGCAAAGCCGAATATCCATGGCGCGAAGGTAACGCTCTGTATTTGGTGGAATCAAATGGGTGTGCTGTATTATGAGCTGCTAAACCCAGGTGAGACCATCAGTGGACAATGCTACCCAACACAATTAATCCGTTTGAAGAGAGCAGTAGCCAAAAAACGCTCGGAATATGCTACCAGACACGAGGCAATAATTTTCCATCATGACAACGCTCGGCTCCACGTTACTATTCCGGTTAAGAACTATTTGGAAAACAGTGGATGGGAAGTCTTACTCCACCCGCCTTATAACCCAGACGGGCTATATGACTACCATTTGTTCCGGTCGATTCAGAATGCCCTCACTGAAATACAGTTCACATCAGAGCAGAATATCAAAAATTGGCTTGATTCATTCTTGTCTGCCAATCCGGCGCAGTTCTTTTGTGATGGGATCCACAAATTGCCGGAAAGATGGGAAAAATTCATAGCTTCAGATGGGCAATACTTTGAATAATACCATTGAACATATATTACCAACCTAAATTTATCAAAATAATAAAAATAAAATTCTTGATGGCAGCAAAAACTGTTACGTAGATGGGCGCGTGGTCTACGATCGTAAACCAGTTCTGCTGCAGTAGTTATAATGCTCGCGTTCGCCTTTAGAAACTGCTGAAAACACCTTAATTAGGTTATTCAAAAAATTATCTACTGAGATGCACGCATAAAAAAATATAATTTTCTAGAGAACTACAGCTACATATTTTAAAAAGTGTGGGCTACGATCGTAGACCACGCGCCCACTGAAAGGTTAAATGTAAAAAGGTTAAAGGGTTTGTCTTTCGCAAAAGCGATTGGGGCAAACAACAATCAGCAGCCGTTTGAGATTAAATATAGAAAAAATACTTAAAGATTTCGACGAAGACGACATGAACACTCGCGAAGATATTTCTCTAAGAGATCCACAACAAAAAATTCCAAAGCAGGGAAAATGCTTCGTATGCCCTAGGAACCGGAATAGAAAATCAAAAAGGTAAATAGTATTTTATCTGTCCGAAGTACTGCGGTGCTTAGGAACCCCGTATGTGGTAATGTAACAAAAAATCACTTATACATTCTAAGGTTAAACAAAAGTCTGTCATAACACAAAAAAGTGATGTTGCTAACACCTTCCCCTTTAAAATATTTAAGAGTGGCGAAGTAATCCAGGCACAAATCTGTTGATCGGTTGTCGAATTCGCTGAGGTTGACGTGGTATATATGATGAACTATCAGATGGTAAAGTCCTTTGACCTTACCAATACGTTGGTTTTCTTATCCTGGTTTCCACTAGAAGTTGTTGTTACTGGTATGTGTACTGACGCTAACTAAGTCTTCATTGTTGAATGATATCGGCTTGGTTTATCGGCTTTTTTCCAATGGTGAACATTGTTTGATTTTGGATTGATGAGATCCAAGCTTATGCGAATGTTTCTGACAAACATGATTTCAGCAGGTGACTTTGAGTTTGATGTGTTTCGGTTTAGAATTGCACGATATGATCGTAGAAACGTTTGAAGATTTTGGCCAATAGTTCCTTCTGCATTTAATTTCTGAAGTGAACGTTTGAAGGTGTCTACAAACCATTTAGTGTGTCCATTATACTAGGTGGAGTGAAAAGTAACCTCCTTGACTGCCAGAATGCGCTACTACTGCAAAAAAGGTTGTGGTGCCATGAAGTCCATTCATATTTAGGCAGACATGCCAAATTTCAGTGCGATACTGTTATTAGTTTTGTTTTGACAGCTGATTGTTGTTGACGTTCTTGGCATCATGTTGAGTATGGACAAAAACGATTTTCGTTCTCTCATAAAACATTATTTTTTGAGAGGTAAAACGGTGAAGGAAACAAAGGAAAAGTTGGATAAATATTATTGGGCAAATGCTCCGTCAGATTACACAGTCAAATATTGGTTTCTAGAGTTTCGCGGTGGCCGCAACTCCACTACCGATCAAGTCCGCAGCGGCAGGTCCTCCGATGCGGTTACAGAGGACAATGTCAAAAACATACATGAAATGGTGTTGGCTGACCGGAAAGTGAAGGTGCGCGAGCTAGCAGATTTCAAAAAGATTAGTACTGAGCACACACGCCATATTTTGGGCAATATTCTGCATATGAAAAAGTTATCCAGCCGCTGGGTGCCGCACATTTTCACTCCTGACCAAAAACACGAACGCGAGAGCACTTCGCAAGGGTGTTTGGACTTGCTGATGCGAAATCGGGCGGACTTTTGGCGTCGATTGGTAACTGAACACCAGAGAACAGAATGAGTGCACGACAATGGACTGAAGCCGGCACAAGTACTCCGAAGCGGCCGAGGGAGGTTTGATGGGTCGGAAAGATTATGGCGTCAATTTTCTGGGATTGTCATGGCATACTCTTCGTGGACTACATCAAAAAAGGAAAAACCATTAACAGCGAGTATTACTCTGCATTATTGGAGCGATTGAAGGCCGAAATCGCAGCAAAACGGCCTCACATGAAGCGAAAAAAATTTTGTTTTTGCAAGACAATGCACCGGCGCACAAGAACATCGCAACCATGGCTAAAATCAATGACTTACGGCTCCAATTGCTGTCGAATCCACCGTATTCGCCCGATTTGGCTCCCTCGGACTATCATCATTTCCCAAACCTCAAAAGATGGCTCATCAGTAAAAAATTTAGCTCACGCGAGGAAGTCATCGACTCCACGGAGGAATATTTTGCAGACCTTCCGGAAAATTACTTTTCGGGCGGGATCAAGAAGCTGGAAAACCGCTAGAATAAGTGTATCAAACTTATTTCATCAACAAGTACCAATAAATAATTACCTTCAATGGAGACGTTGAAGCATTGTTTTTGTAGACATCTTAGCTGCGGTCGCACAATTCTTGACATTTTGAACGAGAGTTCAGCTTGACCAAAACTTCTGGCTATTGCTTTTGTCCTTTCGATTCCTGGATGGCTGCGATGGAGTTGTTTAAGATCTCGTTTCCCATACAACTTTAAAATGACGATTAGATGACGAAACATCATACATCCATCGATGATGCTTATGTCCTCTCTGCGATTGAAAAATGCCTGTAATTCGTGGTCTTCCTTGATTTCGCTTGGCCAGCCTTGGATCGTGAAATTAAATATTCGCCGTAATGTAGTATCTTTGGCTACATACCCGAAGCTGATAGTTGAAATGAAAATAACGTCGAATTTTATGCGTATAACTTTGACTTTTTATCAAAGATATTTTTTTTTTTTTTTGTGGAACTTGCTACTGCAATGACAAGTGCGAACCCCTCCTTCTCAATCTGGCTGTATGCTTTTTCTGGCTGATGTAAGCGATCGTGATGCGATGCAAATAATTGTAATAGAACCATCGGGATATTCAGTAAAAATGCATGTTCCTAGACCGTAGTTTGATGCATCTGTTGCCGCGATGATGTTTTTCTTAGGATGACAGAATTTCGTTCAGATTGTATCTGCCCATTTCCAGCGAATGTTTACCTTTAAAAGTTCGCCCAATGGTCCTCGGTGGTGTTTCATGTTGTCAACAAATTTCAAACAAAAATTTATGGCACCAAGAAAAGACCGGGGTTATATCACGTTGGATGTGGCTAAAGAATATATTCTCATGCATTGTTGAGACCCGTAGAAAAATCAGTGCAGATACATATGGTATGCTTCCATTTGACTTCCTAATGGCATCTATGGGAGCGGTCCACTGCAAGTTGTCTTATAGTCGCTGCAGCTCTACTTCCACAAGTTCTTTGACTGCATAAGCAACCGGCCGCTTCGGTTTGAATAGTGGTTGTTGGTTTGGTTTCGTCACTAGACGCGCTTTTGTTTTGTTACAGAGGCCTTATGTTTCGTGGAAGACGTCTGAAAAACAATGTTTTGAGAGTAAAATACTTTCTTTCCCTATTCCTAAATGTAACTTAATTACATATTGCACTTACGGACATATTGTCTAGCTTTAGTGCCTTCAGCCAGTCGAGTCTCATGTCATAACATGTGGAATGTGCTTGTCTTTCTCTGAATTTTACATTGCAATCGAATTGCATCAACAATGGTAATATTCCGGTCACACTTCTGGCTGTGTGGATAACTCTTTCGAGTTTCGGAACATCGATATTCTTGAAATTTGTCTCCAAGATTATTGTGATATCAGATATTGTGTCTGATTGCAAGTCAATGTTTGTTCCGTTAATTGTGACGATCACATATTTCCGCTGCGACTAATCAGTTTTGTTTGTGATGAAAATGTTTTTTAACTCTGGGCAAAATGTTTTGTTGTTGTGATGATTCTTTTTTCCTCTCATTCTGTTGTTGTGATGATACGTTCCATTTTGCTGTTTTTTTCTTTATTGCAGTATCCTCCCTTATGGCCTACGGCGCTACATTGCTTACATTTGTGCTTAGCATATGTGCAATCACGGAAATAATGCATGTTACCACAGAATTAGCATAGAGTCTTCGGTGTTGCTTTTAGAGACGTTTTAGAATTGTTTGATTTGTTGGTGTGCAGTCTGCTAACTTGTGCATCAATACATCGGATTCTGAATAAGTACTGTGTCCATGTTCTAGCTGTAAATGATGGGGTTTACTTTCCTTAGTAAAAGCCTTACTTTAGCCGCATCATCCAAATTAATAGCATCGATTTCGGAAAGGTCTTCGTATCGAGCATACCAAGTGTCGAAAATGATAGTATTTTCGATGTCAAAGCAAAACTCTTATTCTCTAATTTATAAGTAATGCATGCGTTGGCTGTTGTTGATGACAACTGTGCTAACAACTGTGCAACCAATGTTTGTATTACCACTGTGTGCTGTTGCTTCTGCATCTGTTTAAGCTGAACAGCTGGAAAGTTGCCTCTATGGTGCAGTAAATGGTTTGCACAACTATTTGAAGTATTTGTCTGATATTGGTGTGATTTCTTATGACCACACCAAAGGTATAGAAAAGACAATATATTTTTAAATGTAATCCACGAGGGGTGGTTGGGTGTGTATCAATCGGGTAGGCGCTGATTTCCATCAACTTGGCGGTGCCCAGTTATTGTAACTTTTTCATACATATCAATTGTGCTTATTTTACCTCCCCGTGGTAACCACCAGGTACTGGTCTGTAAATCCGGGCGTAAATTACTGAACCTATAAGCTTGAATGTTCAACACGAAGAAAATAGCAACACAATAATGCTCTGTTGGAAAGACTGACTGAACGAGTCTCAGAAGTCCTACATGAGCCCTTCAGAATGAGGACTTACGGCGGATTAATTCACTAGACTGAATCAACGGTGACGGTAACAGTCAATTTGGCAGAAATATTACTTGAGCTACTTCGACATATTTCTAGCTGAGTTCAGTGAGGATTTTAAGGGATTAGTCGGGGTCTTGATACAGAGATGGTGGCGGATGAACCCTTTATGGGCCAACGGCAGCTCTCACATCCCCGAAGTGGCTTACTAACACCGGAAGATCCGGCTCCTTTCGTCTAAGGGGTCCAACGAAGGGCCTGGTCTTCCAGGTTGGGGATTGTACGCCAGGGTAACTGTCCTGCCCTAACTGCGAACCAAAACCAAGCCTTGGATACGGATGATTTTACTGTTGACAAACCATGCAAATGAAACAAGGACAACGAATTTCGGATCTGTAAGTAGAATGTTAGGTCCCTTAACAGACCGCGAGCAGCCGATATCCGCATCTCGATATTCATAAAGGAACATGGATATCTCCCGACCAATCCCCCGCCAACCAGATTGATCAAATTGCGATCGACGCAGGGCACTCCTCCAGTGTTATGGATGTTCGAATGTTCCGAGGGGGCAACATTGACTCGGACCACTACCTTGTTGCAATCAAGGTACGGCTTCGGATATACCGAACACCACCAAGACAAATAAATACTGTGAGGAAATTTGACGTCGGATCACCAGATCCTTCTTCGATCGAGTCTTTTTCAATCTCTCAAGAGGTTCTATGCAGCTAGAATCAATCATTTAAGACCAGTGGCAACATTGCCAAAACGTCATTAGCGACGCCGCCTCTGATGTGCATAGTTTCGCTCGAATACCACAACGAAACCCATGATTCGACGACGAGTGACAGCAAGCACATGCAGCGAAACAACAGGCATACAAAGCGGCACTGCAACGAAGGATCAGACCAGCTTCTGAGCTGAGCTGCCTCTTCTGTAAAGAAGAGACGAACACCGGCTTCTTAGGAGAAAAAATATAGAGCACGAGTAGCGAGCGATCGAGGAAATAGAGAAATGTTACAGTAGTTTCGAAAGTTTTACCAAAAGGTAAAAAAAACCTGTCAAGGCTACAGACCCCGAACCAAAGCCTGCCAACAAAGGAACATCATAGTAGAATCGCAGTCGTGGCTGAGGATGTGGAAGTACTACTTCTGCAGACCGTTTAATGGCGATGACGAATTAAATCTCGCGGTCAGGCAAAATGCACCATTCAACTTGGACGATGAAGAACAACAACTCTTTCAACCCGTCCTGGACAAGGTAAAGATAGTCATATCTAAGCTTAAGTCCAACAAAGCCGCTGGAGCAGATTGCCTCACGCACTAACCCATCTTTAAAATGTGGTCTGAAGAAAGTATGCCTGATGAATAGAACCTCATCGTTGTTTGGCCGATCCGCAAGAAAGGAGACGCTTTGAACTGCGCCAATTATAGAGGTATTAGTCATCTTAACTTTGCTTACAATATCTTATCTGGCGTGTTATTTGAACGCCTGAAGCCTTTTGTCAACAACCTGATTTGTTTCTATCAGTGTGGCTTCAGGCCATAAAAGTCCACCATCGATCCAATATTCGTCCTACGGCAGACTATAGAGCAATGTCCAGTTTTGGCATCCTTGTCAAACTCGTTCTTGGAACTATAGCGCAAAACCCAAACGTTAGCAACAGAGGCACTATCTTTCAAATGTCCGTCCTTCTACTTGCCTAATCCCACGATATCGACATAATCGGCAGAACGCAGCGGGATGTCACTGGAGCGTTCGTGAGTAAGACAAAGCAAGACAAAGTATACTATATGCTGTCATCAAGAAAAGACACCCAACACCGCTGTCTCAGGCAGAATGTCCCTATAAGCAGATATGACTTTGAGGTGGTTAAGGACTTTGTCTACCTAGGCTCCGCTATGAACTCAGGCAATGACACAAGCTCTGAGATAAAACGAAGACTAACTCTTGCCAATCGTTGTTTTTTTGGGCTAAAAAAGCAACTGAATAGCTAAGTCTTCTCTCGAACAATTAAGTGACCCTTTATAAGACCCTTATCCCAGTCGTTATTTATGGTGCAGAGGCATGGACTCTATCAAAATAGGCCAAGACGATGAATGGAGGGTTCTTGGAGTTATTTTCCATATCAACTTATTGATGCTCTCATTGCTGTACAATGAGATGTACAGAACTGTTTGAAATGATGTATACCTGTTTCGTACAAGAAATAACTCTTATATCTCGAGAAAAAAACTGAAATTTTCAGTGAATGTAGTCAGATATATATACGATTACATTACAAAAATACAATTTTTTTTTTTAAACTCTAACTGCGTACCATATAACCCCTCAAAATAGTTCAAACAGTGAACAAAAACACATGGAGTAAATTCTACATAGCATTGTTTAAGGACTTCTGTCAGTGGACTTCAATTTTAAATAATTCTGGTATAAATGTTTGTCAGGGTTGGGCCTTTTATTTTATATATTACTTTCAATGGTCACTTAGGACCTCAAAAATTATATCACAAAAGATTATGGCTGGTAAATAAATCGAAGTACTTGTTTTTCAAAGTATACTCGTAGTACAAGGGTATGACTTTCTACAACTTAAAATCGTAAACGCGTTTATCTCAAAACTGCATTTTTTCAAGTTGGCCGCACTCATAACTCGAATAATTTTCAATCAATGCGCTTCAAATTTTAACTAGATCTTTAAATATATATTGTCTAAATAAGTACGTAGGCTTTTTTTATAAGGCATAGTTCATTTGTTATTAACAATTTTCTGGTGATTTTGGAAGTGCACCATTCGGCCAAAAATCAATACATGAAAAAATCTTAAGTAATTCTCTAGCTGTTCTTATGTACAATAAAAAATTCAAAATTTATAGGAACTGTTGGTACGGCCGTAGACCCTTCCAAAAAGGAGAGGTCATCTGAGAAACGCTGCACAGCCTCCATTTTTAAACAAATTCCTCTACAATATAAAAATGACGTTTTACAGTCAATAATATGTACAATACAATTCTACCTTTGTGAACTCGATTTATTTTATATTTTAACTGAAAAAAAAATCACAAAAAGCTCATTTTTACGGCGTCTAGAGTGGCCTTAGCCCTTAATACATGCGCGGCACTCTTCATTCTAAACATATTACACTTGATGACTATGGTTAAAAAATCCTCCAATTGCTGAGTTAGATTGATAGCTTGCCTGCAAAATTTTCAACATCACGACAATTGTTACCGCCAGGGTAGACAAGTACTCAGATTATCGTCCTTTAAGAAGTAAAAATTCTTTCACGTGTTTTCTTGATGGATCGTCGAAGGACCATGGATAAAATTTTGCTTTTAGGCCGAAGAGCTCTAGTTATTTGTTCAATTTGCAGATAAATTCAATGACACAAATGGGTTATCATTATCAATCTAAAAAGAAGTTGTTATGAAGACACATGTGCAGCAATCTACGTATACATCAGCTCACCAAAGATATGTTACATGTTTCATGAAAGTACTGTATAATGATTACAGATATGCGAAAACAAAAAGTAAAAACGTAAAAAGAAACATAAAAAACAACACAACACAACGCCCCGACGAATTAAAAGCACATAATTTTGACATTGAGTAACGACTTAATTAAAATTTAATATTCCATTTCTATCTGAAAAATGCTGCGGGAGGAATAAAATTTAAAATTTCAAAGAAAAGTTGAGTGCTCCTCCAAACACCGTAAAAAAAGAATGGAAAATGAAATTCATTAGGCATAATGCGGGCGAACTCATTTCCACTTTGTAATCATTGTATTGCAATTGAGGCAAGGAATTGTGTTTTTTCGGGTTTTTTTTATTTTTATTTTAGCTTCTTGCAGAAGAAAGTTTGCCAAAAATAAGCCTATGCATACAATTGTGCCCTGCAGCTTGAGTGAAGATAATCGCCCACAAGACTTAACCTTTTTTTTTGATGAACAACTTGTTAAGAGTTTATGCATAAATTAAAATACCTACCTGAACAAAAAATTGTTAATTCATTTTTAATATTTGAATTATTTTTAATTATTCCTGATAAAAATCCATTTAATTTCCGTCCAGTGAGGTATAATTATTAGAGCTACCATACACTTATACATTTATTTATTTATCAAGGGTAATGTTTCGTTGTTCGTATCGAAGAGAGGAGCTTTAATTCTAAACATCAGCCTTGATAGACGGATGTTCACAAGGGGCATTTAGACTTATAAAAACCTTTCCGAAACCACCAACTCCCTTCCTTATCAAACCAATGAGCGGATTCGGTATCATTCGAAGTCAAAACTTAGTGTTCAGATACATGCATAGGTATATTGTTGAAACATCTGGCCCAACAATGAAGCCTTAACTGCCTCTCAGCCTTATTGTAGAACACAAAAACTGCAATAACTGAGTTCTTAAGAAAAAGGTAGTGAATAGAGGGTTAATGAGGCGAAGAGAAAATATAAGAAGTGATTCGGCTGAATCCGGATGCATCTGTATAACTTTCAACGAAGAGTCGCATTTGCTAGTGGAAAAGTTTACTTAAAGTAGGAGGCGTACTACTCAAATTAGAGCACGAAAATCATAGAAAAATTATTACATTTCAAAGACGTAGCTACTTTTTTACCGTGGTGACTCTTGTTATTTTAAAGCGATAAGGGAAATTTGAATTCAATACATGAGACCACTCAGCGTTTTAAGGTGAATGACGCAAACTATTTTAATGTTGATAATATTGATTTATTTAATTTAATTTAATTATATATATATAATTAATTAATTATAACTAAAAAATTACAAAATTTAAATATAGGGTTTTCCAATAGGGACTTGACAACTTTGAATTTAACTTGTGAACGCACTCCTTTTCATTAATCATCAAACTGTCACTGTCAATTTATTCAGTAAACTCAACATTTTCATCATGATAAAGTACACTAACGAGTAACGTCTGCAAATTATAAAAATTTTTTACAGATATTCGGAGTCGGTGACTGCAACTTTAAGAGCGTTAACTCCATATAGCAGACATGCAATAACAAGTTTAGCGCAAAAATTTGAATCTACATATTCGTTGTGTGACGTTGCCGTGTCAGTGAGACAACGGGTTAGTCGAAGTTTCGAAAATATCGCTGCCGTTCAGACGCCCGTAGCAAACTATCCAAAACAGTCAATTCCACGGCGTTCTCAAGAATTGTGCATTGCTCAGACCACATTATGGCGTATTTTGCGTAAGGATCTTAGTTTACACGCATACAAGATCAAGCTGACTCAAGAATTGAAGCCGATGGACCATTTGAAGCGATGTACGTTCTCCGATTGAGCTCTGAAGAAGATGCGCCAAGATGATGAATTTCATCGCGAAATCATCTTCAGTGACTAAGCTCATTTTTGGCTCAATGGGTTCGTCAATAAGCAAAATATGCGTTATTGGTCGTATGAAAACCCACATGTGCTTCATGAATCACCACTTCATCCGCACGTTACGTAACGTCACGTTACTGTGAATGGTCAGCTTTATCACGCCATGATCACCGATTATTTTTGGCCCGAATTGGAAGATATGGACTTGGGCGACATGTGGTTTCAACAGGATGGTGCCTAAGGCGCCACAGCACACGCTACAATCGATTTATTGAAGAGTAAGTATATTGATCGTGTTATCTCAAGACATGGGCCAGTCGATTGACCGCCTCGTTCGTACGATTTAACGCCGCTTGACTATTTTCTGTGGGGCTACGTTAAGTCATTGGCTTATGCCAACACGCCGACGACGTTGGAAGAGCTCAGAGTCAACATTGAACGCGAAATAGCAGCCGAGTCGTTGAAAATTGGGTCCAAAGAATTGACCGCTGCAAACGTACCCGTGGTGGCCATATGAAGAAAGTTGAGCCCCATTTATAAATGTTTTGATTATACTTTAAGCCAATAATAAAGTTTGTGAAATATTTCAAATGGTTTGGCTTTTATTTAAAAAAAAAAGTTGTCAAGACTTTATTACAATAAAATTTCTATTGATAAGTCTTAAATGCTAAGATACAAGAAAAGCATGGGACAGAAAAAAGGAAAATATGGACTTCATTTCAGATGTTGCTGTTTGCAAGAAAATTAAAAAGATGATTTTTAAATTGCTGTACTGTTTTCATTGTTCTTAGGTGTCTGGGAAGACGGTTCTACAATTGAACATCATACTCAAAAAATTGTCGACTAGTCACTGAATTTTTATGCCTTGGAGGAATTCATTTGAAAGATATTTGGGAGTATACAAACTGGATCTTAAATTTCAAACAATTAAGTGATTTGTCATGAAGGATCACAAAAAGAGTTAGAAGTGTTCTATAGTTTAATAAGGATTGTAAGGTAGAATCAATTTTTTTTTTTGTTAAAGCAGATATGTGATTGAATCTGCTTTAATTAAATATATATCTAGCGCAACTGTTAAAGGCGACATTAATTTTTCTAGCCAAGTCCAACTCCAAATGTGAGAACATTTCACACCCATATGTTATTAAGGGTAAAACATACGCCTTAATAAGTTTCTTCTTCATTTCTGGCTGTAAATATTATCTGGTCTAAATCAAGCCACGAAAAATGCCATGAATCTTAGGCACAATGTGAGTGACGTGACTATGCCAACCAAGCTGCCCATTGAAATAAATCCCCAAGTTTTTAAATTTGCTTACGACTTTATCTGGACAATTATTAATATGTACCATTGAAGAGTCCTCTATTTTTCGTAAATTTCTATCGAATTTATGATCTTTCGTTTTTGAGGAACTTAGCTTCAGTTGGTTTTGTTGTGACCACATGAAAATAGCATTTAAATCAATATTTACCACTGTAATTCCATCTTTTTCATTTGACTGCGAAAATTGTCATTGTCATGTCATTGAATAAAAAGTGAAAACAAAAGGGGACCCAAAACAGAACCTTGAGGTACACCCGAGGGAACGATTAAGCTATGGGAAGACTTAGATCTACAGTATATAATTTGCATACGATTGCAAAGGTATAATGTTATTAGCTAACACACATATTCTTCAAAACCGAATTGACTTTTTACATAGTTTATGCAATGAGATTTTATGATTTGCAGAGTCAAAGACTTTCGAGAAATCCAAAAAACAGCTAACATTTCAAGATCTGAGTCAAACCCTGATCTAATATCATCACTTACTTTTAAGACTGCCGAAATACAACTGTGCTTATATCTAAAACACAACTGAAACTCTGTTATCAGATGCTCTTCATCAAGAAATGTTTTGATTTGTTTTGTTATCAATTTTTCAAAAACCTTGCTTAAAAAAGGCAAAGTTGCAATCGGCCTGAAGTCAACATTATTCCTTGAAGTTAATATAGGGAGAGACATAATTTTGGCACATTTCTATCTATCAGAATAAACACCAGTGGTGAGAATTGTATTGGTAATATGGGTTATATATTTGCATACAAATGGCAAAAGTATCTTAATTATGTCTGGATGAACACCGTCAAAATCCTGTGCTTTTGACTTAATAGAGAGGATTGCCTTGCCTACAGTCAGGGCATCGATATCTTGCAAAAAGAAAATTCTTCGTATTTTTTCGAAAAACAGTCTCAGGGACAGAAGAGTCGATCTGAATATGCGTCTGCAGTGGTAACTGCACAAATCTTTGGTTGAGCTCATTGAGATCAACGGTGATGTCAATAGATTCTTTTTTACTAGTAATCCCAATTTCAAGAATTTTTCTCCAAAACTGTGCACTTGACTTACTCAAACTTAATTTGCTTTTAAGATACGAAGACTTCGATCTGTCAATTAGAAAAGTAGGATCATCGTACATCCATTGGCATTTGCATCGACGCCATTTGTAAAAAAGAGTATCTCTCTCTCTCTCTTTGCTAACAACGCTTTTATCTTCTGGATGAACCATAGTATTTTGCTGGTTTTTACCTTTTTAAGTGGTACATGCTTATTAAATAGGAAGTCAAGATAAAAATTAAAAAGCGAAACTTGAACATTAACATCAGAGGTACAATACAAAGGGGACCAGTTTAGCTTTTGGCAGTCATCAAACAGGAAAGCAATATTAACCGACGGAAAGTGACGAAACTCATTGACAATATTTTGCTTCCCAGACGGGAAAATGTTTAAATACAAAATAATTAAATCATGGAAAGAAAAACT
The DNA here is from genome assembly GCA_907269105.1 of Volucella inanis. NCBI lineage: Eukaryota > Metazoa > Arthropoda > Insecta > Diptera > Syrphidae > Volucella > Volucella inanis. Next base: position 241,037,266 of record OU026153.1, on the reverse strand, counting down.
AGGGGCACCAATTTGATCATAATGATTGACAAGATCAATATGCGGCACCAAAAAAACATCAAGAAGAGACGGTTCCTTGTTTGGGACCAAGTGAGTGGGATAAACGGAGTTAACTACATAAAAACCTAATGAGTTAATTGTATCAATAAAATTTTAATTCCTACCATTTAAAACATCTAGGTTAAGACCAGCGCAAACAATGCATCTAGTGTACAATGGACTCACCTCTTCAGGCAGGTTCCTGACTACAGTACAATCACCAACATCTGGTGCCATATACCATATACCGCACCAACTAGAAACTTATTGCTGTCAATCGGTCTCATCTAGTTCAGTCGATTTTTTTTAAATATTTTTTCTTTACATATATCGCAACTCTTCCACCGGGCTTATTAGCACGGCTTGAAGGAAAAATATTATAACCGTGTAACTTAAACAGATTCCCCTCCATATATCTTTTCAACCATGTTTTGGATATACAGATAATGTCCATAAAATGCTCCTCAAATAAACAACGCACTTCATAGAATAAATCGCTGATAGTTTAATTTTCCAGTGTATAGTCATTGTTTATGTAAAGGATGATTCATCGTGAGATTTGATTTATAATGTAAAATAAAACACATAAATTTGAAAGTGAATTTCAAATTTTTATTACGGATTAAAAGAACAGTTCATGGCATCTACTTCTTGAAAATGATCTTATGTAAATATTGGCCATGACTACGTATGATGTGGTCCATTCGGAAGGTCTAATTCTTGGCGACTCGTTCGAGCATAGCGATTGGTATCCTTAAGACTTGAGATTTTACATATCCCCATAGAAAATAGTTCAAAGGTGTGATATCGTACGATTTAGGAGGCAATATCACGTAGCGCCTTGTTGAAACTAGAGCTCACCGAGACCATGTGCTTGAATTTCAGGAAGCACATAGTCTGTTAAAATTGCGCGATAACGGTTACTATTGACGGTAACATTCTAATTTGCCTCATTTTTGAAGAAATATGGACCAATGATTCCACCTGCCCATAAACCACACCATACCGTTGTTTTAAATGAATAAAATGGTAGTTATTGGTACTCTTCGGGTTGCTCATAAGCCCAAATACGGCAATTTTGTTTATTAACGTATCCATTGAACAAGAAATGGGCTTCATCACTGAGTTTTTCCAAAGCCCATTCACTGAAAATATGACGCAAATTCAAGTCGCTCGAATTGCATGTAAAACATTTCTCACAGAATGCTGATTTTCGTAATACAGCTGAACAATTTGGAGACGCTGTTGTTGTGTGAGTTCTTTCACTATGATTTGCCAAACGATACTGACCAAAAACGATAAAGCAGTTTGATAGGAAGCACCCGTGATCTATCAAAAAAGCTATTAAAAATCAGACCTCAAGATGAAGTACCTCTTATAAATACATCCTCCAAATTTTGAAACTTTTGATGAAGTAGTTTACTTTGAAAAAATTCTCAAAAATCACCTTTTTTCTGGCTGTTACACTAGGTTAACTTCGGCTTTATTTAATCCGTTCAAAACCTCGATAAAACAATTTTTAGAAAATATTCATCCAAGAATTGTAGCCTTACAAACATTTTTATCAATGAATTATACAATGCTATATAGGTAAAAGCGTGAGTAAATGAAAAATTTGGTCGCCAAATTTATTTGCTACAAACTGTTTGTCTTTCAAAGTTCGTTTTCGAAAAAAATTAGTTCATCTCAATTAGTCCTTCAGAAAGGTTCTGGAGGAATTTGCTTTCTCCAACAAATTTTCTGGGGTCAAACTCCGTCATCCAACAATCCACACAGTATAACGTAGATACTGAAGATCTTTTTGAAGGAGCTTACGAGATACGATGTTCCAAGAGAGTAGGGAAACATACTTCTCGTTTTCAAATCTAAGTAAGGGGAAGACATTGCGAAACACGATGTGGGTCAGCCACAATAAATGTCAAGGTGGTTCGCCATCTATTCAAATGTAACTGACAGCTCTTTTTTTTTCTGATTGCACGGAGACGTATGATCTTACGACTTTTAACGTCTAGCTAGTACGAAAATAAACTTTTTCCGTACTTAGGACTATCTTTTGTCAAAATCTGAGCCAGGAATTTAATGTAGTCTAGCTCCCAAAGAAAACTCCA